>CM039672.1:140011302-140621302 GCA_022496015.1 Hordeum marinum
CCGCAAAACCCTCATAAGCATGGTAGGTCATGCACGATGCAAGTATCAATGCTAAAAGTAATGGAGGCATCCCACTGAAGTGGTCACCATATCACATGATCAACAACAAGGAACAAGGTGCTATATGACATGCATGAAAATGGTTTCTTAAGATGGTCAAAGGGCTGCGCCTGGCTGAACAAAGTCTTCGAGGTCTACAAAATCTTCGGTCCAACTCCCTCGTCAACAGCGCAATCTATCATCGCGATAAATAACGGGGATAACAAGCAACACACAAAAACAGAGCACAAAAATCTACTACTAAAATGCTACCCTATTATTATAAATACTAAAAACTATTCTAACATTATTTCTCTAAGGTTTTGGGGTGAAAAAGGTTTTTAAAACTATTTATAATAGAGGCTAAAAATGCCAAAAAGGGATTTTAAAATAAAACAGTAGGAAAAAGGTTTTTAACAAATTATACAAATGGCATCATTAAATTCTATAGAATAATGTAAGATTTATTGTGGAAAAATATTTCGCATTGGACAAATATAAAGCTCTGTGGGATTTTAGGAGAACTAGAGTAAAAGAAAAAACAAAAGGAGGCCCCAGAGCCAATTAGGCCAGAACAGACCTAGTTGGGCCGTCCTGTGGCCGAGCCAGGACTGGGCAAGCTGGGGCGCATGCGTCGTCTGGGTTCAAACCTTATAGGCGGGCCCCAAGCGCTAGCCTCATAGAGAGGGAGAGAGAGATGGAAGAGGATGACAGGTGGGGGCCACCTGTCATCTCCTTCCTCTTGACACGAAGGGGGTGGCGCTCACCGACGCCGAAGGAGGGCACGACGAGGGGAGCTGAGGGCAGGGACGAACCCAGCGTCGACCCGCCGTTCCTCTGGAGGTGGAGGGGACGCCGGAAGCTCGCGGTTTCGCCAGCGACGAGGAAGTACGATGGAGCCCCTTAGGGAGGATATCACCGGAGGTGTTTCTCTATTGGAAATGGACGGGGAGGAAGGGGAAAGGGTCAGGGGAACCCTACGGGCTCAATGGAGGTGAGAGGAGCACTGGAGCGAGCCTATGTCCCAAGATCGACGGAGCTCCGTCGCGGCAGCGCGTTGGTCGATCCCGAGCACTGGGGCTCTGGGTGGTCGCTCGGGTGGTTTGGGAGTGTGAATGCAGGTGCAAGGAAGCCAGAGGAGGGAAGAGGGCCTCGGGGGAGGCCCTTTTATAGGCGAGCAGCGGTCCATCGAGTCGCTGGTGCAATGGCGAGCTCAGGGCCGAGGCTAGAAGGCACGGGAGGAGGAGCTGGTGTGCGTGCGGTCCTCCTGGGACTTTTCCACGACCAGGGGGAGAGAGAGAAGAGAGGAGGGAGCGCACGCGTGTGAAGCTGCGGGTTGGCCGAGCCGGGCGGCGCTCGGCATGCGCGGGAGGAGGGAGAAGGAGAAGGAAAGAGGAGGGGGCCGATAGCAGGGACCTGTCCCGGACATCGAGGGAGCCAAGTTGCAAGAAGGGGAGGCTTGAGGCGGTCGGCGCCATGCAGTGGGCGCAGGCTATAGTGCCTGTCGGCACTGTAGCGCGCTCCAAAGCACGCGTATGGTATGCCATGACATGCCAACAGCATTCTCGGCGCGACCAACCCTCTCAAGTGGGTCCAGGGGGTATTAGACAAGTAGGAACTGGTATAGGATGCTCTGGAGGGTCAAGGGAGAAGGAGAGAGAGAGAGTTTCCTTCTCTCGAGAAGGGTAAATTGGTGTTTTACCCCATCTACCAGAGGCTTTTGGACTAGGACTTTTTACTAGAGGTAGAAGGAGCATCCTAGGGGTAGTGGTAACAGTTTGAGACCCAGAGGAATAGGTTTGGGGAGTGAAACAGGGCTTTTACCAATCAAATAGAAGGTGTTTGATTAAGGTTTGGGCCAGTAAATGGGGTTTGCTGGCCATGAGATTTAACAAGATGAATTAGAAGGTAAAAACAGTGAGGGCCACCAAGTTTGAGAGGATTTGAGGAAAGTTGACAATGAAACCTTGTAAAACCCTGGAGATCAACAGAATCTCTTTTTGTAGATCTAGACATGCTAAACTAATATACTTGACGCACCACTTAGTGTATCATCATCATTTGGCGATTAGCACATGACCACAAGGTTTGGTGTCAAGGGAAGAAACTTCACAATGTAAAGTTGTTCAAATATGAATCTGGACAGAGAGGGTTTTGGAGTATTTTGATGAGGCAAAGCAATCTGGATTGAGATGAAACTTTGCAAGGTCATCACCTATGGTACTGTTGACTTGCTGGAATGTTCTTGGAATTTTTTGAGAATATTGCTTATAGAAATATTTCAGAAGCTTGATCTGGACAGAAAGGGTTTTGAGGGGTTTTTCCCATGATTTTGAACATGACCATGTGTTCGAACTCATATATGTGGAAAATATATGTCCACTAAGTTTCCCTAAATTTTATCAAATATTTTCAAAGCATTAAAATAATTTTTCCCTATGAAAAACCATTTCTGGTCTTAAAAAAGCCTTTAAATAAAATACTAAAATAATCTCTAAAATTAATATTTAGTGGTTTTAGGAAGTCATAAATATAGTAGGTTTCAAATAAACCCTTTGGGTGCAAATCTCTAAAAACCATTTGGACCTTGAAGTACTTGATGGTGCGGCTTCGGGTGCAACGCTCTGCTTCATCCAGAATACAGACGGGCCTCTCACGATAAGTGAGGTCTGGCTAAAGGTCGATGGCTTGATGGTCGATATCCTTGTAGAGGTTGGGGCGTTTGGGAACCTGAAGACACTTCCAGAGATGTGATACGTGCAACACATTGTGCACATCTGATAGCTTAGAAGGTAGCTCTAGTTGATAGGCAACTTTTCCTCGCCTGTTGGTGATCTCGAAGGGGCCGATGAACCTTGGTGCAAGCTTTCCCTTGATGTGGAAATGCTTGCTTCCTTTGAGAGGCGTGACACGGAGGTAAACATGGTCTCCAACATGAAAACTCATGTCCCGACGGTGAGAGTCGGCGTAGCTCTTCTGCCTAGTCTTGGCGGTCTCGAGACGCTCTCGAACGAGTTGAACTTGCTCTTCTGCCTAGTATTGACGGTCTCGAGACGCTCCCGGACGAGTTGAACTTTCTCTTCTGCTTTGCGGAGGATGTCTGGGCCAAAGACTAGCCCTTCTCCGGTTTCTGACCAGTTGAGGGGAGTACGGCACTTGCGTCGATACAACACCTCAAATGGTGCCATCTGAAGGCTCGACTGATAGCTGATGTTGTAGGAGAACTCGGCGAAATGTAGGAAATCTTCCCACTTGGCTCCATACGCCAAAACACAAGCACAAAGCATATCTTCGAGTATCTGATTTACTCATTTCGTGTGTCCATCGGTCTGGGGTGAAAAGTAGCGTTGAAGGAAAGCTTGGTTCCCAAGGCTTCTTGGAATCCATTCTAGAACCTTGAGGTGAAATGGGTGCCTCAGTCTGACACAATATCCTTAGGAACTCTATGGAGGCTCACAATTCGGTTGATGTAGAGTTTGGCTAGTTGGTTCCCATTATAGGTGGTCTTGATAGGGATGAAGTGGGTTACCTTGGTCAGATGGTCGACAATGACCCAAATGGAATCATGCCCCTTGCTTGACCTTGGCAATACGGTTATGAAGTCCATCCAAACTTCGTCACACTTCAATTTAGGCACTTTGAAGGGTTGCAGTAGTCCAGCGGGTCACTGATGCTCAACTTTAACTCTCTGGAATATGTCACACTTAGCAACAAAGGTGCCTATTTCCCGTTTCATGCAATGCCACCAGAATCTTGCCTTGAGGTCTTGGTACATTTTGGTTCCTCCAGGATGGATGGAATATGGAGTGTCATAAGCTTCTTGCAAGATCAAATTATTGAGCTCTTCTTTGTTGGGTACGCTGATGCGATTCCCAAACCAAACAACTACTTGTTCATCCCCTTAGAATCCTGGGACCTTTCCTGCCTTGATCTTCCTCTTGATGCCTTCAATCATCTCGTGTCCCTTCTGAGATTCTTTGATATCATCCATCAAGGTAGGCTTTGTTTCTAGGTTGGCAAGGAATCCAGGTGCAACTAGTTCCAAGAAGAAGCTTTGAAGCTCTTCATAAAGGGTGGGTAGCCTTTCCTTAATCATAGTATTCAAGGAACAAGCCTTTCTGCTTAAGGCGTCTGCTACCACGTTAGCCTTGCCGCGGTGGTATTGAACACTGAGGTCATAATCCTTGATCAACTCCAACCATCTTCGCTGCCTCATGTTCAATTCCCTTTGGTTGAAAATATACTTCAAACTCTTGTGGTCTATGTATATCTCACATTGCTTCCCCAGAAGTTAATGTCGCCATGTTTTCAAGGTGTGAACTATGACTGCCAACTCAAGATCATGAGTAGCGTAGTTCTCTTCATGAGGATGTAGCTATCTCGATAGATATGCTACAACTCTGCCTTCTTGCACTAGAACACCTCCAAGCACGGTTCTCGATGCATCACAACATATCACAAACTCCTTGTGAATATCGGGGGTGGCCAAAACTGGGGTTGTGGTTAATCTCTTCTTGAGCTCCTAGAAGCTTTCCTCACACTTAGCTGTCCATTCAAACTTCTTGTCCTTCTTCAAAAGCTAAGTCATGGGTCAGGCAATGCTCGAGAATCCCTCCATGAACTTGCGATAATACCCCGCGAGTCCGAGGAAGCTCCTAACTTCCTTCACGGTGGTTGGGGATTGCCATTCAGACACAAATTCAATCTTGGCAGGGTCCACTGACAATCCTTCTGCAGTCAACACATGACCCAAGAATCCAACTTCATGCAGCCAGAATTCACACTTGCTGAATTTGGCTTAAAGTTGGTGCTCTCGAAGCTTGTCTAGGACCAATCTCAAGTGTTGATCATGTTCTTCTTCAGACTTTGAGAAGACGAGTATGTCATCAATGAAGACGACAACAAACTTGTCGAAGTACTCCATGAAGACTTTGTTCATGAGGTACATGAAGTAGGCAGGGGCAATGGTTAACCCAAATGACATGACTGTGTATTCATACAGGCCATACCGGGCTACAAACGTCGTCTCCCCCTTTGGTACGAGTATAAGCTTTGACGCTTTGATATTTCTCCCCCTTTGGCATTAATTTCCAAAATGGTTATGCAAGGGAAAGATAGAAGAGATCATTTAGTGGGAAGGGATCCTAGAGATATAGGGCCTTTGAGAGTAATTGAGACAAGGGTTCCTTGAAAACTTTTTTTCTCCCCCTTACGATCTGAAAAACTTTTAAGAATTTCTCCTCCTTTGATGTGTGGATCCTTGATTATTTGAGATCATATCTCTTGAAGTTTCTCCCCATACATCATAGGAATCATTGAGTTTCTCATAAACAGAGGAGAGAAAGTGCATGGATGTCTGTGGCTTCAAGGCAAAAGATTCAGTGGCAATGATATCTGTTTCTGCAAAAGGACTGCAATATCGGTAACACCGAGAAGTTTCAATCGGAGGCTCCGAGTTGGAAAATGGAAACTTGGCAACTTTGTCAAATGGAATTTTTCAGATTGATTTCCAATGAATTTTCATAAATATTTGCAATGAATTTTCAGAAAGATTTGCAGCGAATTGTCATAAAGATTTGCAATGAATTTTCATCTAGGCTAGAGTTGAATGGAAATGTCAAGGAGCAACACAAGAAGGGTTCTCCATTCAATTCATATGACTAGATGATGGGCGGTGACTAGGTCACCTATATTAGAGTATATTGACTTAAGGAGTCAAGCAAGAATACTTGATCATAGGTCATACTAATCGTCAAGCTCAAAATGGGATTACCATTTTCCGATTAAGCATTTAATGTCTTCATATTGCTTTAGTTGCTTTATCTCATGACTTGGAGTAAATCTATGTCAAGGATATAAGTACATACCTTTGAGTGATTTTTATGACGTACCTTGTAGGTGAACTTGATGAGGATGCTCGAATTTGATGAAGTTCATCTTGAGTTGGGAGCAATCCTTGTTGTTTTCGTTCACTTTTCACCTACATAGGTTAGTCATACAAGGAAGAACATTATATATTCAAATGACATGATACCAATTGTGAGTTGATATCAATTGAGAAATATATGTCAAGGATATGTTTTGTTGTGTTCTTCCTTTCATCATGAAAGAGAGGTTGTGGACACTTGGTCAGGACAAGATTGCTTAAGATATGAGTTGATGGCAATCTTGTGGAGCGTTGTTCTTCCAAGTACCTACAAAAGGGTTAGATTCAAAACAAGGGAGCATAGAATGCCAGCATACATGATACCCATGATAATAGTAGCATGTAATGGATAAGAAAGCTCATCCCCTTGCATGCATCCGAGTGAGCTTAGCTCATGTTTAAAGCATCAATGATGTTCAACTCACTCCTCAAGTGACAAAACATTTTTTCATCAAGTGCCTTAGTAAAGATATCGGCCAATTGCTTGTTGGTACGAACATGCTTAAGATTAATGTCTCCTTTGGCAACATGATCACGAATGAAATGATGTCGAACTTGAATATGATTGGTTCGAGAATGTTGCATGGGATTATGACCAATCTTAGTAGCACTCGCATTGTCACAAAGTAATGGCACATTTTTCACATAGATTCCATAATCCTTAAGCGCTTGTGTCATGCATAGCAATTGCGCACGAAATAATCTGGCAGAAATATACTCAGCTTGGGCACTAGATAGAGATACCAAGTTTTGTTTCTTGGAGAGAAAGACACAAAAGATCTACCAAGAAATTGACCTTTACCCGAGGTGGATTTTCTATCAACCTTGTCACCGACATAGTCCAAGTCAATGTAGCCACCAAGATTAAAATAAGATCCCTTGGGATACCCAATGACAAAGTTTGGTGCATGTATCAAGTATCTCACAATGCGTTTCATATTGAGATGTGGATTGATATCAGGCGCACATGCACACACTAAACATAATATTGCGACAAGAGCCACATAGATATAGCAATGAACCAATCATTAATCGATAAACCTTTTGATCAACCGGTTCGCCCTCCTTAGTGAGATCATCGTGTCCATTAGTTGGCATGGGATTTTTCATACCTTTGCACTCTTGCATGTTAAACTTGTTGGTAAAGTCCTTGGTGTAGTTGGTTTGAGATATGAATGTACCTTCTCTCGTTTTCTTGATTTGTAGACCATGGAAGAATTTCAGCTCACACATCATAGACATCTCATACTTCTCTTACATCAACCTTCCAAATTTCTCACTAAATTGTGTGTTAGTAGATCAAAAGATAATATAATTCACATAAATTTTGCACACAAATAATTCACCATTAACTCTCTTTGTGAGTAAGGTTGCATCTATTTTACCAATTACAAAACCTTTTTCAATAAGAAACTTCGTTAGGCATTTATACCAAGCACGAGGAACTTCCTTAAGACCATATAAAGCTTTGCGAAGTTTGTAAGCGTGGTTAGGTTTCTTAGGATAGACAAATCTAGGAGGTTGTTTAACATAGACTTTCTCCTCTATTTCTCCATTTAAAAAGGAACTTTTAATATCCATTTGGTAAAGAGTGATGTCATGGTGATTTGCATAAGTAAGAAGAATTCGAATGGCTTCTAGTCTAGCAACGGGGGCATAGGTCTCACCGTAGTCCATACCTTCGACTTGCGTATATACTTGGGCTATGAGACGAGCCTTGTTGCATACAACTTTACCATCTTCATCTTGCTTGTTCCGAAACACCCATTTTGTGCCGATGGTGTTTTGCTCATCCTTGGGCTTCTCCACGAGTGTCCACACTTCGTTCCTCTCGAAGTTGTGAAGCTCTTCATGCATAGCATTCACCCAATCCGCGTCTTCAAGAGCTTGTTCAACCTTCAAGGGTTCAATGCTAGAGATGGAAGAATAATGCTCACAAAAGTTAGCCAAGCGGTTTTTAGAGCGAGTTAACCTACCTGTTTTTATGCCACCAAAGATTTGGTTTAGGGGATGGTTCTTGGTCACTTGTGCTTGAACTTGGGGTAGCTTTGGCTTGTTGGATGGCGGACCTTCTTCTTCTTCGTCATCATCTCCTTCATGTTCGTTGTTGTCGAAGTGGTCTTCTCCTTGAGGTGATGGTGAACGAGATTGTGGTTGATCTTCATGATGTGCTTCCTGCTCCTCTTCATCTTGTCGTATACCACTTGTGGATGCATCCATGTCATTTTTTCAGTAGCCTTGATCCGAAGTAGGAACTTACACTTGTATTGATGAAGTAATTTACTTCACCTACTTGGGACGTATCGTGCCGATGGGAAAATCTGGGATAGCTTCCGAAGGATCTTTTCCACCTACATCATTTGGCAATTGTTTGACTTGCAAACCATTAGATTCATCGAACATCACATCTACCGTCTCTTCAACTTTTCGAGTGAAGTTGTTGTAGACACGATAGGTGTGATAGTTTGATCCGTAACCAAGTAGAAAACCTTCATGAGATTTGGGAGAAAATTTAGGACGGCGATGCTTATCAAGAATGTAGCATTTAGAGCCGAATAACCGAAAGTATCCAACTTGGGGTTTGTTACTGATGAGCAGCTTGTATGCCATTTTACCGAGAAGCTTGTACAAGTAGAGTTGGTTTGTGGCATGACATGTTGCTTCCACGGCTTCTGTCCAAAAGTGTCTTGGCATCTTGTATTCGTCAAGCATTGTTCCTGCCATCTAAATGATTCTTTGGTTCTTCCTCTCAACATCTCCATTTTATTGAGGCGTGTATGTAGCCGAGAAGTCATGTGAAATACCCTGTTCATCAAGCAAGGTATCCACACGGGTGTTCTTGAACTCTGATCTGTCATCGCTTCCAACTTTCTTGATCTTCACTTCAAATTGATTTTGCGCTTTGCGTGCAAAGTTCTTGAAGATCATTCGTACCTACAACTTATCATCAAGAAAAAATACCCACGTAAATCTGGAAAAATCATCAACTATAACTAGGACATAAGAGTTTCCACCAAGACTCCTATAAGCGTTGGGACCAAAAAGATACATATGAAGTAACTTGACTGGTCTCCTAGTGTACAAGATGTTCTTGACTGGATGACTTCCACCTACTTGCTTTCCTGCTTGACAAGCTCTACAAAGCCTATCTCGGTCAAAGATAAAATCTTTAACACCAAGAATGTGATCGCCCTTGATAAGCTTATCTATATTGTGGATGCCTACATGTCCTAGCCTTCTATACCATAGCCAAACTTTGGATGATTTTGCAATGAGACAAGTACTAGGTTGGGCCTTCTTAGTGAAATTGACAATGTATAGATCACCTCTACGAATCCCGGTAAAGATAGTTTTATGATTATCATTACGAAACTCTTGGCAATCCACTTTAGTAAATAGCACATTGAAACCGAAGTCCGCTAGTCTAGATATGGAAAGAAGATTGTTGCCAAGGGATTCAATGAGCATGACATGTTGAATAGAGCTATCATGACATATGGCCACCTTACCAAGGCCAAGTACCTTACCCTTAGAGTTGTGAGTGTTGGAACTATGCCCTAGAGGCAATAATAAATTAGTTATTATCATATTTCCTTGTTCATGATAATCGTTTATTATCCATGCTACAATTGTGTTGATCGGAAACTCCGATACATGTGTGGATACATAGACAAACACCATGTCCCTAGTATGCGTCTAAGTAGACTAGCTTGTTGATCAAAGATGGCTATGGTTTCCTAGTAATGGATATGAGATGTCATTTGGTAACGTGATCACATCATTAGGAGAATTATGTGATGGACAAGACCCAAACTACAAACGTAGCATATGATCGTGTCAGTTTATTGCTACTGTTTTCTGCATGTCAAGTATCTGTTCCTATGACCATGAGATCATGCAACTCACTGACACCGGAGGAGTGACTTGTGTGTATCAAACATCGCAACGTAACTGGGTGACTATAAAGGTGCTCTACAGGTATCTCCGAGGGTGTATGTTGACTTGGCATGGATCAAGACTCGGATTTGTTACTCCGTGTGACGGAGAGGTATCTCAGGGCCCACTCGGTAATACAACATCACAATAAGCCTTGCAAGCAATGTGACTAAGTATTAGTCACGGGATCTTGTATTACGGAATGAGTAAATATACTTGCCGGTAACAAGATTGAACTAGGTATGGAGACACAGACGATCGAATCTCAGGCAAGTAACATACCGAAGAACAAAGGGAACATCATACCGGATTAACTGAATCCTTGACATAGAGGTTCGACCGATAAAGTCTTCGTACAATATGTAGGAACAAATATGGGCATCCAGGCCCCGCTATTGGTTATTGACCGTAGAGGTGTCTTGGTCATGTCTACATAGTTCTCGAACCCGCAGGGTCTGCACACTTAAGGTTCGGTGACGTTTCGGTTGTATAGAGTTATGTATGGTGGTGACCTAAGGTTGTTCGGAGTCCCGAATGAGATCCCGGACGTCACAAGGAGCTCCGTAATGGTCTGGAGGTAAAGATTCATATATAGGAAGTCCTATTTTGGTCGCCGGAAAAGTTTCGGGCTCATCGATAGTGTACCGGGAGTGCCGATAGTGTATCGGGAGACCATCGGAAGGGGTATTTCGACCCAAGAGGCTACATGGGCTGTGGGAGAGTGAATACCAGCCCTTAGTGGGCTGGTGGAAGTCCCACAAAAGGCCCATGCATCTGGGAGAGAAAGCCCAAAGAGAAAAAGGTGGAAAAAGGCAAAAAATGCAAAAATAAGGAGGAGTCCTAGTCCTACTAGGATTGCAGGAGGAATCCTCCAATCCCACTAGGATCGGCCGACCCAAGGGATGCCTCTTTGGCAGCCAAGCCTCCTCCTCCTCTCCTGCTATATATACTAGAGGATATTAGGGTTTTGGCACAGAATTTTTAGCCACGTGCTACCCGTTCATCTAGTATGTAGTTTCTCCTCTAGATCAGATTTCTACAGTGCTTAGGCGAAGCCCTGCCGGAATAGCTCCACCACCATCTCTAGAGTGCCGTCATGCTGCCGGAGAACTCTTCTACCTCTTTGATCCGTCTTGCTGGATCAAGAAGGCGGAGATCGTCATCGAGCTGTACGTGTGCTGAATGCGGAGGTGCCGTCCGTTCGGCGCTAGATCGGAAGGACCGTGATCAACATAACGAGACGGATCATGATGAGTTCGTGGGACGGATCGTGATGAGTTCACGGGACGGATCGTGACGAGATCGCAGGACGGATCGTGATGAGTTCGCGGGACGGATCGTGATTGGATCACGGGACGGATCGTGATGAGATCGCGGGACGCTCGGCGATTTGGATCGCGAAGACGTTCGACTACACCAACCACGTTTCTTAACGCTTCCTGCTCAGCGATCTACAAGGATACGTAGATCCACTCCCCCTCTCGTAGATGCTCATCACCATGGATAGATCTTGCGTGTGCGTAGGATTTTTTTTGTTTCCATGCAACGTTCCCCAACAGTGGCATCATGAGCTAGGTCTATGTGTAGATGAGATCTCGAGTAGAACACAAAAGGTTTGTGGGAGTGATGCTTAGATTGCTTCCTCCCTTTGTCAGATTTTGGTTCAGCAGTATTGTGAGATGAAGCAGCCCGGACCAACATTACTCGTACGCTTACGAGAGACCGGTTCCCTCGACCGCAACTTGTTGCATAGATGGCTTGCGGGTGCCAGTTTCTCTCAGTTTAGTTGGATCGGATTCAAGAAAGGTGGTCCTTGAGAAGGTTGAAAAGCAACTAGTGTATCATCGTTGTGGTTTTTGCATAGATGAGAATTGTTCTTGCTAGATACCCATAGCGGCCACGTAAAACATGCAACAACAATTAGAGGACGTCTAACTTGTTTTTGCAGAGGATGTTGTGATGTGATATGGCCAATTACATGATGTGATATATGTGATGTATGAGATGATCATGTGATGTATAGATTATCACGACTTGCATGTCGATGAGTACGGCAACCGGTAGGAGCCATAGGGTTGTCTTTAATTATTGTATGACCTGCGTGTCAATCATTAAGCGCTATGTAATGCTTTACTTTATCGCTAAACGGTAGCAATAGTACTAGAAGCATGTTGCGCGCGACAACCCCGATGGCAACACGTTGATGGATATCAAGATGATGCAGATCATAGTGTCTTGCCGGTGACGATGGAGATCATGTCGGTGCTTTCTAGATGGAGGTCAAAAGCACAAGTTCATGGCCATATCATGTCACTTATGATTTGCATGTGATGTTAATCCTTTTTATGCACCTTGTTTTGCTTAGGACGACGGTAGCATTATAAGGTGATCCCTCACTTAATTTCAAGATAAATTGTGTTCTCCCCGAGTGTGCACCGTTGCGGAAGTTCGTCGTGTTGAGACACCACGTGATGATGGGGTGTGATAGACTCTACGTTCACATACATTGCGGACTGGATTTGTGATATGAGGATTGTCCTCATTGCTGCGCAGAAGGCTTATGTCCTTAATGCACCGTTCCGTGCGCCAACCCCTCTAGCGTTGTTTGTAGATGTTGTGAGCATCTGACAGGCACATTCTGATAACTACTTGATAGTTTAGTGCATCATGCATTACAGCTTAGAATTGAGGCTCTGAAACATTTTGAACGTCACAGAACATATGACATGTTCTAAGAGCTGAAATTAGGATCTCAGGATCATGCCCGTGTTGCGAGATATGAGATCTCCAACAAGATTCTTTGCCTGTAATATGAAAGAGAATAGCTCAATCATTGAGCATGTGCTCAGATTGCCTGGGTGCTACAATCGCTTGAATCGAGTGGGAGTTGATCTTCCAGATAAAATAGTGATTAAATTTGTTCTTAAGTCACTGTCACTAAGCTACTAGAACTTGGTGATGAACTATAAAATGCCAGGGATAGAATTAATGGTCCCTAAGCTGTTCGCGATGTTTGACACTGCGAAGGTAGAAATCAAGAAGGAGCGTCAAGTGTTGATGGTTAGTCAAACCACTAGTTTCGAGATGGGCAGGAGAAAGGAGGGAAAACTTCATGGATAGAAAGTCAGTTGCTGCTCCAGTGAAGCAACCCAAAGTTGAACCCAAACCCGAGACTAAGTGCTTCAATTATGAGGAGAACGGTCATTGAAGCGGAACAACCCTAGATACTTGGTAGATAAGAAGGTTGGCAAAGTCGACAGAAGTATATTTGTTATACGTGTTATTGATGTGTACCTTGCTAGTACTCCTAGTAGCACCTGGGTATTGGATACCGGTTCGGTCGCTAAATGTTAGTAACTCGAACTAAAAGCTACGGAATAAATGGATACAATCTAAGTGTGAGGTGACAATATGTGTTGGAAATGTTTCCAAGGTTGATGTGATCAACATCGCATGCTCTCTCTACCTTCGAGATTAGTGACGAACCTAAATAAATGTTATTTGGTGTTTTTGCGTTGAGCATGAACGTGATTAGATCATGTTCATTGCGACACGTTTATTCATTTAAGTTAGAGAATAATGGTTATTCTATTTACATGAATAATACCTTCAATGGTCATGCACCCAGTAAGAATGGTTTGTTGAAACTTGATCGTAGTAATACACATGTTCATAACATTGATGCCAAAAAGATGCAAAGTTAATAATAACAATACCACATACTTGTGGCACTGCCGCTAAATGTCATATTGGTATAAAATGCATGAAGAAACACCATGCTGATTGATCTTTGGACTCATTCGATTTCGAATCGGTTGAGACATGCGAACCATGCCTCTTGGTCAAGATGACTAAGGACCCCATTTTCTGTTTTGATGAAGCGGGAAAGTGATTTATTGGAAATGATACATGTTGATGTATGCAATCCAATGAGTCTTGTAGCGCGCGGTGGATATCGTTATTTTCTTACCTTCACTAATGATTTGAGTAGATATAGTGTATATTTACTTAATGAAACACAAGTCTGAATCGTTTACAAGGTTGTTAAGATCATCGTGACAAGAAGATAAAAATGTTTGCGATATGATCGTGGAGGTGAATATCCGAGTTACGAGTTTGGCATACAACTTTAGACAATGTGAAAGTTGTTTCACAACTCACGCCACCTGGAACACCATAGTGTGATGGTGTGTCCGAACGTCATAGTCGTGCTCTATTTGATATGGTGCATGCTATGATGTCTATTATCATTTTGTTACTATAATTTTGGGGTTATGCATTAGAGATATGTACATTCACTTTAAATAGGGCACCATCTAAATCCGTTGAGATGACACCGTGTGAATTATGGTTTGATAGAAACCTAAGCTGTCAGTTCTTAATGTTTGGGGCTCCGACGCTTGTGTGGAAAATGTTTTCACCTAATAAGCTTGAACCCAAAGCGGACAAATGCATAAAATATTTGTTGCTTAAACCGGGTCCTTTCTCGAGAAAGAGTTTCTTCTTGAAAGAATTGAGTGGGAGGAAGATTGAACTTGATGAGGTTGTTGAACCTTTGTTCAACAAGAGAGTAGCGCAGCGCAGGAAGATGTTTCTGTGAAGCCTACGTTAGTTGAAGAGGAAGTTAATTATGATGATCATGAAGCTTCGGATCAAGTTACTATCGAACCTCGTAGGTCGACAAGGACGTGTACTTCACATGAGCGTTATGACAACCCTGTCTTGGAGGTCATGTTGTTGGACAATGATGGGCCCAAAAACCAACAAATGGTTAGAGACCATGAAATCCGAGAAAGGATCCATGTATGAAAACCAAGTATAGACTTTGTCGGACTTTCTCGTTGGACGGCAGGTCGTTAAGTACAAATGGATCTTTAAAATGAAGACAGACGCTGATGGTAAATGTCACCATTTGTAAAGCTCGACTTGCTGCAAAGAAGTTTACGACAAGTTCAAGGACTTGACTGCGATGAGACTTTCTCACTCGTAGCGATGCTAAAGTCTGTTGAAACTATGTTAGAGTTGCTGCACTTTCAATTATGAAATTTGGCAGATGGATGTCAAAACATCATTTCCTTAACGGTTTACATGAGGGAAGGTTGTATGTGATACAACCAGAAGGTTTTGTCAGTCCTAAGGATGCTAAAAGGTGTGCAAGCTTCAGTGATTCTTCTATGGACTGAAGCAAGTGTCTCGGAGTTGGAATATACACTTTGATGAGGTGATCAAAGTTTTTGAGTCTATACAAAGTTTACGAGAAACTTGTATTTGCAATAAAGTGAGTGGGAGCACTATAGAGTTTCTGATAAGTATATGTGGATGACATATTGCTATTCGGAAATGATGTAGAATTTCTGGAGAGCATAAAACGGTTGTTTGAAAAGAATTTTTCAAAGGAAGACCTGGATAAAGCTACCTAATTGTTGAGCATCAAGATCTATAAAGATAGAAATAGATGTTTGATAAGACTTTCAATGAGTTCATACCTTGACAAGATTTTGAAAGAGTTCAAAATGGATTAGTCAGAGAGAAGTGTTCTCGCCTGCTTTGTAAGGTGTCAAGTTCAGTGAGACTCAAAGCTTGACAACGGCAGAAGAAAGAGAAAGGACGATTGTCGTCTCCTATGCCTTAGCCATAGGCTCTACATTATGCCATGTTGTGTACCACACCCGGTGTGTGCCTTGGCATGAGTCAGTCAAGGGGTACAAAAGTGAACCAGGAGTGGATCACTGGACAGCAGTCAAGATTATCCTTAGTGACTAAAAGACTACGGAGATGTTTCTCGATTATGGAGGTGATAAAGAGTTCGTCGTAAAGAGTTACGTCGATGCAAGCTTTAACACTAATCCGGATGACTCGTAGTAGCAATCTGGATACATATAGTGGAGCAGCCATTTGGAATAGTACCAAGTGGAGTGTGGTAGCAGTGGTTATGGTTTAACATAGAGATTTGCAAAGTACACTCGGGTGTGAATGTCACAGACCCGTTGACTGGAAGACCTTTCTCACATGCAAAGCATGATCGAGACCCAGAACTCATTGGGTGTTAGATTCATAACAATGTGAATCACATGGTGATGTGAACTTGATTATTGACTCTAGTGCAAGTGGGAGACTGTTGGAAATATGCCCTAGAGGTAATAATAAATTAGTTATTATCATATTTCCTTATTCATGATAATCGTTTATTATCCATGCTACAATTGTGTTGATCAGAAACTCACATACATGTGTGGATACATAGACAAACACCATGTCCCTAGTATGCCTCTAAATAAACTAGCTCGTTGATCAAAGATGGCTATGGTTTCCTAGTCATGGACATGAGATGTCATTTGGTAATGGGATCACATCATTAGGAGAATGATGTGATGGACAAGACCCAAACTACAAACGTAGCATGTGATCGTGTCAGTTTATTGCTACTGTTTTCTGCATGTCAAGTATTTGTTCCTATGACCATGAGATCATGCAACTCACTGACACCAGAGGAGTGCCTTGTGTGTATCAAATGTCGCAACATAAAGGTGCTCTACAGGTATCTCCGAGGGTGTCTGTTGAGTTGGCACGGATCAATACTGGGATTTGTTACTCCGTGTGACGGAGAGGTATCTCAGGGCCCACTCGGTAATACAACATCACAATAAGCCTTGGAAGCAATGTGACTAAGTGTTAGTCATGGGATCTTGTATTACGGAATGAGTAAATAGACTTGCCAGTAATGAGGTTGAACTAGGTATGGAGATACCGATGATCGAATCTCGGGCAAGTAACATACCGAAGAACAAAGGGAACATCATACGGGATTAACTGGATCCTTGACATAGAGGTTCGACCAATTAAGATCTTCATAGAATATGTAGGAACCAATATGGGCATCCAGGTCCCGCTATTGGTTATTGACCATAGAGGTGTCTTGGTCATGTCTACATAGTTTTCGAACCCATAGGGTCTGCACACTTAAGGTTCGGTGATGTTTCGGTAGTATAGAGTTATGTATGGTGGTGATCGAAGGTTGTTTGGAGTCCCGGATGAGATCTCGGATGTCACGAGGTGCTCCGAATGGTCCGGAGGTAAAGATTCATATATAGGAAGTCCTATTTTGGTCGCCGGAAAAGTTTCGGGCTCATCGGTAGTGTACCGAGAGTGCCGGTAGTGTACCGGGAGACCATCGGGAGGGGTATTTCGACCCAAGAGGCTACATGGGCTGTGGGAGAGTGAATACCAGCCCTTAGTGGGCTGGTGGAAGTCCCACACAAGGCCCATGCGGCTGGGAGAGAAAGCCCAAAGAGAAAAAGGTGGAAAAAGGCAAAAAAGGCAAAAATAAGGAGGAGTCCTAGTCCTACTAGGATTGGACGAGGAATCCTCCAATCCCACTAGGTTCGGCCAACCCAAGGGCTGCCTCTTTGGAAGCCAAGCCTCCTTCTCCTCCCCTCCTATATATACTATAGGATTTTAGACTTTTGGCACATAATTTTTAGCCACGTGGTGCCCGTTCCTCTAGTGCATAGTTTCTCCTCTAGATCGGATTTCTACAGTGCTTAGGCGAAGCCCTGCCGGAATAACTCCACCACCATCTCCAGAGCGCCATCACGTTGCCGGATGGATCAGGAAGGCGGAGATCGTCATCGAGCTGTATGTGTGCTGAATGTGGAGGTGTCGTCCGTTCGGCGCTATATCGGAAGGACCGTGAGCAAGATCGCGAGACGGATCATGATGTGTTTGCGGGACGGATGGTGATGAGTTCACGGGAGGGATCGCGATGAGTTCGCGGGACGGATCGTGACGAGATCGTGGGACGGATCGTGATGAGTTCACGAGACGGATCGTGATTGGATCGCGGGACGGATCGTGATGATATCGCGGGACGCTTGGCAATTTGGATTGCGAAGACGCTCGACTACACCAACCGCGTTTCTTAACGCTTCCTGCTCAGCGATCTAGAAGGGTACATAGATCCACTCTCCCTCTCGTAGATGCTCATCACCATGGATAGATCTTGCGTGTGCGTAGGAAAATTTTTGTTTCCCATGCAACGTTCCCCAACAGTGAGTACCTATGAGGTCCTTGATTAGGAGTGATCTCTTGGTCATTTGATCGGTGCATCCACTATGGAGAATCCACTCTTTTCCATCGGACATGCAATCCTTGAAGTTTGCCATGAGACTTAGATTCTTCATGATATTCTCATGCTCGATGGTGAACATCACATATTAATCATAGTAGCCATGTTCTTCATTGTCATCATTAGGTAGAATCTTCTAATTATGAAAACCAAGACACTCGTTAGAATTTTTACTAAGACAATGTTCAAACTTATTTATGTGAATGGCTTCTGCAATGATGTTGCTAATAGTGGTGACATCTCCTTTAGTACGCATAAGATCACGAAGCTCAATAAGCATTTATCAAAGTTTGGATCACTAGGCTTCATTCCATGAAAGGCAACAGTTTTATGAAGAATTTCATCAAGACTACTTAATGAATAATTTGGATATCATTTCTCCAATCATTCCACAAAGTGTAAGCACATGCAAAATTCTTCAATTGAGTAAGCACAGATCTTGGTAAACCTCTAACAATAAGATTAACAGTTCTAAGGTGACCAATCATGTCAATTTCCTCTTCGTGTGTGGGACATAATTCATCGATGGAGAACACATAGGGATTTTCAATATGCTTTCTTAAATGGAATTTGTGAAATATATAAATCATAGCATCTTTCCATTGACTATAGTACACTCCATCAAGAATGGGCACTCTACGACTCAAACTCTCCAAACTAGGTATATTCATCTTCCTCCAAAGGACACTAAACCAAGGTTATGGAAACCTTGCTCTGATACCAATTGTGGGATCACTAGAAGAGTATGTACAGAGGGGGGTGAATAGACTACTAGCGCAAATTAAAATCTACACAATATCCAAAGTTAAGTGTTGGCAGATTTTAGCAATTATAGAAAGTCTAGCACACCCTACACATGCAAGTTATCAAGTATAGCAGCGGAAAGTAAAGACATTCCACATGGAAGTAAGGAATTGAGATAGGGAGATCAAACGCATGACGGACACAAAGTTTTTTCCCATGGTTCCAATAGGTGGTGCTATCGTACGTCCACGTTTATGGAGTCTTCATACCACGGAGGGCAACGGTCACGAGAGTCCACGGAGGGCTCTACCCACGGAGGCTTCCACAAAGAAGCAACCTTGACTATATCATGATGGCCTACGTCCACGGAGGACTAGCCTAACACGGGTAGATCTTCAAGAAGTAGGTGATCTCCTTTCCCTTACAAACTTCTTGGTTCACTCCACAACACGAAGTAGGAGGCTCCCAAACGACACCTAACCAATCTAGGAGGCACCAACCTCCAAAAGGTAATAGGCTCGACAATGTCGATGAACTCCTTGCTCTCGTGCTTCACGATGATAGACTCCTCAACACTCAATCGCTCTCTCACAGATTTGGCTTTGGTGGAAGAGATTGATTGGGTGGAAAGAAACTTGGGGAGGCTAGAGATCATTATTCATATGGTTGGACTGGAATGTCATGATCTAAACACAAGAGTTGGTGGCTCTCTTTCAAAAAATCTGATAGGATAGGCAAGGATTTGTTCTGAGTGCTTCTTTTTCGAGTGTGTGGTGGTGGAGGGGTATATATAGGCATCTCCAAAAATCCAATCGTTACACCTGAAGTAACCAACTCGGTGACATCGATGTGTGAATCTCGGTGGTACCGAAGTGACCAGAAGGTGGCAACTTTTGAATTTTGGTGAGACCGATATATAATTTTCCGTGGTACCTATCAGGTGTCCAATGGTCAGAATCTAGATCTCAGTGACACCGATCGAATAACTCGAAAATTCTGATTTTATGAATCTAGGCAACCAAAAGTTGGCAGCCTGAACTCGGTGGCACCGATGTGGGATCGGTTACACCAATGTGCTAGGTTTTGGCATGGGTCTGTCTGAGTTTGGGAATCGGTGGGACAGAGTGGAAATTGTTGGTTTCACATATTTGAGTGGTACGACTCTAGACACAGTATTTGTGGGAGAGCTTGTGGGTGTTTTTGGTGACTATAAATTGTGCACGTATGAGCATTTTGTTCACCAACAAAACCTTACCCCCTCTTAATAGTATTGGCTTTTCCTATGGACTCAAAGTGATTTATCACAAAGTAAAATGTAGAGTCATCTTGCTTAAAGCTTTGCCAATACTAATCCTTCTCCTTCTTCTTCTTGGGGATACTCTCCACACTCCTTAAACAACCTTCTCTGTGGACTTTTATCTGAGATACACTAGATGGAAGTATTAGTCCAAGAGACAATATATGTTGTCGTGAATTATCAAAACCCAAAAGGAGTATATTGTGCATTCATCATCTTCCATGCGAGTGTCATCTCCAGTCGAAGGGGTCAGGGGACGAGGAGTTCTATCCTGGTGACGCTTCATCGATGGTCCGGTGAAGAGCTCACAGTACTCCTTCGCACACATTCGACAACGAGGACAAGCGGTTGCATGTCTAGCTGGGGGTACTCCTCCTTGGTAAGTGATGGATGGTTGTCTACCGAGTGCTCTGTCCTACTTGATCATGTCTGGCTTCATCTTGGGTTGTCAAAGTAGCTCTCGAGTGTGGTGAAGTTCCTTGCGCAGGGTCTCCATATTTGGTCCTTTAAAGAACCACCTTGTTGGGGAGTGATGACCCACAATTATACGGGGTCAACCGTAGTAGTTTCCCCAGTAATAGAGTTGAACCCAATGAGGAGCAGAAGGAAATGACAAGTAGTTTTCAGCAAGATTATTTTGCAAGCACTGAAATCGTAGGTAACAGGTAGATTGATAGCAACATAAGTGCTAACGAGCAAGTAAAGGTAACGGTAATAATATGAACCAAGATAGCCAAACCATTTTGTGGCAAAGGACAGGCCAAATGGTCTCTTATAATAAGCAAGTGTTCTTGAGGGTACACGGGAATTTCATCTAGTCACTTTCATCATGTTGGTTTGATTTGCGTTCGCTACTTTGACAATTTGATATGTGGGTGGAATGGTGCTTGGGTGTCGTTCTTACTTGAACAGACCTCCCACTTATGATTAACCCCGTCACAAGCATCCGCAACTACGCGAAAAGTATGAAGATAAAATCTAACCATAGCATTAAACATTTGGATCCAAATCAGCCCCTTACGAAATAGTGCGTAACCTAGTGTTTAAGCTTCTATCACTCTAGCAACCCATCATCTAATAACTACTCCACAATGCATTGCCTTAGTCCCAAAGATGGTGAAGTTCCATGTAGTCGACGTTCACATGACACAATAAGGTCATGAGAACATCATATCATCCCAATATCAAACACATATCAACTTCACATGATTACTTGCAACATGACTTGTCTCATGACCTCAAGAACAAAGTAACTACTCACAACTGATACTCATGCTCAAGATCATAGGGGTATTAAATAGCATAATAGATCTGAACATATAATCTTCCACCAAATAAACGATTTAGTAATCAACTACTGGAAGTAATCAGCACTAGTAGTCACCCATAGGTACCAATCTGAGGTTCCATTACAAAGATTGAACACAAGAGATGAACTAGGGTTTGGGAGGAGTTGGTGTTATTGAAGATGTTTCGGAAGATTGGCCTCCCAAAGATGAGAGGTTTGTTGGTGATGACGATGGCTTCGATTTCCCCATCCGGGAGGGAAGTTCCCCCGACAAAATCGCTCCGCCGGATGGCAAAAGTGCTCCTGTCCATGTTCCGCCTCGAGACGGTAGCCTTTCATCCTGAAAGTCTCCTCCATATTTTTTCTAGGCCAAAAGACCTTCCGTACCAGAAGATGGGCATCAGAGGTCGGCCTGGCTGGCCGCAACCCACCAGGGCGCGCCTAGGGGGGCTGGCGTGCCCTGGTGTCTTGTGGTCACTAGGTGGCTCCTCTGGTAATTATTTGCTCCAGTATTTTTTATATATTTCAAAATAATTCTCCGTGAAGTCTCAGCTTATGTCGAGATTTGCAGAATAGGTGTCTCTGATAAGCTTTTTCAGGTCCAGAATTCCAACTACCGGCATTCTCCATCTTTTTGTAAACCTTGCATACTATGAGAGAAATGGCATTAGAATTACTCCATAAAGCATTATTATGCATAAAATCATTATAAATAATAGTAGGAAATCATGATGCAAAATGGATGTATCAACTCCCCCAAGCTTAGACCTCACTTATTCTCAAGCAAAAGTCAATATCGAAAAACGTGTCCACATGGTTTGAGAGATAGGAGTCGATAAAAACAAAATATAGATATAGGAGCATCTTGCTTATTATCATAGCAGCAATAAATTTTGTCATAGGACCGTTTCATATAACTTTTATTATATATCCTCATCATATAACTTCTCATGAACAAGTAACAATTCATCACAACATAGAAGTATAAAGCGTAAACCTTATTGAAAACCAACAAACTATGTTCTCAGTCAACTTTGCAACTACAACTCATCATATTTTTAGGAAGGGTCTCGTGTCGGAGCCTTTTGGTAAGTCCACATACTCAACCATCATTTAATCTTCTATGACTTCTAACACTCACAACATACCCATGGCAAAAAGTTTCCATACACATAGAATGATAGGGGCTTATAGTTTCTCCTCCCAATGTATTCACCTCAATGGTGATGTCAACAATAATAACTCATGATCACTCATATCTAGCTGGATATATGTGCCTAGATCTTTTCTCACCACATGATGCTTGCAAAAATAAAAGGTAAAAAGGAATAGGGAAAAATACTTTGACTCTTGCATAAAAATAAATACATAAAATTAAAGATAGTACCTTCGCAGAGGGAAGCACAGGTTGTCATGCGTTTTTTGGTTTGTATGCCAAATCCCTTAATGCAAAATCACATTATGTTATATTGCCCCTTATGATAGCAGTCTTTATTATACATTTTGTCGCTTTTATTACTTTGCGATCACAAGTTCGTACAATGCTCAATTTTCTCTTACACTAATTGATCAAACACATTTAGAAGCAATTTTATTGCCTAAGTGCACCAATGACAACTTACGTGAAAGATCTTACTCAATCCATAGGTAGGTATGGTGGACTCTGAAAACATGAGTTTGGGTTTACGGTTTTTGGATGCACAAGTAGTATCTCTACTTAGTGCGGAATTTTTGGCTTGCAAAGATACTGAGCAAGCACCACATGTTGAAAGATCTATGACAATATTACTTCTATGTGAATATGAACAAACGTAAATCATTATGTTGTATTCCTGGTCCAACGTCAACAATTTTCACATATAATATTTAATGGGGGCTCAGAATCATAACAGATATCCAAGATAGTGTATTTTCATGTGAACCTTCTCTTGCCCAATTAATTCTTTCATGAATTGCATCATTGACCAATGCTATGTTTGTCAATTACCAGTAAATTGTACCACTTATACTTTTCCTTATGTGATGTCATTACTTAACATAAGATTAGCATATGATCCTGTTCATTTATTTCCTTTTTATTTTAATCGCAACAAGAAAGTAAAGAAACAAAAACTCAAACTATCGCTGGATTAAATAGATAGATAGATCATGAATCACGAAACTATCACTCGAAAATAGATCATATTAAACTTTTATTCAACTAAATCACAAAATAGCTAAGGATTAGAATAAAATAGGTAAAGGTAATAAAAGTGATGCTGATACGATATCGGGGCATCTCCCCAAGCTTGGCTCAAGCCAAGGGGAGTGACCATACCCGTGTACTTAATTCTCTTTTGGTGGTGAAGATGATGAAGGTGGTGGTGATGAAGTGTCACACTTTAGCCTTGTCATGGGAACGAACACCTATGGGATAACGGGGATCCCTTTCGGTTCGGCAGGGGGTGGGCTCGCACAAAGTGTCGGTCTGGTAAGCAGCTCACGGGAAGTTTTTACCCAGGTTCAGGCCGCACAGGTGTGTAAAACCCTACTCCTGCTTTGTTATATTGATCGTGTTCTAGTGTTCTAGCTACAGGAGCGCCATGAACGGTTGCTACGTGAGCTCGATAACCCCCAGTTGTCTAACTGTCGGGCTGTCCGGTTGTCTAACTGCCCAATAGTCTGATTGTCTAACCTACGATTGTCCACCCTTTTCCTCTGTAACACCCTGGGCTTCCTCTTATATCTAAGAGGATCCCAACAGTTGCGCACGGTGTGCACACGGGATGCATAGTGCAACAATGATATTGTACCTAACTCTAATGGAGTAGGATAAAAGCATTGAATGCACCGTCAGGCGCTTCAGTCCGTCAGTGGGGCGGGATGGGGGCTCGTCTCATCGGCATCGCTTAGCTCCCTCCAACGTCAACGCCACGACACACGTCCAAGTGAATCGACACCTGGCCCGTGTGCTAGCGGTGCTTGTCAGGGCCTTGCCTTGCTGGGGGGCCTTGCTTCGCTTGAAGACACTACAGCCCTCCTGGCAAGGTCTTGCTAGTAGTCTTGAGTATTTTGTACTGGTGCTTGACAAGTCTTTGCTGGGCCTTGCCGTGGGGGCGGCTACTACTACCCGTGCACGAGTAACAGGGCACTAGATGGCCCAAAAACTCTAGCGCACCAACAAGAGCCCCTGGGCCTGGGCCATACACATCGCGAGGCGTTGGTGGTCTAGACCCAACTAGTGCGCGAGCACACGTGGCAAGGCCTTGCAGTTGTGATCATTGCACTCGTTGCGCTTCCCCAAGATGCCCATTGAATGCGAGTAGTGGCATACGAACGCGCCGCGATCATCGTCATGTTCTTCGAGAACGTGGCAAGGAAGACGCCCGAACCACGATCGACCGACGATGGGAAGTGCGCCTCCAGTCGACAGGCATGCGGGGCCTACTGTAGACAAGTCCGCGCCGGGGTACCCTGTTAGCCTACCTTACGAGCTGGGATGTCCAGCGTTTACCCATGAGTTGCAACAACTCCAGTGGCCCAACTCCCGCATGTTCAAACCAGAAGTCCCGGAGAAGTATGATGGCAAGACCCATCCGTCAGAGTTCCTGAGCGTCTACACCATTGTGGTGCAGGCTGTCGGGGGCCGCGATGACAAGATATTGGCCAACAACTTCCTGTTGGTGCTTAAGCCCAACATCGGGTCATGGATGATGCACTTGCCGGAGGGGTCCATCGCTTCCTGGGCGGACCTGTGTCACGAGTTTGTTGGGGCCTTCACCGGAGGTCATCAAGCTCCTGGCCAGGAGAGCGATCTGCACATCATCCCCGGAAGGAAGGCAAAACTCTACGCAAGTACATCTAGAGGTTCAGCCGTGTTCACCACAACATCCCAGGCGGTCACCCTGCCGCTGTTATCAGCGCTTTCCATCAAAACATGCGCAACCACAAGATTCAGGAAGAGCTAGCGATGAACAGAGTCAGGGATGTTGCCGAGCTTTATGCTTTGGCAGATAAGTGCGCTCAGGCTGAAGAAGGGAGAAGACTCCCCGATGAAGATGTCGGTGCAGAGGTCAACTCTGAAGATGAGGATACTACTGTCCCAACAAAGAAGGGCCAACAACGGAACAAGAAGCACAAGGGAAAGACCGTGCTTGCCATCGAGGCGTCCGGCAACCACGGCGCCGCCAAGAAGGGCAAGGTTGATGACCCCAACAATGATGTTGCTGGGTGCGCCTCCTGCCATGCCCTGGCGGCTATCGGCAAGCCAGAAGACTCTGGCAAGAAGTATTGCAAGATCCATCGCACCAAATGCCACGACCTCCAAGACTACTGGCAAGTTAATCAGCTTACCGAGAAGCAGAGGGCCAAATATGAGAGGTGATACAAGGAGAAGGATAAGGATGGTGCTGAGGGATCCGGCAAGAAGCATGTGGGCTGAGGAGGTCACCATGGCAAGCCCAAGCAATAGAAGGACCGGCCAGCCTATGGCCGCGACAAGAAAAAACGAGATGATGTGCATAGAAGGAGGAGCCTCATCGCATTCCTCTCACCGCAAAATTAAACAGCGGGCACGCGAGATTAATGCGGTAGAGCCCTCTATCGGCACACAGAGACCTCCGGAATGGTCCAACACTCCTATCATCTTCGACATTGAGGATCACCCTGATTGCATAACTACGGTCGAGTGCTTGCCATTGTTGGTCTTGCCAACAATCCGCAACCTCAAGGTGACGAAGATGTTAGTCGATAGTGGAGCCAGCATGAACCTGATCTCTCCCGATGTCATTCAGAGACTGCAAATTCCTGATGAAGACCTCGAGCAAACAGGCACTTTCCAAGGGGTCAATTCGGGAAGGACTCAGCCAAAAGTCAAGGTCACGCTGCCGGTGACGTTTGGCAGCGACATCAATTTCAGAACGGAGGAGATCGTTTTTGATGTCGCCAAGATCTCATTGCCATACAACGGCATTATTGGCTTCCTGGTGCTGGCCAAATTCATGACGGCCACTCACTTCGCTTACAACGTGTTGAAGATGCCCGGGACAATGAGCGTCATCACCATTAACTCCGATGAGGAAAGTGCGCTTATCTGCACTGACCAACTCTATCGGGGCGCAGTCGCAACACCTGCCACCAAGGCACTTGCTCCTACCGCTGAAGCTCCTGGGGGGAAGAAGACCGGCAAGGCCTCTCGCGCACAGTACGGCAAGCGCACCTCTTCGGGGTGTTGCACTACTGTTGACGATGTGCCGGAGAGCTCCACCGGCAAGAGCAAAAAGTCCAAGGCTGCCTCACCAAAGACCAAGAACGTGCCCGCCAAGGATGATGGCATGGGGGGAACTTTCACCATAAGTTCCACCCTTGACGACAAATAGGAAAGCACACTCATCGCCTTCCTGCGGGCGAATGTTGACGTGTTTGCATGGCAACCATCTGATATCCCTGATGTTCCCAGGGAGGTGATTGAGCACCACCTGACCGTCTGCCCCCATGCGCGGCCCATCAAGCAGAAGGTCCGAAAGAAAGCTTCGGAGTGGCAACAATTTATTGTCGAGGAGATCAAGAAACTAGAGGCAGCTGGCTTGATTAGAGGAGTACTCCATCCGACATGGTTGGCCAACCCGGTTGTAGTGCGCAAGGCAAATGGTAAATGGAGGTTGTGCATTGATTTTACAGACATCAACAAAGCCTACCCCAAGGATCCTTTTCCCTTGGCGCGCATCGGCCAGATTGTGGACTCCACTGCCGGTTGCGATCTGTTGTCTTTCCTTGACGCCTATTCTGGTCATCATCAGATTTTTATGACCAAGGAAGACGAAGAGAAGACCACATTTATCACCGCATGTGGTATGTACTTCTTTTTGCATATGCCTTTCGGGTTGAAAAGCGCTGGTTCTACCTTTGCAAGAGCAACCCAGATTGGTTTTGAGCCCCAGCTACATAGAAATATGGAGGCTTATATGGACGACATAGTGGTCAGAACCAAGGATAAGGCCACGCTCATATCAGACCTAGAAGAAACATTTGCAAATCCGCGCAAGATCAACATGAAGCTCAACCCCAAGAAATGTGTGTTCGGCGTCCCATCCAGCAAGCTTCTCGGGTTCTTTGTGTCTCAATGAGGAGTCAAAGAAAATCCCAACAAGATCAAAGCAATTGAGCAAATTCAGGCACCAAGACGAGTCAAGGATGTGCGACGCCTTGCCGATTGTGTTACAACTCTAAGTAGGTTCATCTCAAAATCTGTTGAGCGCACCCTACCCTTTTTGAAAATCTTGAAGAAGGCAGGTCCAATGAAATGGACTCCGGAAGCAGAGGCGGCGCTACAGGATTTGAAGAAGTACCTTTCCTCTCCACCGGTCCTAGTCGCGCCAAAACCTCAAGAGTCGTTGCTGATGTACCTAACGGCAACGATTCAAGTGGTAAGTGATGCACTAGTGGCTGAAAGAGAAGTTGATGAAGAAGCAGCGGCAACGGCAGGGACGCCAAGCAACAAGCCAGGACATTCCTTGGCAGGGTCTGGTGCCGGCAAAGAAGGATCTGCGCAATTGACAAAGATAGTCTAGAAGAGGAAAGTGGTGCAGCGACGAGTCTATTTTGTCAGCTCCTTGTTGCAGGGGGCTAGATCGAGGTATTTTGGCGTGCAAAAATTGCTCTTCGGCCTTCTTATGGCCTCGAGGAAGTTTGAAAGCACTTCGACCATTCAGAGCAGGGCCTTGGCAGAGTTCATTGTAGAATGGACCCCAACGCCCGATGAAGAGATTACAGAGTCAACTCTCCCCGGTAAGGAGACTGATCAAGAATGGATCATGTATTTTGATGGAGCTTTCTCGCTGCAAGGCGCTCGTGTCGGAGTGCTGCTTATTGCACCCACCGGAGAGCACCTTAGATATGTGGTCCAGGTGCACTTTTCCCGGGAGAGATCAACGAACAACACTGCTGATTACGAAGGGCTCCTTGTCAGTCTCAGGATTGCGACGAACCTTGGGATCAAGAAACTTATTATCAGGGGTGATTCTCAACTTGTCGTCAGGCAAGTGAACAAGAATTACCAGAGTCCAATGATGGAAGCTTACGTAGATGACGTGAGGAAGTTGGAAGGACGTCTTGATGGCCTGCAAATGGAGCATGTTCCACGTGCAGAGAACAGCATTGCCGACGGCCTATCAAAGTGTGTTGCCCTTAAGTTACCTATGGAAATAGGAACTTTCGTCCTCCAACTAAATCAACCCTCTGTGACACGATCAACTAAACAAGAGAAGAGAAGAAGTTTAAGTTCCAACAAGTATGTCCCTGCAGAGCTCCTTGAAGCCGCCGGCGAGAAGGTTGCCAGGGGGAACGGCTGGCTTGTCGGTGAGCACTATGCTCCGGCAGGGCCCCTAGCTCTTGTTGTAGAAGCATAAACTCCCGCGAAGCTTGCCGGGGACAGCAGACTCTGGCAGGCCCTTAGGCCCTTGCCGTCGAGGAAAATGCTACCCCGGCAGAGGATACGCCTTTAGTCCTTGTTGTCGAGCCACAGGCTCCGGTATGGGCGTAGCGCATCATCCATATCTTTCAAACAGGAGAACATCCCGAGGAACAAGAGGAAGCAGAGAAAGTAGCCCGCTGGTCTCATGTGTACCAGTTCATAGACAACATCCTGTACAAAAAGAGACAAAAAGGCATGAAACTCAAGTGCATTTCTTGGGAGGTTGGACTGGAGCTGTTGGCAGAGATACATGGGGGCATATGTGGCTCCGACATAGGATCAAGAGCACTTGCCGGAAAGGTATTCCGGCAAGGTTTGTTTTAGCCCACTACTCTCCAGGATGCAACTGTGTTAGTAACCAAGTGTGAAGCATGCCAGTTTTATTGGAAGAAACTACATCAACCAGCTCAAGCCCTTCAAACAATCCCTCTCTCCTGGCCATTTTCGGTCTGGGGGCTTGACATCTTGGGCCCCTTCCTCGCGCTGCCGGGCGCTTTGAGTACTTGTATTTCACGATCGACAAGTTCACAAAGTGGCCGGAAGTGGAAGCAGTGAGAGAAGTGACAACACAATCAATTGTCAAGCTCTTCAAAGGACTAGTCTGCCCCTTTGGTGTTCCTAATAGGATCTTCATTGATAATGGCACACAGTTCATGAGCCGCACCTTCATGCAATATGTCTAAGACCTTGGCAGCAGAATCTGTTTTGCTTTTGTTGCCCACCCAAGGAGAAATGGCCAAGCGGAAAGGGCTAATGCTGAAGTGTTGTGAGGTCTCAAGACGAGAACTTTCGACAGGCTGCGCAAGTGTGGAGGGCACTGGATTGATGAGTTACCGGTGGTTCTTTGGTCAATCAGGACGACACCAAATCGAGCTACTGGTCAGACACCCTTCTCCCTTGTCTATGGGGAGGAGGCAGTTCTCCCCACGGAACTCATATACGGGTCTCCTCGAGTGCTCGCTTATGATGAGCTAGAGCAAGAGTTGTTGCGGAAAGACGACGCGACACTCCTTGTGGAAGACCGTCTACAGGCTGCTGTGAGAGTTGTGTGCTACTAGCAAGCCTTGTGCCACAACCATAGCCGCAAGGTCAATGCCAGAAGTCTTCAGGAAGGCAACCTTGTTCTTCGGTGAGTACAGTCCACCAAGAATCCAAACAAGTTGACGCCGAAATGGGAAGGCCCTTATCGGGTAGTACGAGTCACTAGGCCCGGCGCAATCCGCCTGGAGATCGAGGATGGCATTCCGATGAGAAACTCTTTGAAAGTTCTACCCATGAGGCGTGGTTGCTGAGCCAGCCCTGGCAACCACCTTTTGTACAAGTCTTGCCACTGAAGCATGTAATCCTTCGTACAAAGCCAGGCTCAGGCCCTGTGCATAGATAAATAAAGATAAGTGTTCTTCAATCCTATTTGATTATCATGTTTACTTATGTGCATTTTATCTGAAGTGTTGCATTGCACTTAATCCTGGCAAGGACTAATGGACCGCCAAGGTTCCATATCCATATTTTCTCTTCTTTCTTTTTCTCAAAGGCTAGAAGGATCCCTCGCGTGCAGCTTTGCCAGGGGGATGGGAGTACGGATACCTATGAGCGACGTCCCAAAAAAACTTGTCGGAAGGAGAAAGGCAACAAAAAGATAAGTTACGAAAACTCCATATGAATCCTTGTCGTAAAGTTATTTTCCTTGAGAGATTTCGACTTTTGTATGGAAAAGTTGCATGCATGGGAACATTGCCATGATTGGATGCGCCCTCACTACATTCGGGAACGCTCAACGGCTTAAGCGCCTTCGCCCGCGCTCCTTGTTTTGTTTGGAGTCCGCTCAACGATCCAAGTGACAGCGCTCGCTCCCTTATCCCGTTTCCGAGTAAGGCCGACGCCTTGAACAGAAGCGCCAAGAACGCCAAGGTGTCTTGCCGGCAGTGGCACCGCCAGCAGGCTGCTGAGGACCCGTTCCTCAAAGCGCTTGCGGTAGGGCTACACACGCCAGAAGATTCTTTCAAAAAGGGGGTAGGGGAAATTACATACACAGAAACAATTTAACAAGAAAGATAACATACAATTTTTCAGATAGGGTGAAATTTACATAAGATATCGCTTTTCCTCTAAGAACATGTTATTTGACTTTTTACCCTAGGGGAAGATTACAAGAAGAAAAAGATGGAGAGGAGGGGCAGATTACAAGAAGAAAACTATGGCGAGAGGCCCCCGGCATAAGCCTGGCCTGGCCCTTCCTAGACCAGCACTACGCGGACGAGAGGGCCAGAGCGGGCGGAAAGGGGCATGGACTCTAGAAGCCGAAGTCCACGGGCCTACCGGAAGACCTAGCTAGAATATGAGGCAGCACTTGGGACTGAAGCTCCTGACAAGGACATCTTGCCGGGAGGGGGAGAGGCATGACGCTCGCGATGATGGCACGACCGACAGTCTGTCCGAGCTCACATCTTCGGGCTCCGACTTGACCGCCCAAAGACCGGGCTCATCGCCGTTGTCTTCGCCGCTGACCTCCCCGTCACTCTCGTCTGAGGACAGGCTTTCGGCACTTCTCGCGCTCTCTTTGCAGCAGCTGAGGAGGATGTCGGAGGTCCCATAAATCTTGATGGAGACCATATTGCCCTTCGTCATTTTAAAACGAAGAACGTGCCCCACCTGGAGATTGTGGGCACCAGCGAAGGTCTTCCAACCATGCGTGAGGAACATGACGCGACGCGCTGGGTACTCAACGTCCACCCGCGTCGTGCTATTACATCACCCTGCCACCCGTAGCCATAGGAAGGGCGGCTCGTTGCCCTCCACCACCCTGGCAAAGAGGCGTGGGAGGCGCAGATGGCTCCGGAGCGGACTGGCCAGCTCGAGGACGAAGTCCAGCACCGTCCCCTTGGCATGGGCCTCTTCGATGGAGATGCCTGGTGTCGGGGGAGGGGTAGAGCAGCACTCCGCCTCCCCCGACGTCGGCCTCCACAGCGGCCAGGGCCCCTCACACCTCCTCCACCATGCGCACTCGAGCCTCCCTCTGCCTCCGCGTCTAAAGCGGTGACATGATCCCGACGAGAGCTCGTCCTTGCAGATAAGGAACGTGATCGCCCCCTCCCCTATACATGGCAAAGGGCGGGCGCTGCATGAAGATTGAGAAGATGAGGGGGGAGGCGGACTGCAGAGTTTTGCACTCGAAGGGCGGAAGAAGGATGGGTGAGCTCCACCCCCGTTGTCCCCAATTTATAGGAGGAAGCGCGGGGGCTGGCTCTCCCCCACTCCAAAGGACGCCACCCACTTCCTCCAATAGCGGCTCCCTTGATCAAGGGGCAAACAGCAACCGCCCTGTCGCCGCAATCCATGGTGCCACAGTTCCTGTCTTTTCTCAGGAACATTAAATCACGGGCACCCGTTGCTAGCTCCCCTCTATGCATGCGGCGCATGTGGCGGAAAAGACCTGACACAGTAATTGAAAACTCGACAGCCACGCCACGCACGTATCCCACTACCCGCCTTCAATGGGCACCATGGGGAAGTGCAGTGATCACAACTGCAAGGCACTGCCACACATGCCCATGCACTGGTTGGCCCTAGCTCAACAGTGCCTCGCGACGTGTGTGGCCAACGCCCGAGGGCTCCTATTGGTGCACTATAGTTTTTGGACCATCTAGTGCCCCTTTCCTCATGCACACGCAGTAGTAGCCGCCCCTGCGGCAAGGCCGAGAAAAGACTTATCAAGCACCAGCACAGCAGACTCAAGACTACCGGCAAGACCTTGCCGGGAGGGCTGTAGAGCCTCTAGGCAAAGCAAGGCCCCCCGGCAAGGCAAAGTCCCGGCAAGGCAAGGCCCCGGAAAGCACCGCCAGCACACAGGCCAGGTGTCGATTCACCTGGACACGTGTCGCGGTGTCGACGTTGGAGGGAGCTAAGCGGCGCCAATGGGACGGGCCCTCGTCCCATCTCATTGACGGACTGAGGCGCCTGATGGTGCATTGAATGCTTTTGTCCTACTCCGTCAAAGTTAGGTAGGATAGCACTGTAGCACTATGCATCCTATGTGAACACTGTGTGCCACTGTTTGGATCCCCTTAGATATAAAAGGAGGACCAGGGCATTACACAGGAAAAGGGTGGACAATCGGAGGTTAGACAATCAGATAGTTGGGCAGTTAGACAACTAGACAGCCCGACAGTTAGACAATTGGGGGTTATCGAGCTCACATAGCAGCCGTTCATGGCGCTCCTGTAGCTAGAACCCTAGAACATGATCGGTATAACCAAGCAGGAGTAGGGTTTTATGCTCCCCTGCAGGCCGAACATGGGTAAAAACTTCTCGTGCGCTGCTTACCAGACTGGCTCTTTGTGCGAGCCCACCCCCTGCCGAACCGAAAGGGATCCGCGTGATCCCATAGGTGTTCGTTCCCACGACATCTTTGGCGCACCAGGTAGGGGGCCTGAGTGGTGCGAACCCGTTCTGGTAATCCGCGCCCTAGCTTCTTCATCGCCATGGCCCCCAAGAAGAAGGGCCTGACAGCAATTGGCCCATCCGCATCCGCTGTCCCTGTATTTGCACAGACAGGAGACAGTGTAGACGTGGGTGGAGGAGGAGGAGGCGGAGGTTTGGAACTTCCGCGATGCTTTGGTGACCAAGTCCAAGCAAGCCGCGACGCTCTCCGCGGACACACCCATGGCGACGGTGGGAACCCCCATGCCCGTGGGTCTCAAGACAGAGTCGTACCGCCTGCGGATGGTACGGCGAACTCTTGGGGCGGAAGAGTATCTTCCAGGGCACCCACGATGGCGCCTATGCCACGACCTTCTCAGGAAGCACGTGGAGAGCCGCGCGACGGTGCCCGCGGTTCTCAACGTCCCCACGGAAAAGCTCCTGTGCATCATTCCCAAGATGCACGGGACCAACATGCTCACTAGCATGCAAGCGGGAGTGGCATGCTGATGCAGGACCGTGGCGGTGCTCCTTCTAACAAAGTTAGGAGTCAGAGCACCTCGCATTCCTTGCGCCGGTCGCTACCCTCCACGACGGAGGAAGTGATGATGCGAGTGCAACTACTCCTGAACTTCCCTCCTGCTGCGGAGAAGCTCGATGAATGGAGAGCCAGCATTCGGTGCCTCCTCAGCCTCGCAGATAAGCTTCGGCCCACAGGGCCGCCTTAGACCAGTGGTGAAGTGCCAGAGTCGGCATGACCTCGGCGCACTCTCCTCCGCGACAACATCGCCAGTCGCCGATCCGACGGGCCGACGCCTACGAGGGTTACTCAACAGCATCGAGTGACCCAACGTCGATGTTGCGACACGCGTCCAAGTGAATCGACTCATGTCTAGTGTGCTGGCGGTGCTTGTCGGGGCCTTGCTTTGCTAGGACTTTGCCTTGCCGGGGGGGGCTTGCTTTTCCTGGAGGTCTTGCCACTAGTCTTGAGTCTTTTGTGTTGGTGCTTGACAAGTCTTTGTTGGGCCTTGCCACTGGGGTGGCTATTACTGCCCGTGCACGAGTAAAGGGGCACTAGATGGCCCAAAAACTCTAGTGCACCGACAAGCCTCAATAGGTGCTCCAATTTATAGATGATGCTCTGAAGGATGATGATGTGCTCCTCTAGCAAAATATTTGCACGAGTGAGAAATTTATTCTGAACATGAACCGCTTCGAAAGCCCTAAAGGCTTCAATTACAGTAGGGGTGAGACGATTGTAATAAGGTTGAAGGATATCTTCTTCTTCCTCCTCTTATGTGGGCATGGATTGCCTCCTTCTTGAGCTTGATCCCTCATAGCTTCCTTGCCCTTGTCTTCATTATTGGATTCTTTTGGATCCTATGTCTTCAGCTCCATCTTAATCAACCAAGCATCTTCTTCTACTTTATTGGAGGAGGGAGAAGATCGATGCCTGACTTGATAGATATGATAGGAAAACAACACCAAAAGAGACCATAGAGTTTTTGTGTGATGCAGTGGTCAAAACAATCGTGGATATATATAGAGACTTCTTATCTTTTGAAACAAGCATATGGAAGGAAAACGAAGTCGGGAAGGAGTTGGAAATATGCCCTAGAGGCAATAATAAACTTGTTATTATTATATTTCCTTGTTCATCATAATCTTTTATTATCCATGCTATAGTTGTATTGATAGGAAACACAAATACATGTGTGGATATTTAGTACTAGCTCATTGATCAAAGATGGTCAAGGTTTCCTAGCCATAGACATGAGATGTCAAGTGATAACAGGAACACATCATTGGGAGAATGACGTGATGGACAAGACCCAAACTATGAACGTAGAAAATTATCATGTAAGTTTATTGCTACAGTTTCTGCATGTCAAGTATATGTTCCTATGACCATGAGATCATGCAACTCACTGACACCATAGGAATACCTTATGTGTATCAAAAATCACAATGTAATTGGGTGACTATAAAGATGATCTACAGCTATCTCCGAGGGTGCCTGTTGAGTGGGCATGGATCAAGACTGGGATTTGTTACTCCGTTTGACGGAGAGGTATCTCAGGGCCCACTAGGTAATACAACATCACAATAAGCCTTGCAAGCAAAGTGTCTAATGAGTTAGCCATGGGATCTTCTATTACAAAACTAGTAAAGGGACTCGGTATAGAGATACCGACGATACAATCTCAGGCAAGTAACATAAAGAAAAACAAAGGGAACAACATACAGGATTAACTGAATCCTCAACATAGAGGTTCAACCAATAAAGATCTTCGTTGAATATGTAGGAACCAATATGGGCATCCAGGTCCCACTATTGGTTATTGATCGTAGAGGTGTCTCGGTCATGTATACATAGAACGGACCCGCAATATTGAGTTATGTATGGTGGTGACCTAAGGTTGTTCAGAGTCCTGGATGAGATCCCAGACATCACAAGGAGCTCCGGAATGGTGCGCAGGTAAAGATTGATGTATAGGAAGTCCTGGTTTTGTCACCAGAAAAGTTTCGGGTATTTCCGGTAGTGTACCGTGGTGCCGGGAGGGTTCCGAGGGTCCATCGGGAGGGGCCACCCACTCCGGGGAGGCACATGGGCCTTAGGTGTCGCTCACAAGCCCTTAGTGGGCTGGGCAAGCCATCCCCTACGGGCCCATGCAAGGAGAAGGAGGGAGGACAAGTGGGGAGTCCTCCCAGGACTCGGCCTCCCTTGTGGGAGGAGGAATCCGAGTGGGGGGAGGTCTCCACCACCTTGGTTCGGTCGAAGGCCCCTTGGAGGAGCGGCTAGGGATGCCTCCCCCTCCCCTTCCTCCTATATATATTAGAGGGGAGAGAGGGCAGCCACACCCAAGCCACGTTACTGCCCTGTGTCCCCACTAGATCGTCTCCTCCTCTAGTTTTCGCCGGTGCTTAGGCGAAGCCCTACCGGAACAACTCCACCACCACTGTCGCCGTGTTGTCATGCTGCTGAAGTTCTCATATACCTCTCCACTCCCTCTTGCTGGATCAAGAAGGCAGAGATAATCATCGAGCTGCACGTGTGCAGAATGCGGAGGTGCCGTCCGTTCGGCTCTAGATCGGGACAGATCGTGATCGGATCACGAGACGGCTAGTGATTTGGATTGCAAAGACATTCAACTACATCAACCGCATTTCATAATGCTTCCTCTTAGCGATATACAAGGGTATGTAGATCTTCTCTCCCTCTCGTAGATGCTCATCACCATTGATAGATCTTGTGTGTGAAAAGAAATTTTTTGTGTCCCATGCAACGTTCCCCAACAGAAGGTGCCCAAGGGGGGACACAACCCACCAGGGCACGTGAGGTGGGGCAGGCCACCCTAGTGTATCATGCTCATCTTGGTTGCTTTCCTGTTTATTTCTTATTTTCCTAATTTTTTTAATATTCCAAAACTAACGGAAAATATTTTTTCGGATTTCTCGGAGTCCTTTCACTTACCGTATCACTTACCTCTTCTTTTTAAGGATTCCAGAGTGTTCATGAAGGTTTCTTTTATCTGTTCCTCCGGTGTCCTATTTGTATAATATTACTTTCGACATTAATAGGCATACCTGAGAGGTAGTGTTTAATTCTTTGTCCATTGTCCACCTTCGGGTTAGTACCTTCGGCATTATTAATATTGATAACTCCAGAGCGATAAACCTCTTCGATAACATATGGTCCTTCCCATTTGGAAATAATTTTTCATGCAAAAAATCTAAAACAAGAGTTGTACAAAAGAACATATTCTCCAAATTTGAATTCCGGCTTGTGGATTATTTCATCATGCCATCTTTTTAACTTTTTCTTTGAATAGTTTGGCATTTTCATAAGCATGGGTTCTCCATTCATCTAGTGAACTACTATCAAATAACCTCTTTTCACAAGTTTTTAGAAAATTTATTTTCTGTTAATATAATGTTTATTAATTAATAATAAGTTTTGTTTTACTCTTTGTTAGTAAAACTATAGTTATATAGTAGTGTTTATCAAAACTTTCAAAACTATACTAAGATTTTTCTTAACAAAACTTTAAATGGATTTTATTCTGTTTATTAATAAAATATTTTATTGTTTCCTTGCTGTCAACTATTGTTTTGTTCATGCAAGTAGTTTTATTATGTTAGTAGTGGTTTACCCATCACCTTTTTGAAAACAAAACTTTGTGTGTTTTCTTGCTTGTGATTTGTGCATTGTTTTGTCTTGAGTGATTCTAGTTCATTCCTGATTTTGTGAGTTACAACATTTTGTTGTATGCTTATTGAGTGCTCTTGTTTGCTTCGTTAGATTATCCGGAGTGCGAGGCTTGTTACCTAGAGTCACTCACGTACGAAGATCATCAATCAGGCATGTCACTTTGATCATCTTTACCCATGTTTTTATTGCATTAGTTCTACCATCCCTCCCCAATTGCATGCAAAGTAGGTAATTGGAAACTTGGTTACTATTGTAGTATCATGTGGTAGGTACCCCCATCAACCCTTGACACATTGGCCCCGGGAAACGTTGTTTTACATTTTGCTATGCTACTAGTAGACGGGGTTGGTTGTGTGATTCATGAGAGTTGTGAGATTAATTACAAGACCTACATAATGATCAAGACATCAAGACTCCGAGTTTTCAACTTACCTTAGGGTGGATGATGGTTGAACGGCACCCTGGAGAAACCAGTGGATTTGCCTAGGTGTTGCTGGAGATGGCCAGTATTCACGCAGAAAGATCCACCCAGGCACAAAGAGATGGATGGATGCTTCAAGACCCAAGGCTTACCGACACAGCCACAAGTCATTATGGGCTCTGGCTTGGTTGGATATCGTGGTGACCCCGAACAGGCGGTGCTACGAGATGTAGAAGAACGGTAGGAAAGGATGGGCACCGACAGAGTCGCGGGGAAACCCTTTGGAAGGCCATGTTTGGGTCATCCGTTTCTCAAACACTATGAAGTGCGAGAAATCAAATGGAGGCGACCAAATCTTGTGGGGAACATGTGCAAAACTCTACAGAGTACTCAAACCTAATCGATTAGCCGTGTCCACGGTCATGGACGACTTCAGCCAAAGGAACTGAAACTTCCGGAAACCCTCAATACAATTAATATGATGATGTGGGTATTAATAACTTGGGTATGAGAATTGGTTGGTGGAACCATCTCATTAAACAACCAACTTAGTAATAATTTTGCTTAGCCCTCTCTTGATGTAAGAAAAATTGGCTTTACGCAAAAACTTATTACCCCACCTGCCATATATGCATATAGATTAGATGATTATCTTTTCACCCCTCTCTTGTGACTTTGCCGGCATATTCAATATGCTGACCTATATGGCTGCAACGTATCATGTTGCAGAGTACTTTTCTGACCAGGAGTGAGGATACGCTCTACGCTCGGTGAGATGCCCTTGGAGTCAGATGGACTCATCTACCTTCGACGCTTTCGCAAGATTTTAGATAGTCTCATGAGTTGGCCTTCAGCCACTTTATTGTAATCTTTATTGTAATAAAGGACTTGATATGAGATTTACGATTAATAAATGCTGTGTGATTTCCCTTTGATATATACATTGATTTACCGTGTGTGTACCAGCATGATCTTGGGATGGTATGGAAACACCGGAGATTCGACCTTTCAGGTCGGGTCGCTACAGAAATGGTATTAGAGCACACGCTGACCATAGGACGTAACCTCTAGGATTGGAAAGCCTTAGGATTTGTTTCTCTCTGTCTTTAAAATTCGTATACTCTCATCTGCTCGTTTCTGACTCCTCTCCGATTATTTCAAAATTTATAGATGGCCACCTTCATCCCAGTGTTGATCACGGAGTTTTGCCAGCCTGACGCAACGATGCCCTTTGGTAAGGAGCTGATGAGGATCGTCAAGGACGTGAGGATTGCTTTGCCGAGCATCACCGGGACTCCTATCATGTCCTTTCCCCAAGATGGACGCTACAGGATCGAGGTGCACATCCCAAGGAAGACCTTTGGGAATCGGAAGGAACCCATCGACTTCAAGTTTGTGGCACCCAGCTGGATACTTGGAAGAGACATGGCCATCCATCGTGCCCTTGGACGTATTCAGGAGGAATACAGAGGTGGAACCATTTCACTAGGACTCAGCGTGGTTTGTCCTAGGGATGCCAATGGAAACATCATAACCACTCCCACTACAGACACCACCATTTCCTATATCTAGACCTTGGAGACTCACATCAGGACTCTGGAGCTTCGAGTTCGTGCTGATACGAAGACAATCAAGAATCTGATGAACCGCGAGATTGACCTCGAAGCTGACTTACGGGAAGCCGAGTACGAGCATGAGTATGAGGTGAAGGATTTCTTAGAGAGGATCGGCAAGCTAAACACTCGCATCGCAACTCTGGAGGAACAGATGGACATGGGGGGAAATCTTCACCCCGAGGGAGACTTGGCACCTTTCATCAGCGACGATGATCACTATGAGGAGAGCACCACTGGAGGAGGCTCAGTCACCATGTACTTCTAAGGAAAACTTTAGTTATGCCCCATGTATCTTCATTTTCGTCGTTAAAGCGTAGGTCGATGTTTAGTTTGATGGAGATTTGTATCTCGATGTTTGACCTTGATTGAATAAATGAATGAGTGTTTGGTGTGATATGTTTGTTGCATTGCATATGGGTAGTGAATTTCCTCTTTTAGACCCTTGCTCTATTCTAATTCTCACCCCACTGAAAACAGCAAGATGCCTCCACGACGTGAGTCCGATTTCACCTTCCCGCCGGAACTCACGCAACTCCTTCAGCAGCAGAATGTAATGACGCGGCTATTGATCCAGAATCAGACCAACAACCAGAACAACAACAACAACCATCCACCCCAGGCTAACAATCTCACCCATTTTCTAAGGTTGAACCCTCCAACTTTCTCCAGCAGCACTGAGCCCATTATGGCAGATGACTGGCTCCGTAAGGTGGAGAGGGAACTCGTCACCGCTGGATGTACTGACGTTGAGAAGGTGCGCTTTGCCGCACATCAACTGGATGGACCAGCAGCTTCATGGTTGGAGAACTACACCACCACTTATCCTATTGCAGATGTGTCTTGGGAGCAGTTCAAGCTTGCTTTCCGCACCGCTCATGTCTCAGTTGGAGCCATGAGTCTGAAGAAGCGCGAGTTTCCCAACTTGTGCCAGGGAAATCGTTCTATGGCCCAATATGTGGACGAGTTTAGCATGTTGGGCCGTTATGCTCCAGGAGATGTAGCCGATGATGCGGCCAAACAGGAGAAGTTTATGGAAGGACTCAATGATGAGTTGAGCATATAGCTGGTAGTGGCTACCTTCAATAACTACCAAGAGCTGGTGGACAAGGCCCTCATCCTGGAGGGTAAACAGCAGCAAATTGAGAACCGCAAGCGGAAGTATACTCAAGGGAAAAGAATTGAACCTCAGACAGAGGAGATGGTTAGAGTTAATCAAGGACTATGACATGAGATTACACTACAATCCAGGAAAGGCAAATGTTGTCGCAGATGCCTTGAGTCAGAAAACTTATGTAAACACACTCACAGCGGGAGGATTACCCCAAGAGTTAGCCGATGATCTCAGAGAGCTTCGGCTAGAGATAGTTCCAAGAGGATATGTTGCCACACTGGAAATCCAGTCCACCTTGACCGAACGAATTCGTGAAACCCAGAAGACGGACAAGGAGATTGCTGAGATTAAACAGAGAATGAAAGATGATAAAGCTAAAGGTTTTCGTGAGGATGAACAAGCAACTTTGTGGTTTGAGAACCGAATCTATGTGCCCAATGACCCAGAGCTCAAGAAGTCGATACTTCAAGAAGCCCATGATTCCCCTTACTCGATACACCCAGGCAACACCAAGATGTACCTGGATTTGAAGGAAAGTTATTGGTGGACAGGTATGAAGAAAGATATTGCAGAACATGTTGCAATATGTGATGTTTGTCAGCGAGTAAAAGCGGAACATCAGAAACCAGCAGGGTTACTCCAACCTTTGCCGATACTCGAGTGGAAATGGGAAAAGCTTGGTATGGACTTCATCACAGGATTACCCAGGACCCGTTCAGGTTATGATTCCATCTAGGTAGTGGTAGACCGCTTGACCAAGGTAGCTCATTTCATTCCAGTGAAGACCACCTATACCAGCGCTAAGCTAGCCAAGATATATATGACCAGGATCGTATGTCGGCATGGAGTTCCGAGGAGTATCGTGTCAGATAGAGGAACACAATTTACCTCAATGTTTTGGCATCAGTTACATGAAACTTTGGGTACGAGGCTGGAGTTCAGTACAGCTTTTCATCCGCAGACTGATGGACAGACTAAGAGAGTCAACCAGATTCTGGAAGACATGTTGAGAGCTTGTGCGCTAGATTATGGATCTAGTTGGGATGACAACTTACCTTACGCAGAATTCTCGTACAACAACAGTTATCAGACCAGTTTGAAGATGGCCCCTTTCGAAGCATTATACGGAAGGAGGTGCAGAACACCATTGACATGGGATGGTGTTGGAGACCAAAAACTTTTTGGTCCCGACCTTATCCGAGATTCTGAAGAGAAAGTCAAGCTGATTCGTGATAGACTCAAGATAGCTCAATCCTGGCAGAAGAGCTATGCCGACACCAAATGCAAGGAAGTAACATATGAAGTGGGAGACCGAGCCTATCTTCGTGTGTCCCCACTTCGAGGAATCAAGAGGTTTGGTGTTAAAGGAAAGTTAGCACCCAGATTCATAGGCCCCTACAAAATTCTTGAACGTAGAGGTGAAGTTGCATACAAGCTAGAATTGTCGGAAGGATTGTCCGGAGTTCATGATGTTTTCCATGTTTCCCAGCTGAAGAAATGCCATGCTGAGATGGCTGATATTCCCTTGAGAGACACAGTGCCCCTAGAGGCCATACAACTTGACAGTGATCTGACCTACGAGGAGAAGCCTGTCAGAATCCTCGAGACTGCCAACAGAGTTACCCGCAGCAGGATCATCAAGTTCTGTAAGGTTTTGTGGAGTCACCACACCGAGGAAGAAGCCACCTGGGAATGCGAAGAAGATCTTCGTAGAGACCACCCGCACCTATTTTCTAGCCAACCCGAATCTCGAGGGCGAGATTCATCTTAAGGTGGGTAGGTTTGTAACATCCCAAAATTCCATTTTGGAATGTTATGAAATATAGCTATGCAGATATCATCATCATTGCTTGAATGTATGGTATTGTTGAAATGCTTTTTTTAAATTTCTGAAAGTCCCTTTTAACTTTCTCTATACTAGTTTCAACTATTTGAAAACTTTTGGAAAAAGTTCAAATAAGAGGGGAGGAACATGACACTCCACACCAGGACCTAATTGGTGATTTATTTGAACAGTAAAAACCAAGGGTTGTTTTGAAAATATTTGCAAAAGGATTTAAAAGCAAATAGGCCATTTCAGAAAATAATATTTTTTCAAAGTGATCAAATAACAGAATACAAATGTTCATTAAATGGCATTTATTATTATGTTAATTTTGATATATAATATTCCTATACTTGGAATTAAATCAAAAGCTTTAAAAGGGTTTTTATTACTCTGTTTATTAAAAGGAAAGGATTTAAACGTATCGGGCCGGCCCACCTTAGTTGTAACCCCTGACTTTCCTAATTTGCGGCCGACCGACAGCTCTACCCCGCTCCCCTCTCACTGACAACGGGACCCGCCCCGACCGCCGCAAACTTCACACCGGTCGCCTCCTTCCTCCCGCACGCGCCGCCGCCGCCGAGATTTCCTCCTCGCCGGAATCCCCTCCCTTTCCTTTCCCCGACCCCTCTCCGGCCCTATATAAGTGTGGCCAGTCCCCGCACTCCATTCCCCCCCCCCCCCCGAGCCCCTCTCTCCGTCACCAGACCGCCACCGCAAGCCCTTGCCGGAGCCCTGCCGCCACCAGAGCCTCCCCACGCTACTAGCCGTCACCTCGGTCGACCCCGCACCTCTCCGACGCCACCACCCATCGCCGGACGTCTGCCGCCATCGCCTAAAGCCCTCGGGAGCCTCCCTCGACCACCGGAGCACCGCCCCGACGTCCTCGCCGCTTCGGACTCGCCGGAGATCCCTCGTCGGTGACCTCCTACTCGGTGAGCCCCCCCCCCATCCATCCAATCTGAATCCTACGGCTAGGATTAGAACGGGTTAAGTCCCGAAGCGTTTTGTTTTATGGTTCGGTTGACCGCCCATAGGACTCGTAGCATGCGCTAGCCAGCCACTCACAGGTCGCCACGTAGCCCCTGGCCGACCATTAGTTTAGTTTTTTTTTGGTTTTGTTTTTCAGAAATAGAATGAGTTCAAATTTTGTTTTGTTTATATCTTTTACTATGTTTAGTGTTTTGAGCTAATTCTTTTTGCATTAGCTCAAATTTTTCATGTAGTTTTACCCTGTAGTCTTAGATTTTAAATTTGAACTCTAAAATTTAAAATGAATCAAATTTGCTAAAATCACTCAAATCTGAATAACTAGAGTTTAAAAATATATTTTGATATGAATCCTTTTGATACTACTTGGTATTAGTTAGGACTATAAGATTGCTTAGTTTGAGGATTTTTAGGATGATTTTGATTAGTGTTCTAGATATAAACAGATTCTGCCTATTAGTTATTATAGTTTAGTTAATTTAGTTTTTAGTTAGTTTAAACTAGATTTAGTTTTATTTTGTTTAGTAGGTTCTATTGTTTAAACGTTTAGTGCTTTACTTACTGTTAATAAAAATATAAATTTGCTTGGTTTGTTTCTTTATTAATATAGGAATCACAACTCCTTTTCCATTAGGTTTAGTTTGATAAAACAAACTAGTTTAGTAATAGATTATTTTAACAGAGTTTAAATAATTAAATTTTGTTTTCTAAGACAAGTTTTTAGAAAAATTATTTTCTGTTAATATAATGTTTATTAATTAATAATAAGTTTTGTTTTACTCTTTGTTAGTAAAACTATATTTATATAGTAGTGTTTATCAAAACTTTCAAAACCATACTAAGATTTTCCTTAACAAAACTTTAAATGGATTTTATTCTGTTTATTAAGAAAATATTTTATTGTTTCCTTGCTGTCAACTATTGTTTTGTTCATGCAAGTAGTTTTATTATGTTAGTAGTGGTTTACCCATCACCTTTTTGAAAAAAAAAACTTTGTGTGTTTTCTTGCTTGTGATTTGTGCATTGTTTTGTCTTGAGTGATTCTAGTTCATTCCTGATTTTGTGAGTTACATCATTTTGTTGTATGCTTATTGAGTGCTCTTGTTTGCTTTGTTAGATTATCCGGAGTGCGAGGCTTGTTACCTAGAGTCACTCACGTACGAAGATCATCAATCAGGCAAGTCACTTTGACCATCTTTACCCATGTTTTTATTGCATTAGTTCTACCCCCCCCCCCAATTGCATGCAAAGTAGGTAATTGGAAACTTGGTTACTATTGTAGTATCATGTGGTAGGTACCCCCATCAACCCTTGACACATTGGCCCCGGGAAACGTTGTTTTACATTTTGCTATGCTACTACTAGACGGGGTTGGTTGTGTGATTCATGAGAGTTGTGAGATTAATTACAAGACCTACATAATGATCAAGACTTCAAGACTCCAAGTTTTCAACTTACCTCTGGGTGGATGATGGTTGAACGGCACCCTGGAGAAACCAGTGGATTTGCCTAGGTGTTGCTAGAGATGGCCAGTATTCACGCGGAAAGATCCACCCAGGCACAAAGAGATGGATGGATGCTTCAAGACCCAAGGCTTACCTGCACAGTCACAAGTCATTATGGGCTCTGGCTAGGTTGGATATCGTGGTGACCCTGGACAGGCGGTGCTACGAGATGTAGAAGAACGGTAGGAAAGGATGGGCACCGATAGAGTCGTGCGGAAACCCTTTGGAAGACCATGTTTTGGTCATTCGTTTCTCAAACACTATGAAGTGCGAGAAATCAAATGGAGGCGACCAAATCTTGTGGGGAATGTGTGCAAAACTCTGCAGAGTACTCAAACCTAATCGATTAGCCGTGTCCACGGTCATGGACGACTTCAGCCAAAGGAACTGAAACTTCCGGAAACCCTCAACACAATTAATATGATGATGTGGGTATTAATAACTTGGGTATGAGAATTGGTTAGTGGAACCATCTCATTAAACAACCAACTTAGTAATAATTTTGCTTAGCCCTCTCTTGATGTAGGAAAAATTGGCTTTACGCAAAAACTTATTACCCCACCTGCCATATATGCATATAGATTAGATGATTATCTTTTCGCCCCTTTCTTGTGACTTTGCCGGCATATTCAATATGCTAACCTATATGGCTGCAACGTATCATGTTGCAAAGTACTTTTCCAACCAGGAGTGAGGATACGCTCTACGCTCGGTGAGATGCCCTTGGAGTCAGATGGACTCATCTACCTTCGACGCTTCCGCAAGATTTTAGATAGTCTCATGAGTTGGCCTTCAGCCACTTTATTGTAATCTTTATTGTAATAAAGGACTCGATATGAGATTTACGATTAATAAATGTTGTGTGATTTCCCTTTGATATATACATTGATGTATCGTGTGTGTAGTAGCATGATCTTGGGATGGTACGGAAACACCGGAGATTCGACCTTTCAGGTCGGGTCGCTACACAAATTCTTTGACATTCATCACAGGACAATTTAAACTTATAGGTAGTTCTATGTCCCGAATGATGTCCTCCATATGCTTCAGTGCTACATTTCCATGGGATTTGTTCATGTTCATGCTTAGGTACACGACATCTAATAATACCATCTACCACTTCTTTATAAAGATGTGGGTCATCCAAAAGGTAATGTCTTAAATCATAGAAGAATTTTTTTCTTTTGTTGGTATGTGAAACTAGGTGGTACATATTTAGCAACATTGTAGTTAGCATAATCATCATACCAAGGAGTGTTTTGAGAAACATTTATTGCAGCTAACTTCTCATGAGGAAAACTATCATCAATAGGTAGTGGGTCATAAAGAATATTTTCTAACCTAGAAAAATTATCAGCTACCGGGTTCTTAGCTCCTTTCCTATCAGTGATATGTAAATCAAATTATTGAAGCAAGAGAACCCAACTAATGAGTCTAGGTTTAGCATCTTTATTTTCCATAAGATATTTTATAGCAGCATGATAAGTGTGATCTGATATGTCTCCAACGTATCTATAATTTTTGATTGTTCCATGCTATTATATTATCTGTATTGGATGTTTATATGCATTAATATGCTATTTTATATTATTTTTGGGACTAACCTATTAATCTAGAGCCTAGTGTGAGTTTCTGTTTTTTTCTTGTTTTTGAGAATTGCGGATAAGGAATATTAAATGGAGTCCAATCGGAATAAAACCTTCGGAATGGTTTTTTCTGGAACGGAAGGAAACCAGGAGACTTGACAACCAAGGCAGGAGAGCCATCGTGGGGCCACAAGCCCTAGGGGTGTGCCCAGGGTGGTAGGGCACGCCGGGTAGGCTTGTGGGCCCACGGCAGCTCTCCCAACCCTAATATTCGGCCTATAAATTCCCAAATATTCCATCATTATCAGAAAGAGCCACGAAAACCCTTTTCCGCTGCCAGAAGCCTCCGTTCCCGAGAGATCCAATCTTGGAGCCTTTTCCAGTAATCTGCCGGAGGGGGATTCGATCACGGAGGGCATCTACATCAAGTCCATTGCCCCTCCGATGATGCGTGAGTAGTTCACCATATACCTTCGGGTCCATAATTAGTAGCTAGATGCCTCCTTCTCTCTCTTTGCTCTTCAATACCATGTTCTTCATGATCTTCATGGAGCTCTATCCGATGTATTACTCTTTTGCGGTGTGTTTGTCAAGATCCGATGAATTGTGGGTTTTTGTCCAGATTATCCATGAATATTATTTGAGTCTTTCCTTAATTCTTGTATGCATGATTTCATATCTTTGCAAGTCTCTTCGAGTTATTCTTTTGGTTTGGCCAACTAGATTGGTAATTCTTGCAATAGGAGAAGTGCTTAGTTTTGGGTTCAATCTTGTGGTGTCCTCACCCAGTGACAAAGTAGGGGTAGCGAGGCACGTATTGTATTGTTGCCATCAAGGATAACAATATGGAGTTTTCATAATATTTATTTAGTTTATCCCTCTACATCATGTCATCTTACCTATTGTGTTACTCTCCTCTTCATGAACTTAATACTCTAGATGCAGGCAGGAGTCTGTCGATGTGTGGAGTAATAGTAGTAGATGTAGAATTGTTTTGGTCTACTTGACACGGACGTGATGCCTATATGCATAGTCATTGCCTTGGATATCTTCATAATTATTCACTTTTCTATCAATTGCTCGAGAGTAATTTGTTCACCCACCGTAATACTTGCTATCATGAGAGAAGCCTCTAGTGAAACCTATGGCCCCCGGGTCTATTTTCCATCTTATACTTTCAGATATAAAACCAAAAATACCAAAAATACTTTGCTGCATTACTTTAACTTTTGTTTTACTTTCCTTTCAAGCAATATATATCTATCATATCTCATCCTTGCAAGTAACCTTAAAGGGATTGACAACCCCTTTATAGCGTTGGGTGCAAGAGTTTGATTCTTTGTGTAGGTACACCTATTGTGGACTTGCTTGTATCTCCTACTCGATTGATACCTTGGTTCTCAACAACAGAGGGAAATACTTATCTACTTTGCTGCATCACCCGTTCCTCTTCACGGAAACCAATGCATGCTCGAGAAGTAGCAAGAAGGATTTCTGGCGCCGATGCCGAGGAGATCTATATCAAACCTACCAAGTACCTATCACAAACTCATATATTTCATTTACATTATTTGCCATTTTCCTCTCGTGTTCCTCTCCCCCACTTCTAAAATGATTTTCGGAAAATACCAAAAAGATTTGCCTTTTTATTCGCCCTTCTTTCGTTCGTCTTTTCGTTGCTATATTTGCTTGTGTTGCCATGTGCCTTCTATTTGCTTGCATCTTCGCTTGCTAAAAATCTATTGATATGGATCCTCATCCACTTGATAATCTTTTCAAAATACCAAATTATGATGAACCAGTTGCTAGTGAGTTGAGTGCACTTGTTATCTCTATGAAGTTTTGTTTGAAAATCATGAATCTGAAAGATTTGATGAAGTGTTGAAAGAAGAAATTTGTAAGGAGATTCATGATAGTTCCTTGAATTAAAAGCATGATTGTCATGTTGTTAGTATGAATTCTCTGAATATCCATGATGCTAATGATATGCAAAATGACAAGCTTGGGGATGCTATGCTTGATGAATATGATATTCTTTGTTCCCCAAGTTTTAATGATGACACGTATGCTATAATTGATGATGGAAATAATGCTTCATTTGATAGTTATTTTGTGAAATTCCTTCGTGATTCTACTTAAAATTATTATGAGGGAGGAACATATTCTTGTAGGAATTTCAATAATATCAAGTTTCCTCTCTGTGTTCAAAGTTTTGAAGTTATGCTTGTTTTGCCTTCCTATGCTAGTTAATTCTTGCTTCCATAAATTGTTTGCTCACAAAACCCCTATGCATAGGAAGTGGGTTAGACTTAAATTTTCTTTCCATGATATTCAAGATGCTCTCTTGCATGTTTCAATTACAACTTTTTATGTGAGCATCACTGAAATCATTATGCCTAGCTAGGGGCGTTAACCAATAGCGCTTGTTGGGAGGCAACCCAATTTTATTTTGCTTTCTACTTTTTGCTTCTGTTTTGGTGTGTTTTGCACATTATTACTTATGTAGTAATTATGTTTTTGTGTTTTAATTAGTGTTTGAGCCAAGTAAAACCTTTGGGGTGATCTACAGTGGTTGTTGATTTGATCTTGCTGAAAAACAGAAACTTTTGCGCTCAGTCCAGATTTCTTAATTTTTCAGGGCGTCTAATTGATCTGAATTTTTACACAAGATTTATATACAAATTAACCTGATTTTCATAATGTTTCAGTATTTTTAGACTTCCAAAAGTATTCGAAGTTTAAAGATTGCTACAGACTATTCTGTTTTTTGACAGATTCAATTTTCTTTGTGTTGTTTGCTTATTTTGATGTATCGATGGGTCGTATCGGGGGGTATGAGTCATGGAAAAGTTAGAATACAGTAGGTATTACACAAATCCAACTAAAGAATGAGTTCACAACAGTACCTAAAGTGGTGATTTATCTTTTTATACTAAAAGATCTCATGAGTTTTTTGTTGAGTTTTGTGTTGTGAAGTTTTCAAGTTTTGGGTTAAGATTTGATGGAATATGGAATAAAGAGTGGAAAGAGACTAATCTTGGGGATTCCCAAGGAACCCCAAGTCATATTAAAGGATACCAAAAAGCCTAATCTTGTGGATGCCCCGGAAGGCATCCCCTCTTTCGTCTTCAATCCATCGGTAAATTTACTTGAGGGTATATTTTTATTCACCACACGATATGTGTTTTTCTTGGAGCGTATTGTATGATATGAGTCTATGCTTTTTAGTTTGCCACAATCATCCTTGCTGCACACATGTTTTGAGAGAGAGACGCTGAATCGTGAATTTATTAGAATACTCTATGTGCTTCACTTATATCTTTTGAGCTAGGCAATGTTGCTCTAGTGCTTCACATACATCTTTATAGAGCATGGTGGTGTTATATTTTATAGAAATAATTGAACTCTCGTTAGTCACTTATATTATTTCAATAGTTTCTTAAAACAGCATGGTAATTTGTTTAGGTTATGAATTTAGTCCTGGTATAATGGGCATCCAAGAGGGATATAATAAAAACTTTCATATTAAGTGCATTAAAAACTATGAGAAGTTTGATTCCATGCATATAGTTGTGAGACAATAGAGATGGTAATATGAGATTCATGCTAGTGAGTAGTTTTGAATTGGAAGAGATACGTGTGTTAAAGCTTGTGATTCACATAGCATGCACGTATGGTGAACCGTTATGTAACGAAGTCGGAGCATGATTTGTTTAATGATTGTCGACCTTTGTGTGAGGGTCTGGAGCGCGTGATGCTTAACTCCTACTAACCTCTCCCCTAGGAGCATGCGTCTAATGCTTTGTTTGATAACTAATAGAATTTTGCAATAAGTATGTGAGTTCTTTATGACTAATGTTGAGTCCATGGATTATACACACTCTCACCCTTCCATCTTTGCTAGCATCTCTAGTACCGTGCAACTTTTGCCGGTACACCAAACCCTCCTTCCTCAAAACAGCCACCATATATTCCTCAAAACAGCCACCATACCTACCTATTATGGCATTTCCATAGCCATTCCGAGATATATTGCCATGCAACTTCCATAATGTAGTTTTTCATGACTTGCATCATCACTTCATATTGCATATAGAGTCATACTTTGTCATATGTATCGAGTTGTAATTTTATTTTTGAGTTATAAGTAAATAAAAGTGTGATGATTTTTTCATTAATAGCGCATTGTCCCATGAGAGAAAAGGATGATGGAAGCCATGACTCCCTCACAAGTTGGGATGAGTATACGGACTTGACAAAAAATAAAAGAGGCCAGCGAAGACCAAACAAAAAACTAAAAGAGGACAAAGAAGCCCACCAAAATAAAAAATGGAAAAAAAAGAAAAAAGGGGAAATGAGAGAAAGAGAGAAGGGACAATTGCTACTATCTCTTTCCACACTTGTGCTTCAAAGTAGCACCATGATCCTCATGATAGAGAGTCTCCTATTTTGTCACTTTCATATAACTATTGGATATTCATTTTGCATGACCACTTAGTTTTCTTTTTGAGCTTTCATACACTTATAACTTTAAGTGCATTTGTTGCATGGCAATCCCTACTCACTCACATTGATATCTATTAATGGGAATCTCCATGCCTGTTGATACACCTAGTTGATGTGAGCCTATCTTCTCCTTTTTCTCCTTGCACCTCCTCCATATTCTATTCCACCTATAATGTTATATCCATGTCTCACGCTCATGTATTGCGTGACAGTTGAAAAGGTTTGAGAACACCAAAAGTGTGAAAGAATTGCTTGACTTGTTCATCGAGGTTGTGCATGATTTAGATACTTTATGTGGGGGAAGATGGAGCATAGCCAGACCATATGATTTTGTAGGGATAACTTTCTAAGACCATGTTATTTTGAAAGGACACGACTACCTTCGGTCCATAGCTAGTATCTAGATGGCTCATTCTTTCTCTTTGCTCTTCAATACCATGTTCTTCATGATCTTCATGGAGATCTATCCAATGTAATACTCTTTTTTGGTGTGTTTGTCGAGATCCGATGAATTGTGGGTTTTTGTTCAGATTATCCATGAATATTATTTGAGTCTTTACTGAATTCTTATATGCATGTTTTCATATCTTTGCAAGTATCTTCGAGTTATTTTTTTGGTTTGGCCAACTAGATTGGCAATTCTTGCAATAGGAGAAGTGCTTAGTTTTGGGTTCAATCTTGTGGTGTCCTCGCCCAGTGACAAAGTAGGGGTAGCGAGGCACGTATTGTATTATTGCCATCAAGGATAAAAAGATGGGGTTTTCATCATGTTGCTTGTGTTTATCCCTCTACATCATGTCATCTTACCTAATGTGTTACTCTGTTCTTCATGAACTTAATACTCTAGATGCAGGCAGGAGTCTGTCGATGTGTGGAGTAATATTAGTAGATGCATAATCATTTCGGTCTACTTGACACGGACGTGATGCCTATATGCATAATCATTGCCTTGGATATGTTCATAATTATTCGCTTTTCTATCAATTGCTTGACAGTAATTTGTTCACCCGTCGTAATACTTGCTATCATGAGAGAAGCCTCAAGTGAAACCTATGGCCCCCGGGTCTATTTTCCATCTTACACTTTCAGATGTAAAACAAAAAATACTTTGTCGCATTACTTTTACCTTTTGTTTTACTTTCCTTTCAAGCAATCTATCTATATCAGATCTCATCCTTGCAAGTAACCTTAAAGGGATTGATAACCCCCTTATAGCGTTGGGTGCAAGAGTTTGATTCTTTGTGTAGGTACACCTATTGGGGACTTGCTTGTATCTCCTAATGGATTGATACCTTGGTTCTCAACAACTGAGGGAAATACTTATCTACTTTGCTGCATCACCCATTCCTCTTCATGGAAACCAACGCATGCTCGAGAAGTAGCATGACCAATAACTTTGGACTCAACAATGTAAGATCTAAATTTATCACAAGCAAAGACAACTGCTAAAAATTCTTTTTCAGTAGTCGCATAATTTGTTTGGGCATTGTCTAGAGTTTTGCTAGCGTGATGGATAACATTTAATTTAGTATCAACTCTTTTCCCTAGAAATACACTATCAACGTAATCACTAGCATCACACAAAATTTCAAAAGTCAAATTCCAATCAGGTGGTTGAACAATAGGTGCAGGATTTAAGGCTTTCTTAAGTGTTTCAAAGGATTCTACATAATCATCATCAAAAACAAATGGAATATCCTTTTGTAAAAGATTAGTAAGAGGCCAAGAAATTTTAGAGAAGTCTTTAATAAACCTCCTATAGAAACCAGCATGACCAAGGAAACTCTGAATACCTTTAATATCTTTAGGACATGGCATTTTCTCAATTCCATCAACTTTAGCTTTATCCACCTGAATACCTCGTTCAGATATTTTATGCCCCAAGACAATACCTTCATTAACCATAAACTAGCACTTCTCCAAATTCAAGATGAGATTAGTTTGTTCACATCTCTGCAAAACTCGATCAAAGTTGCTTAAGCCATCATCAAAAGAAGTTCCGTAAACGGAAAAATCATCCATGAAAACCCCCACAATCTATCCACAAAAATTAGAGAATATATTAGTCATACATCTTTGAAAGGTGGATGGTGCATTGCATAAACCAAAAGGCATACGTCTATAAGCATAGGTTCCAAAAGGACAAGTAAAAGTGGGTTTCTCTTGATCGGGTTGTGATACAGGTATTTGAGAGAAACCAGAATATTAATCGAGGAAACAAAAGTGTCTCTGCTTAGATAATCTTTCTAGCATTTTGATCAATGAAAGGCAAAGTATAATGATCTTTTCTAGTAGCTTTATTTAATTTTCTAAAATCAATTACCATTCTATAGCCAGTGAAAATTCTGTATGGGATAAGTTCATTTTTCTCATTAGGAACAACAGTAATACCTCCCTTCTTAGGTAAACAATGAACGGGACTTACCAATCTCCTATAAGCTATGGGATAAGTAATAACTGCTTCCCGAATCTTTAATATTTCAGTTCTTACTTGTTTTATCTTAGGATTCAATCGTCGTTGGTGATCAACAACGCGTTTAGCATCGGGTTCCATATTAATCTTGTGCCAACATAGAGTGGGAATAATGCCCTTAAGGTCATCAAAAGTATATCGAATGGCTTCTCGGTGCTTCCTTAGAATTTTTAGTAATCTTTCTTCTCCATGTTCTAAAAGGTTAGGACAAATAATAACATTATACTCCCTCCATTCCACAATGTAGTGCATATAGATTTTTCTTAAAATAAATTTTATCAACTTTGACCAAATTTATAGAGAAAACTCTTTACATCTACACTACCAAACATATACATTATGAAAATATAACTCATGATGTATTCAATAATGTGCATTTGGTATTCTAGATGTACCTATTTTTCTCAATAAATACGGTCAAATTTTGTATTCTAGATGTATCTATAAGCACTACATTATGGAACGGAGGGAGTATAACTTTTTCTCATCAAGATAAGCATACTTCAAAGTGGGAGGAAATTTTTTAATTCAAACACATGATCACCATTGGGTGGAGGAGGACCTCCTAGAGTTTCCATAGGAAAATTGTGTTTTAGGAGAGGTTGTTGTTCAAAGAAAATTTTATATATTTCATTTCTTTCATGCAAGTGCATATCATTTTCGTGGTCTAGAAAATATTGTTCTCGTGGATCAATAGGAGGAGCAGCAATAGAAGCAAGACACTTTATTTCATCCTTACTAGATAATTCTTTATTACGGGGTTGTCTACGAAACTTGGAAAAGTTAAATTCATGATACACATCACCAAAATTAACAATGGCGGTTTCTCTCTTGCAATCTATCTTAGCATTAACAGTGTTCAAGAAAGGTCTACCAAAGATAATGGGACAAAAGTCATGTTGTGGGGAACCAAGAACTAGAAAATTAGTAGGGTATTTTATTTTCCCACACAAGACTTCAACATATCTAACAATCCCAAGTGGTGTAATGGTATCTCTATTAGCGACTTTAAAACTAACATCAATTTCTTCTATTTGATGAGGTGTTATGTTATTCATAATTTCTTGGTATAAGGTACAAGGAATAGCACTCACAATAGAACCCATATCACATAAACCATGATAACAATGATCTCCTATTTTAATTGAGACAACACGCATGCCAACTACGGGCCTATGTTTATCTTTTTCATCAGGTTTAGCAATTCTAGCAGCTTCATCATAGAAGTAACTAACATGCCCATCATTATTTCCTACCAAGAGATCTTTAACCATATAAACACTAGGTTCTAGTTTAATTTGTTCAAAGGTTTTAGGTGCTTTAATATTACTTTTTTGAACCATGGTTGAGACCTTAGCATGTTCATTTATCCTAATAGAGAAAGGTGTTTTTCAATATAAGTAGTAGGCACAAATGGATCAACATCGTAAATGATAGTTTCATCTTTAGCTATGACCGATTCTTGAATTTATTTGTTAATAGGGGGATGATATTTAAACTACTTCTCCTTAGGGAGGTCAATATGGGTAGCAAATGATTCACAAAAAGAGGCTACTATCTTAGAGTCGAGTCCATATTTAGAGCTAACCTTGTGAAAAGCATTGGTATTCATAAACGATATAACACAATAAAACCCAAGCTTAATACCTGACTCATTAGATTCTTCGAGTTACCAATCTTTAGAGTTGCGTTTAATTCTTTCTAAGAGATCTCACTTGAATTCAATAGTCTTTGTCATAAAAGAACCAGAACAAGAGGTATCGAGCATGCATCGATCATTATGATAAAGTCGAGCATAAATTTTTTGAATAATAATTTCTTTCAAGAGATCATGATTGGGGCATGAATATAACATTGCCTTAAGCCTTCCCATGGCAAGATTGATGCTTTCTCCTTCACGAGGCAAAAATTATATATATAATTCTGATCACGATGAACTAGATGCATGGGATAAAACTTTTGGTGGAATTGTAATTTCAATCGATTCTAGTTCCATGATCCAATATCATCACATAGTCTATAACATTTCAATGATTTTCCTTTAAAACATAAAGGGAAAACCTTCTTCTTAACTTCATCTCCGGGTAAACCTGCAAGCTCAAATAATCCTAAAATTTCCTCCTTATGTATTAGGTGCATATCAGGATGTTCAGTTTCGTCTCCTTCATAAGGATTAGCTAGCAGATGTTCTTCCATAACCAAAGGAATTTCATAAAAATATTTTTAGTATGTGCATTAGGTTGAGGGGAAACTAATTGTGGTTCCGCTCAAGGTGGAGATACCCCGAAAAAACCCTCAAAGGATTGTTTTCCATAGTAGCAAGTGACAATAAATTTCAGCATGTAGTATAAGTTTTTCCTTACCGATTTCCACTTACCAAGAGAGCTTCACTTCCCGACAATGGCACTAGAAAAGAGTCTTTATGACCCACAAGTATAGGGTGTCACTCATAGTCCTTTCGATAAGTAAGAGTGTCAAACTCAACAAGGAGCAGAAGGAAATGACAAACGGTTTTCAGCAAGGTAATTTCTACAAGCACTAAAATTGTAGGTAATAGGTTGCTTGACAACAAGATAATTGCTAACGAGCAAGTAACAGTAATGGTAAATAAAGTGCAGAAAGATAGCCCAATCTTTTTTTTTGGAAAAGGACAAGCCAAAATGGTCTCTTATAATAAGCAAGCGTTATTGAGGGTACACGGGAATTTCATTTTGTCACTTTCATCATGTTGATTTGATTTTCTTTTGCTAATTTGAGAATTTGGTATGTGGGTGGACCAGTGCTTGGGTACTGTTCTTACTTGAACAAACCTACCACTTATGATAAACCCCCTCGCAAGCATCCACAACTATGAGAAAAGTATTAAGATAAAATCTAACCATAGCATTAAACATTTGGATCCAAATCAGCCCCTTACAAGATAGCACATGAACTAGGGTTTAAGCTTCTGTCACTCTAGCAACCCATCATGTCATAACTACAACATAATGCATTCCCTTAGGCCCAAAGATGGTGAAGTGCCATGTACTCGACGTTCACATGACACCACAAGGGAGTCACAACATTCATATCATCAAAATATCATACACATATCAACTTCACATGATTACTTGCAACATGACTTCTCCCGTGACATCAAGTACAAAGGTAACTACTCACAAATGATATTAATGCTCAAAATCAAAGGGGTGTTAAATAGCATAGTGGATTTGCACATATAATCTTCCACCAAATAAACCATATAGTAATCAACTAGGAGATGTAATCAACACTACTAATCACCGACAGGAACCAATCTAAGGTTCCGGTACAAAGATTGAACACAAGCGATGAACTAGGGTTTGAGAGGAGATGGTGTTGTTGAAGATGTTGATGAAGGTTGGCCTCCCAAATATGAGAGGGTTTTTGGTGATGACGATGGCTTCGATTTCCCCCTCCGGGAGGGAAGTTCCCCCGGCGGAAAGGCTCTGCTAGAGGGCAAAAGTGCACCCGCCCAAGTTCCGCCTCGAGACGTCAGCGTTCCATTATGAATGTACCCTCCTGATTTTTTCTAGGTCAAAAGACCTTAAGTACTAGAAGATGAGCACCGGAGGTGGGCTGGGCTAGCCACAACCCACCAGGGCGCGCCTAGGGGTCTGGCGCACCCATGTGTCTTGTGGTCACCAGGTGTCCCCCCTTCGGTAGTTATTTGCTCCAGTATTTTTTATATATTCCAAAATAATTCTCCATGGAGCTTTAGCTTATTTGGAGATGTGCATAATAGGTATCTCTGGTATGCTTTTCTAGGTCTAGAATTCCAGTTGTCGGCATTCTCCCTCTTCGTGTAAACCTTGCATATTATGACAGAAAAGGCATTAGAATTACCCCATAAAGCATTATTATGCATAAAAACTTTATAAATTACAGTAGGAAATCATGATGCAAAATGGACGTATCAGGCAGTCGTTTCCCTTAACTACCACATCAACGTGGTACTCCGTCGTGGTGGCATCATTCCAGTGCTCGTGGTAGAGTAAAATGGGTGGTCGGGAAACTGGAACTTCTCCATGCTATCCTCAAGGAGTAGGGGAAGTACGAATGCTATGAGGTCACTGGGTACGATAGACATCTACAAGGTTTAAGGGGAAGGGTGTCAATAAAGTTTTGAAGGTATACTAGAAGAGATAGAAGTGCAGAAACTTCTAAGTATAGGTACTAGGTATAGTTTTGAAAACAGTTTTGTCCTAACTAACCTCCATGCTAACTAAGGCTACCCACGGTCGGGATGGATCGGATACCTGCTCTGTCGGGACCCCGACTCATAAGTCGTGATCATTGAATGCCCGTTTATAGTGATCCCATAGATCAATGTTCATTATTGAACACATAGTAGATTAAAAACAAGAGTCTTACATCCATACATACCGTTTTACACAAATTATGACCGTTATGGTCAACTATTACAAGGATAGGGCCATGATGGCGAAACATCAATCATAATCTCGCAATGGAATCTTGAATGAAAGCGTGAACCCATGCCATCTTCCTGAAACCTACATGCATTCTAACTAGGAAGTGGCCTAATTCTCATGATCGTCACCAAGGTATTCTTTGCCATATTTATGTTCTTCCATGCTTGGCCAATTAAATAACTAGTGGCAAGTCAATGAGTACTTTGAATGTACTCTCAAGCAACCCATGTTGGGAACAAGGTGCAACAATGCGTGATATAGTAGTAAGTAGGTAATTTTGCAGAAAGCTAATTTTGAGTGTGATGACATGTCTTATAAACTTGTAAAACATGCATCATGAGGTCATGAGTATCCATATGAATAGGTTGTAGATATCATCATAAACAGAGTCTTTAACAACTCCAATTTAATCATCGCGTCGAGTCATCCAACTCAACTCATGTGTCTCCTTACCACACACACACACCAAGTTTTGTAAACAATGGACATAGCCCAAGAGCTGTCATCCAACTACCTTTGACCATGGACGCGGCTATTCTAATAATTTTATACTCTATAGTGGTTGCACACTTTGCCCACAAGACTCTAGGAACTTCTGTGTCAAGCCACGACTCGATGTATATCACATAACCGAGGTAAGCACCCTGAACAATGCCTTTCCCTTGACAACATTGAACAAAGAGTCCACTTGTTGTTACCCAGCCCTCATGATGTACATCACAAGTACCATACCTAAGGGGACACAAGGGTGTGCCCGGTGTCTGTGAAAATAGTCATAGTCTTCCTTTGTGAGACCTTGGCTTAATAGGAATGATAGACTACTCATATCAACAAGGAATTCCTTCTTTTTCGGGAGCCCACTCGAAAATAACTCTAAAGTTAAGCGTGCTTGGCTTGGAGCGATTCTAGGATGGGTGACCGACCGGGAAGTTGGTCCCGGGTGCGCACGAGTGAGGACAAAGTGCGCAGGAAAGACTAGTGTTGGTCTCTGGGGCCAGTCTAGATCCCGCCAGGCATAACGGGGTGTTACAATTGGTATCAGAGCTGACCCTTGCGGTTACATGGGCATGCGCGGGCCAGGTGCATGGGCATGTGGTGCATGGCGCGTGTGGCCCGTCGTGGCACACAGCATGGCACATGTGCTGGACTGGACGTGCATACGTGTGCCAAAAGGGAACGTTCCTGATGGGCCGACGAGGACGTCGGTTCCTTTGAGTGGGGGTGTATGTGAGAGCTTGGCTTAATAGGAATGATAGACTACTCATATCAACAAGGAATTCCTTCTTTTCTCGGAGCCCACTCGAAAAGAACTCCAAAGTTAAGCATGTTAGGCTTGGAGCGATTCTAGGATGGGTGACTGACCGGGAAGTTGGTCCCGGGTGCGCATGAGTGAGGACAAAGTGCGCAGGAAAGACTAGTGTTGGTCTGTGGGGCCAGTCTAGATCCCGCTGGCGTAACGGGGTGTTACATCCTTCCAGGAACGAGCCCATATCGAAAGACCGATTCAAATCTCACACCATTAGTAATGTGGGCCCTCTTCTAGCATCAACCAAAGTAATCAACAAAGCCATATCCCATAAGGGGTATCATGGTTGTACATGTAAGGTTGGAGTACCGGTCGCCACTTAAACAAATCCTTTTTTAGAAAAAAACACTTGCCTCGGTACGCCACTTCTATCTCAAGTGGTTACCTAGCACATCATCATCTCCCTCTGGCATTAGTGGCACCCGATGGGGGTTTCGTAAAAGTCTTTGGTAAATCCCTTTGTTTTCCTTCTCATGCATATTCCTATCCCTCTTGCATAGAAACTACTTGTTCCCAACTACTTCCCACCCGCATAATCCTCATAGGAAGGTAGGGTCATGCACAATGCAAGTATCAACGAGCAATGCATCGGTGACAACCAAGCAAGGTTATCACCACATAATTGGCATGCCCTTTCATGCAACAGGTAAGGTACTATAATGCCATGCATAAAAGTAGCTTCATCAACATAGTCCAAGGGCTATTTGCATGGCTCAACAAATTCCTCAGGGTCTTCAAATTCTTCTGGTCCAACATGTTCGTCAACAATGTAATCTATCATCGCAAAACAACGGGCACAAATAAGACCACGACAAAAGCAAGAAAATAAAAACACTAAGAAAAATGACAACTCATTTTTGTAAAATACTAGAGTGAAAACTGAAAATACCAAAATTCCTAGTTTTTGGATTTGGAGTGTCAAATACGTAGACATGAATTTAAACAATGGTTTTAAACACTTCAAATAGGGTTTTAATTAAGAACAGGACAGAAAACGTTATTGGTCATGCATGAAAATTATACCACTAAATAGGTTGGATTTTTAGAAGAATATGGGAGGTTGAATCATTGGATTTGGACAATTACTATGGGTTGTGGACTTTTCTGCAAAAATCTGCATAAAGGCAAAAGAAAAACGCCAACAGACTTCACAGGCCAGATCTTCCTGCTGCTGGGCTGGCTCATAGCTGAGCCAGGGCGCGGTGCCCGCCAAGTTCAAACCTGCCATGCGGGGCTCGGGAACCAGCGACAGAGAGGCGAGGGGGAGGGTGAGGTGGATGACAATCGGGCCTCGCCTAGCATCCCTAACCTGAGGGCAGGGAGCACGACGAGCTCACAGGTGGAGATAGAGGGAACGACAGCTGCACCAGAGGGCAGGAATGGACTTAGCGTTGTGTCGTTGTTCGGGTTGAGGTGGAGTTGGTCACCGGGGATGTATGGTTCGCCGGTGACAAGGAACCGCAGCCGAGATGCTTCGAGCGATCTCTAAGTGGACGCTTCGGGCTACAAAATGCACGGGAGACACGGGGGAAATGATCAGAGAGGTGAGGGATGACCGCAGGAAAGGAAACGATCACCGGAGGAGGCAGGTACCATAAGTTCTCTGGCGAGCCGATGCGGTGGACCACGAGATCGATCTCCAGCTTGGTCTCGACGTCGGGAGCTCCTCGACATAAGTGGGTGGCCTCAGGCTTCAATTGGGGAGTAGATAGAGGTACCGGAGTGGGAGAGAGAGAGAGACAAGAAGGGGCTATTTATTAGAGGAGGGCGGCGCAACATGGATAGAGCGATCTGCCTCCACTGCAACGGCTCTCGTAACTGTTACGAGAGGAGAGAGCACGTCTGTAGCGTTCGTGGGAGTTTTCGAGCTCACGGGGAAGGGAGAGGAGAGGCACAGAGGGGCTTTAGCGCTCGCGCGTGCGAGGCCGCGGATTGGCCGATCTGGGCGGTGTAGGGCACATGCGGGGATGGATGAAATAGAGGGGGAGGTGGCTCCCGACATGGTGGCATGTCAAGGACACCGAGGCACCTCGACTAGCATGCCCAAGGTGGCCAGGGGCACTAGGTCAAACCTCTGGAGCGTGACTGCGTGCTTCAGAACACGACTCTGATTGGCATGGCATGCCTTTTGGCGAGCTCTGGCGCGTCCACTAGTGCTCAGCATTTACAGAGGGAATAAATAAAGAGGAATTGAGCTTTGGATGATGCTGGAAGTTGCGAGGATAGTGAGAGAGAAAGCAGTGAGAGAGGGAACAAAGTGGTTGTCCAGGGGGTGCAAGTGGGATTTCACCCCCTCAACCATGGAGCGGGATGCTGGAAAACTTACTGGAGGTGAGAGGGGGTCTGCTCGTGCTGTGGTAACATTTAGAGGTCATGAAGAGGTGTCTCGAGGCGTCAACCATGGAGTTGCAATAATTCACAAAGGGTGCTTATTGTGGATTTGGGATAGCTAGGTTGGTCCACTTAACATGGGACTTAGCAGGAGCGAGTGGCATTACCAATAATCCTTGCCCACATAATTTCAACTCAGTTTAAGAAAGTGGCCAATACAACTTTTGGAAACCATATAAATCAACAGAATCAGATCTCCTTAGATCTACCTAGTCTAATTTATTCTTCTTGATGCACCACTTGGTGTATCAACATCATTTGGAGATTAGATCATTCCCGCAAAGCTTGAGATCAATTGGGGATATTTCACAATGTATAGTTGCTCAAATTTGGCTCTGGACAGAGAGGAATTAGGGGAATTTTTGTGAACCTAACTTATTGGGATTGAGATGAAACGTCGCAAGATCATCAAATAGAGCATATGTGACCTTCTAGAATTTTCCTGGATTTATTTGACTATATTTCCTATAGAAATATTTCAAATACCTGAAATATACAGAAGGGTTTGAGAGAGTTTCGTCCAATATTTTTAACATGACCATGTGTTGAAACTCTTACATATGGAAAATATAGGTCCAATGAGTTACCCTAAATTTTCTCAAATATTTTGGAAACATTAAATTAAATTCCCTTGTAAAACACCATTTCCGTCCTTAGAAAATGGCAATTTAATAAAATATAAAAAATAACATTTGAAATAATATTTTTTGGTTTGGTGAAGTCTTATATATAATAGTAATATAGGATCCAACTAAAATATTTGAGGAAAAACATTTTCCCCAATCTCAGGACTTGTAGTACAAACCTCAATTCAAGGTTTTTTGAAAACTTAATTTAAAGAAATGATTTTTGGACAAAATAGTGTTTTCTATAAATACTTTATGTCCTATACACATGGCATGGTCATTGGGCAAAGATTTGGATCAAGGAGATGAATTTTGAGAGTAGGAGGAGTTTTGTGAATTAACGCACACACAACCAAACAGGCAAATAACAATCAATTCAGGCATTCACATGCACACACAAAATTTTAATTGGTCCAAAATTTTGAATCCGTGACATAGCAAAGTGGTGCAAACATAGGGTTTGACACTTAGTGAGGCCGCATCCACGGGGAAACCCTTAATTATCATGAGAACCCACAGGAGGAGACTATGATGGTGACGTGTGTGGGACGCAGTCAAACGTGTTATGTACCCACTCTGCCCAGCATAACTGCTAACAGTTGATCAAGTATCCTTTTCATGCTATCCTTATGCATATTAGTACTACAAATGTACCAATGGGATTCCAGACTCCCTGAGAATGCCTTTTTAATTCTGATGTTTCACTGTCAGTTACCATTCTCGTCTTTGATTTACTTTTATGTTGTTCAGTTACATGTCACCATTTCACGGAATCCTTATTTAAATCCGCCCTCACTTTGCTTCAATTCTACAATTATCTGCAGGCACAAAGCTATATAATTATCTACATGGGGAAAAGTATGATTCTTGTGCTCCCTATGGGATTGATACTCTTACTTCAAAAATGCTACAACTAAACTTTGTGCACTTGTAGGCTATCACAGGGCCAGTCATAATGAATAGAATCACACCTCAAGGTAGTAACCATATTGGATGGTTCCACTAAAAGTGGATATTGTGCCCCGGGTTTCAAGGGATAAAATCAAAAATATTTGTTTTGACCAAACCTAGATTAATGGCGATAAGGAATGTGGCGATTTACACAGCACCGGGTGGGAATGTTTGGTCTTTCACCCTACTATAAAACAAGATTTTAGCCCATTCCACTCACCATGCCTCATCTACCTGCCCTGCAACCAACACTTCCAGAGCTCAAGTGCCCATATGCCCTTTTCTTAGTCTCCTTGCTCCTCGATCGAGCTCCCGCCATGGCCGACAATGGCCACTAGGTGGCCTCCACCAAGAACTAAAGGAGGAGGTTGGTTATATCCCCATCAATGCCAACTGTCGGGCTCTAGATCCCGAGCAAGTCATCATGCCCCCAACATGGGGGAGAGGGTCATCTTTATTCCCCACATCATCTAAGTCATGGGTTTCGCAATTCACCCCTTCGTTAGTGGACTCTTTTTTTCTACGGACTAGATTTTCACTATCTTGCCCAGAAGTATATCCTCTACATTGCTTATTTTGTCACAATGTGTGAGGACTTCCTACAAATGGAGACACACTTCCGCCTGTGGCTGAAGTTATTATGCGTCAAGCCAAAAACCAATGGCTCCCAACTGGCTGAATGTGGTGGGGCCATGATACTTTTGATCTGCATTTTGTTTTTCCGCGGAGAGGAGCAAGTGATGCTATAGTATAGATAAGTATTTCCCTGAATGAGAACCAAGGTTATCAAACAAATAGGAGTAACATGCAACCCCCATCTTCAATGATTGCACACACAAGAGCTGACACTTGGACCCAACGCGGGCAAGAGGGTTGTCAATCTTCTTGAACTCGTTACTTGCAAGCAAGTGAAGTGTGTAGATGATATTTGATAATTAAAAATTTCAAAATAAATAAAAATTAAATATTAGCATAAAGTTAATGAAAGCTCTTGTAAATATATAAGTGGATAGACTCGGGGGGCCATAGTTCTCCCTAGTGGCATCTATCATGTAGAAGACATGTTGTGGGTAAACAAATTACTGTTGGGTAATTGATAGAAAAGTGCATAGTTATGAAATATTTATTCATGGAAATGATCATTACATATAGGCATCATGTCCTTAAGAAAGTACATTGACACCTTCCTGCATCTATTACCATCACTCCACCCATCGGCCGCTATCGAATATGCATCTAGTGTATTATGTAAAATAGAGTAATGCTTTGAGAAAAATGACATGATGTACACAATTAAATTCAATTAATATGAATGAACCCCATCGTTTTATCCTCAGTGGAAACAATACACAGACGTGTCTTGTCCCTTTTTGTCATTGGGATATAGAGCACCGCCAGATTGAACCCACTACAACTTACCTCTCCCACTTAAAAAATATCAATCTAGTTAGCCAAACTATTCAATAGATCGGAGAGAATTACAAAGCTATCATATGATCATGCATATATCAATAAGTACCAAAAAGGAACTCAATATTATTTCATGAACGATCTGAACATAAACCCACAATTCATCGGGTCCCAACAAAACGCATCGCGCAAATTGATTAAACTGAATAGATCATCGCAAAGATGCAATGAACTTTGTATTTAAGATCAAAGAGAGAGAGAGATAGCCATCTAGGTACTAACTACGGACCCATAGGTCAGTGGTGAACTACTCACACATCACCATGGGAGCAACAAGGTTGACGTAGAGGCCCTTCGTGATCGATCCCCCTCCGACAAGGCACCCACCCTCCATATGGGCACATGGAAGAACAGAGTCTTGTGGCGGTGGAGAAAATGTTTCGGGAGGCTCCTTAGGGTTTTCCCAATATATTAGAATTTATAGGCCTGAGATGGGCATCGAGAGATGTGGGGGGTAACCACAAGCTAACAGGGCGCGACCACACACTAGGCGTGCCCTGTTGGCTTGTGGGGCCCTTGTGTGGCCAAATGCCTCCTCCTTATGCTTCCAGGTCTTCTTTTCGTCGGAGAAAAACATCAAAAATTCTGTGGCATTGGACTTTGTTTGGTAGTGTAAACCTGAAGAACCAAAAACATGCAGAAACCAGCAACTACCAATGTGCACTGGGTTAATAGGTTAGTGCTAAAAAATAATATGAATCGGAAAATAAATGCCCAAAAATTATCCTAGAATGATAATATTATAGAATGGTATAATCAAAAATTATAGATACGTTGGAGACGTATCAGCATCCCCAAAGTTAATTTATTGGGAGCAAAGACATCCATGTGAAGTAACTCAAGTGGTCTCCTAGTAGTCATGATGTTCTTTACGGCATGACTTACACCCACTTGTTTCGGTGCTTTACAAGCACCACAAAGTCTATCTTTGTCAAAGATAACATCTTTAACACCAAGTATGTGATCACCTTTGATGAGCTTGTCTATATTATGCTTACCAACATGTCCTAGCATTTTATGCCATAACCAACCTTTAGAAGATTTGGCAATAAGACAAGTAGGAGGTTGGGATCTCTTGAGAAATCGACAATGTATAGATCACCTCTACAGATACTAGTAAAGACCATGTTATGATTGTCTTCATGAAACACTTGGCAATGTACTTTAGTAAATCGCATATTGAAACCGAAACCAGCTAATTGAGATACGGAAAGAAGATTGTAGACAAGGGATTCAACAAGCATGATATTTTGAATGTAACTATCATGAGATATGGCCACCTTCCCAATACCATGTACCTTACCATTGGATTTTACTACAAAATTCGCATACCTCCCTGGTACATGATTTGATGTGATATCATGAAACATGTATATATCTCCGGTCATATGATTGGTACATCCACTATCGAGAATCCACTCATTTCCCCCAGACATGTAGTCTTTGAAGTTTGCCATGAGACTTAAATTCTTGATAGTATTCTCATATTCAATGCCAAAATTCTCATATCATCATAATATCTCTGTTCCACATTGTCATCATCAACTGGAATATCCTCGTCACAAAGATCAATAGATTCACTAGAATTGTGAAAATGACAATGTTCAAGATAATGAATGTGAATTCTGCAATGATGTTGTTGATGGTTATGACATCTCCTTTAGCACACATGGGGTCACTAAGCCCAAACAATTACTTATTAAAGTTTGGATCACTAGGCTTCATTTTGTGACAGGCAATAGTTTTATGGAGAATGACATCAAAAAAATTCAAAGAGTTGTTTGCATATCTTTTCACCAAATCTTTCCGCATAGTATAAGAACACTCAAAGTTCTTCATTTGATCAAACATGATTCTTCGCAATCCTCTAATGATAAGATTGATGGTTCTAAGATTACGAAGGATATCAATTTTTTCATCGTCAGAAGGATGTATGGGATCAATGGGGGCATAGAGAGGTTATCAACATACTTACTCAAATGGAATTCTTCAAATATATCAAGCATTTTGTATTTCCATTCAGTATAGCAGTCCCCATTGAGAATAGGCACTCTACAACTAAGACTCCTCAAGCTAAGGACATCCATCTTCCTTCACTAGCGATGAAACTAAAGCTACGGAGACCAATGCTCTGATACCAATTGTGGAATCGAAAAGAGGCTTCTAGAGGGGGTGAATGGACTACTTGACCAAATAAAACCTAACCTTTTCCCAACTTTACTAGTTGGCAAGTTGTAGAAATTCTATCAAGTCTAGCACACCCTACACATGCAAATATATAAGTAAAGAAGCAGAAAGTAAAGACATACACATGTAAGTAAAGAGCAGAGATAGGAAGATCAAATGCAATACGGAATCAAAGATGTTTCACATGGTTCTGATAGGTGGTGCTATCGTACGTCCACGTTGATGGATACTTCAACCCACGAAGTGTAGAGGTTGCGTGAGTCCATGAAGAGCTCCACCCATGAAGGGTCCACGAAGTAGCAACCTTGTCCATTCCATCATGGCTTATGTCCACGAAGGACTAGCATCAATCGGGGTAGATCTGCATGAAGTAGGCGATCTCCTTGCCCGTACAAACTTCTTGTTTAAACTCCACATGAATTGGAGGCTCCCAAGCGACACCTAACCAATCTATGAGACACGAGTGTCCAAAAGTTAATATATGTGGTATGGGTGATGAACTCCTTGCTCTTGTGCTTCAAATGATAGTTTCATCAACACTCAATCACACTCTCATAAAATTTGGCTTGGTAGAAGAGATTGATTGGGGGAAAGCAACTTCGGGAGGCTAGAAATCAAGATTCGTATGGTTGGAGGAAGATCTTGATCTTAACACATGATTAGTTGGTTTTGTCTTAGAAAATGAATGGTGGAAGTGTTTGCTTGTTCCGAGTGCTCTCTTTATGAATGAGGGGAATTTGAGGGGTATATATAGCCATCTCCAAAAATCCAACTCTTATGACATTATTTCCCAACTTGGTGGAACCGAAGTATAAACTAGGTTGCACCGACTGGTGCTAAATGCTCTAACTCTAAGCTTTTTGATGAGACCAATATACAGCTTCTCAATGAGTCCAACTCGGTTGACCTGGGAAGTTCCACACTTCACTGACACCGATTTGCAAATGTAGGAAATTCTGATTTTAGCACATAGATACTAGAAGGTTGGTTCCTCCTGTCTTGTTGCATCGAGACAGAACTTGGTTACACCGAGTTTCTAGGGTCTTCCTTTGGAATCTGTCTAAGGAAAATTCAGCATGGACGATTGTGGAAAGTTGGTGGCACCAAATTTGATAGAATATATTGTGGGAGAGTTGTTGATGGTTTTTGGTGGCTAATATCTAAGCACTCGAGCAACCAGATCATCATAGATACCTCATCCCCTTTTAGTAGTATTGGATTTCCTATGGAATCAAGTGTGACTTCTCGCACAAATGTAAAATGTAGGTCTTGAAGCTTGAAGCTTAGATAATCCTTCTTGGGGGTCCTCCTCACATTTCCAGCCACAACAATCTTTTGGACTTAATCTGAAACACTAGGTAGAACCATTAGTCCAAGAGATAATGTATGTTGTCATGAATTATCAAAAACCCCAGGAGAGCATATGTGCTTTCAGCAATCTCGTCACTTAAGTAAATAACATGTTCAATAATATTATCAACTAAGAGATCTTTAACGATAGAAATATTGGCTTCTACATTTATTTGTTTAGAAGGTTTTGGTATTATAGAATTACGTTTATTAACCAGAGTTGTAACTTCAGCATGTTCCTTAATCCTAACAGGAAAATGTGGTTTCTCAATGTAAGAAATAGGCACAACTGGATCAACATTATAAAGAACTGTTTCTTCTTTAGCTATTATAAGTTCCTTAGAAGTTTCTTTAATATGGGGACAAAATTTAAACCACTTCTCCTTAGGAAGATCAACATGAGTCGAAAATGACTCACACAGAGTGGCTACTATCTCAGAGTCGAGGCCATATTTTGCACTAACTTTATGAAAATCTTTAGTCTTCATAAAATATTTAACACAATCAAACGCAAGATTTATACCCGACCCATTACCTCGGTCAAACTCCCAATCAACAAAGTTGTGTATTACTCTTTCAAGAAGTGTGACAGCCCCAGACCGATATTACAGAAGATTCTAGAAGATTCCCTTTAGTTTCCGTTTTCGTCGTGTGTTCGTCTGCTTGTCGCATTCATCATCACATCATTCGCATCATCTGCATTGTATCATCCTGTTTTCGAAAGCTTGCATCCGTTCGTAGTCACCGGTTCTCTCCGTTCTTGCCGTTGCCCGTCTCGAGACCGACCACACACGCACGCGCCTGCGACACCGTTTAAATAAAACTGTTTTTAAGTGCGCGTAAAAAATTTCTCGGATTGAGTTGAAACTTGTCGTGCGGTCTTGTTATGTTGTAGGTAGTCCGCCCGTCGAATTTCGTCACGATCCGAGTTCGTTTGATGCCCCGTCGGTCAGTCGTAGCAGAGAGGTCATCGGTAATCATCGAACATTTCTCGTTGTTTTAAATCGTCGTGCGCGCCGCACTGCTTCCCTCTCTTCCCCTCCTAGCCCGTCTACATAGCCTATCTGTAACCCCCTCTCCGCTTCCAGACCGTCTGACCGACAGTCAACAGTCCAGAAACGGACAGCGCAGCTAACCCCAGCCGAAACCTATATATAGCGCCTAGCTCCCCTTGTTTCGCGTGCCAAACCACAAACCCTAGCCAACCCCCACCTTCTCCCTCCTCTAGCCTCCAAGCCCGCCCGGGCCGATCTGGGCCCGTTCAAGCCAATCCGGGCCCGAATCGGACGTTCCGGAGCTCTCCCAGAGCTTCCCGAGCTCCCATGATGGCTTCTTCCTCCCGCAACACCCGCAGCCATGTCAGCCACCTCGCCGGAGCGGCCCTGGCCGGAGTTCTGCCAGTCGCCATGCCCCTGGCCGCCGCCGGACCCCTCTCCTCCTTCCCCTGCCTTTCTCCTCCTCTCCTCACCTCTGCCTTCTCCTCCCTGCAGATCGAGCCGCCATGGCGCCGCCGCCGAAGCTCCGCCGCCGGCCGCCGCCTCTCGCCGGCGGGAACGGGTCCCCGCGGCCGAGCCGGCCTCCCTGACCTCCTCCATGCCACCTCGCCCTGCCAACTGCCGCCGCCCTGCCCCCCCCCCCCCCCCCGCTGCTACGCCGCCGCCTTGCCGTCCTCGATCCGGATCGGGATCGGGAGGACGAGCGCTCGCTCCACCCCGTTGACCGAGCAGCGCTTCGCGTGGGCCGGCCTCCCAGGCCCAGCGCAGCCAGCTGCCAGACGGCCCAATGACCCAATGTGAGCAGGCCCCTCCTTTTTTTCTTTTTGTGTTTTTTTCTTTTATTAAACCATTGCATATTTCATAATGCTCATGTAGAATTAACCGTGCACCGGATGTAAATAACTTCAACATGAAAAGAGGTTAGGAAAATGTGTAGAATATTAATATGCCATTTTCACCCATGCCTAAAATTATTTAACATGTCATTTTGCATATTTTCATTTAATAGCATTTTCATAATTATTAACCGTGCATCGAAATTAATAAAAAATCCCATATAAAAATGTCCATCTCGTTTGCACTGCATTTTCATGCATGATAAAATTGTTGGCATGATGATTGCATATAATTTGCATTGATGGATTGCTTCGCCGTGAATAGGCCTAATCCCGCATATTTAATTGTGACTAATTTTCCACATTAACCTAAGCTTGTTATATATGTTTTCGGGGTAGAAAAATCCATGTGATTCATCGGTGCATTTAGTTTTGTCATTTGAGCATGTTTGTGTCAATGTCATTATGCATGATGCCCTTTTGTCTTTTTCATAGGATTTAATCCGGGCATGATATGAATTAATTTTCAGCATGAAAGTAGCTCTTTGATATGTGTCCTAGCCCATGGTCATTTTGCTTGTCATAGAAATGCATGTTTAGGTGTTGCTTTGCTGTTGTCAACTTTTTATAAAAATCTGCCATTTTGAGGGTCCTAAATATTTCTAAGTCTGGAATCTGTTATATTTCATTGCTGCCTTGCCATGTGATTTGCTAGTGATCTAGAACTCTTTTGTGGTAGGTGTAGTGGAGTTATTTGTTGTTGATATTGTCCTGTAGCATGATGTTAAGTTTCATGCCATAATATGACTTGTAGCATATAGTTTTACTGCTGTCAATATGCCTTCGTGATAAAAACTGCACTGTCAAAAACTGCTATTTTCACTAAGTCTAAAACTGTTTTCAAGTAACCTTCTTGTGAGCTTCCAACCAAGTGATCCATGCATGTTTTGATAATGTTTTGTGAAGATGAAATGAAGTAGGTGTTGCATACTATTGCCCCATGCTTAGTTTGTGCATTTTGGATTATTGTAACCTGTTGTTCTCATGTGTTCAAAATGCTAAGTTGCTGTTTTTGGCAGATTTCAACTAAAACTTGTTTTGATGATTGTGGTTGAACCGTAGATCCGTTTTGTACATTCCATACATGAAAGTAGTATTTGATTGTTGTGAATTGTCTTGCATTGCATATTTAACCGGACATGCATCATATCAATTGTGCATCGTGTTTTGCATATGTTGTGGTGTATCTTGTGTTGATTGTTTGTTTTGGATTGCTTCTTCTTGATAGAGTTCCGAAAGCATTCGGAGTGTGAGGATTCGTTCGCCTACGTTGGTTCTTCTTCTTCATGGATGCGTTCTTCTTCCGAGCGGGATCTCAGGCAAGATGACACATTTTCCTGGATACCATTACTATCATTGGCATGCTAGTTGTCTCGTCTTTTATCGTTATGTCTCGCTACCTACCACTGGTTTGATAAGCCTCCCAACATTGCCATGAAAAGCCTCTAACCCCTCTACATCCCAGCAAACCATTGTTTGGCTATGTTACCGCTTGCTCAGCCCTTCTTATAGCGTTTCTAGCTGCAGGTGCAATTGCTTCCATGTGTCAACATGGACGTTCTTTTGTCATATCACAATATTGCTGCTATTTAATTTAATGCACATATATACTTGGTAAAGGTGGAAGGCTTGGCCTTTTGCTTGGTGTTTTGTTCCACTCTTGCCGCCCTAGTTACTTGTGAACCGTTGTTATGTTCCATAAATGAGCGCTCCTAACATGCTCGGGGTTGTTATGGGGACCCCCTTGATTTTCGGGTTAGAATAAAACTTGTCTGGCAAGGTCCAACATTGGTACTACATTTGCCTAAAACTAATGAACTTGCATAGGGCATGATCACCCTGTGGATAATTTAATCAACCCCCGGGCCAATGCTCTGCATGAGTGTTGGTCCAAACCAGAGAAGCTTATTAATGCTACCCCGGGCAACTCGGTGTTTGGTGTGGTAACCATCGCTCATCCGGTTGTGCCCTGAGAACAAGATACGCGGCTCCTATCAGGATTGTCGGCACGTCGGGCGGCCTTGCTGGATTTGTTTTACCTTCCTTGAACGTCTTGAGTGAGGAACTCTGATTATTCTTCGGGGTATCTCGAGGTGTTGGATTTCCTTTGGAATTGCCTAGGAAGATCACGAGATCTGTGGTTGAGGTTATTCCCGCTGAGTGTGGTTAATTTGTGATGGGCGAGCTGGAGCACCCCTGCAGGATTAAATCTTTTCGAGAAGCCGTGCCCGCGGTTATGTGGCAAACTTGGATACTTTGTTTAACACACGGTCATAGCAAACTTGAGGTAAACTCAAATAAAATACACCAACTGTGTGCGTAACTGTGACTGTCTCTTCTCATGAGTCTTTATCCGGAACAGAACACGGTGGGGTTATGTTTGGCGTAAGTAGGTGTTCAGGATCAGTTAGTGATCATTACTAGGTCACGTCCGATATGCGTAGACCACCATACTTTACTTTCTGTGCTCGTAAGTTAGCCACTCAAACAAATGCTTAGTCGCTTGCTGCAGCCTCACCACTTAACCATACCTTACCTATTAAGCTTTAATAGTCTTGATACCCTTGGAAATGAGATTGCTGAGTCCGTGTGGCTCACAGATTACTACAACAACAGTTGCAGGTATAGGTAATGTGATGATTTGACGTGAGCGCATTGCTTGATTTGATTTGGAGTTCTTCTTCATCATCATCATCAATCTTGGATGGGTTCCAGGCGGCAGCCTGGGATAGCAAGGGTGGATGTCATTTTATCATTTGATTTCGTCAGTAGACGGACCCTGCTCTTCTGTATGATGTTTGAGATGTTAATGTATTGATGTGACTCTGATGTAGCTTGTGGCGAGTGTAAGCCAATTCCATATACTCATCTCTTCTGTACATGTACTTGTAACGATATCCATTCTTGCGAATGCATCGAGATGCGCTTCTATCCTTGTTGAGGCCTCGTGCCAAATAAGGATAGGACCGCATCTTGGGCGTGACAAGAAGATTGCATTTGAACTCCATAATTCTTGTCATAAAGGAGCCGAAGAAGTATCAAGCATCAATTGATTATCGTGACAAAGTCAAGCATAATAGTTTTGTAATATTATTTCCCTTGAGAGATCATGATTGGGGCATGTGTGCATCATAGATTTAAGTCTCCCCCAAGCTTGAGAGATACCTTATCCTTCACTAGAAAAAAAATTATATCTATAATTCCGATCAAAATGAACCAAATGCATAGGATAAAATTTCTGACGGAATTCCAGCTTCAATCGGTTCCAATCCCATGTAACATAGCATCCAATAGCCTATACCAAATCAATTCCTTTACCTCCACAGATAAAGGTAGAACATTCTTATTAACACCATCTTCGGACAAACCTACAAGCTTAAATAACTAACAAATTTAATATATACATATCAAGTGCATATCAGGATGTTTTGTTCCATCTTTTGCATAAGGATTGGCAAGCAGTTTCTCTAACATACTAGAAGGAATTTCATAATAAATATTTTCAAGTTTCAATAGGTTGAGGAGAGGATTTTGCAACTTCTAGACAAGGGGAAGATACCCCAATCAAGCCCCTCAAAGGATTATCATCCATAGTAACAAGCAATAGTAAATTTCGGCACTTCATGAAAATGTTTCCTTACCAAATTCCAATACTAAAGGCTCTTCGCTCCCTGGCAACTAAGCTAGAAAAGAGTCTTGAGATGGTCATTACATGGGTAAACAATGCAAACTATGGCTGTCAAGACTACTACAATCAGCTATAGTGGTAAATACCTAAATCTGACAAACTAGGAGAGGTTCATTTAATGCGTCGTGAGGTGGCATGCAGCGACGTCTCTTGGAAAGGATTGCCTCTCCTTCTGTGTCGTTCGCCCAGCTACCTCTTATCCCTATGCCCCATCATGGGACAGATGATAGAGGTGAGGGTCCCGATCTTTCGATGATATGGTGACTAACGATTTCGTGGAGACAACTTTCATGATCTGACAACCAATGTGTACGACGTTGCACCTTAGCAATCGCTAAACCAATTTCCAAAAGGTTATCGACCACACCGGAGTACGATCAATCTGACCACGGAGGTCTATTCCTACAAGGAATCGAAGAACAAGTAAGAATATGATAATTCAATCTGAATATTGTAAATATAGATGAAGTATTGATAAGTGTGGGGTTTCAAAAGCGGTCTTGGTCTAGTCGTTGGACACAAATGAAGTACACAAAGTTGTAATGGCTAACTTTTAACTAAACAAAGTCCAAAGAAATAGCTACTAGATTGATCTACTTATATAGGAGTTAGGGTGGAGGCCAAGGAGGTGGGAGCACGTCCCAAGGTAGCCTAAAACTAACCCTAGGTCGTACAAGGCCCATGGGCCCAAGTGGAGGTGATGCAACACTGTTGGACTTGTAGTTTGACTCGGATTGTGTAGCAACGTAAGATTGTTTCTTCAATATCTCCATGCTCTAGCCTAATTTTAAGGTTATTCCAATTGTTCTGGAATGCATGTGAAATTTAATTTCCAAAAAAAATAGAATCACCCAATTCGAAGTCCGTGTGAAAACGTTCTTGGCGTTTTGAGACAGATGTGTTTGTGCAGTCCGAATCCGAGTCCAGAACGTGAGAGACTTGGAGTCTATCTTTTGTTGGGCTGAAAGTGACGTGAGAGAACTTCTTAAAGAACACCTAATTATTTACTTTGATGTGAGAAAACCTCTTGAATAGCACGCAAACATTTCCCCTTCCTTTGTCATCATGCGTGGTTCATACAAGTGTTCGGCCATTCTGCATTTAGGCATAAAATAAAAATAGGTGAAGTATTTCTGTTCCGGCTAACATAAATAAATTATTTCATACTTCTTATAAGAAATCACCTCACAAATATTCATGTATTCAATATTTTTGGTCGTATCCAAGGCAGTCGTATCCTCATCATCCGCCCCCCCCCCTCTTTTTGAAAACAAAGCCGACCTCGGCGTTGCTTAGTCTGAAATGTGCCTAACAAAAGAGACAATGTGTACATGCTGTATACGAATATGTCATGTATTTTTATTGTTCTCAGTTGTGGCACATGTGACATATTTTTACAAGAGCACCCTTCAAATGTCATGAAATATAAAGCCAAAATATTATCACAAGAAGTAGAAGGCATGAAAATATTGCAACACAGTTTGCACATATAAATGAAGTCCTTATTCATATCAAAATATAGACAATGTTCATCATTAAACCATCCCAACATTGGTGAATAAAGTTTGATAGTTTCATAATTACATGCTACAACATGCTTAAACAAGCAAACATGCAACAAGTCATTTGACACAAAATCATCACCAACATTAGAGGTCATATAAAAATGATTAACCATTGACACGTTTATTTTCAAAATAATTTGATCAAAATATGATTTATTCATCGATTCACATGGTTCTTTCTCATCAAAAATTAACTTAGTGGAAGAACTCAATTTTTCGATATTGCAATTGTTTGATCACATAGCAAAGTCAAATCATCAACACAGTCCTCACAAATAGGTAGTGTGATCAAAGTAGTGGGTGGCTCATTACATGGTGCATTTAAATTGAAAAGACATTCATCATACTCTTGTGGAAGTGGAAGGTCAGTACCTTTGTCATTACCTCTTATGATCAACTCAGAAGATGGAGGCACTACCAGTGGTGACATGTCACATGATAGAGGTGATGTAGTCCTCATAACAACGGATGTGTTTGTCATAGTACACCTAGTAGTCGCAGGAACAGACATATCAACTCTTGGAATGTCCACCTTGCACTGGTTCTCCTTGTGGACAACACATCATTTTATTTCTTGTTCAGCTTTGAAAGAAAGAAGAAACAAATGGTCCATAGAATAACACTTTTCATGAATTAGTATCTCCTGAATATCAAGGTTTAATCCTCCCCAGAATCTATCTATAACATATTCTTCACTTACTTCTAACAAGCAATGCAACAAGGTCATTTGTGAATCACCCTAATATTTGTTTACGGTGTCACTACCATGTTTTAAATGTTGCAACTTTTTAATCATGTCACGAGTATAAGAAGCAAGAATGAATGTGTGTCTCATGGCAAGTTTCAAATCATCCCAAGTAGAAGGTATATAATCAAGGTGCAACCGACAATATTCGCTCCGCCAAACTGAAGCATAACCAGTGAAAGAACCAACTGCGACCTTAACTTCCTTATGTTTAGAAACATTATGGGAAGCAAATAGATAATTTATTTCAAACTCCCATTCAATATATAAAGCATGTCTAAAACAAGCATTAAATGATGGTATAGAAACATTAACCTAAGCATGTGCATTTGGATCTCTTTACAACTCTCGTAGCGATTGTTGTGGTGGCACGTCCCCCACGATCGAAGAAGCCCATGAACTGACAACTCTGGATCCTGTCATGACTAGTAGAAACAAGAAACAAAGATCCAAGAATATTTTTCCTATGAACTAATGGGATGTGTTGGTAAAACGCTCATAGTAAAGTAAATATCAATGTCTTACAAATTTTTACCATGCAGCAAGTGGCGACCGGCAACCGACGGTGTCAATATCTCCGAAGGTTGAGTAAGTAGATTACCAGGTGAATGTATGTATACACAGTGTAGAAATATGTGGATCTTGGAAGGAATTTTTTTTAGAAGTAGTTCCTTTTTTGTTGCAATTTTGAAAAAAAGGGCTCGGGTTTAAAAAATTGCAGTACTAGTACCCCGTAGGCCTTCTCTGGGCCGACAAGAGGGCAGTCGGGCCGGCCCAAGGCCGAAACCTGGCAGTCGGCCTGCCCCAGGCCCAGTCGGCCACCCCAGGCCGACAGCCCACCTTTTGGCCAGGTGGAGGCCAAAACCTCCCAGGATAAGGCAGCATCGGCCAAGTTGCCTTCTTCCTCCTTCCTCTCCCTATTTTCTCTATTGTTAGGCCAAAATGACCCCCCTTAATCTCCCAATCCCTCCACTAATTTGCTGTTTCAATCCAATGAATTGATAGATCGTGTGTTTCTCCCCCGCCCTACGGTTTTATTTTCCGCAACGGTGTACTGGTTTGTTTGTGTGGAGGAGAAGATGGTGTGGTGGTGGATCTTACAATGGTGAGAAGGTGGAGTGGTGGAGAGGAAGAAGAAGGTGGAGATGAAGAAGGAGTGCACTCACGCGTCGAAGGTATAAATTTTTGTTGTTAATGTCGGGTTTTTTTTGGTTTTTTGTAATGTACGTACATTTAGTTTCTGTTATTTTTAGTAGTGTAGTTATTTTAGGTTATCTGTGTTAGTGTAGTGATTTTAGTGTAGTCATATTAGTGTAGTTTTATTTAGTGTAGTCATATTAGTATCGGGTTTTAGTTTTTGTTTTCGTAGTGTAGGATTAGTTAGTTTAGTCATAGTAGCGTCGGTTATTTTTTGTGTAGATAATTTTAGTGTAGGTTTTTTTATGTGCCTTTGGTGTAGCTCATTTTTGTGTAGTTTTTTTTAGTTACATTATAGTGTTAGTTTTCTTTTAGTGTCGATATATTCGCTGCGAATAATGAGGAGTTAGCATTGTCTGATCAGGTTAAAATGTCTGAATCCGTAAATCTGACTGTGTATTACGGCCCTGGTACTGTTCGATATAAAGAGTTGGGGGTTGATCTTAGCGACTTTAAAATAGGCGAGATGACACTTTCAGACCCGGACAGACTAGACTTAGGCAGTTGAAGCACTGGTTGACTACTAGTTTTGGCCTCGATCCTAAAGTTTGTTCCGTCAGTATTCATGCCTTGTGGACCAAATCCTGTAAAAATGTCAAGTGGGATTTGATTCCGATAGATAGGAGCCAGCATTGGTTGTCTCTGTTATGTCATTGCGGAGACCGAAAAATCCATCCGTATGCCCTAGTGCAACCAGTGGCGAAGGAGGAGAACATCATACCGCCAACTGTGGGGTATGATCCAGGCCAGAGTAGTCAAGTGGCTAACGAGATTTATGTATCCGGGTCACAGCCACCGGATTTGAATGATACTCAAGCCGACAATGAGTCAGATTATGTTAATGCTGGTCAGAGTATTCAATCGGTAGTATTAGCTGCATCTGGTGTTGCTGATGGGGACGAGGAAAGCGAGGAAATGCAAAGGGTGATGGAGGAAGAGGATGAGGATGGGATTGCAGAGGAACTTGATTCTGAAAATTCTGAGGATGACGAGGAGGTACCAATTCCTGCTGCATGGCAGGCAGGACATATCCGCCGGCTTTACTGTCAACGATGGCCATGAGACTCCATGGCAATATAATCTGAACCAAGTCCAGATCGGGGCTATGTTTGACACGAAGAAGAAATTGAAGTATGTGGTGATAAAGTGGGCTATGTCTACCCAGAGGGTTTTCCGGACACACATATCTAATCCAACGAAATATACCGTGACGTGTGCTGAATCAGGTTGTCCTGCAAAGGTGCACGCCCACGTGCCAAAGTATCACATCCACTGGGTTGTGACAAATGTTGTACCGCATAATTGTGTTAGGAAAAACATGTTGGCTCGTCATCCAAACCTTACTTCAACTCTCATAGCGCAACTCATGTATACTAAGATAGTGACGAAGAAAGATATGGAAGCAAAGCACATCCAGACCGCAGTGAAGGTCAGATGGAAGTATGACATTCCATATGGGAAGGCTTGGAGAGCTAAGCAGAAGGCTATGGAGGAGAGGTTTGGGACGTTCTTCGACTCCTATGATAATGTTGTGCGTCTCCTTGATGTACTGAAGGAGAGGAATCTTGGCAATTATGTTAACATTCAGCACACAAGGTTGGAAAGCATACCTGACTACAAGGTGTTGAAACGAGTATTCTTCTCTTTCGGTATGTGCATCGAAGCTTTCAGGCATTGTCCTCCTATTATGTTTGTGGATGGTACATTCCTGACTGGTCAGTACAAAGAGCAAATCCTGACTGCTATTGGTGTGGACGGGAACAACCAAATCATCCCACTAGCCATGGCATTTGTGGAGGGTGAGAACTTTCCGAGCTGGGTACGGTTCTTCCGTCAAATTAAAATTGCGATCGCGAAGGACAGACCCAATGTGTGTCTCATTCATGATAGACATCCCGGTATATTGAAGGCCGTAAAGACACTGAGTAATCCAACTGCTGATGAGCCAACACGTTGGAAGGACTTGCAAAGTCGGTGGTGCATGTGCCATATTGGTGCTAATTTTTTCTCACAGTTCAAGAACAAATGGTTGATGAACTTGTTCAAGAAGTTATGCAAGCAGAAACAGCGGCGAAAATACGATTTTATTTGGTCCAAACTAGATGAGTTCACTAAGAAGCAGGTCGTTGCTAGGAAGAAAATGGAAAAAGACCAGGTTAAATTAACAGCACTCATTGCGGAGATGGAGGGGCTAGTTTGTCTTTGTGACTTGCCAGCAATTGACCCTCCTAATATGAAGCGAAAGAAGGGCAGGGCAATAAAGAATTTTTCTGAGTGGATAGAGAAAGAACCTCTAGTGAATTGGTCTTTGCTGCATGACACCCATGGAGCTAGGTATGGCCACATGACAACCAATCTTGCAGAGATCTATAACTTTGTTCTCAGAGGGAATAGAGCATTGCCACTGACAGCTATTGTGGAGGGTGTATTCCATGGCACTGTGAGGTATTTCAGAGAAAGGCATGAGTTGGCAAGGAAGCATAATGAAGATAATCAGAACACTCCTTAGTGTAGCCGTGTCATGGAGTATATGGATGATAAGATAAAGAAAGCCAAGAGCACACCGTCACACTCATAGGTAATCAGGAAAGGAGGTATGAGGTTCAGCTTCCTACTGATGGTTTCGGTTCTGGAAATGAGGTGAGGATGCATGAGGTTACAATTGGAGCATAATTTTATCCAACTTGTGAGTGTACATGCAACAAGCCGCAGTTGTTGCACCTGCCTTGCTCACATGTGTTGGCTGCCTGTGGCCAGATTCAGTTGGACGCTATGTCCTTCGTGTCTCCGTACTATTCAAAGGAGGCAGTACTCAATGTCTGGACAGGTGAGATGACAGGGTTTAGAGTCGTCGGCAATTTCAACAAGGTAAACGATGCTGATAGAGTATACATCCCGGATCCTGCACTACGTCGAACTAGCAGGGGCAGGCGTAAGGTAAAGCGCATCCAAAACGATATGGACCAATCCGAAGCAGGTGGAGCAACCAGGCAATGTTTGCTCTGTGCGGCGTATGGTCATAGGATGAAATATTGCCCCACACTGAAGAAAGACGGTGCTTCCACATCGACGGGTGCTTCCGCATCAACGACTGCAACAGCAGTTGCAAGAGGAGGTCCTGGCAGTCGTGGTGGACGTGGCTCTCGAGGCCGAAGGGGCGGACGAGGACTGAATAACTCAGAAGCTACATAATCTGTGGGACTATGTTTGTATTTGTAATATGTGGGACTATGTTTTTAATTTGTAATATGTCGGACTATGTTTCTAACTTTTAATATGTCGGATTATGTTTTTATTTGTAATATGTGTGCACTATGTTTTTATTTGTAATATGTGAGACTATGTTTTTATGCCTTTTGGATACTAAGTTTTTATTTTTAGTGCGCCCCTTCTATGTTATATTTTCTAATATGTTTGTACTATGTTCTCATTGCAGATATGGCTTCATATCAGATGCTTAATGGTAATATCGATAGAGGGCACCGAGCCGCAATTACGGAATCGGGCACGAACTTAGACGTGTTGATCACTCGCACCCCAAAGTCTAACTGGATGATACACCCTGCATGGGTTGATAGGTATGTGTCGGTACAATCACGTAGCACGTTCGTCATTGTTTTGATAGTAGCTAATTGTAAGCTACATTTTGTTTATTTTGTAGGCTGAATTGGGCTGGACTTCTACCCTTGGCACGACTGGTTGAGGGTACATTTGATGAGTGGGTTGATCACCCGGACTTGGATGACGCGGGCGAACCAATGCAGCTGCACAAGAGGCCAGTTTCACGCATCTCTTACGACAGGTCACTCCTTAGCTGCTTAGTAGATAGATGGAGACCAGAGACACATACGTTCCACTTTCCATGGGGAGAGATGGCTCCTACTTTACAGGACGTGTCTTACTTGTTGGGATTACCTCTCGCCGATGCTGCCATAGGACATTTAGAGGTAGAAGATGGTTGGCTAGCATCTATGCATGCCCGTTTTCTGGCTGCAGTGCCAACAACCACCACCCTAGAAAACGATCGGCACGGGCCTCTTTTCAGGTGGTTGAGCCAGTTTCAGATTGTTGCCTTAGGATATTGTAGCGACCCGACCTGAAAGGTCGAATCTCCGGTGTTTCCGTACCATCCCAAGATCATGCTGGTACACACACGGTACATCAATGTATATATCAAAGGGAAATCACACAGCATTTATTAATCATAAATCTCATATCGAGTCCTTTATTACAATAAAGATTACAATAAAGTGGCTGAAGGCCAACTCATGAGAATATCTAAATCTTGCGGAAGCATTGAAGGTAGATGAGTCCATCTGACTCCAAGGGCATCTCACCGAGCGTAGAGTGTATCCTCACTCCTGGTCGGAAAAGTATTCTGCAACATGATACGTTGCAGCCGTGCAGGTCAGCATATGGAATATGCCGGCAAAGTCACAAGAGAGGGGTGAAAAGATAATCATCTAGTCTATATGCAAATATGGCAGGTGGAGTAGTAAGTTTTTGCGTAAAGCCAATTTTCCTACATAAAGAGAGGGCTAAGCAAAATATTACTAAGTTGGTTGATTAATGAGATGGTTCCACCAACCAAATTCTCATACCCAAGTTATTAATACCCACATCATCATATTAATTGTGTTGAGGGTTCGGGAAGTTTCAGTTCCTTTGGCTCAAGTCGTCCATGATCGTGGACACGGCTAATCGATTAGGTTTGAGTACTCTGCAGAGTTTTGCACACGTTCCCCACAAGATTTGGTCGCCTCTGTTTGATTTCTCGCACTTCAGGGTGTTTGAGAAACGAATGACCAAAACATGGTCTTCCAAAGGGTTTCCCTGCGACTCTGTCGGTGCCCATCCTTTCCTACCGTTCTTCTACATCTCGTAGCACCACCTGTCCAGGGTCACCATAATATCCAACCAAGCCAGAGCCCATAATTACTTGTGGCTGTGCAGGTAAGCCTTGGGTCTTGAAGCATCCATCCATCTCTTAGTGCCTGGGTGGACCTTTCCGCATGAATACTGGCACATCTCCAGCATCATCTAGGCTAACCACTGGTTTCTCCAGGGCGCCGTTCAACCATCATCCACCCAGAGGTAAGTTGAAAACTTGAAGTCTTGAAGACTTGATCATCATGTAGGTCTTGAAATTATTAACTCTCTCAACTCTCATGAATCACACAACCAACCCCGTCTACTAATAGCATAGCAAAATGTAAAACAACGTTTCCCGGGGCCAAATGTGTCAAAGGGTTGAGAGGGGGGTACCTACCACATGATACTACAACAAGTAACCAAGTTTCCAATTTACCTACTTTGCATGCAATTGGGGTGACGGAAGAACTAATGCAATAAAACATAGGTATACATGATCAAAGTGACTTGCCTGATTGACGATCTTCGTACTCGAGGGACTCTAGGTAACAAGCTTCGCACTCCAGATGATCTAACGAATCAAACAAGAGCACTCAATAAGCATACAACAAAAATATTGTAACTCACAACAATCAGGAATGAACTAGTATCACTCAAGACAAAACAAGGCACAATCACAAGAAAAGAAATCAACACATAGTTTTGTTTTCTAAAGTTGATGGGTAAACTACTATTAACAATATAGAACTATTAGTATTAACAAAACAATAGTTGACAGAAAATAACAATAAAAATATTTTATTAATAAACAGAATTAAATCGATTTAAAGTTTTGTTAAGAAAAATCTTAGTAGGGTTTTAAAAGTTTTGGTAAACACTACTACATAACTATAGTTTGTCTATAGCAATAGTGTGAAACTAAACTATTATTTTATTAACAAAACAATTTTCTTAACAGAAAAGAATTTACTAAAACTTTTCTTAGAAAACAGAATTTAATTATTTAAAACTTTGTTAAAATAATATATTACTAAACTAGTTGGTTTTAATCAAATTATACCTAGTTGAAAAATTAGTAGAGATTCCCATAACAATATAGAAATAAACTAAGTAAATTATATTATTATTATCAGCAAGTAAAACATCTAATGTTTAAACAACAGAACCTACTAAAACAATATATAACAATTCTGATTTAAACTAACTAAAAACTAAATTAACTAAACTATACCAAACACTAGGCAGATTTTGTTTATAGCTAAAACATTAAACAAATACATCCTAAAAATCCTCAAACTAAACATGATGATAGTCCTAACTAATGCCAAGCAGTAGCAAAAAGATTCATATAAAAATCTATTTTTAAACTCTAGTTATTCAGATTTGAGTAGTTTGAGCAAATTTGATTAGATTCAAAATTTAAAGCTCAAATTTGAAATATAAACATACTGACATAAACTACAAAACAAATGTGAACTAATGCAAAAAGAATCAACTAAAAACACTAAATAGTTTAAAATATATGATAAAAACAAAATCATGATGCATTCTGTTTTCTAAACAGAAACTAAAAAAAAAAGAAATGATACGGATCGGACAGGGGCTACGTGTCAGGTTCCTATTGGTCGAAATAGCGTGCGCGTGAGAGCTATCGAGCGGTCGACTGAGGCCTAGAGAAAAATGGGTCGCCGTTTAATTAGATCTAATCTGGATCGTAGGATCCAGGTCAGAGGGTTGAGAGGAGGTGGAGGCTCACTACGGTGGTCGGGTGGTGCTCCTGTGACGTTGACGGCGGCCGGTGGTCGAAGAGGTCACCGGGGGTCGCTCCGGTGGTCGAGGGAGGCATCGGAGGGGTCCAGGCAACGGCGGCTGGCGTCCGGCGTCGAGTGGTGGTGTCGTAGAGGCGTGGGATGGAGTGGAGCGACGAGCACGCGCGGTGGGAGCTTCGGTCGGGGCAGAGCTCCGGCGAGCTCGAGCGGGCGTTCTGGCGAGGGGGAGAGAGGGGTTCGGGGGGAATGGAGTGCGGAGGTGGTCGCTCTTATATAGGGCCGGTGAGGGGGCGAGAGAAGGAAGGAGAGGGAGATCCGGCGAGGGGAGAGATCGCCGGCGAGGGTTCGGGCGCGAGGCGAGTTATGACCGCGCGGGGTCAGCGGGCGGTCGGGGTGGGGCCTGCAGTCAGTGAGAGGGGAGGGGTTTGCGGGGCGTCGGTCGGCCGGTAATTAGGCAAGTCGGATCGGGCTTTAACTGTGAATGGGCCGACCGGCCTTTAAAGCTTTAAAGATTTTCCTATTTTCAAATATCAGCGCAGTAAAAACCTTTTAATGCATTCAATATAGTTCCAAATATAGGAATATTATATATCAGAATTAACAGAATAATAAATTCCATTTATTGAACATTTTTATTCTGTCATTTGAACACTTTAAAAAAATATTTTCAGAAATTGCCTATTTGGTTTTAAAACCTTTTGCAAATATTTTTCCAAAAGACCCCCTGGTTCTTATTGTTCAAATATATCACCAAGATGACCCTGGTGTGGAGTGTCATGTTACTCCCCTCTTATTTTGAACTTTTTCCAAGGTTTTCAAATAGGTGAAAGAACCATACTAAAAATAGAAAGGGACTTTCAGAAAGTCAGAAGAAGCATTTCAACTATTTCATACATTCAAGCAATGATGATGATGATGCATAGCTATATTTCATAACATTCCAAAATGGAATTTTGGTATGTTACAAACCTACCCACCTTAAGATGAATCTCGCCCTCGAGATTCGGGTTGGCTAGAAAATAGGTGCGGATGGTCTCTATGAAGATCTTCGCGTTCCCAAGTGGCTTCTTCCTCGGTGTGGAGACTCCACAAAACCTTACAGAACTTGATGATCCTGCTGCGGGTAACTCTGTTTGCAATTTCGAGGATTATGACAGGCTTCTCCTCGTAGGTCAGATCACTGTAAAGTTGTATGGCCTCTAGGGGCACTATGTCTCTCAAGGGAATATCAGCCATCTCAGCATGGCATTTCTTCAACTGGGACACATGGAAAACATCATGAACTCCGGACAATCCTTCCGGCAATTCCAGCTTGTATGCAACTTCGCCTCTATGTTCAAGAATTTTGTAGGGGCCTATGAATCTGGGTGCTAACTTTCCTGGTGACGGCGAGGACGATGATCGTGCTGCATGCACCTATGGTATCTCGGAGACAGTTCTTTCCACTCCACCACCACCATCGATGCAGGAGACATAGACACCGACGGACGAGGTGTTCTATGGCCGTGGTCATCGTGACACTCGTCCACCGCCTCAGTGCTTATCGCCTTCCGGTCCACGTCCCAGGAAGCCGAAGATTCGTCGCAAGCCCCAGGAGTGATATGGTCACCTACGTACGAGACATGACTATGTATTTATGTATGAGACATATGTAGCCTTTATGTATCGGACATATTCATGTATTTGACATGCTTAGCCTCTATGTATCGGACATATTTATCCTATATGTATTTGACATATTTATTCGGTTTGGAGAGAGAACAATAGCAACACAAACCAAATCAGTCAACATCAATTGCACATTACAAGTGAATTAAACGTTACAACTTAACTAAACCGCACTACATAGAACAACACTACAGAACATAGTACTACATGGAAACATAGTATTGCATGAATGCATCATCGTCATCCTCCGTCGATGCAGATCTCTTCCCCTTCGTCGATGTAGAACTATTGCCCTTCGATGCAGAACTCTTCACCTTGCTGCTCGGCATGAAGAGGTCGTCCTCATCCTCACTTTCTGCTGACCATAAACCTGAATTATTCACAGCAATCCTGAGATAAGCATCACCCTTGTGTAGTTCCTTTTGCCATCTCGCGTGCAACCTCAGAAGTTCTTTCCGTATCTCCTCAAAAGTCCTGGGAGGCCACCCAGCCCTAGCTAATTGGTGAGACAACTCATTCATTATAAAGTCACTTCTAATGAGTTCCCCCCATGGTACCGCTCTGTCATTCATCTTGAAATTGGCAGCTAGACGAAGAAGACGGTCGGACATACCCTTGTGAAAACTACAATCAAAATGATAGTGAGGATGAGGAGGATGAGACATCTCCACGAAAGAATGGCGAGAGCGGAAGGAAGGATGCGGGAGCGATAGGGAAAGGAAGGGCCTGCTCACCCTCCTTACTGCGAATGTAGTTATATAGGCGGGAGACAAAGTGACGGGAGAGGAAGTGGGAGTGGAAGTGGCGGGAGAGGAACTGGCGGGAGAGGATCTGGCATTTTCGTGTCTATCCAACGATAGTACTGGCACAGGGGTGGAGGAGACTACAAAAGAAACACAAATATAACAAATCAAATCAACAGCAATATGAACAACGTGTTTATTTTGTGTGACTGAAACTTACCGGAGGCGTGATGTACGGTGAAGGACCAACGGGTGGATCTTCCTCATAATTAGCGCACATGAAAAACTTCATGCCCAACCAATCTGAAAAATTCGTCACCTCCTTCACCTTGCAGAGATCACCGCACCAACAACGAACTGCTTCCACCCCCTGAGGCAGCTTCGCACTCTTCCATTTGCTAGGCCTAATGCTTTGATCCGAAGAAGGCAAACTCATAATGACTACCGCGCTGGTTTTTTCGAGTGTTGGTGGCTGATGGAGGAAGGTAGATACAATGTCTCCTTTTATAGGCAGATGACAACCGCAATGGCGGGAAATCGGGCGGGAGAGAATGGCGGGACAGAGAATGGGCGGGAGAGAATGGCGGGAGAAAATGGCGGGATAGAATGGCGGGAGAAATTGGTGGCAAATAAAAATGACAATAGTACGGCTTGCTGAAATTAAGATACATCTTGCTGAAATTAAGATACAGCTTGTTGAAATTAAGATACAACTTGCTGAAATTGATTTACAAGAATATAAATCTACTGAGTCCAACGTGGATATTTTCCTTCTCCATCTATAGCTTCTTCTGCTGCCTGGGCTGCACGAGACCTTTCTTTCTTTCTCACTGTGGCAGATAGCTAAAAACAATAGCTAGCTCCTGTTCACGCTGTTTGAATGTTATGATTACCAAATTGTTGACTTCGATAGATGATGCCAGCAAAAAAATTCCGAAACCTTCCTTCTTCAAAACTATTCAATCACCCAACCCAATGAAGTAGGAACAAGGAATGCTCACAAATATATCATCATCTTCTGAATCCAAAGTAATTTCAAGAAGTAAAGAACCAGTCCTAGGAATAGCCACAAATTCCATCAAACTCCTCACAACCATGGTAGGAATAACCTAACAGAAACAAGCAACTTATATGATCCATCTTATGAACCAGCAAATAACAAACAAATAATAAAAAATAGAAACCAAAGCTTACCATATGTTGGGAAATAACGTTCATGCGATCCATCCTATGAACGAAAGGAGTACACAGTATGTAGTTGTCATCAAAGAACTGCCGCAACATGACATACATTTGATGATAATTCAGAGTGACACCACGACTATAAAAACAACTGTCAACAAGTTCCCTCTGAGTTTCACTCAGATCCTCAAGAGCTACAAAAAAATTATTTCAATTACTGACATGAACCGCAAAAAGTATAAGCTCAATCAAATCTGGAAATATGTCAAACATAAATCTTACCAACATGGGGTAAAGGAAACAACATAACACCGTCCCGATGAAATTTGACACTAATATAAGTTCCATAGTACTCAAGCATAACAGTCATCATGTCACTGTGGCGGAGACCATAATCATTTACGAGTTCCTCCCACGAAGGACCATGGAATCTACTGCTCATCCTACCATGTGTAAATATAACATGGTATAAGTTACCCTCAGTGTTGTGCAGAGCAAGATCAATATCAGTGTCACCCCTCCCAATAGCTAAAGCTCTGCACTCCTCAATGTACCGAGCAAGATGTGATCTAACACTGCACGGAACATACTACAACAAGAATGGAAGCAAGGATCGTAAACTTATAAACAAAGGCATTCGAATATGCCACAGTTAGATAATGAAGACATCGAATCTTACAACACGTCTTGCACATCGACGATCCAGCACCACAGTAAATACGGACGCACCGGAATCAACGGCAACACAAGGGCCACCTGGAGCGCGGCAAAATGGGCAAGCCATTACCTACAGACGGACGGTGACAAATATTAACTAAATCCACTACCGACTTGACAGTTCTCAGTCGATTGAGTTGGAAGCAAAAAACTATACCGTACGCCGGTGGAGAACGCCCTGATCTATTGATTAAGCGGGTAGGATAATAGAATGGGTGTTCCAGCGAGGAGATCGGCGAGTCGGTGGAACCACCGGAGAGCAACGGTAGTGAGAGGGGAAGAGGGGAAGGGTGAGGGTGAAATGACTGGTCAAAGGAGGAAGAAAAGAGGGTCGGGGCTTAGCCAGGGGCCAGTCGGCCTCCCAGTGGCCGATAGGTGCCTTTCGGTCTACCCTAGGCTGACAGGCCTATCTCCTGGCCTCTGATTGGCCGACAGGATCCTTTCGTCCTACGGATGGCTGACAGGTCTCCGGTCGGCCTGGTGGTGGCCGACAGGTCCCTGCTCGGCCGGCTATTGGCCGACAGGGTACTAGTATTGAAATTTTTCCAACTCACGCACCTGTTTTGAAATTTGCTACAAAATCCGTACTAGTTTTGAAAAAAAATCTCTTGAAAGGCTTAATATATGGTAGCAAAAGATTAGGAATAATCAATTCAAAGATGCAATGTTGAATAAACGCTCAACGACAGTACTGTGTTGGTCCTAGGCTAGACCGTACTAGAGATGCGAGCCTAGAACACTAATGGAGTCACGACATAGCACGAATAGTAGCAACAGATGAGATGAAGTAGCTCTGAATAGCAAGATATAAGTGAAGATCACAATGGCAGTAAAGACGATGATGAGAAATAACCGCGAAGCAGGATATAACAAAATCTCTCTACAACTTTCTGATCAAAAATATTATGCCAATTTATTGGTAATTTTTATCAAGATTTCTATTGACTCAAACATTCCAATGAAAAAGTAATCACTCAATTCCGAGTTCGTATGAGGAGCCAAAAAATTGGGAATGGGCCTGAACAATATTGACAAACTGTGTTCGCAACCTTCGAAGGGAAAAAGTCCTATTTAGAAGACGATTTGGAGGTGACAATAATGAACTAGATTGGTGAACTATTAACCTGTGGCTCATCGATACCTCGAATTTGAGTGCTAGTGGAGCCAAAACAGACATCGTATGAGGAAGATACGGGTGTTTTACTGAACACTACACAAAACAGATTTCAATCTGAATTCAGATACAAGATTGAGTCTAGGTAGACCCGATTTTTTTCTCTTCTCTATATTTTTTCTCACTTTTTTACTTTTCTTTCCTTCTCTCTAATTTTCTCTCACTTTTGTTGTTCTTATTTTCTCTTTCTTTTTTCTCTTTCTTTTTTCTATTTCTTTTTTCTCTTGCTTCTTTTCTCCAACACACAAGATGCAGATTGGATCAAGCGTAGATGTGAAGATAGAAGACATCAGGATCCCTCTACGCAGCGCCATTGCCGTTCTTCCCTGCCTCCGGCCGCCTCTCCCCATCGTCGATTCGCCGGCTGTCGGTCGTCCCCGAGCCCGCTGAGCCACCCCTGCTGCCCCCTGTGAGCCCTTGTTGCTCCCCCTTCTCCCCCCGGTCTTCCTGAGTTGCCGCCGCCGCCAAGATTGTCGTGGTCGTCGTCTTCGGTTACCCCGAGCCCCCAGACCAGCCCCACTTGACACGGTCGAGCACGGGCTCCCTCCCGGTGCTTTCGGCACGCGATTCCAAGCCCTCTAGCATGGTTCCGACCAACTCCGGCGACCCTTCGCCATGGGTTTGGTCGCCGCCGGCCCGGCTCCGGTGGGTGCCGACATGGCTGATTGATTAGTGCTAATCAGTCAGGCTAATTAAGCCGTTAGCCGCTAACAGCGGGCCCCGCAGATGGTCAAACCTCTGGTCAGCGCGGAGAATTAGCCCCTCATGCTAACATGAGGGCCCCACCCTGTCAGGCTTGACTTGGCCAGGTCTGTTAACCTATTGACATCACAGTGACGTCAGGCTGACATATTAAATGAGTTTTTAGTATAAAAACAAATTAGAAATTCCAGAAAATGTTTAAAACTTCTAAAATTCATATAAATTAATCTGTAAATTAGATGAAAAGATATTATATATGAAAAATTATTAGAAAAATCCAATGAATCCAATGGTGCTATTGTCATGCATGTTGGAGCAACCTATGTAGTAGAACATTGACATTTACTAATAGGTCAATATATGGAATATGAAATGAAGAATGACTTTGAACCTATATTCAAACTCACTTCAAATTAACTTGGACAATAGTTGCATTAGCTCATCCATACATGCTGCCATGTCATGATCATGCATCATATTGTTGCACTTGTGTGTATTGATTGCTATTTATCTGCATTACGGTAGGCCCTGCTTCTGAGGATACCTCCGAGTATTCCAACGAAGGAGAAAACCTTCCCGCTACCCAGCAAGGCAAGCAACCCCTTTGATCATTCCGATAACATCCCACTCTCTCGCTCCTGCTCTTGTTTATTGCATTAGGACAAATGTTCACTTGTGTGTCATACACGGTAGATGGACCTATTCTTTTGCATGACCTGTCATTGTCATAGTAAATAGCTAAACCTTGCAACCTATAATACATGGTAGATGCTTGTGCCATGATGTGCTTTGCTTACTTTGCCTGCTATGCTTAGAGTTGTGTTAGGTCTGATTCATCTGGGTGATGAACTGGAGTGAAACAATGTTGTTCTGATGTGATAAGCTTATGATGAACCCGATTTGCTAAAGGTAGCGATGAGAGGCTATGTAGGTGTACATAGCGGGTTGTCTCATTGGGACCGTTCTTAGGAACTGACTTATGTGTTTGTAATCCAAGACTAGATACTACCACATGTTTGGCCCTGAAATATGAACCCGCTCGACTTATCAATTGCTTAGTCCTTAGTCCAGGAGTTGCAAGTAGTTTCTAGTGTTTATAGCATGCTGGAGGTCGTGCGTAGCACTGATCCTAGGGGTGGGTTACGACGCGGTAGGCAGTGGCACGGTGCACCAAGGGTCACCCGAATGGTGGGCTTGGGAACCCTGCGCACATCATCTGGGGTTGTAGACGAAACTTCGGTCGGACTTTCGTGCGGGTTCGGTCTCAAATAGGCGATAGCCTGGACTAGAGGTCTTATGTGATTGACGGTCGTGGCTGACTCCCTCGCTGGGCTTCCGCTTGAAGGTTGCCGAGGTACATGGTTTTATGAGCACACAGCGATAAGTGGCGAGAGCGTGTGTGAAGAAGTACACCCCTGCAGGGTATGAAACTATTCGAATAGTCGCGTCCTCGGATATGGACTACTTAGAAATCTTATGTTGTTCATAGATAATTAAATGGATACTCATAAAAATATCAAGACAAGTGTGAGTAGCGTGGATGGCACTCTCCTAGGAGAGGGAAGTAAATCCATGGTGGTCTATTGTTATGGAGTTAGTGGACTCATGTGCGATATCTAATAATTAAACAAAGAGTTAATATGGTGTAGTGTAGGTTAGCCATGAGTCAAAGATGGCATTGTTGCATAAGCTGCACCACTCCCCTTGTTGATACATGAGCATGAATAGTCTAGGTCTGTTTTAAAGACTTGCTGAATACGTTTGTACTCATGTTTGCTTAATAAATCTTGCAGATGAGACTCGGGAACCATCAGGTGGGTTCTTTCTAGATGTCGACGATGTCGAATAGCTGGTGTCCCAGCTACGACCTTATGCCCTGTGGCGGGCTATAGATAGTGAGGCCATGTGCCTTTTTACCCTTTCTTCTGTCTGTACTCAGACAGCTTTATGCTTCCGCTTGGTTTATGTGAACTTGTTTGTATGACTTGAGTGTCGGGTCATGTGACCCCTACCTGTAAGAACATATTATGCAAGGCTCGTCTGAGCCTCTTAAATAAAAGTTTAGTTGTTGTATGGTTATGTTGTGATGCCATAGTCGTATCTATGCATATCGGGCATGTCGTGCGTACGTGTGACGTGCAACCGTATGTATGGGATCCAACACCCAGTCATGTGCCTTTAGTAGTACTCTTTACGGGAAACTGCCTCTTTGTGCTTCCACCGAGCCTTGGTAGCTTGCTACTGCTCCGGACACATTGATTAACCGGCATGTATCCTTCTTTGCTGTTGTGTCTGTCCCTTCGGGGAAATGTCTCGCAGTGTAATGGAGTCCCTGTAGCCTGCTATGACTCATCTATGTGCAGTGATGACATTTTTGTCCCACGGTGTAATGGAGTCCTTGTAGTTTGCTATGACTCGTCTACACACGCTTGAGACTGACACCTGCATTGCTGGGTTACGTATGCCTGTTTCCGTACGGATGTGCCACTTGGGTTCTATGACTAGTCATGTCGGCCCGGGCTCTCTGTCGTTTGATTACCAGCGACATATTCACATACGTGAACCAATAGACGCAAACGGTCCCGGCTAAGGTAAGGCTGCAGCTGTGGAGCTTACCATGCGTGAGGCCACAAAGTGATGTGATATGTTACAGTCTGGATTCATATGACTTAGGATTGGGGTCCCGACAGCATTGGTATCAGAGTCGACCCTTGCGGTAATACGGGCATGCGCAGGTCAGGTGCACGGGCATGTGGGAATTGATTGTGGAAGGGAATGTAAGGCTCTTTTTACTCCTCTTCCCCAGTTATTCTATTCTGAGTCATTCTCATCTTTTCTACGGGGATAAGAACTAGGCTTCTCATCTATTGCTTAGGATGATGAGTTACTAACCATGGACTATTAGCTAGCTTGTATGCAAGTGAATGTCGGTATTTGAGTATTGTTGGTGTGATAAACAGATGGAGAAGAGATTTGAGTCTAGATAGTCGAGTGGTTATGCTTTTCCAATCTTTTGCGGTTGTCTCAAAATCATTTTTGAGCAATTACACCCGTTATGCTGTCCAATTTCAGCTAGAGTATCTAATGTCTTTGCATCATTCTCTGTTTCAGATGCCCCCTCGTCCCTCCCGTCAGGTGGTCCGTCTGACTAGGTGCATCGATGTACCGGGTCACATGGCCATGTTGGTTAGAGTCATGATGGAGGCTGGTTACCGTTGGTACCCAGAGTACTCAGTGGAGGAATAGTATCGAGATTTCAACCAGAGCCAGTATCTATGTACTGTTAAGATATATCCTTCATATCCTGGAGCTGCAGAGCCGCTTCACTGGACTTATGGATTAGGTGTCACCATAGACATGGCCGTTCGGGAGGCCGCCTACACCATGCTGACTATCATGAGGTTTCACCATGGTCTGCTTCAGAACAAAGAGTTCTGTTATGTTCCTACTTCTCTGGGAGGAGAGGATAGCTATCTTAGTGCATCCTACTATGATCATTCTCATGAGGACCTTAGGTTGCAGGTGACCGCTCAGATGTTGGAGAACAGAGATCGTGATGCACGTGCCCTTCGCATGGAGCTTTATGCTACCCATGCACGTCTTTGGACAGCCCTGACGCAGTTGGCACCTATCGTTGCAGACAGGCTATGGAGATTTGGAGATGTTGAACCCATCGCGGACTCATCTGCCAACACACGTAGACTGGCCTCATGTTGGAGGCATCACCCCTCTTCGAGGACCGCTGTTGCCGCCAACAAGGGGACCAAGGCCACATCCATGTCCTTACGGTTTCCAGGGATCACAGGCTAGAGTGTTTCCAGATCCACAGGTTCAGCTCCCGGGCCACGGGGCTAACCTATATGAGGCATTCTACGGCGATGCTTGAGTACGTGGATCTTAGCACTAGTATGGTAGTAGTCGTTTTGCCATAGTCATGTGTGTCTTGTGGGATATGACCGAGGTTGAGAGTTGAGTTATGGAGGTGTAGATAGAAAATGTATAGGAAGCTTGTAATGCCTCCGATGAGTTGTGTCATCTCTCTGTAGTTTGTATTTCATCTTGGGCTTGTACTAAACTATGTCATGGTGTGTATGAATCATGGTGTTCATATGGCAGTTGTTATTACCATGTTGATTGGGTGTTTACCCTGCATGCCATGTTATCTAGTACATTCCTTATCTCATGTCTTAGAGTTGATGTCCTCTATGTCTAAGATGTGGGTTTGTTTTCCCAGGATGGTGGCAACTAGGAATAACCCCGTGCCTACCCCCGAGCAGGGCAAAGGAAGTCATCCAAGGCAAGAGAACCTGCCACACGCGCCCTCTTTGGCAGAAGTGATGCTTGAAGTTGAACGGAACAAAAGGGAGACCAACATGTTGTTGGAACGAATTGAGCAGAACACAGTGTGTGCTCCCCGCAACGATCACAATGATGGTGTGTCTCTCAGTGATTTTGTCAAGCTGTGCCCACCTAAGTATCATCATTCGGTCGACCCGCTCGACGCGGATGACTGGCTGACCAGCATGTCCCGCAAAATCCGGGCTGCCAATGTATCTGAGGCCAACAAGGTGACCTTTGCTACTTACTTTCTAGAAGGACCCACCAATCTGTGGTGGGAAAATTATGAAGCCATGCGTCCCGCAGGCCCCGCACCAACTTGAGCGGAATTCGGCGCAACATTCCATACCCATCACGTCCCGGAAGGGCTGATGGATCGCAAGAGAGAGGAGTTTTGTGTTTTCACCCAAGGCAGACTTACAGTGGATGCCTATAGCCGTGAGTTCAGCAATCTTGCTCGCTATGCTTCGGAGGAAGTTTCAACCGATGCCAAGAAACAGGCTAGGTTCCGCAAGGGACTTAGTCCTGAGCTTCATCGAGATCTGCGCCTGCATGAGTGCACAACCTTCCAGGCTCTCGTCAACAAGGCTAGCAATGTCGAGACTGGACAGACTGACTACGAGGCAACTAGGAAGCACAACCGTGACTTCAGCCCCGCATCTAGCTCGGGTTCCAACAAACACCGAGTGTGGGTGCCCAACGCAGCTCTGCCGCCAAGATACACCGCGAGGCCATCCTTCCATGCGCCTCGCCTATCTCAGCCCAACCCTCCAGCCAGGCCATTTGGAGGTACTCTTGCCAATGTTGCTCCCGTGCCACCGTTGTTTGCTATAAATGTGGGGAACCAGGACACTACTCCCGTGAGTGTCCTCAAAACAATGCTAAGCAAGCTGGACGTGGGAAGCCAGGAAAAGCCTTCTATGTGAAGCCAGCTCCTGCTCGTGGACGAGTGAACTATGTTTCTGCAGAGGAAGCCCTTGAGGATCCTGATGTTATCCTAGGTAAGCTCCTTGTCAATAGCCATCCAGCATCTGTTCTATTTGATACTGGGGCATCTCATTCTTTCATCTCAAAAAGTTACGCACAGTTGCATAACATGTCTTTTTGTGATATGCCTACTCCTTTAGTAGTTCAGACTCCTGGTTCAGAATGGCAAACTTCTAGAGTGAGCCATGACAATGAGATTCTTGTGGATAGGCTAGTCTTCCTAGCATCCTTGATAGCCCTCAAGTCTTCGGACATCAATATTATCTTAGGCATGGACTGGATGAAAGCCCACTATGCTAAGATTGATACTCATACTAGGAATGTTCAACTTACACATCCCTCGGGTGAGATAGTTAATGTCTCCAGTCGAGCAGCCAAGCGCCAACTCTGTTCCCTCAATGCTAGCCCTCTTCCAGAATTAGAAGATATTCCGGTAGTCCGTGACTTTCCGGATGTCTTTCCAGAAGAACTACCAGGAATTCCATCTGTCAGAGATGTTGAGTTTGTGACAGAGCTCATTCCAGGGACTGTCCCAATAGCCAGAAGACCCTATAAGATGGCACCCTTAGAACTAGCCGAACTTAAGATTCAACTCGATGAGGCTTTGAAGAAAGGTTTCATCCATCCTAGTTCTTCTCCTTGGGCTTGCCCCATCCTCTTCGTCAAGAAGAAGGATGGATCGGATCGGATGGTTGTGGATTATCGGCCAGTGAATCTGGTCACCATAAAGAACAAGTATTTGCTCCCCAGGATCAATGATTTGTGTGATCAACTCGCTGGATCCTCTGTATTTTCCAAAATGGATTTGAGGTTGGGATACCATCAAATCAGAATTAGAAACGGGGACATTCCAAAAAGGGCTTTTGTTACTCGTTATGGCCAATACGAGTACACCGTCATGTCCTTCGGTTTAACCAATGCCCTAGCCACCTTCTCTCGCTTGATGAATTAAATCTTCATGGAGTATTAGGATAAATTTGTCGTGGTTTACCTCCACGATATACTCATCTACTCGAAGAACGAACAGGAACATGTCGAGCATCTTAGGCTGGTGTTGATGAAACTTCGAGAGCATCGTCTGTATGCCAAATTCTCCAAGTATGAACTTTGGTTGCCAAAAGTGACCTATCTAGGCCACATGATCTCTGGTAAAGGTATTTCTGTCAACCCCGAGAGAGTTCAGGCCGTCCTTGATTGGACTCAACCTGAATCGATTAAGCAAGTTCGGAGTTTCCTCGGCTTAGCGAGCTATTGTCGCCGCTTTGTCGAGACTTTCTCCAAGGTTATGAAACCTCTGACTGAACTCCTCAAGAAAGATAAAAAGTTTGAGTGGACACCAAAATGTGATCACAATTTTCAGGAGTTGAAAAGATGCCTGACCTCTGCTCCCGTTCTGGTGCCACTAGATTTCTCTAAGGACTTTGTTTTCTATTGTGACGCCTTGCGACAAGGATTAGGTTGCATTCTCATGCAAGATCGTCATGTGATTGCATACGCATCCCGAAATTTGCATCCACATGAGGATAATTATCCAACACATGATCTTGAGCTTGCAGCTGTGGTCCATGCACTGAAAACCTGGCGACATTACCTCATGGGTAATCGTTGCGAAATTTACACTGATCACCAAAGTCTGAAATATATTTTCACCCAGTCGGATTTGAATCTCAGGCAAAGACGGTGGGTTGAATTGATTACAGATTACGACTTAGGGATAACTTACACCCCTGGGAAAGCCAATGTCATGGCTGATGCACTAAGTCGTAAGTCTTATTGTAACAACCTGATGTTGCAACAAGGTCAACCACTTTTCTATGATTAATTTCGGAAGTTAAACCTCCACATTGTTCCTTAAGGATTCCTATCCAACCTGGTGGTTAAACCTACTCTTAAGGATCAAATTATAGCTGGCCAAAAGCATGATAAGGGTATTTCCCGGATCAAAGAGAACCTCGTTAGCGGTATCACTAAGGATTTCTCTTTTGATGATCAAGGTGTGGTGTTCTTCGAGAACCGCTTGGTGGTTCCCAAGAGACAACATCTTTGGCAGCTGATCCTTAAGAAGGCTCATGATTCCCCTCTCACAATTCATCCTGGTAGTACCAAGATGTATCAGGACCGACGCCAGAGGTTCTGGTGGACTAGGATGAAGAGAGAAATTGCTCAGTTCGTTGCTAACTACAACATTTGTCATCGCGTGAAAGCAGAACATCAAAGGCCTACTGGCACCCTTCAACCTTTAGCTATTCCTGAATGGAAATGGGATAAAGTCGGTATGGATTTCATTACCGGATTTCCCAGGACTAAGAGAGGGAATAATGCTATCTTTGTGGTCATCGGCTGCCTTTCCAAAGTGTCTCATTTTCTTCCTGTTCGAGAGAGTATAAGTGCTAGCCAGCTAGCGGAGTTATCTGTTTCTCGAATAGTTTCTCTTCATGGTACTCCTTTGAAGATTAACTCAGACCGCGGAAGTATCTTTACTTCCCGATTTTGGGAAAGTTTCCAAACCGCTATGGGGACTCATCTATCCTTTAGCACTGCTTTCCACCCGCAATCAAGTGGTCAAGTAGAGCGATTCAATCAAATCCTCGAAGACATGCTCCGAGCTTGTGTTATATCCTTCGGTATGAATTGGGAGAAATGTCTTCCATTTGTCAGATTTTCCTATAACAATAGTTATCAATCAAGCTTGGGCAAAGCCCCTTTTGAAGTTCTCTATGGACGAAGGTGACGAACACCTCTTAACTGGTCAGAAACCGGAGAGAGACAACTCTTTGGCCCGGATATGATCCAGGATGCAGAGGAGCAAGTTCGCATTATTCGTGAAAAGTTGAAAACAGCCCAATCTCGTCAAAAGAGCCAATATGATCGTCATCATAAGGTTGTCACCTATGAAGTTGACGAGAAGGCTTATCTTCGGGTTACACCTCTGAAGGGTACCCATCGATTCGGTATCAAGGGCAAGTTGGCCCACGAGGAGTCGGCCCAACTGGCACATGCCAGTCATCCCTGTCCTCTAGCCAGGAGGACAGGGGCACGTGCTCGCCGCGCGTGGGCACGCACCCGGCCACCTCCTGCCTCGTTGCTGCCCTGGAGGCCTCCGGAAACGCCAGCGCAAGGCCCTCATGTCGTGGCTCTCTTCTCCACTCCCTCTCTCCCCTGTCGTGCTCTCTCTCGCCTTCTCTCCCCTCTATCGCCATGGCCGAACCCATCGCCGTCGTAGCATCGTCGCTCTAGCCGCCCCCTCGCTTCGCAGAGTAGCCTCCGAGCTCCTCCGTGACCCCCTCGTCCTCCCCGTGAAGCTAGAAGACGCCGGGAGCCCTCTACGCCGTGCCATCGCCATTCTTCCCGCCTCCGGCCGCCTCTCCCCGTCATTGATTCGCCGGCTGCCGATCGTCCCCAAGCCCGCTGAGCCTCCCCTGGTGCCCCTTATGAGCCCCTGTTGCTCCCCCTTCTCCCCCCCGGTCTTCCCATGCCCTCTAGCACCATAACCGGACCAACCCGAGCACCCGCCGCTGAGCTCATTGTGGCCGTCGTCTCCGGCGACCCCGAGCCCCCAGACCAGCCCCACTCGACGCGGTCGAGCACGGGCTCCCTCCCAGCGCTTTCGGCGTGCGATTCTGAGCACTCTAGCATGGTTCCGACCAACTCCGGCGACCCTCCGCCGCGGGTTTGGTTGCCGCCGGCCCCGCTCCGGTGGGCGCCGGCGTGGCCGGATAATTAGTGCTAATCAGCCCGGCTAATTAAGCCGTTAGCCGCTGACAGCGGGCCCCATAGAGGGTCAAACCTTTGGTCAGCGCGGGGAATTAGCCCCTGACGCTGACATGAGGGCCCCACCCTGTCAGGTTTGACCTGGCCGAGTCTGTTGATCTGCTAACGTCACAGTGACATCAGGCTAACGTATTAAATGAGTTTTTAGTATAAAAACAAATCAGGAAATTCTAGAAAATGTTTAAAACTTCTAAAATTCATATAAATTAATCTGTAAATTAGATGAAAATAATTTATATATGAAAATTTATCAGAAAAATCCAATGAATCCAATGGTTATATTGTCATGCATGTTAGAGCAGCCTATGTAGTTGAACATTGACATTCACTAATAGGTTAATATATGGTATATGAAATGGAGAATGACTTTGAACCTATATTCAAACTCACTTCAAATTAACTTGGGCAATAGTTGCATTAGATCATACATACATGCTGCCATGTCATGATCATGCATCATAGTGTTGCACTTGCGTGTATTGATTGCTATTTATCTGCATTGCGGTAGGCCCTGCTTCTGAGGATACCTCCGAGTATTCCAATGAAGGAGAAAACCTTCCCGCTACCCAGCAAGGCAAGCAACCCCTTTGATCATTCCGATAACATCCCACACTCTCGCTCCTGCTCTTGTTTATTGCATTAGGACAAATGTTCACTTGTCTGTCATACACGGTAGATGAACCTATTCTTTTGCATGACCTGTCATTGTCACAGTAAATAGCTAAACCTTGCAACCTAGCATACCTAGTAGATGCTTGTGCCGTGATGTAATTTCCTTACTTTGCCCGCTATGCTTGCTATGCTTAGAGTTGTGTCAGGTCTGATTCATCTGGGTGATGAACTGGAGTGAAACAATGTTGTTCTGATGTGATAAGCTTATGATGAACCCAATTTGCTAAAGGTAGCGATGAGAGGCTATGTAGGTGTACATAGCGGGTTGTCTCATTGGGACCGTTCTTAGGAACTGAGCTCTGTGTTTGTAATACAAGACTAGATACTACCACATGTTGGGCCCTGAAATATGAACCCGCTCGACTTATCAATTGCTTAGTCCTTAGTCCAGGAGTTGCAAGTAGTTTTCTAGTGTTTATAGCATGCTGGAGGCCGTGCGTAGCGCTGACCCTAGGGGTGGGTTACGACGCGGTAGGCAGTGGCACGGTGTACCAAGGGTCACCCGAATGGTGGGCTTGGGAACCCTGCGCATATCGTTTGGGGCCGTAGCGGAAACTTCGGCCGGACTTCCGTGCGGATTCCGTCTCAAATATGCGATAGCCTGGAGTAGAGGTCTTATGTGATTGACGGTCGTGGCTGACTCCCTCGCTGGGCTTCCGCTTGAAGGTTGCTGAGGTGCATGGTTTTATGAGCACACAGCGATAAGTGGAGAGAGCATGTGTGAAGAAGTACACCCCTGCAGGGTATGAAACTATTCGAATAGCCGCGTCCTCGGATATGGACTACTTGGAAAGTGTATGCTGTTCATAGATAATTAAATGGATACTCATAAAAATATCAAGACAAGTGTGAGTACCGTGGATGGCACTCTCCTAGGAGAGGGAAGTGAATCCATGGTGGTCTATTGTTATGGAGTTAGTGGACTCGTGTGCGATATCTAAAAATTAAACAAAGAGTTAATATGGTGTAGTGTAGGTTATCCATGAGTCAAAGATGGCATTGCTGCATAAATTCCACCACTCCCCTTGTTGATACATGAACATGAATAGTCTAGGTCTATTTTAAAGACTTGCTGAGTACGTTTGTACTCACATTTGCTTAATAAATGTTGCAGATGAGACTCAGGACGCATCAGGTGGGTTCTTTCTAGATGTCGACAATGCCGAATAGCTGGTGTCCCATCTACGACCTTATGCCCTATGGCGGGCTGTAGATAGTCAGGCCATGTGCCTTTTTACCCTTTCATGTGTCTGTACTCAGACAGCTTTATGCTTCCGCTTGGTTTATGTGAACTTGTTTGTATGACTTGAGTGTTGGGTCATGTGACCCCTACCTGTAAGAACATATTATGCAAGGCTCATCTGAGCCTCTTAAATAAAAGTTGTGTTGTTGTATGGTTATGTTGTGATGCCTTAGTTGTATCTATGCATATCGGGCATGTCGTGCGTACGTGTGACGTGCAACGGTATGTATGGGATCCGACACCTAGTCATGTGCCTTTAGTAGTACTCTTTATGGGAAACTGTCTCTTTATGCTTCCACCGAGCCTTGGTAGCTTGCTACTGCTCCGAACACATTGATTGACCGGCATGTATCCTTCTTTGCTGTTGTGTCTGTCCCTTTGGGGAAATGTCTCGCGGTGTAATGGAGTCCCTGTAGCCTGCTACGACTCGTCTACATGCGGTGATGACATTTATGTCCCACGGTGTAATGGAGTCCTTGTAGCTTGCTCTGACTCGTCTAGACACGCTTGAGACCGACACCTGCATTGCTGGGTTACGTATGCCTGTTTCCGTACGGATGTGCCACTTGGGTTCTATGACTAGTCATGTCGGCCCGGGTTCTCTGTCGTTTGATTGCCAGCGACATGTTCACATACGTGAGCCAAAAGACGCAAACGGTCCCGGCTAAGGTAAGGCTGCAGCCGTGGAGCTTACCGTGCGTGATGCCGCAAAGTGATGTGATATGTTACAGTCTGGATTCATATGACTTAGGATCGGGGTCCCAACATCTCGGTTGTCTTGGTTCTTGCTTGATGTTGCTCGGAGGTTGGCGTGCGCCCGGCAAGGTCTTGCAGGTCCGGAGGCCATGGTCGCCTGTTCATAAGCCCGAGCACTAAGGACCCCGTTTCTTAGAACAACAAAAAGAGGTGTATTGAATATCATTAAGGATCTAAACATATAATCTTCCACCAAATAAACCAACCAGCATCACCTACGATATGTAATCAACACTACTCGCAACCCATAGGTACCAATCTGAGGTTTTGACAGATAGATTGAATACAAGAGATGAACTAGGCTTTGAGATGAGATGGTGTTGGTGAACATCTTTATGCAGATTGGTCCTCCCACAATGGAGGAAGTGTTGGTGATGATGATGGTTTCGATTTCCCCCTCCCGGAGGGAAGTTTCCCCAGCGGAATCGCTCTGCCGGAGAGCAAAAGGGCTCCTGTCGAAGTTCCACCTCTAGACGGCAGTGCTTTTTCCCAAAAGTATCCTCTTGATTTTTTGTAGTTCAAAACCCATCATATAGCATAAGAGGGGGATCGAAGACCGCCTGTGGGACCCACAAGGCATCAGGGTGCGCCAAGGGGGTGGGCACGCCTTGTTGCCTTGTGAGCGACAGGTGGGCCCACTCTTATATTTCTTGGCTCCAGTAATTTTTGTATATTCCATAAATATCCTTCATAAAATTTCAGGTTATTTGGATTTCAATACAATAGGTATCTATGATATAGCTTTTTCATGTCAAGAATTCCAGCTACTAGTAATATTCCTCTCCGTGTAATCCTAGAAAATTCACAGAGAAAAGGCATTAAAATTGTATCGTAAAGTGGAATAATGATTAAAAAAATAAAAAAAACAATAGGAAATCATGATGCAAAATGAATGTATCACGCCCCTAAGCTCGTGGGCCCCTCACAACTCCGTCTGACCTAATTTCACTTCTATATATTCACATATACACCAAAACCAATAGAGAGACACCCCGAAAAACATTTTCGGCCATCGCAAGCCTTTGTTCTTCCGTGATCCCATATGGAGACCTTTTTCGTACTTTTCCGGTGGGGGAATCGATCATGGAGGCCTTCTACATTAACCTTGGTGCCTCCATGATGATGTGGGATTAGTTAACCACAGACCTATGGGTCCATAGCTAGTAGTCTGATGACTTCTTCTCTCTCTTCGATCTTCAATATCATGTTCTCCTCGATTCTTTTGGAGATCTACCCCATATAATCTTTGTGGTGTGTTTGTTGGGATCTGATGAATTGTGGGTTTATGATCAAATTATTCACTATCAGAATTAACCCTTGCAAGTAACGAGTTCGAAGGAATTGACAACCTTCTTGCCTGCATTGAGTTTGTTTTTGTGTGTGCAAGTGCCGACGACGAGAGTTTGCCTTGATTTTCCTATTGGTTCAATAACCTTGGTTCTCACTGCGAGAAATACTTATCGTTACTATATTTCTTCACCCTTCCTCTTCATGGAAAAACCCAACGCAGCTCACAAGTAGCAAGCACCGGTGATGAGACCGATGAAGTGAAGGTGCGGTCTCTGATGAGGAAGAGTAGAACACGAGAGACGGACTAGAGCACATGGGACACAAGTAACCACCGCCCCTCGTGATTCTCGGTGGAATCCGCGACCTGTTTGTCTTCGGTGGATGTGAGGTCCATGATGGAAATGGTGGCGCCGATGTTATCTTCGTCCCACGAGGTCTGCTGATGATTCGTCGGCGGCATGTAGGTGGCGCAGCGGGTGTTTTTCTCCTCCGCGGTCGCCTATAGTTGCGCCTTCACAACGGTCGCTTCCCGACAAGCGGCGGCTTGAGCATAGACAACATGGTAGATGGCACGCTGCTTCGCGATGAAGTTGGTGTTCACCACGGCCATGAGCGCCAAGGCCTCCTCGTTCGCGCACTCGCTGTAGATCTGGCCCTCTGCCAACTGGTGCTACTCCAGGAGGAAAAGGTTGTACCACTGTTCCTCCTACGCCTGCCGGAATGCTGACACAGGCACCGACGTAGGCTGCATCTCCGCCATGGCGGCTTTGAAGAGTGCCTCCGACTAATCCATCGTTAAGCCGGGGTGCATAGGAGGCGCGGGAACCGGGGCGGATTCGTCAGAGTCCGTCGTCATTGTGGTGTCGTCCTCGTCATTGGAGACCTCGGGGGAGCTGGCACCAGGCCAGCGTTGATCCGCCTCCACTGCTGCTCTGCTAGACAGCAGCAAGGACGGCCACGTCGTGCTTTATCTCTGGCGACAGACTGCCCCACAGTGCTTTTCCACTGGTGGTCATAGCAGAAGTGGAGAAAAGGAGGAGGATGTGGAACGGATGTGTTGTGTTGTGGAGATAGCCGGGTGTGGCTGCCCTTAAATAGCAGAATGCGGCGAGGCCAAGCGTCAATGCGGGACGCCAAAATGGGTTTCCCGGCCAGCAAGCCTGCTTAATGACGATATAATTAAGGACGAACCAGGCATTGAACGGATGTGGTAGATATCGGTCATGTCCTCTCCAGTCACGCTTTTCCGGCCTTGAATAGGCGTGGAAGCTGGAGACGCGTCGCGAGCAACACCCTCGGCTGACGCCAGGGAGAGTTCACGTCCGCTCCTGAATGGGGAGCGGCCGCTCTACAGCGGCATGAATTCTGACAGTTGGTGCTAGGCGGGAAGCTCGCAGGAGGGGGAATGGTTTTTGGTTGGCTAGGACGATCAGAAACGGTCTTGAGATCGGTCCGAACTCCTGCAAACCGCCCCACGTGTGTCTCGAATTTGCGGAAGAAATCATGTCCGAACAGTGTCGCGGACCGATACAACACCGCGTTGGATAACTTTCACGGTCTGGATGGCGGGTCGGACAGTTGTAGGAGGTTGTTTACTTTTGTTAGAGAATGAATAAATAACACGCAACACTTTTTATGCCAAAGAAATTTTACATAGAAAAATTGCGTTGGGGAAGGAAATAATTACAACAAGTTGAAAGAACGTCAAAATCACTTCTCTCTCAGAAAAGAAAAAAATCACTACGTACTTTTAATATAGATTAATGCATCACTGCGTGAAGCATATACTCCCTTCGTCCGAAAATACTTGTCCTACAAATAAATAAAATAAATGTATCTATAATTAAAATAAGTTTAAATAGATTAATTTGTAGGATAAGTATTTTCGGATGGAGGAAGTATGTTTGAAGTTGGATCAGAAGTCAAACATTCTAATGGCTGTCTCACCCATCCTAGAAATACTCGAAATCGCTGTGAGCTTCGCCGCTGCTCGACTTGGCGGTGGCGCTCTCTAGTGCATTCTTCTCCTTGCCGGCGGCAACTGCGTACTGCCGGTAGTCCACTGGATCCGGCACCGACGGGGGAGCCATACTCCTCACCAGCGCCCAGTTGACGCCCTCGAAGAACGGGTGCTGCTTGATCTCGGTGGCGCCCCTCGTGAACGCAATTCGCTTCTGTGGCTCCTTGACGAGCAACCCTCGGATGAGGTCCCGTGCGACGGCACTGGCGCTGCCGGCAGGCCCCCCAAAGTCCGAGGGGAACCGCAGCGGCTGCTCGATGACGTTGCAGAGCGTGGCGCGATTGCCGGCGCCCTTGAAGGGCGTGGTGCCATGCAGCAGCTCGTAGAGGAAGATCCCCAGCGTCCACCAGTCCACGGCGCTGCCGTGGCCCTCGCCGCGGATGATCTCCGGGGCAAGGTACTCGTGCGTGCCCACGAAGGACATGGAGCGCGCGTCCGTGGGCTCCGCGTTGAACTCCACCGCGGCCGCCGCGTTGAGATTCACCTCGCTCTTGGACGCCTTCCGGCTGCGGCGCGGCAGGATGCGCGGGAAGAAGGACGACGGCTGGATGCAGCCCTGGTTGGGGCCCAAGCCTTCGCCGCCCTCGCCGGCCGAGCCAATGCCGCCGGCGCCGGCGCCGACGTTCCCGCTGGTGTTGTGTACTGAAGACGACTTGACGAGCGTCGGGCTCACGGAGCACCGCAGCGACAAGTCGAAGTCCGACAGCATGATGTGGCCGTCGTCCCTGACCAACACGTTCTCCGGCTTCAAGTCTCTGTACACGATCCCCAGCATGTGCAAGTACTCCATCGCAAGCAGTATCTCGGCAGTATAAAACCTGGCACGGAAATGCGACATTAACTGTCAGAGAAGGCCGTCGACACGTACGAAATTGAGATGCGTCGACGAAAAAGATAGGACCTGGCGGCCTGCTCGGTGAAATGCTTGGCCGGCTGCTTCTGGCGGAGGGAGTGGAGGTTGCCGCCGCTGCAGTACTCCATGACGAGGCAGTGGAACTTGTCTGTCTCGAAGTGGGTGTAGAGCGTGGGAAGGAAGGGGTGGTCGAGGAGGACGAGGATCTCGCGCTCCGTCTGCGCGCGTGCCATCTTGTTCCGGCTGATGAGCGACGCCTTGTCCATCACCTTCATCGCGAAGAAGGCCGACGTGCCGCGGAGCTCCACCAGGTACACGCTGCCGATGTCGCCGTAGCCCAGCCGCTTCAGCAGCCGGAAGTGGCCCAGGTTGAGCGCCGTCTCCTGGGCCGTCGCCTGCTGGATCGCCTCCCACCGGCTGTCCCCGCCAGTGTGCCGCTTCACGTTCGCCGATGAGGCCGACGCCGACGCCGAGCTGATGCTGCTTTCTAGGCTGTTGCTCCGGGTGCTACGGCTGCTCTCGAAGCTGCCATTGCAGGCGACCGTTTCAGCATTGTTCGCGCTCGTTACGATTGCTTCGGATGTTTGGGATTGGGGCAGCCCCGGGCTCATTGTAGAGACATGGTGCAGATTGGCTGGGCTAGGTTTCTCGATCTGATCTGGCTTGTTCTTGGGCTTTGGTTTCCTATCTGGAGGGGCTTGCGAGTGAGCAGGTGCTTTCGAGGTTGCAGACTGAATTTCGATTAATTCATCGTCTTCGAAGCTGTCGCGGTCGAAATCATTACTGTTTTTCTGAGGGCTGAAATCCATGCCGTCGTCTACCATCATGGAGGAAAATTTCTCTGAAATAGCACAAAACAGAATATCAACTGCTAACTGAAAGTCAAAACATCATGATATGCTATTCCCATGCGTCAAATTGCAGAACTTAATAGGGAAGAAACACAAAACCTGGAGACTCCTTGCTGAGTGGTTCGAATGCAAACCAATCCAATTGATGTTTCATATCATACGCCAAGAAATATCAAAAAGGCGGATGACAGAAAATTACAAAAGTTCTTGTTCGTCTTGCCATGATGGGGGAATGCAATTCGCAGGAACCAAAGGATTGCTTTGTTGGGTGGAAAGACGGTAAGAATGCATGCAAACTTAGAGCTGGATTCGTGGGGTTGTGAGAGGATCCCGTGGGGTGGAGGGTGGATGAAGAAGGTATTGCTAAAGTTAGGAAGAGGATAGAATAGTTTTTTTTTGTCTCATCTCTCTCCTCAGCTTGGTTTGGTGGTGCTAATCTTTTCCGCCTTCTTGTGACGCTAGACCTGCACTTTGGGCTAAAAGTGCAACTATGGATTCCATTCCCTTTTGGATATGTCTGCAGTGCGTGTGAGCCGGTTTATAAGGGCATGTCCTCCCTCCTTAAACTTTTATAAGATCATTTAGAAGTTTTCTTTTTGCAATTTAATTCTTACATTACTCAAAATCAAATATTACATTCCCGTCCAACAATTTTCAAGACCTCCTCTGGACCAGAGCAAAGCCAAACCATAGTCCGGCGCTGCAACCCGCTAAAATTAGCCAAGGCGTGACATACAGTATTACAGTTCCGACGAGTATGAGCAATGCAAGAATCTCTCTCCACCAATCTGCTAATAATATCTCCAATAATAAAAGCATACTTAGCTTTATTGCTAGCACCTCCTTTAATCATCATGACAACCTCCAAACAATCAGCTTCAATGTCGATAGGTAGATTACTCCATTGTAACGCTAAAGATATACCCTCATTTATTGCTAAAAGTTCACCTTCCAAAACATCATTGCATGAGAAAAGGTGTCTGCAAGAGCTAAATATAACTGTCCTCTTATGATATCTAAGAACCATACCAGCTCCAGCGTTACCATCCAACACTAATGATCCATCAGTATTCAATTTAACACGACCATGCACCGGTTTTGTCCATGAATGAACTACTGAAGGAGCATCAGTATTGCATGCAGGTTTCTTCAAAACCAAAATTTGATTAGCTATTGTCTTACCTTTAACGGGCGTCATTTGGGAATGACTTCAGCGTTAGCAACGAAGACAGATAGCTGACCAGAAACCGAACTGAAACATCCACAGAAGGTGGCATATCTTATTCATGGACCATATCATTTCTAACAAAAATGCTAGACTTACGGATGATATTTACAGACTTCTACAGATTAACCTCTCTCCCCTCACTAATCTTGCCCCCTCTCCCCCCCTTTTCAAGGTGGGCCCCATTTCATCCTAAACCAATCAAAAGATCTCATCTAAGCTTAGTCCGTAAACGTTTTGTAAACCCCCTGTAGTTGTAGCATTGCTCCATTTCTAACATACCATATCCTCCAGAATAGCAACATTATGTGGATACAGACGTCCTCCTAGCTCCGACAAGAATATAAAAAACCAATCAGACCATGTATGTTTTATTGATGAGCGTTCGAGAAGACTTCATTCTTTCTTCATGGCTTTCCATAACCGAACAGCATGGTTGCAAGTACAAAATACATGAAACGAATCCTCTCTTCCCTACCACATACAGGGCATATTGTATTAATCTCCAGATTCCTCTTTGCTTTATTCTTCCATGTGGCAAGTGAGTCTTTAGCCAGACGCCAACCAAATGCTTGCACTTTAGGAGGTGCAGCATTACGCCATATGTAATCCGAACCAATCCGACTACCATCTGGCTGAGCACTAGTTGATGTAATACATGGATTTGAAACTTCATCACTGGCCAGTTTATAGGCGCTAGCTACGTACCGAAAACAATCCACTTTTTCTTAGGAGCCCACGCAGCAAAGTCCTCATCTATACGGCTTATAAGTTTTATTTTCTTAATTTCCACTATATCCATCGGGAGGAAAATTTGTCTGAGCTTCTCCAAGTCCCAAAATCCATGAATTTAATGAGTTCCGAGACCCACTTAAGGTGAGATCTAAATACTTTAGAACTGCGCAGCTTTCCTGCCCTCCCAGGCCATCAGCCACTAGAGCCATCAGTTCCCACGATATGAACGTCGCTGGCCGTCCGATTCTACACTGGTGCGGGACGGGCGCGAGGGACATTGGGGAGGCTACTCCGGTAACAATTTTCGAGTAACCTGGTTGATGGGCCCCATAGAGCCTAGACTGCACGAGGCCCGTGTAGCCCACTGTCTCCTCACGACTCCATCGAACGCGCTACCTCTCCTCGACTCCTTGTGAGTCGTGACCGATCCTCTCCCCCACACCATAGTGTCGCAACCTCCCATCGGTCCCTCTTCTTCCCTATGCGCAGGCCAGGCAACAAGGTATGATGTGTGCAAGTCTTTGATTGGATCTGGAAGTGACCCTCGGTTTTGCATCCCCTTTCCAATCAGATTCAGTCATTCAGCAGGCGGCCGGGGAGCTTAGAATTTGAGGGTGCTGAGAAAGAAAAGGATGCGGCTTCTGCGATGTCTTGGACTACCATCACGGCGTGTCCCCCATCCGTCCCAAGTGCTTGGGGCCAATCCTCTAGGTGGAACGTTGTCGCTGCTGCCACCCCGCCCAATGGGAAGACCCTATGTTGCAGCCATCGGTCTTGTGGATGGATCGCCTTGCAGGTGTACAACCGACATAAATGTTGTTGTCCTCTTCTCCTATGAACGTTAATGTCAAATCCCCTCCTCGAAGGTAGTAATTAGACAAATCATCTTCATATATACACCCCCCTCGCCCCCTACAATATTTCATGGAATCTGTCAATTTTCTTCTGCATCAGATTGCATGTCAAACGTTGTGCACTAAGGAAAAGGATATATTTATGTATGGTGGAAATTGATTGTCAAGTATGGTAGCTCATTCTCACAATTTTTAAATGTCGTGATTTTGTTATTAGGTAATTAGTTGTAGAAAATATAATGATTGTGTATTCTCAGTTTTAGCTACGTCGTGCTATCATCCCCATGATTGTGTTCTGCATCATTTTAGTTATGTTCTTTTCAGTTTTCCTATACTAGATGACCCGTTGCGCCAGTAGCGCAAAGGACAAGAGCAAACCAAGTTTTGAAACCATGCGAGTTAGACAATTTAGAGATGATATTCCTTAAACATAAGGAAATAGTTCATAAAAAATGCTATATATTGCATTGATGATAGGTCATAGGCTAAAAGTCATGAAACCAGTTTATGTTGAGCAAAACTACATAGAAGAGATGCATCATGTAGATTGCTTTGATTTCCCAACTTCTCTTAATTAAGATACGTATTCTTTCGTTGTCCTCATAATTAACCTTTTTCTTCATGTCTTCCATGCTGCTTCTGCAGAATAAAACTGTGCAATAAATGAATAGAAAAACCAATTGTAGTTGCACACATAAAAATATTTGGGGAAAGACATTTATAAGGTGACTATTGTCTCGGGTCCTTGTTCCCTTCGATGAACAAATCCGTGTAAGAATACAATGTTAGAATTGAATGCATAAAATATGATAGAAATTTAATTACAAATAAAAATCGGATTACCTTAACAAAGATTATGGAAGAGTGCCTTGATTGCAAGTTCCATTGGTGCCGAAGATCACCTCATCATCTAAGCCCATGGCGGGTATGTTTGGTATGATGTCCCATAGTAGGAATGGTGTCTCCCACGTTCTATATCCATTCATATCGTGTGTCTAGCATTATTGGAGACCGTGTGAAGGTGTGACTCCGTCGAATCTCATGGAATCCAGTCGGTGCTAGTCTTCGTTGGATCTGTTTGGACCCGGTCTTTGTTCGTGTATGTTTGGGTGTGTACATGTTTGATCCTTCTGATTTGACTTTCTTATGATTGCCGCTCCAGTGCGCTGGTCCATGGATTCATCTCCCCTCTTTTTGCCGCTCCGGCGGTTGGTGGCGGGGAGGGGAATCCCGGTACCTCTGATCCGGTTAGCAGTTTAGCTTAGCGTTTGTTTAGTCATCGTAGTTGCGGCGTCTGGGCGGATAGTGGTGCTACTTCTTCGAGTTTGTCTTTCAGACTTTGATCCTTCTTGAATTTGTCCATCTAGACATAGGCGATGAAGCTCCGACATAGATTCCCGTCGTCTCCTTGGGGCGATGAGGTTAGGGTTTCTTGTCATGTGGCATGATTTGGTGCCAGGTGCTTGAGATCATGCAAGGGTTCAAGAACGACGATTGCGACTCTAGGACGCTGGTCCTTGTGGCACTTGCATGAAGACTTCCCAAATGTCACTGACCAGGTCAAGCTAGCTCCAGTAGGAGAGTGGCGACAATGGTGCATCAACGACAATTGTGGTTATGTGGTGGTCTTGAAAATCTCAAAATCCACAACCACAACCGATTCTCAAAATCTAAGCCACACCTGATTTTTACGAATACGTAGCCCAAACAAGGGGTGGGGGGGGGGGCAAAGGGTTGCTTGGGCCATAATCGGAGTAGCCATTCCGTGCATATGTATTTGTTGAAGGAAAACTGGCATTTTTTAGAACTTCTAAATCTATTTTAATTTTTTAGAAGATCTTTGCAACGCCTTCCTCGTCAATCCAGCAATACATGGCATAAGCAGTGTGTGATTGTCCCTTGGAAAGTTAGCAACACATAAATGAACATGGGCCACAAGTTTTCAGCTCCTGACGAAATAAAATGGTTAGAGGAAAGTCAGATGGATGCATTTATTCTTGTCATTGTCTTGTCTGCTCTAAGAACGCTGTTTCAGATGTAATACATTCAGCATACATGGTGGAAGAGAGCTGCCCCCAGGCCCCCACTACTGACAGTACTGAACAACCACACCCACATCGCCACCTCGCAGGGACACGCGCCAACAAACCCATATCCTTTCACTTTTTTTCCTACTCTGCCCCGCTACTTCCCACCTCACTTCATTTCCTCTTCTCCTGGATCCCCTTTCTCGTCTAGCTCGACGCCGCACGCCGTTGCAACACCACCTGCAGGAATTGACGGGATGCGCTAGCACTTAGTCCGGATGGACGTCCACGCCTCCGGCTCCGACATGCACGCCCGCTTGATGCCACCATGAACCACCTTGTTTTTCCGGTCCGTTCTTTGCTCCTAGGTAGTTCCCCTAGCTCCATTGTTGATCATGTCGTTCCTTTAATGGTGATTCCAGGCACTGGCATGCAGGAACCTCTTGGACTGAGGCCACCTTCGTCGGTTCTGTCAGCGGCGCTGCGAGGCCATGGTCATTCTCCTCACCGAACTCCAGGGACCGTGACGGGCTCCGCGTTGTCCGCATCTTCTCTGGACCACGGATTCGAAGCTGCGATCGTCGTCCACCATCGTCGCTGTCCGGAGCTTGTTGCTCTGCTCCAATCCATCCGACCTCGCCACTTACAATAGGGTGAGAAGTCGCCCCTGCATGTTGCTGGAATGATGGTTGCGTGCCGCTGATGTTATTTGTTGTTTGCTGCCACTTGCTGCTTTGTTGCTGGTTGTTTGTTGCTTGTTGTTGATGCTTTATGATGTTAGCCATGACCTGCGTGCAGATGATGGAAAGAGAGATTGATTTGCTATATATGAAGAAACATGGCCATATTCAGTACTGTTTAACTTACTTGCTCGTCATACTGTCAGCCTAAGGCTAGACTTCACTGTGTATAAAAGTTTTCATTCTAATAATTTATTTATTAGAAAAATCAGAGAAAATGCTCAACCCGTCGAACTTGTAAAATCCATAGCAAAATCATTCTAGTTCGGTTTGGAGTAGTAGTAAGCTTATATATGTATATTGCTCCTGGATCCCCTTTAGCGTACTTACTGCATATCCCCTTTCTAAGGAACAAACATAGATAAGCCTAGTCAGTATTATTGCTTAGACCTAAAAGATGAAGCACTTTAACAAAATGTCTTTACAGCTTTAAAATTTCATAACTTGCATTCTAGGACTGTAACAAGATGTTGTTGCCAATTTCAGTAGCTTCATTTTCAACTTTCTGGATGACATTACATGCAGTCCGTGCACTTTACACATTATGGAAATTCATGAATATTGATTTACCTCTGTTTGGTTCATTTCCAGGGTTTCTTCATCGTTTCAATAGAGTCCCACAATGAGGGTTATCACGAGTTCAATCCGCAGCTTCATCATGACGTTGACCAGCAAGGCAAGCATCATGAATTCCCGATCTTATGTTTTACTTATGTTGAAGGATTATACTATCTTGTTGCCCGCGTTGGTTACCATGTCGTACCTTTCTTTGCAATATCCATGTTTAGCTTTTTTGACATGGGTAGGAGTTTCTTGCCGTTCATGATCAGCAGGTCGTGATATATATTAATTCCGGCAATTTATAGTATCTTGAAATAGTACAATTATGATAGCTTCAGATCATATTAACAGAATTCAAACTAAAATATAAGCACCTCAACAGCTATGTTTCAAAATAGCAGCTCAAGAACATGCAACATTGAGAAAGATCTTGAGCCACTAAACTTGTTAACAACAATTTTTCTCTTCACACAAATGTAAATAGATTCATACCTTCAAGAACAGAAGATGTTGATACATCTCTGGATCCAATAATGCAAATCATTGAAGAAGTTACACCTTACTGAGTAACTGGTAGTGAAAATACGATGCATGGAAAATAGATGCACATATACCATTCCTATTCTACAACAGAGAAAAATAAAACAACCAATCGATGGGACATATTAGTCTTTGTGTGGTGGTTGGAGGTTATGCTATTAAATTCTGATGAGTGAGAACCCATAAACTTAATTTGATAGTATCATTGCTATAAATGTAGATGTCATGAATCTCCACATTTAGTATGATTTTCTTATTTCTTTTTAGACATTTAACAAGGAAGGGCACAAAAATTGGAAAACACTTCAAACCACATTTTTTACATGTGTTCTTGTCAATTAAGTTCATTTATGGCACCATCTCTTCCTGATCTCACCTTGGCCACTTGCCTCATAAGTGACTATGGATAGCTGTTGAATTTAACGGGTAATCTATGTCAATATGTGATATAAATAGGGGGGATATGGGTAGTTTCGTACCACAGATAATGTGTTTCCCATCGGCTAAACTGATCCTCTTCCGTGAATATTTAGCTGCTCTCTAAAGATGGTTTAAAACGATAAATCAGTAGGAGAAAAGAAAGTAATAAACAAGGTTCTTTTTCTTCATGTTAATTTACCTTATGCCTAAAATATCTGGTCCGTGAAATTAACTAACCTGACAATGAATTTGCATGTAGCAGTGTGAAAAAGTACGACTAAGCAACAAACAGAAGACATATTGGACCCTGGAACCATAGGTTAATTTTATTGTGTAGTTAACTAACTTGCATGCATTGCCGAGCAAGAAAACAGCCAATTGCATTGTGAAGAACACATACTAAAACAACGACAGCAAGTACTGCGTCCAACCTGGAAGTGCACATATTAGAGCACGAGTTTATCTGCCACATAAGAAAGCACATACATAAAAGCAGCGATAATTGAGTTGGGCACACACAAACATTGACAAAGCAAATAAGGTGCACACATGCAAGACTCTAAAATGCAAGAGAATATCATGTTGAGGGACTCTAAAAGGACCGTCTGGAGAGACTCATATAGATGCATGCATGTTCATTATGGATAAAATCTTGATAGCATGCATCTTTGTAAACATTTATTTAGAGCAAATTTGGTGCTGGTACATGACATGAGTATATTAAGTGCAAGAATTAACCTTGTAATCTTATGGTCAAATAATAAATATAAAATTGCATCAAGAAATAGTTTTCTAGCTCTCGTAATTTGAAGTACTGCAGTCTTGACTTGGCGATATTCTAAAGAATATATCTATAATACCAGAGATAGAAAACTAACAGAGAATGTAAGAACATAGAACGCATGAAATATAGTAATGGTACAAAATTTTGGTTGTAATTTTGTGTGTGGCAGGCGTGGGTGGCTCAGGGACCGCAACGGGCAGCACCACGCGAGCGTTGCGGAAGATGGGGATGGCCCGGAGGCATTTGCGTGCGCATTTGGTAATCGAGCAGCTCAGGTGGGGACCGTTCCTGAGATATGATCAGTCAACTAACATGTACTAATGACCTGACTGTAATGGTAGGATTTGCATGAGCAGGTCAACCATGAATTATAATATCATGTTATCGACATATAGCAATATAACCAATGAGCACTATCAAGATTCCAAAAGGAGGGCATTTACCGACAACTTACCATCAATCTGCAGTCATACCATATAATTAAAATTGGAAATAACACCTCATTCAATTATGATTCAAGCAACACGAACAATTATCCATGAAGTTAATTTCTAAACTCTGTGCTTATTAGGATAGATGTTTACCAGTAATAGACTAAAATGGTACATAAGTTTTAACTTCAGGATAGGTGTTTACTCTATTTTCGGGAGATGGACATGCAAGTCTCATTAACTCAACAAGTAGATATGTTAGCTAGCTATCAATGTTCTCAGAAACCATAAATAGTTGAATTACTGAATTATGTGTGCTTGTGCAGATAACTATACAGTTCTATAAAACAGTTAGTATGGATGTTTGATGGATTTGTAGCTTCCATGATCAAGGAGATGCTTCTACATGCATATGCATAAAACTAAGCATTCATTCTTCTAGTCGATACTATTCTCTTGTCAAGCTCTCAATTTCTATACAGTTCTGATAGAAAAATGTGATGTGTTTCTTGCTTATTGCTGATACTACAACTGCAATTTATATGGTTGTATTTATATGCTTCCATACACATGCTATGAAGCACGGAACGTGACAAGGAAAATAGGAAGGATGACCTAAACCAAAACATTGGGGCTTAACTCAAAGTTACATGTTCTAAACTTGATACTTTCTGAACAGAGCATCAAACCCCATATAGAAGTGAAGCAACAATGCTATTTTCTCTAAAAATTCAACACCGGTGCCGCAGACAACACACAACACACTTAAGTACAGAAAATCATCATTTTCCTTTGAAAGGAAAGTCGTTGGTTGGGAAATCAGCACTGCATGCATGCCCTTTATAGAGAACAATTGTTCTTCATGGAAGGTGTACCAAAAGTCATGCCCAATTTGAACTAAAGCCTAGGCAGACCTCTGACAGAGAAAGAGATTAGAGGGGAGGTAAGAAGAATCAGGAGTAGGTCATCTATGCAAGGAAGATCACGGGGACTAAAATCCTACATGAGGCTGAATTGGAAACATTGCACAAGGCACCCAAGAGTCATCGAAATCATTTTGTAATCTAACAGCGAAATACATACAACAGTTAGATGAGATGGTACACACGGTGTCACCTGAGTTGTAGCCTGCTACTGATGGTGCACATGGTCGAGAGGAGACATTATCCTACACACCTAAAATAAACCAGCAAGTTAGCATGCCATTTACTTAAAAAGAAACACACACACAACAGCTTAATCACAAAATTCCCTTCTTCTATGTAATTATATTTTTTAACATGGCGCAATGATTTATTCTAATTGAAATCTAAATTCAGTGTGTGGCATTTTACTAAGCAGGAGATGAGCAATCAATTTTAGAAACCAATGAACTGTAGCACTAACTAGACATAATAGCAGAAGTGCATACCACACCATGCTGCACACTGTCAGGTTTGATCATAAGAAGGCTTGTTCAACGTCGTGCACACACAAAAACCGAGTTAGGAATTGTTTCAAGTTAATGAGGAAGGAAAGACTTGGATGGATATCTACATCAAATTTGAAAGAGGAATGAGTCATCCTTTAAATGCAGAGATGGATTTGATCATCGATCATTTTTTCTATGGCACTATAGCCAACACATATATTGGTAGCACCAACCCATGTGTTCTCTCTTTGAGGTTTTAAAAGAGACAAAATCGTGAGAACTTAAAGAGAAAGAAAGAAGAGAGTAGTCAAATTAGAGCTTTAATCAAATAGCTCAAGGAGCTTATGTACCAGTCATTTGTACCTCCTAATCTGCAGCTAGCACATAAAAATTTAAGATGAAGAAGGGGGAAAATAGAGTAGATACATCACACGCATACTACAGCAAGTCCGGTCTATGATAGAACACTGAACACTAATTCAGGAATTAGAAGGTCATGTTAGGCACACTGAAGATCATGTAAAATATATAGCTTTCAGTGCTCCTTTCCTTCCTCAACGGCCTGCTCCGTCCACTGTCACCAGCATCCTCCTGCTCCCTTGCAAGTCACCACATCGAAAAGGTTGAGGGTCACATGGTAGGAACACGAATGCACAGGAAGAGGACGTGTCTGGACGAAATACACCTACTCATTGTCTCCTGTGTACGGGCGTATTGTGTCATAAATAGGGTGAACAAAAGAAGGTTCACCTTGTTCTTCACTCTTCCTCAACATCCTTCCTCTTCTCTTCTTCGTCTGATCTGCACGTATCTTGTTCAGAAATAAACAGAAAATCATGAAATCTAAATAAGATTATCAAATAACCGATGAAATCAAAAGGCAAAAGCTGGGAGGAAGAAGATGGGGGCCAAAGATGTGCAACCTAAACTGGGGTTGAGGGACAACGATCGGAAGGAGCTGTGGGTAGTGATGGGCGGCTCTACACCACTGTAACGCGAGCGCCGCTGCAGATCCAGCCTTGCTGCGCCTTCCCACATGTCCGACATCCTCACCCTCCCTCGCTCCTCCATACGCATCACAGAAACACGTTGCCACTGTTGGAGATATGTCCTAGAGGCAATCATGTATGATGATATTTCCTTTGTGTTTATGAATAAAGATAGTCATTGGACATTATTATTGATGTGTATTAACAAGTATGTGACTAGTTTGTGAGACCATGTATTGTATGATGACTGTCCTAAATGGTCCCTAGTTGAAAGGGCTCTGTGGAGGCACAGCCAGTTAGACTAACATATGACACGGTGGATGGTCCGGTCTTACTGACCATGTAGCAGTGGATGCTAGCCGGATAATATGGACTCAGAAAGGTGTGGTCAGATTCGATGTAGTCTGATCTGAGTCGAGATAAGGTCTGACTTGGACAGACCCAACTATGAGACGCAGCGATAGGTTATCTGTGAGTCTCTAGTACAACATACGTTCTATGTCCTAAGACTTAAGCTGGTGCATGTACTCGGGATGGTGACAAACTTGCTTTGGGCCGACCAAACGCTACTCCGTGACTAGGTAGTTACAACGGTAGGTTTCGGATTTGTCCAGACCCATGCTGCGAGACGTGGTCGAGCAACATGGGATTTGCCCCTCCTACCAGGAGAGATATACTCTGGGCCCCCTCGGGTGATCCGACCCGGATAGCATGGCCATGCGATGAGGATTATGAGATAATCCGAAGTGTTGGTTCGATTCACCGGAACGAGAAAGAGGTCATGCTGTAACAAGGATGACCATATCGCCTTATGGGACCGCCATGTGCGTAGTGCCTTGTATTTCATACACGATCACACAAACCGGTAGAATGCGTTTCTATGCATAAGTTTGTTTTGCAGGTTTGATGTGAATAGTATGGCTGATATGTATGTGATGCATGTGTGTAACTTAACCTGACCTGCGTGTCATGATTGTCAGCCGACAGGAGCTAAAGTGTTGTCATTATATTGTATAACGACATGCGTGTCGACTCGTGATTCTTTGTAAATCCATTACTAGTTGTAGTAGTTGGAGGACAAAGATCAAGTTCGAGGGTTTGTCGTCCTGGCGTGACGAAAAAGATGGAGTTCCGCCTTGGTCATCGGAGTAGGAGCTAGCCATGGAAGGACGCCCATGAAGGAGCCATACTATTTCACATATTTACGTTTATATGTGATTAATATTGCTTCTTGTTTCTATGCATGTTATAATGGTAGAAAGATCCCTCATTAATATCAAGTATATTATCATTCTGGATGTTGCACCTTCGCACGTGAAGTACGTCTAGTGGTGGGCTCATAAAATTGAGGTGCTACTAGGTGTCCTTGAACCGGAAGGTTCGTGTCGGACATGGACATGCACTACATTGGGTTAACTTGACAAGGCTATCAAAACGGTTTTGGGCCTTGTGGCAGAGAAGGTTGGGAGCCGGGGTATGAGATACCTACCCAACAGACAGGAGTCCTATAGAGATACGATTAGCAAGGAGTTTCTTACCGAATAGGTAAGTTGGCTAGCAGTAATGCTAAAGCTCACTAGTCGCTCGCGCTAGACGGGTCCTGAATCACTGAGAGTTTGCGAAGGGATGTTGACTTCAGTGGGAGTAGTTCTGTTTAAGGCTTGAATTACTCTACATAAACACATTGCTTAGTGATTGCATATTTTTTTTTGTAGATCAATGGCACTACCTGCTCAACCCAACTTTGCATTGAAATCAATTTTGGAAAAGGATAAACTGAATAGAACAAACTTTACCACTTGGTATAGAAATCTGAGAATTATTCTCAAGCACAATAAAAGGGAACATGTTCTAGAGGATCCACTTCCAAAGGAACCTGTCGAGAATGCTAACGCCATAACCAAGAATACCCACCAGAAACTCGTTGATGAATCAAACAAGATCAGCTGCCTCATGCTGGCTTGTATGGAGCCCTATTTGCAACGGCATTTCGAAAAAATTAAGGCTTTCGATATGATCGAGAGTTTGAAGAGCATGTTTCAGGTGCATACAACCTTTCCTCAAGTAAACCGTTAAGGAAACAATGTTTTGACATCCATCTGCCAGATTTCATAATTGAAAACGCAGCAACTGCTAACATAATTCCAACAGACTCTAGCATCGCTACGAGTGAGAAAGCCTCATCGCTGTCAACCCCTTGAACTTGTCACAAACATCTTTGCAACAAGTCGAGCTTTACAAATGGTGACAATTACCATCAGCGTCTGTCTTCATTTTAAAGATCCATTTGTACTCAACGACCTGCTGTCCAACGAGCAAGTCTACCAAAGTCTATACTTGGTTTTCATACATGGATCCTATCTCGGATTTCATGGCCTCCAACCATTTGTCGGAATCCGGGCCCATCATCGCTTCTCCATAGCTCGTAGGTTCATCGTTGTCCAACAACATGACCTCCAAGACAGAGTTGTCGTACCGCTTAGGAGCAGTACACATCCTTGTCGACCTACGAAGTTCGATAGTAACTTGATCCTGAAGTTTCATGATCATCATCATTAACTTCCTCTTCAACTAACGTAGGCTTCACAGAAACATCATTCTGCTCTGCGCTATTCTCTGGTTGAACAAAGGTTTAACAACCTCATCAAGTTCTATCTTCCTCCCACTCAATTCTTTCGAGAGAAACTTTTTGTCAAGAAAGGACCCAGTTCTAGCAACAAACACTTTGCACTCGGATCTGAGATAGAAGGCATACCCATCTGTTCTTAGGGTATTCTATGAAGATACATTTGTCCGCTTTGGGTTCTAGCTTATTATGTGAAAACATTTTCCACACAAGCATCGCAACCCCAAACATTAAGAAATGACAGCTTAGGTTTCTGTCAAACCATAATTCACGCGGTGTCATCTCAACGGATTTAGATGGTGCCCTATTTAAAGTGAATGTAGTTGTCTCTAATGCATAACCCCAAAATTATAGTAGTAAAACGATAAGAGACATCATAGCATGCACCATATCCAATAGAGCATGACTATGATGTTCGGACACACCATCACACTATGGTGTTCCAGGTGGCGTTAGTTGTGAAACAAATTTCACATTGTCTTAAGTTGTATGCCAAACTCGTAACTCAGATATTCACCTCCACGATCATATCGCAGTCATTTTTATCTTCTTGTCACGATGATCTTAAACTTCACTCTGAATTTGCTTGAACCTTTCAAACGATTCAGACTTGTGTTTCATTAAGTAAATATACACCATATCTACTCAAATCATCAGTGAAGGTAAGAAAATAACGATATCCACTACACGCTACAAGACTCACTGGATTGCATACATCAACATGTATCATTTCCAATGAATAACTTGCCCGCTCCATCCAATGGGATCCTTTAGTCATCTTGCCCAAGAGGCATTGTTCGCATGTCTCAACCGATTCGAAATCGAATGAGTCCAAAGATCCATCAGCATGGAGTTTCTTCATGCGCTTTATACCAATATGACATTCTGCGGTAGTGCCACAAATATGTGGTATATCATTATTAACTTTGTATCTTTTGACATCAATGTTATGAACATGTGTATTACTACGATCAAGATTTCAACAAACCATTCTCACTGGGTGCATGACCATTGAAGGTATTATTCATGTAAATAGAATAACCATTATTCTCTAGCTTTAAATGAATAACCGTATTGCAACAAGCATGATCTAATCTTGTCCATGCTCAACGCAAAACACCAAGTAACATTTATTCAGGTTCGTCACTAATCCTGAAGGTAAAGAGAGCGTGCGATGTTGATCACATCAACCTTGGAAACATTTCCAACACATATCGTCACCTCACCCTTAGCAAGTTCTCTGTTTATCCCGTAGCTTTTATTTTGAGTTACTAACATTTAGCAACCGAACCGGTATCCAATACCCAGGTGCTACTAGGAGTACTAGCAAGGTACACATTAATAACTCGTATATCAAATATATTTCTATCGATGTTGCCAGCCTTCTTATCTACCAAGCATCTAGGGTTGTTCCGCTTCAGCGACTGCTCACCTCATAATAGAAGCACTTAGTCTCGGGTTTGAGTTCAAATTTGGGTTGCTTCACTAGAGCAGCAACTGACTTGCTATCCATGAAGTTTCCCTCCTTGCTCTTGCCCTTCTTGAAACTAGTGGTTTGATTAACCATCAACACTTGACGCTCCTTTTTGATTTCTACCTTCGCAGTGTCAAACATCGCGAACAGCTCAGGAATCATTATTTCTATCCCTGGCAATTTATAGTTCATCACCAAGTTCTAGTAGCTTAGTGACAGTGACTTGGAGAACTATGCCAATCACTATCTTATCTGGAAGATCAACTCCCACTTGATTCAAGCGATTGTAGCACCCAGACAATCTGAGTACATGCTCAACGCTTGAGCTATTCTCTTTCATCTTGCAGGCAAAGAATCTTGTTGGAGATCTCATATCTCGCAACACGGGCACGAGCCTGAGATCCTAATTTCAGCTCTTCGAAACATCTCATATGTTCCGTGACGTTCAAAACGTTTTGGAGCCTCAATTCTAAGCCGTAATGCATGACGCACTAAACTATTAAGTAGTCATCAGAACGCGTCTGTCAGATGTTCACAACATCTACAGACGACGCTAGAGGGGTCGGCGCACCGAGCAGTGCATTAAGGACATAAGACTTCGGTGCAGCAATGAGGACAATCCTCAGATCACGGACCCAGTCCGCAATATTGCTACCATCATCTTTCAATTCTATTTCTCTAGGAACATATAAAAATACAAGGGAGCTACAGTGTGAGCTAGTAATATACAACATAATTTGCAAAGACACTTTGACTATGTTCATGATAATGAGTTCAATTAATCATATTACTTAAGAACTCCCACTCAAATTGACATCCCTCCGATCATTCGAGTGATACATGATCCAAATTCACCAACTCAAGTCCGATCATCACGTGAGTTGAGGTGGCTGCAATGGTGAACATCATTATGTTGATCATATCTACTATATGACTCATGTTCGACCTTTCGGTCTTCTTGTGTTCCGAGGCCATGTCTGTACATGCTAGGCTCGTCAAGTTTAACCCGAGTGTTCTGCGCGTGCAAATCTGGCTTGCACCCGTTGTATGTGAACGTAGAGTCTATCACACCCGATCATCACGTGGTGTCTCAACACGACGAACTTTCGCAACGGTGCACACTCGGGGAGAACACAGTTCATCTTGAAATTCAGGTGAGGGATCACCTTATAATGCTACCGCCGTACTAAGCAAAACAAGGTGCATAAAAGGATTAACATCTCATGCAATTCATAAGTGACATGATATGGCCATGAACTTGTGTTTAAGATCTCCATCTTCGAAACACCGGCATGATCTCCATCGTCACCGGCACAACACCATGATCTCCATCATCTTGATCTTCATCAATGTGTTGCCATTGGGGTTGTGGCGCCAGCCCTGCTTCTACTTCTATTGCTACCGCTTAGCAATAAAGTAAAGCATTACATAGCACTTAATGATTGACACGCAGGTCATACAATAATTAAAGACAACCCTATGGCTCCTGCCGGTCGACATGCAAGTCGTGAAATTCTATACATCACATGATCATCTCATACATCACATATATCTCATCATGTAATTGGCCATATCACATCACAACATACCCTGCAAAAACAAGTTAGACGTCCTCTAATTGTTGTTGCATGTTTTACGTGGCTGCTACGGGTATCTAGCAAGAACGATTCTCACCTACGCATAAACCACAATGGTGATACATAGATTGCTTTTCAACCTTCTCAAGGACCACCTTTGTCGGATCCGATCCAACTAAAGTGAGAGAAACTATCACCCGCAAGCCATCTAAGCAACAAGTTGCATCGAGGGAACTGGTCTCTCGTAAGCGTACGAGTAATGTTGGTCCAGGCCGCTTCATCTCACAATCCCGCTGAACCAAAATCCGACCAAGGGAGGAAGCAATCTAAGCATCAACGCCCACAAACCTTTTGTGTTCTACTCGAGATCTCATCGAACCATCAACCTAGCTCATGATGCCACTGTTGGGGAACGTCGCATGGGAAACAAAATTTTTCCTACGCACACGCAAACCTATCCATGGTGATGAGCATCTACGAGAGGGAGAGTGGATCTACATACCCTTGTAGATCTCTAAGCGGGAAGCGTTAAGAAACGCGGTTGGTGTAGTCGAACATCTTCGCGATCCAAATCGCCGAGCGTCCCGCGATCTCATCACGATCCAATCACGATCCGTCCCGTGAACTCATCACGATCCGTCCCGCGATCTCATCACGATCCGTCTCACAATCTTGATCATGATCTGTCCCGCGAACTCATCATGATCCATTCCGCGATCTCATCACGAACCGTCTCGCGATCTCGATCACGGTCCTTCCGATCTAGCGCCGAACGGACGGCACCTCCGCGTTCAGCACACGTGCAGCTTGATGACGATCTCCACCGTCTTGATCCAGCAAGAGGAGGTGGAGAGGAGAGAGAGTTCACCGGCAGCGTGACGGCGCTTCGGTGATGGTGGTGGAGCAATTCCGGCAGGGCTTCGCCTAAGCGCTGCAGAAAACCGATCTAGAGGAGAAACTGTGCACCGGTGAAACGGGTAGCACGTGGCCGGAAATTCTGTCCAAAAACCACCCAATCCACTAGTATATATAGGAGGAGAGGAGAGGAGAGGCAGCCAAGGCCTTTGGGTCGGCCGAAATAGGAGGTGGGAAGCAATCCTACTTCACCTCCAATCCTAGTTGGAGTAGGATTGCCTCCTATTGGCTGATTTTCCACCTTTTGCTTTAGGACTTTCTCTCCTGCGCCATGGGCCTTTGTGGCTGTTTTCCCAGCCCACTAAGGGCTGGTTAATACTCTCCCACAGCCCATGGACCTCTTGGGGTCGAAGTACCCCTCCCGGTACACTACCGATGAGCCCGAAACTTTTCCGGAAACCAAATTGGGACTTCCTATATATGAATCTTTACCTTCGGACCATTCCGGAGCTCCTCGTGACGTCCGGGATCTCATCCGGGACTCCGAACAAACTTCGTTCACCACCATACATAACTCTACACTACCGAAACGTCACCGAACCTTAAGTGTGCAGACCCTGCGGGTTCGAGAACTATGTAGACATGACCGAGACACCTCTACGGTCAATAACCAATGGCGGGACCTGGACGTCCACATTGGTTCCTACATATTCTATGAAGATATTTATCGGTCGAACCTCTATGTCAAGGATTCAGTTAATCCCGTATAACGTTCCCTTTGTTCTTCGGTATGTTACTTGCCCGAGATTCGATCGTCGGTATCTCCATACCTAGTTCAACCTCGTTACCGGCAAGTCTCTTTACTCGTTCCGTAATACAAGATCGCGCAACTAACAATTAGTCACATTGCTTGCAAGCCTTATTGTGATGTTGCATTACCGAGTGGGCCCCCGAGATACCTCTCCGTTACACGGAGTAACAAATCCCAGTCTCGATCCATGCCAACTCAACAGACACCATCGGAGATACCTGTAGAGCACCTTTATAGTCACCCAGTTACGTTGCAACGTTTGATACACACAAGGCACTCCTCCAATATCCGTGAGTTGCATGATCTCATGGTCATAGGAACATATACTTGACATGCAGAAAACAGTAGCAATAAACTGACACGATCATATGCTATGTTTGTAGTTTGGGTCTTATCCATCACATCATTCTCCTAATGATGTGATCCCGTTATCAAATGACATCTCATGTTCATGGCTAGGAAACCTTAACCATCCTTTAATCAACGAGCTAGTCCATTAGAGGCATACTAGGGACATGGTTTTGTCTATGTATCCACACATGCATTTAAGTCTCCGATCAATACAATTATAGCATGGATAATAAACGATTATCATGAACAAGGAAATATGATAATAACTAATTTATTATTGCCTCTAGGGCATATTTCCAACAGCAGAACTGGCTAAGTTCAACAAGAGTTGGTCCAAGATAAAGGGTAAGGCAAAGGGCACGGAGAAGGCTATCTCCGCCGCTGAGCCAAAGTCCGGATCGAACTCAAAGATCATTTGCTTTCACTTCAAGGAAGCTGGTCACTGGAAGAGGAACTGTAGCAAGTGGCTTGCTGAGCACGGCAAGAAGGCCGGAGATGCTTCTTCAAGCAAAGGTACACTTGTTACATATGTTATAGACATTTACCTTGCTGACATACCTAGTAGCTCTTGGGTATTTGATACCGGATCGGTTGTTCATATTTGCAACTCGATGCAAGCACTAGTAAGAACTAGGTGTGTGGCACAAGGGAAGATTGACATGAGGGTCTGCAACAAAGCAAGGGTTGCTGCGTTGGAGGTCGGCACGATGCAGCTCAAGCTTCCTTCCTGATTTATTTTGAAATTGAATAATTGTTATTACATTCCTGCACTTAGTTGAAACATTATTTCTGCCTCATGCTTGATGAGTCAAGGTTATGAACTCAATATAAAGGACAATGGTTGTTCATTTTATTTGAATGGAATGTTCCATGGCTATGCACCCATTCTAGATGGGTTATTTATTTTGAATCTAGAAATGAAGCCACTCTATAATTTGAATGTCAAGAGGCATAAGCCTAATGAGATAAATCTGACATACTTCTGGCATTGCCGGCTTGGACACATTAGTCTGAAATGCATGAAGAAGCTCCATGATGATGGACTCCTAACTTCGTCTAACTTCGAGTCGTCCGAGACATGCGAATCATGCTTGTTAGGCAAGATGATTAAGTCTCCTTTTGCAAAGAGTTGCGAGAGGGCGTCCGAGCTGTTGGAGCTTATACACAGTGATGTGTGTGGTCCAATGAGCACAATGGCCAGAGGTGGCCATCAGTACTTCGTGACTTTTAGTGATGACTTGAGTAGATATGGATATATCTATTTGATGAGGCACAAGTCGAAAACTTTTGAAAAGTTCAAAGAGTTTCAGAACGAGGTTGAGAAAAACTCAGCAAGACGATAAAACTTCGATGATCAGATCATGGAGGTGAGTACATGAGCCAGGAGTTTGATAACCATCTGAAAAACCGAGGTATAGTACCTCAGCTCACACCTCCGGGTACGCTACAGAGAAACGGTGTGTCAGAATGAAAAAATCGAACCTTGTTGGACATGGTCCGGTCGATGATGAGCAAATCAGATTTACCCTTGTCATTCTCGGGATACGCTCTAGAAACGGTAGCTTTCACACTTAATAGGGTACCATCAAAATCCGTTGACAAGATACCACATGAGATGGACTAGGAAGACTCCTAGTTTGTCTTTTCTGAAGATTTGGGGTTGTGAAGCATTTTTCAAGCGACTCATGTCGGACAAGCTTACACCCAAGTCGGATAAATGCATATTCATGGGATATCCGAGGGAAACCTTGGGATACAGCTTCTACAACCGAGAAGAGAACAAAGTGTTTGTTACTCGAAACGGGGTTTTCCTAGAGAAAGAGTTTGTCAATTGGGAGGCGAGTGGGAGAACGGTGCGACTCGAAGAAATTCGAGAGTCACTCGGGGACAACTCGGTTGGTGATGAAATCACAACGGAGTCAGTCAAAAAACTAGTAGTGGAGTCGGCACCGGAGCCACGGAGGTCGGAAAGGTTGCGCAGAGTGCGCGACGTTTTGTGCTAGAAAGCGACGTGCGGGCCACATATGCGGAAGCGATGGTGAGCCCAGATTCCGAGGCATGGCTAGAGGCCATGAGATCCGAGTTAAAGTCCATGGATGACAATCAAGTCCAGGACTTGGTTGATCCGCCACCTGGCGTAGTTGTCATTGGTTGCAAATGGGTCTTTAAGAAGAAAACCAATGTGGATGGAAATATTCAGATCAACAAATCTCGGCTTGTCGCTAAAGGTTATGGACAAGTTCAAGGAATTGACTACGACGAGACCTACTCGCCGGTAGCGATGCTAAAGTCGGTGAGGATCATAGTAGCTATAACTGCATATTTCGATTATGAGATATGGCAGATGCATGTCAAAACAGCTTTCCTTCATGGAAATTTAAAAGAGGATGTATACATGATACAACCCGAAGGTTTTGTCGATCCAACTAACGCTGGTAAAATATGCAAGCTCAAAAGATCCATTTATGGATTGAGGCAAGTAGCTCGAAGTTGGAACATTCGTTTTGATGAAATCATCGTTGACCTTGGTTTCATCAAGAACGAAGAGGACTATTGTTTATACAGAAGTCTAGTGGGAGCTTGGTAGTATTTTTGATCTTGTATGTGGATGATATACTGCCGATCGAAAATGATGTTGCGATGCTGAACTCAGTCATGGAATCATTGAATGGCAAGTTTTCTATGAAAGATCTTGGAGAGGCAGTGTACATTTTAGGCATCAAGATCTATAGAGATAGATCGAGGAGGCTGCTCGGCTTAAGCCAAAGCACGTACATAGATAAAGTGTTGAAGAGGTTCAACATGAGTGAGGCCAAGAAAGGGTTCTTGCCCGTCTCACATGGTATAAGGCTAAGCAAGACTCGGAGTCCTATGACTTCTGATGAGCGAAACCGAATGAGTAGGATTCCATATGCCTCGGCAATTGGATCCATCATGTATGACATGCTATGTACACGTCCTGATGTTGCCGATGCAATAAGCTTAACAAGCAGATACCAGGCCGACCCAGGTGGGAGTCACTGGGCAGCGGTGAAAACTATCTTGAAGTACCTGAAAAGGCCTAAAGAGATGTTACTAGTTTATGAAGGTGAGGAGGAGCTCTACGTAAAGGGTTACGCTGATTCTACTTTCCAAACTGATAGGGATTATTGTCGATCGGAAACTGGATTCGTGTATGTCATGAATGGAGGAGCAGTGAGCTGGACGAGTTCCAAACAAGATACGATGGCCGACTCCACAACAGAGGCCGAATACATTGTGGCTTCTGAAGCCGCAAAGGAAGGTGTTTGGATTCGGAAGTTCCTGGAAGATGTTGTTGTGTTCCCGGGCTTGTCAAAACGTTGGACCTTTATTGTGATAATTCAGGTGCCATCGCACAGGCCAAGGAGCCGAGACAACACCACAAGACCAGGCACATACATCGAAAATATCACCTAATACGAAAGCTCGTAGAGAAAGGTGATACTAATTTATGCAAGATTCACACGGATGCAAATGTTGCAGACCCATTGACTAAGACGCTTCCACAACCCAAGCATGAGGGGCACGTTAGAGCTATGGGCATTCGATGTCTATTTGATTGACTATAGTGCAAGTGGGAGACTGTTGGAGATATGCCCTAGAGGCAATCATGTATGATGATATTTCCTATGTGTTTATGAATAAAGATAGTCCGACATTATCATTGACGTGTATTAACAAGTATGTGACTTGTTTGTGAGACTATGCATTGTATGATGACCGTCCTAAATGGTCCCTAGTTGAAAGGGTTGTGTGGACGCACAACCAGTTAGACTAGCATATGACATGGTGGATGGTTCGGTTTCACTGACCATGTAGCATTGTATGCTAGCCGGATAATATGGACTCAGAAAGGTCTGGTTGGATATGACGCAGTCTGATGCGAGTCGAGATAAGGTCTGAGTTGGACCTAACTATGAGACACAGCGATAGGTCATCTGTGAGTCTCTAGTACAACATACGTTCTATGTCCTAAGACCTGAGCTGGCGCATGTACTCTAGATGGTGACAGATTTGCTTTGGGCCGACCAAACGCTACTCCGTGACTCGGTAGTTACAAAGGTAGGTTTCTGGCTTGTCCATACCCATGCTGTGAGACATGGTCGAGCAACATGGGATTTGCCCCTCCTACCAGGAGAGATATACTCTGGGCCCCCTCGGGTGATCCGACCTGGATAAGCATGGCCATGCGATGAGGATTATGAGATAATCCAAAATGTTGGTCGGATTCACCGGAACGAGAAAGAGGTCGTGCTGCAACAAGGATGACCATGTCGCCTTGTGCACGACAACATATATCGTATGGCAAAGAAAACAGAAGTGTGAAGTACAGGTTCGTCTAACCAGCTTCATCGGACACTTGGAGTCGGCACGTCTTGCTAGAGGCCGCTATTGACCGGTCGAGTCGGATGTGATCTGACTCGCGACCAAGTGGACGAGAACCTAAAGGGTCACGCGCTTAGGGAAGGAACATGTGGGCTTTAAGATCCCTGCGAGGCCCAAGAGATGAGCCCGCGTCGGATGCCTATATATAGTGGAGGTGCGGCACACCCATCCGGTTGATCGCTTCATCACCATCATTACAACTTTGCATGAGTTGCAACTAGACACCTCCACTCGCCGCCGCCGACCGTGTGATCGGACCTAGCAGTCCGCCACACGGTTGTCCCTCCTGCACGCGCGGATACCGTTAGAGGCGATGCACTTGCGCCGCTCCAGCGAACCTGTATGTGGGATCCGGCGAACGGCTGTTCGTGGGAGATCGGAACGGTTGTTCGAGGGAGATCGGACAAGGAGGAGACGGACCACACAAACGCGCTGCCCCAACTCTACTTCCGCTGCACGGCACTACGCGTCTAGTGGTAACAATCTGTGATCCATCTCCGTAGCATGTTCTTGGTTGTTCTGCGGGTAGGAAATTTTAAATTGCATGTGATGCACCTACGGTAGAACCCAACAACCACTTACTTCTATGGCTACGACCTGCGCGGCAACGCCAGATCGAGAACGTGGGGAGGCGCTGTCTTGCCGGGATGGAAGAAAGAGGTAGCTAGATGGTCAATGCTGTGGATGGAGGAGAGGCACCTAAAAGAGAAGAGAACCCAAGAGGAGGAGGAGGACCATGGCGGCGGCGGAGTGCATGGGAGACGGAGCACGGAGTGGGGCCGCGGTACTCGGGTCGGAAGGGGTTGGGGCTAGGTTTTGACTGCGTGCCCTGCAACCCATGCTCCCTGCGGCTCACCCCTCTTTTCCAGCCGAACGCGCACACACACGCTCACTATGGCTGCAACATCGGGCCCATGCAGAATGATGGTCCACGCGTCATTCACTATAATCCGAACACATGACGTGTAGAAAAACGAACGCTGAGATGTTTACCAGCCAAATAAAAAGTACATTGTTAGTGGACAACAAAGAAGATTGTGCGGGCTGGATGAATTCAAAATCGTGATGCCGCTGGCTATGCGGGTAGCCCAGCGTCATTTATATGTTCGATGTGAAAGGATCCAACAACAAAATTAGGAAGCGTATGTTACTGATCATGTATGGATGCTGCGTACAAGAAGTTGTCGGGACCCCGATCCTAAGTCATATGAATCCAGACTGTAACATATCACATCACTTTGCGGCCTCACGCACGGTAAGCTCCACAGCTGCAGCCTTACCTTAACCAGGACCGTTTGCGTCTTTTGGCTCACGTATGTGAACATGTTGCTGGCAACCAAACGACAGAGAATCCAGGCAGACATGACTAGTCATAGGACCCAAGTGGCACATCCGTACGGAAACAGGCATATGTAACCCAACAATGCAGGTGTCGGCCTCAAGTGTGTGTAGGCGAGTCATAGCAAGCTACAAGGACTCCATTACGTCGTGAGACATAAATGTCATCACCGCACGTAGACGAGTCGTAGCAGGCTATAGGGACTCCATTACACTGCGAGACATTTCCCCGAAGGGACAGACACAACAGCAAAGAAGGATACATGCCGCATCGTGTCACGGGATATTCGTAGGAAGTCTATGGTGTTTTCGACTTCGTGTCACGGGCCGCACTTCCCTCTCTTCCCCACCTAGCCCCTGTACATAGCCACCGTAGCCCTCCGCTTCCGGACCGTTGAATCGACATCCGACGGTCCAAAACGGACAGGAACTGCTAACCCTAGCCCATAAGCTATATATAGACCCCCTCCCCTTCCTAATTGGGAAGCCAACCCTAATCCCCCTCGTTCCCCGTCCCAAACTAGCCCCAGCCGCAGCTTCTCCCTCCTCCAGCCGCTAGGCCCGTCGAGCCCATCTGGGCCCGCCCGGGACCGAATCAGCCCGAGCTCCCGAGCTCCCATGGCAGCTCTGCCCGAGCTCCTCCTGCAGCTGCCTGTGCTCCCGTGGATCCCTGTCGCCGCGGCGCTCGCCGGAGCCGGCCGGACAGTCGGACCTCCTCTCCTCCCTCTCCTCCCTTCCTTCTCCTTCCCGAGCCTCACCTCGCCTCTTTCTTGCCCACAGGGCGCTCGTCGCCGTCGCCTCTTGCCCCCGCCGCCGCCTGGCCTCGCCGCCGCCGGAAATGACCTCCCCCTCGCCGGATCTGGTCGTCCCCGGCCTCCCTCCACCGCCGCCTCCTGCCTGCAGCCAGCCGCCACCGGGCTGCCCAGCGCCGCTGTCGCTGCCCTGCGCTGCTCGGGAATGAGCAGGAGGGCGAGCCCTCTGCTCGCCAGCTCCCTTGCCCGCGCGTGGGCTCGGCCCAGCCGCCTTCCCTGTGCACCGAATGGGCCAAGGCCCAGGGTGAGCTAGCCCTTCCCTGCGTTTTTTCCTATTATTACCGTGTTGGCCCAATTGCATTTTGAAACGTTAATATTAAATTAACCGTGCGTCAGAATAAAATGTTTCATATATGAAAAATGCTTAGAAAAGTGTGTATATTAATAATATGCCATTTGCATCCATGCTTAAAATGTTTAACATGCCATTTTCTGTGATTTTGCATAATTGCCATTAAATTGCATTGTCATATTATTTAACGTGCATCGGAATTAATCCAACCATATATTAAAATGTTCATATCATCGGCATCGCATTTTCATGCATGAGAAAAATGTTGGCATGATGTTTGCATTTTATTTGCATAAATGACTTGCTATAAGGTGATTAGGCCATATGCTTGCATAATTAATTGTGATTTATTTTCCACATGAACCTATGCATATTATATATGTTTTCGGGGTAGAAAAATCCATAGAAATTATCTGTGCATATAGTTTAGCCATTTGAGCATTTTGTGTGCATGTCATTTTTACTGTGATGCCCTTTCGTTATTTTCGTGTGATTTAATACATGCATGATTTAAAATAATTTTGAACTTGAGATATGTCCTTTGATATGTGTCCTAGCCCCTGGACATTTTTGCTTGTCATAGAAATGCATGTATATGTGTTATTTTCTTGTTGTCAACTTGCTATAAAATTCTGCTGTTTTGAGATGCTAAAATATTTCTAAGTCTGGAATCTGTAATATTTTGTTGTTGTCTTGCCATGTGTTTTGCTAGTGATCTAGAACTCCTTTGGGGTTGGTGTAATGGAGTTATTTGTAGTTGATAATGTCCTTTAATATGCTGTTTAATATGCCGTGTAGCATATAGTTTCACTGCGGTCAATATGCCTTCGTGATAAAAACTGCACTGTCAAAACTGCTATTTTCACCAAGTCTGAAACTGCTTTCAAGTAGCCTCCTTGTGAGCTTCCTACCAAGTGATCCATGCATGTTTTGATTATGATATGTGAAGATGAAATGAAGTGTGTGTTATATACTACTGCCCCATGCTTAGTTTGTGCATTTTAGAATCTTGTAGCTTGATGTTTTCATGCGTGCAAAATGCTATCTTGCTGTTTTAGAGAGATTTAAACTAAAACTTGTGTTGGGTGTATCTGTTGAATCGTAGCTCCGTTTTGAACATGTTGCATATGAAATTTGCTTAGAATCTCATGTAGTTTCATAATAATTTGCTGCATTCATGTTTTGGAAATGTTTGTGATTGTATCTCCCATGCATTTGCATTCTTGACATGTGCATCTTGCGTTGCTCATATCTTTTAGACCGTAGCTCCGTTTGAGATGTTCCATATATGTAAATCGACTAGAATAACGTGTACAATGACATGGTATACTTTATTATGTTGTTTAACAAATATAAATATGATTAGTTCAGATCTGGACCAATTTCGAAATTAACATATGAGGTCATTTCGGAAATACTATAAGTTGTTTCCGGCCTCATTTAAGATGCCTAGATAGTGTAGTTTACTTATACTTCACCTCTTGGAATGCCTAACAACATTTAACATTGATGTGTACCTAAACGGGAATGAATTAAATAATTCGAATGTGAAGTTTCGTCAATATGCAACTCGTTGCATATTGAGCTTCATTTTAATGTGTAGAAGTTGTTTGATGTGAACTGTCATGCCTTGCATATTAAACCGGACATGCATCATATTTGTTTGCGCATCGTGTCATGCATATGTTGTGGTGTATCTTGTGTTGATTGTTTGTTTCGGATTGCTTCTTCTCGATAGAGTTCCGAAAGCATTCGGAGTGTGAGGATTCGTTCGACTTCGTTGGCTCGTCTTCTTCATGGACTCGGTCTTCTTCCGAGCGGGATCTCAGGCAAGATGACTCATTTCCTTGGATACCATTACTATCATTGCCATGCTAGTTGTCTCGTCTTTATATCGCTATGTCGCGCTACCTATCACTTGTTTGTCAAGCCTCCCAACATTACCATGAAAAGCCTCTAACCCCTCCTCATCCCAGCAAACCTTTGTTTGGCTATGTTACAGCTTGTTCAGCCCTTCTTATAGCGTTTCTAGTTGCACGTGCAATTGCTTCCATGTGTCATCATGGACATTCTTTTGTTATATCACAATATTGCTGCTATTTAATTTAATGCACATATATATTTAGTAAAGGGTGGAAGGCTTGGCCTTTTGCTCGGTGTTTTGTTCCGCTCTTGCCACCCTAGTTACTTGTGAACCGGTGTTATGTTTCATAATTGAGTGCTCCTAACATGCTCGGGGTTGTTATGGGAACCCCCTTGATTTTCGGGTTAGAATAAAGCTTGTCTGGCAAGGCCCAACATTGGTACTACATTTGCCTAATAACTAATGAACTTGCATAGGGGCTTTCGGGACCCCGTGGATAATTAATCAACAACCCGGGCCAGTGCTCCTCATGAGTGTTGGTCCAAACTAGAGCACCGTGCGGGGCCAACCCGGGGCAACTCGGGAGATGTCTATCAGGCCACCGTACGCTTCGCTTATCTGTCGTGTCCTGTGAACGAACGGGTTTGTCAACACGCCGGGCAGCCTTGCTGGATTTGTTTTACATTTCTCGAACGTCTTGAGTGAGGAATTCTGATCTTCTTCAGGCTATCTCGAGCTGTTTGATTTCCTTTGGAATTGCGTAGGAAGATCACGAGATTCGTGGTCGAGGTTATTCCCGCCGCGTGTGGTTAATTTGTGATGGATGAGTTGGAGCACCCCAGCAGGGTTAAATCTTTTCGAGAAGCCATGCCCACGGTTATGTGGCAAACTTGGATACTTTGTTTAACACCCGGTCATAGCAAACTTGAAGTAAACTGTAATAAAACACACCAAGTGTGTGCGTAATAGTGACTGTCTCTTCTCGTGAGTTCTTATCCGAAAGAAAACACGATGGGGTTATGATTGACGTAAGTAGGTGTTCAGGATCAGTTAGTGATCATTACTAGTTCATGTCCGTTATGCGTAGACCATCATACTTTACTTTCTGTACTCGTAAGTTAGCCACTCTAATATATGCTTAGTCGCTTGCTGCAGCCTCAACACTTAACCATACCTCACCTATTAAGCTTTAATAGTCTTGATACCCTTGGAAATGAGATTGCCGAGTCCCTATGGCTCACAGATTACTACAACAACAGTTGCAGGTACAAGTAATGCGATGATTTGACGTGAGCGCGTTGCTTGTTTGGTTTGGAGTTATTCTTCTTCTTCATCAATCTTGGATGGGTTCTAGGTGGCAGCCTAGGATATCAAGGGTGGATGTCATTTATCGTTTGATTTCATCCGTAGTCGGACCCTGCTCTTCTGTATGATGTTTGAGCATGTTGTTGTATTGATTTGACTCTGATGTAGCTTGTGGCGAGTGTAAGCCAATTCCATATACTCATCTCTTCTGTACATGTACTTGTAATGATATCCATTCTTGCAACATGACGAGATGCGCTTCTATCCCTGTCGAGGCCCTCGTGCCGAAATAAGGATAGGACCGCATCTTGGGCGTGACACAAGGCTCGATGGAAGCACAAAAAGGCAGTTTCTCGTAAAAAGTACTACTAAAGGCACACGACTAGGTGTCTGATCCCATACATACCGTTGCACGTCACACGTACGCACGACATGCCCGATATGCATAGATACAACCATGGCATCACAACATAACCATACAACAATTTTTATTTAAGGGGCTTAGACAAGCCTTGCATAACATATTCTTACAGATAGGGGTCACATGACCCGACACTCAAGTCATACAAGCAAGTTCATACAAACCAAGCGAAAGCATAAGCTGTCTGGGTACAGACAGATGAAAGGGTAAAAAGGCACATGGCCTGACTATCTACAACCCGCCACAGGGCATAGGGTCGCAGCTGGGACACCAGCTATTTGGCATCGTCGACATCTAGATAGAACCCACATGATGGGTCATGGGTCTCATCTGCAACATTTATTAAGCAAACGTGAGTATAAACATACTCAACAAGTCTTTAAAACAGACCTAGTCTATTCATGCTCATGTATCAACAAGGGGAGTGGTGGAGTTTTTGAAGCAATGCCGGCTTTGACTCATGGTTAACCTACACTACACAATTTTAACTCTTTGTTTAAATATTAGATATCGCACACGAGTCCACTAACTCCATGACAATACACCACCATGGATTCACTTCCCTCTCCTGGGAGAGTGCCATCCACGGTACTCACACTTGTCTTGATATTTTTATGAGTATCCATTTGATTATCTATGAACAACATAAGTTTTCCAAGTAGTCCATATCCGAGGAGGCGGCTATTCGAATAGTTTCATACCCTGCAGGGGTATACTTCTTCACACACGCTCTCGCCACTTATCGCTGTGTGCTCATAAAACCATGCACCTCGGCAACCTTCAAGCGGAAGCCCAGCGAGGGATTCGGCCACGACCGTCAATCACATACGACCTCTAGTCCAGGCTATCGCCTATTTGAGACTGAACCCGCACGGAAGTCCGGCCGAAGTTTCTGCTACGACCCCAAAGGATGTGCGTAGGGTTCCCAAGCCCACCATTCGGGTGAACCTTGGTACACCGTGCCACTACCTACCGCGTCGTAACCCACCCCTAGGGTTAGCGCTACGCATGGCCTCCAACATGCTATAAACACCAGAAACTACTTGCAACTCCTGGACTAAGGACTAAGCGACTGATAAGTCGAGAGGGGTCGAGTTACCGAAACCCAATGTGTGGTAGTAACTAGTCTTGGATCACAAACACGGAACTCGGTTCCTAAGAACGGTCCCAATGAGACAACCCCCTATGTACTCCTACATAGCCTCTCATCGCAACCTTTACCAACTCGGTTTTATCTTAAGCTTATGTCATCAGAACATCATTATTTAACTCCAGTCATCACCCAAATGAATCGGACCTGACACAACTCTAAGCATAGCAGGCAAAGTAAGCTAAGCACATCATGGCACAAGCATCTACCAGGTATGCTAGGTTGCAAGGTTTAGCTATTTACTGTGAAAATGACAGGTCATGCAAAAGAATAGGTTCATCTTCCGTGTATGACAAACATATGAGCGTTTGTCCTAATGCAATAAACAAGAGCAGGAGCGAGAGAGTGGGATGTTATCGGAATGATCAAGGGGGTTGCTTGCCTTGCTGGGTAGCGGGAAGGTTCTCTCCTTCGTTGGAATACTCGGGGGTATCCTCAGAAGCATGGCCTATCGTAATGCAGATAAATAACAATCAATACACGCAAGTGCAACAATATGATGCAAGATCATGACATGGTATCATGTAAGGATGGGCTAATACAACTATTGTCCAAGTTAATTTGAGATGAGTTTGAATATAGGTTCAAAATCAATCTCCATTTCATATTCCATGTATTAACCTATTAGTAAATGTCAATGTTCATCTACATAGGTTTCTCTAACATGCATGATAATAGCACCATTAGATTCATTAGATTTTTCTGATAAATTTTCATATATAAATTATTTTCATCTGAGTTACAGATTAATTTAAATGAATTTTTGAAGTTTTAAACATTTTCTCGAATTATTTTAAAACTAGAAATTCCTTTTATTACATCAGCCTGGCGTCATCATGGCGTTAGCAGGTCAGCTGACCAGGCCAGGTCAAACCTGACCAGTGGGGCCCACTGGTCAGTGACCCAGTCACTAACAAAATTAACTAATTAACTAATTACTAATAATATTAGGTTAGGGTCCACTGGTCAGTGGGCCATTAACATAATTAGATTAGTTTAATTATTTTCTTAATCTAATCTTAATTAGAGGTGGGGCGGGCCCCACTTGCCAGCTGACCTGGGGTCAAACCCCGTGGTCAGCGCCGGTTGACTCGCTGGTGTTGAGACACCGGCGACGTCAGGGACGGCGGAGGGGGTCGGATCTCCTCCTCCGGCGACCAAAAGGACGACGGAGAGCACTGGGAAGGCCTACGCTCGAGCACGCGTCCATCTAGCCCCAAGCCAGAGGCTGGGGTGGTCGGGATCGACGCCGACGACGAGCTCAGCGGCAGCGGCGGCTTGGGCAGGACTGGCTACGGCGCTAGAGGGAACGGGAGGAGACGCTAGGGGCGACTACGGGCTCCTAGACGCACCACGAGCACGAGCCCGCGGTCAGGTGCGAGCTATGGCCGTTGTGGCCATGGCTATGCCATGACCGGCGGCGAGCTCCTCTCGGCTTCAGCGACAGGCGGGGCTAGCGAAGGGGAATGGCATGGTCGGGGATGCACGGGAGACGGAGAATCGGCTACGTCTTCAGTCTGGCGAGGTGAAGAACAGAGAAGAGGAGGGGGAAGAAAGAGCGCGAGAGAGAGAGCGCGCAGGGGAGAGAGGGGAGGAGAAGAGGTCACGTCGAGGAGGCCTCGCGTTGGCGCTCTCCGAGCCCTCCAGGCCAGCAGCTAGGCAGGGAGGAGCTGGCCGGCGCGTGCGTGCGTGTGGCGAGCGCGCGCCCCTGTCCTCCTGGCGAGAGGACAGGGATGACTGGCACGGGCCGGATGGGCCGGTTCCCCCTAGGGCTCTGCCCTTTTTGTTATTTTTTCTCTCTGTTTTCTAATTCTGACATTTGTTTTATTTCTTTTACAGGTACAAATGCTTTTATAAAATATCCCAAATATTTTATAACATCAAGTTTGAATATTTCAAACTCCAATAAAAAGTTTTAGGATATTTTGAAATATCTGTATGGATAATGCTTTATTTGGCATTTTCAGAGGCTTTGTTATTTATTTTTAAATTGCTATAACTGATCAAATATTTAAAATGGCCCCTGATATATTCATGTCCATATTTATCAGATATAGGGAACATTTTGTATGGACATTTTGTGTTTGTTGAGTTTTCACCAACTTTAAATTAATTTGATTCAAATGTGAGCTTGGGGTTTCTTTTAGTCTCCACTTCATGTTGATGCAAAAATTGAAACATGATGCACACACATGCTGTCCTATGACATCTAGCTAGGGATGTGACAGAAGTATCCTGCTCTGAGATTTAATTTATGAGAAGCAGACCTGAACCTTTGCTATGCATGATAGCAAAAGAGCACCAACGTTGTTCCAGCAGGTAGTTGAGGGTTCTGAAGTCTGTCGGCTGGATACTTATACCTTTTACTCTTTATGTACACTGTTCTTTCCCTCTTGTATGACATTGCCTGAAAGCAAACCAATTGCTATATGTATACTGAAGTTACCAAATTATCTGCATCTTCAATTTTGCTGCACTATATGTCATCCAAAGTTTTTTTTGTACATCATGTAGTAGTACTTGAAGATTATAAAATTAGGTTTTGATTGTTTTTCCTTGCAATTCGTAAGTAACTCTGGTAACTGTCATGTGATGCCATGGCAACAGTGCGAGACCTTAGAAACAACCCTCAATAACACAATGATCTATTCCCTTTGATTTCCTCTATCCTATAAATACCTATGTTTCTTATTACAGTTCCGAAATATGCCCAGAAAAATTCCAAGAATCCATAACATTTCTAGCTCAGTATTTCTGGTCACAAATCAAATGGAGGGAATACGAGGACGTTAAACTTGCAAGGGATGAATATTTTGATTGATAGATAATTGTGAAACAAGAGGGATCCATCCCTGGAAAATACAATAATTGGGCTACAAAATTCATTTAGCACCTACCACAAAAAAGTGTTAACTGGTTATAGGAATTCAATCCTGAGAAGTTCATTTTTCATTTTCCATACAGAAGTTGCACACAAAATACTATGCAAATCCATACATGCATCACTTTGTGGCAATTGATTTGAGTGATGTTAAGGTGTTGGATTAATTGTGTGCTAATGTCTAATATAAATTGCACATGGGATTTCTACCTATCAGTTTCATTGCATTTCTTCGGGATACCCAAAAGCGATTTCACATGGTAGATTTCTATATGACCAGGCAATACTGTTTTTAGACCATTCAAAATTCCAATGTGGTTTAGCTCTGATTGTGTAGGTCCAATCTTAGGGCTGCAATAACAGGTTTCAATATGCTGGCTTATTTTGAACAGAATGATACAGTTGTAATTTCTCTCATTTTTTATTTTGGTGTTTGTCGACATTCTTCCTTAACTGCCAATAGTTGGCGTTTCTTTAGAATGTCTAACCCTCAGTATATAATTCCTAGACAGAGTTTAAAAAATTCTCTAGCTCGGTTCGAAGTTAGGACATTATTTTTGGTTGTCATTGCATTGGTAGCAATAGTTTATACTTGGGATAGCTCCACCCCATATGAGAAAAAAAATGACTAAGCCAATCAGGCCAACCTACTATTGCTCAAACTTTTTCAAATATATTGCAAAGGCAGGAAAGCTTGGTTCCTACCAGATGAATATATGGTATATTGTCAAAGATGACTAAAGTTAATCATTCCTGTTCATTAGTACTCATGCAAAAAAATCTACCTATCTCCCATTGACATTTATTTTAGTACTAATAAAGCATAACACGTAATAATATCTCCTTGAGGACCTCATGGATGACATACTGAATGAATGCTAGGTGTACTAACAATGCTAGGTGTACTAACAAAACCTCTTATCCCTTGGTTTAGTTCTACCATGAGTGGTTAGGTTATATCTACTTCCAGAAATACAGGAAGTATTAAAGGTAACATTTCAAGCTAAGCTGAGAGGTTACAAGAAAAACATTAGTAATAGACAATTCTGAAAAGCATTTTCTGCTAGATAATACATTACATTTTTGTTAACTCATAAATAGAGCTGCTATGCCATTATTATTAGTCTATAAATGGAGAACTTATATTCGTATCTTGGCTGGTTAGAACACTATATGCTTGTAGATTTTTGGATAATTTTGGTAATAATAGGTAACATCTATAAAATTCCATGTTTTGTGAATCAATATATATATATATATATATATATATATATATATATATATAAAGATAATTCTATTCAAAAAAAGACGGGCGCAGCAACGCGCACCATCATGGTCTAGTCTACCTTTAGTAGTAATCCAACCACCAGGTGGTTCATGAATCATCCAACGATCACGCCATATATGGACATTCTGCCCATTCCCAATTCTCCATACAATCCCTTCCATTAGTAGACCCAATCCATGAAGGAAGGCTTGTCATGTAGGCGAAAGATTACCGGTGAAAATCTTATCTAAAAATCGTCCATTAGGGAAATATTTCGCCTTCAGTAGCCTTGCACATAGACTATTTGGATACTCTATGATTCGCCAGGCCGTATACTTTTATAATATCATTTAGATTGGTAAAGTAGTGATCTAAATGACCTTATAAAAGTTTACAGAGGGAGTACTAAGGAGGCATCATCTTACTAAAAGAGTTATGAGTGCTTCGCTGCGCCGTTTTCTGCTCTTATGGCTATGGGTGAAAAAAAGTTTATTTGTGAAATTATTTGGTTATCACTTAGTGGGGCGAACTTTTTTGTTCCAGGTGCAATCCATAGTTCATAATTCACCGGTTACCATTGAGCCACGGACATGCAAAAAAGACGACACATACAACCAAGCATAGTAAGAGTAATAAGAGAAATGACAGTCAACAATTGTCGTAGGAAGCTTTAGAATCTGTAATGATTTACACTCGATATCCCATACGCTTAACAAAGAGACCCACCGAGCCATTGACCTAGTTAAAATCCAAGGCACAATTTCAACTTGGATACCTCAATTAATTGCAAGAGCTTCGATTCTAGAGAGCCTATAGTGGACTAAAAGACTAGTGCCTCACATATTCTAGTTGGATAAATTTCAATGAGGCTATGGTGTGTGCCACAATTATCCAACCAAGGCTACTTTCTTATTGCATCATCTTAATTTCTTTCAAGCAACCACCGGTGCATGTAAACAATACATCACTTTGTCCTGGATGGAGCATAGCTATGAAGTTCACACCGCGTCACCCCATCGACTCCATCATTACTTTGGTCAAGAGGAGGCGAGCTCTTCTACAAGGGCCCGTTTCCCTCTGCAAGCAACAAGTTCAGCAGAGGTGGCGTTCAACAGGATCATGTGGTGCCTGGGGCATCGGTCCAGCGTGCCCCATTGTCCATGCCCTAATTTCACCCAATCAGTCTGGCCATAGCTATCCGATCTAACATAAAATTGGATCTTCATGTGTCTGATCTTTGCAACAAAAATGCATCACTTGCAACATTATTTAATATGCTTGTCACATTGTCAGAACATTGTACTTCCTTCATTTCTTAATGTAGTGCACCCACAATTTTCGTGATTTAAATTTGACCACAAATTTAACCGACATGGATGAGTGCGGTAGGAGCAATTTTTTATCGCGCCATAGTTGATCACGTGGTTTCCTTTATGGTCAAACTTAAATCTCGAATAGCGTGGGCACACTACATTATTAAATGCAGGACATGCAAAAAGGGGTTGCAACATTTCTAAACAACCACATGGTTATTTTTGTGTATACATAAAAAAATCCTTGAGGAGAATCGTCCCAACATATGTAGTATGTGAACCAATGTTTGCAGGATGAGAGCCAAACCTCCGAACTACTCATTGTCGGTACCGTGAATCATTGGTTCACGGGATCAACTACACACGGGCCACCATTGCGCCTCCCCTTGCTTAGAAGCATCAAGAGTACAAAGATCCCCGACGGAGCCCCTGACAACGACTATGTTTCCTCACCACGGAAGGCATCCCTACCAAGCTGCCCAATGCCTTGCGCATTGGTTGGGCCCCATCAGAACTAACATGACACGTTGCGGGCAAGCAGCCTAGGTAGTGAAGATAAATTAGTAACTGGGGTGAGTCACGAGCTCGCTAGCCGCAGAGATGACACTTGTAACATCCCAAGTTTCTAAATTTTGGAGTGTTATACTAATTAAGTAAAAAATGGGTGAATGCTTGATTGGTTGTTTGAAAATTGACTAGCATTTGAAACTTTTGAAATTTAAATGAGAGGGATTAAAAGGACTTCCCCAAATATTCCATTTGGCATCCCTATGCATTTGAGTTTCAATATTTTTTTGACTTCCATTAAAGATTCGGAATCCAAAGGAAAACCATATGCCACTCAAGGATATTCAGGAGGGAAGATAACATGACTTTTTCAAAATATATGAATTAGAGTGGGGAGTGATGAGGACCACTTTCAAGATTCATTTCATTCACTTTTGAATAATTCTCATTCCTAATTTCAACTTCATTTCGCATATTAAAAAATCAAGTAAAGAGAGAAGGGAAATGTCGGGGATATACCCCGCGGTATGACCCGGCCTAGCGACTCACAAGAGACATGATAAAGACATGACATTTTATTAATGACCCGGTAGGTGGGTCGCAGGACGACCAGGCCCAAGACCCGGCATGTAAGCCGATGCCAGGCGGCTCACAAGAGAAGGCCCAAAGAGAGAAAGACTCCCTGCCAAGGAAACAAGACCCGGAATAGGATTCTAGAGAGACTAGTCCTAATCCTACTTCTAGTAGGACTCTATTTGTAAACCTACCCTCTCCACTTATATAAGGAGGGGTAGAGCACCCCTAGAAAGACAGATTCACAAATCCACAAGTTTAGACAGATACAAGAGATTAGAGATAGACAGATTAGAGGCTCTCGTGATTAGAGGTAGCAAACAACACCCTTGTAACCGAGAGATCTCCTTCATCATCAATACTAGACAAGCAGGATGTAGGCTTTTACCTCTATCGGAGGGGCCAAACCTGGGTAAACTCCGCGTCTCTCGATTCTGATCAACCCCTTCAAGCTGCCACATAGTTGCATCTTCGCCCTGAACCTAAGTCCGTTCACCCGGACATTTGCCATGAAAAATCCATGACAGAAAATATGAATCCTTTAGTATGAGAGAGGACATTTGGGAAAATGAATTTGAAACAAATAGAATATTTATTTGAAAAAGATTTAAAATTCTAATTCAAACTCAATTTGGATTTTACAAAATAATATTATATTTCCAAATATTATCAGAAGAGTATGTGCGTCGCAACGACAGAAAAAAATACCACACGTCTCTACACAATAACCGTGACTGAAGTCCCAACATATCTGCATGCATCCCCTCTTATCCTCCTTCGCACTCTTTTCAACGGTGGCCTGGATGCTCACAAAATCACAACTTGTTTGAATGTTGTAAATTCTAAGACATCTCCCTCCCTCTATCTCTCTCAACATAAGCTGAGAAATGTATATTATTTCACTTAAAGGTTTTGGAGAGGCATGTATGTGTGTTTATGGATGCAGTTTTTCATCTCCAAGCATATTTTGATGAGGTGTGGATTTCTAATAAGGAGCTACACTAGTACAAAAAAGACAGATAGTGCACAGTAGATTAAGATTCTACCATAAATAATATTTGAAAAATATTTAAGAGGTAAAAAATATCATATTCAAACTCTACACATGTTTCTAATCAATTTTCATATATAACATGTCAAAATTGGAGTTACGGTTTAAAAGATGTGCATATTTTAGAAAGTCTTTAAGCCCACTTAAAGTTCAACAATGGGTTGATTAAGCACAAGAACGAGGGGTTTAATACAAAACAATGAACAATTTTTGTCTCATTTAAAATAGGATGGTGGGTTAAGTTCCACAAACTTCAGGGTGTTTTCTGTGAAAACAATTTTTTTTCCTGGACACTACAATGTGTACTGCATGTTTATCTTAATAAAGTATAGGGGGTTTTGTGCAAAAATGCATGACGGACGGGCATAAGTGATAAGTCCGTTATTAGTAGGTAAAGATTTTATTTGGATAAGAAAATAGTTCATATTTTCTATATTTTGTTTTGAACAAATTCAATTATTATTTTCTTTTTCCACTTTTACTTCCTTGTTTTTAACGAAAAATGGGCCGAAGCCAACGAGCGCACAACGCAGCCAAGGCCGTACCCAACGAGTTCCAGCACCCGAATCTTTTCAGATCAACCTCATGCTTCGTTCCCCATTCTCCCTCTCTTTGACTGTAGCCCCTACCTACCCACACAAAGCTTCCGCATGGCACCTCCCTCGTCCTTCCTTTCTTCAAGTCAGGACATTGAATCCTCTCGGGATTCGCCGAATCTTGTGCTCGCTCCTCCTTCAAGTCACGACCCTCCTATAATAACGCCCCTTCTGCACCTGTTGCTCGCAAAACCCCTAAAACCTACCCCTCCTGTCGTCCAATCGCTCATCGGAGTTAACCGAGCGCCACCGCCACCCACTTCTCACCTTTGCCACCCTCGCCGCTGTCCGACGCCACCAACTTCAACGCAGCGCCTGCCTGCATCAACGCGTCATCTTCGCCGTCGTCTAGAACTCCTGGAGTTCTCGCACACAACCACCCCTAGCCATCATCATCGTCGAAGCCCCTCCCTTTGCGTTTGTCAGCTCCCTCTCTCTTCTATCTGTCTGTTCTATGATCTACGCAGTAGATTAGAATTTTTAATTAAATGAACTTGTACGCTACCGTTCGGTCGTTTGCCCATAGTCTGATGTCGGTCACTAGCCTGTTCAATCACTTTATGCCACATAGCACCTAGCTGTCCCATAGTCATTTTTAGTGTTTTTAGTTTTTGTTTTAAACAAATTCTGTTGAAATTTTGTTTTGATCACAACTTTTATGTTTTAAGTCCAAATCGAGTGATTCAAATTGCTAGTGTTCCATAGAAATATGTTTATCTTAAACCCCAGATCGCTAATAACTTTTCTTTAAAAATAGGTTTTTAATTAATTATGTTTGTTAATATTTTGTTTTTGTTCGTTTTATCCACACAAACAGAAAAATTGATAATTATTATAGACATATTTTGTATCAAAATTAAATCTGAACCGATTAGGCTTGTTTCTAAAGAAAAGTAATTGCTTTCTTTCATTTAAGAAATAATTCTTTCCTTCACTTCAATCAAATTGAACTAAAGTTTTTGTTTGTTAGCAGAACTAAAATTTATTAATAATTAACCTTGTTTAGATTAATTTTTAGTTCTGTTTGGTTTAGACCATGACTTTGGTTATATAAAAGCTTTTAATTTAATTCTTTTTTAATTAACGTTCTGTCAAAATATTTTATGTTAAACTAAGTTATTTTTTTACTTTTTTTAAACTTTAATTTAGATCGGAAACAAAATTTTATAAGTCATTGACATTTGTTTTGGTTTAAATTCTAAGTTGAATGTTGTTTAGGTGATAACTTGAGTTTTATAATATAGTTTTAATTGATTCTTTTTGCTAGTAAAAAATATTATAAAATACTTACGTTTAACTAAATATTTTATATTTATTTTCTCTTGAAATTTATATTCACATGAGAAGCTAATATGTTTTCATTGCTAAGAAACTTTAAGTTTTTCTTTAGGTTTTAATGATGTTTCTTTTGATGTAGTCTTTTGATTCTTCTTTTGGATTACCCTATATTTATTTATAGTTTTATTATTATTTATTTATATTGATTGATAGTGCAATTTCTTACATGAATGCAATTGTTTGAATATAAAAGATTTTCTCAGAGTGTGACAAATATAACATTCAAAATTTGTGAGAGCGATGAATTTCACCAATAAGTACGAGGCAAGTCACATTCGCTCATTTTGTGGATAACCATCTTTTATTTTCATTAGATTCAACCTTTTGTACCATGCATTCAAGTAGGTAATTTTAGAAACTTGGTTACTAAGTAGTATCATGAGGTAGGAACCCATAGCGTTCTTACCGAGCCACGGGAACATTATTTATTCCAATGCTACGCTTTAGTACACGGTGATTGGTATGAGTGATCACGAAATAGCTGAGAGTCGTGACTCTTAACAATGAAGACAAGTTTAAGACTTCAGGACTCAAGCCAAGATTTTAGAGTACCACTGGGTGGAATGTATAAGGGGCGCCTTGGAGAAACAAGAGTTCAGCCCATGTGAGCAGGAGTAGGCATTGTTATCACGACGAAAGATCCACCTAGGCTCAAAGAGATAGGAGGATACTTCAAGAACAAAAGCTTACCTGTGCAACCACAAGTCATTATGGGATCTGGCTTGGTTGATCTTAGTTCTGACTTTGGCGGGATACTGCTATGAGATGTAGACGAACAGTAGGATTGGATGGGCACCGTCAGTGGTTAGACAAACTCTCTGAAAGACCATGTTACGGTCATCCTGTTCTCAAGCACTAGGTAGTGCTAGGACGTAAAAGGAGTGGTCAAATCTTGGGGTAAAGTGCGCAAAATTCTACATAGTATTAACCTAACCGATTGGCCATGTCACCGGTTATGGACAACTTGAGCCTCTGGAATTGGAACTATCATGGAACTCTTAGCACCGCACTATAAATTGATTATTCGGTTTAACAATGACTTTGGGCTATGTGAATTTGGTTGGCAGAACCATCTCATTAATGACATTAATTTGTAGCAACTAATCTGATTGCTTTTGAATAGGGAAAAAGTAGCTTTTATGCAAATTAAGACATATAGCCTCCACAACCATAGTGCATATAGTGATAGAGTTATTTTCGTTTGTCCTCATATGTGATATTACCAGTACATTCAATATACTAACTTAACACGTCTGCAACTCATCATGTTGAAGGAATTTGAACGATTGGTAAGAGTTACGTTGTAGGGTTATGGTCTACCCTCAACTTGTCGTTGGTGTTGATGCGACTCCACGCCCTTATGATTGTTTTATGTTGTGTTATTTGAGGTATACTCTGGATGTATGTTACGTTATTTCATCGATGCACTGTGTGTGCTAGCATATTGATCCAGGGATAGCACAGAAAGCAAGAGGCACCAATCCATTTAGGTCAGGTCACTACAACACCTATACTAGTGTGTGGCGCCACTAGGTTATTGTGCCACCATGGGTGGTAGTGACAAGACGGACGTTTGTTCCCAGAACAAAAAATACAGTGACACATAATCAAGCATTCAATGCTCGCACCTACCATGTCGTCTCAGGTAGGTGCGAGCATTGAATGCCTGATTATGTGTCACCGTCTTTATTCTTCTGGGAACAAACGCCCGTCTAGTCACTGCCACCCATGTTGGCACAATAACCTAGTGGTCCACAAACTAGTACATGTGTTGTAGTGATCTAAACTAAATGGACCATAGAGCTAGACAAACAAATGATTTATCCTGACAAGCTGTTTGTGTTGTGGGGACATGGTTGTTGGTAAACAATTGTATGAGATGTGATTTGCTCTGTTTCCACAACATCTATGCTCTGTCTACAGGACACAAATATTGTCGCATAACCAACTTGAACGTCCAATTACATAAGTGACTACACAACACATGTACATTCCTCAATACAAATTTAAAAGAAGTAGACGATCATCAACTCATATTGTTCTTCAAATGACGATTTCCGCCACTTCTCTGGTTGTGGCTATCCCTCGCCATTAGTAGGAAGGAGGCAATTCCTCGTGTCAACGATCCTCCTGTTAATCTTGTAGCTTGTGTACGCATCCTTGGCTGTGTACTTGATGTGTTCTTCATCCATTTCATTCATCCAGGCCTTGTGCCACACAGACTTGTCCTAGTCACCATCAGCCTTCATGTCTTTGTAGTATGGGTCGATGATAGTTGTGGCGAGGTCAACCCGGGAGTGTTTCTGCTTCTTCTTATCTCCGCCCGAGACCCTGTACTGATCTTGGATGTTGATAAGCTTCTGGTAGGGCAAGCCCAAAGTCTTGAGCTCCTTTAGATTGTTGGTGGTGTCCACCATTGCGAATTTTTAATCAGGGTTGTTGATAAACCTGAAAAAAATTCTCACAAGGACTTGTGGCTAGGAAGTAGTTGTAGACAAGCACGTGATCCGCACGCACAAATTGGGTGACAACAACCTTGTGATCATGCCAGACATGACCGCCGGTGTACTCGAGGTTGAAGCCGACCACTTTATAATTTTCATACTCAATAGGAGTTGTTCCATCGTGTTGACGGAGTTCTCCACCACGACCGGATCGTTGGTGTACACCACCAAGAGGTACGTCTTCCTGATGTGGGTGTCTACTTTGACAATAATGGTGAACTGCCGCTCGGTGTCGGCAGCCCCCATTGAATTCGCACGGGAAGGTTGAAGAAATGAAGAGATGTGCATACTTTCTCTATTATTTGACATCGTGGGTGTGCTTCTTGTGTTGTGCGGCGCGATCGGAAGGTGGACGAGATAAAGGTAAATGGTCGCGTGAATAAATGGGTGGGCGGTGGATGGCCTGGAATTTTGGCACGTCCGCATGGCATTTTTTGCAGCGCTTAACTGCATTGTGGCGTCGGGTGAGGCACAAGCGTATGCATATGGCGCCCCAAACGTATGTGATTGTTCACGCTTGGAGGGACACCGACATAGTGCACACGCACAGACTCAAGCAGAGCGCGCCGCGGCCGCCTCGACCGTCTCATGCATAGAGAAGTCCGCGATGGTTCGTACAGAACGGCAATTTGCTATGTAATAAAACGCAAACGCTTTTTATTATTAACTGTTGTGTACTTGTCATTTCACCCTCCTTCGTCCCTTCTTGTCATCGTGATGCCGACCGAGAATTCTAGTGCTTTGGGTGCGCACATGCGTTTCTTTTGGCCTTCCCGTTCCCACGCAACCGCGCAGATTCGCGCGCAAGCTTCCCGCCCTGCTCGCCGAAATCCCCTAAACCACCAATGCTTGGTCTCCTCCTTTATAAACCCTCACGATCGACGTCTCCACATAACATTCACCCCCTCTCTCCTCATAGATTCTCCAGTTTGCTTTTTCGCCAATCGTCAATGGAACATATCCATCGTCATTGCTCTGCCACTCCGCCCGAGGACAGCTCCAGCTGGAACACTAATGCAGGAATGCCTAGCAGTGGCGGGTGGGAAAAGCCCAGCAGTGGTGGGCAAGGCTCTCAGGGCCGCACGCCACTGCTAGAAGGCCATCATTGGCGGGTGCTCGCCCGCCACTGTTAGGCCAGGAGTAGTAGGGGGTTCTAGGTCATGCCTGTCACAACACTCGGTGTTGGACGCCACTGGATTTGCACGGTTCTATGGCGATCATTTTCTACTGCTCACAACTGCAATTGTTCCAAGTTGACATAATTGAATTACATCATACTGTTGGAGATATGCACTAGAGGCAATCATGTATGATGATATTTAATATGTGTTTATGAATAAAGATAGTGCTTGGACATTATCATTGATGTGTATTAACAAGTATGTGACTTGTTTGTGAGACTGTGCATTGTATGATGACTGTCCTAAATGGTCCCTAGTTGAAAGGGTTGTGTGGACGCGCAGCCAGTTAGACTAACATATGACACGATGGATGGTCCGGTTTCACTGACCAAGTAGCATTGGATGCTAGCCGGATAATATGGACTCAGATAGGTCTGGTCGGATTCGACATAGCCAGATCCGAGTCGAGATAAGGTCTGAGTTGGACAGACCCAACTATGAGACACAACGATAGGTCATCTGCGAGTCTCTAGTACAACATACGTTCTATGTCCTAAGACCTGAGCTGACGCATGTCCTCCGGATGGTGACATACTTGCTTTGAGCCGACCAAACGGTACTCCATGACTCGGTAGTTACAAAGGTAGGTTTCGGGCTTGTCTAGACCCATGCTGCCATACATGGTCGAGCAAGATGGGATTTGCCCCTCCTACCAGGAGAGATATACTTTGGGCCCCCTCGGGTGATCCGACTTGGATAAGCATGGCCATGCGATGAGGATTATGAGATAATCCGAAGTGTTGGTCGGATTCACTGGAACGAGAAAGAGGCTGTGCTGCAACAGGGATGACCATGTCGCCTTGTGCATGACAACATATATCGCGTGGCAAAGGGAACAAAAGTGTGAAGTACAGGTTCGCCTAACCAGCTTCATCGGACACTTGGAGTCGGCATGTCTTGCTAGAGGCCGCTACCGACCGGTCGAGTCGGATGTCATCTGACTCATGACCAAGTGGACGAGAACCTAAAGGGTCGCGCGCTTAAGGGAAGGAACATGTGGGCTTTAGGATCCGTGCGAGACCCAAGTGTTGAGTCCGCGCCGGATGCCTATATATAGTGGAGGTGCGGCACACCCATCCAGTTGATCGCTTCAGCGTCGTCATTAGGGATTTGCATGAGTTGCAACTAGCCACCTCCGCTTGCCACCGCCGACCGTGTGATTAGACCTAGCAGTCCGCCGCATGGGTGTTCCTCCTACATGCGCGGATACCATTAGAGGCGGTGCACTTGCGCCACTCCGATGAACCTGTACGTGGGATTCGGCGATCGGCTGTTCAAGGGAGATCGGAATGGCTATTCGAGGGAGTGATCGGACGAGGAGGAGACGGACCACACGAACGCGCTGTCCCAACTCTACTTCTGCTGCACGGCACTACGTGTCTAGTGGTAACAATTTGTAATCCATCTTCGTAGAAAGTTCTTGGATGTTCTGCGCGTAGGAAATTTTTAATTGGCATACGATGCACCTACGGTAGAACCCAACACATATTGCATCTGAATCATATCATCATATTCCATCTGATACATAAATTCTGGTTTGAACCTTGATCCACATACACAAACCACATTACAATGATTTAGATTAATGAAACTAGTAGTTATAAAATATAATAAGTGCATTACTAATAATTAATAAGAATTTATTTGAGTGACATGAGTGTCGGCCGAAGTTCAACACGTAGACCATTAGTAGAAGCCGTACATACTACATGAATTAGTACTTGATGGAACGAACAGGGACCGACGAGCTGCTTGCTCTAGAATTGGAGATTTGGCCTCTTGAAGAGCCCATTACATGACCTTGGCGGGCGTGGTTGTGGAGGTTGGGCTCACACCCATCCAGATCCTCAGCCTCTAATCACTATAGCATCCTCAAGGATGCACATTGCGAGGTCAGTGAACCGCCTCTCTGTAATCTTCTCAATCGCTAGAGAGAACAATGGGACATTGGAACACTTTTGCCTCAAGATAACATCTCCTCCTTGAGGTGATCTGTCCGATACCCTTCTCGTGTCCATAGAGAGTGCTTCTCCATGTCCATCGCACAAAACCCCTCCCATAAATATTTTGGCGGTCCCATCTGATATTTTTAGCAGACAATACATTCAAAATATATACATATAGAAAAGATCACAAGGTTAATTAAACATAGGACACTCGTACACATAAAGTAGAGATCATAAGGTAACAATCATAGTTTAATGTTTTTCATGGTTTACTAGACTAGAAAGGAGCATGTATATCGCCATGTTGATGTTTCATTCTCATGTCTCGTTCTTCTTGACTCTCTGCCAGCAGTAGAACATCCCCTCGTCCCTCACTACATGGTGATTGATGATATTCGTGAGCACTGTCTGAAGGTACTCGTGCTCTGTCCAAAAGTGAGCTAGCTTAACTTCCTTCTCATTGTCTTCAGACCATTTCTATAACATTGAATCACTTTTTAACACTGATCCTGCACGCACATAGTCATCCATCAAGACCATGGCATAGTAGCCAGACATGTGCATGGTTTAACCTTTCAGTTGTTGCCGGCAACAAAAGACCTCTGTGGGTTGAAGTCTCCATCAACGTGGATGTACGATAGCATCACCTAACCCAAACCACGAGAAAACTCTTTGAGTCCCCATTGCGTTTGGTCTTCCTATCCCTTCCCTCTACTTATACTTGTATGTCTTTAGTTTCCTCTGCTATACTCTTAGATTTGCATGTGTAGGGTGTGCTCGAGTTGATAGAATTGCTAAAATTGCCAACCTATAAAAACTGGGAAAAGGCTAGATTTTATTTGGTCAAGTAGTCTAATCACCACTCCCATCTAGACATACTTTTGATCCTACACCACCTCAGGAATCATACAACCCCCATGGAAGCTAGGTAACAAATAAAGGACGACGCACATAGTGTCGGCCCACCCACCACTTTGAGCACATGGGAGGAAATTAATCATGAGAATGTGTGAGCTCGAAGTTTGCTAAGACATGTCATCATGACCCACTGTAACTTGAACAAAGACGAATACATTCATGTGCAAGTACCCCTCTCGTTGCCAGTCAAAGGAATAACATATAGACCCTAGGGTCCCATCGATAGGTGTGTCGTGAAAAACCGTACAAGGGAGACATGCATGGTCGATCAGATGACAAGCACTACCTTCATGCAGCCCAAATATATGTACATGTGATGTGATGTGTTCAAATGCCCAATGCACAACTCTGATGTGGCACCAGCTAGTTGAAAGACATTGGGTGTCGGTTCAGCCAATTAAGGCCGACAGGAGGGAAACCAACACATGGGCTCAAACTTTGGGGTGGCGTACAAATGCCACCACCTATCGTAGCAAAGACCAAGAGGAGCGAGTCATGGTCAACCCTTATTTGTTGTGGGTCAAAGGGATAGACCATGGCAAACTTAGTTACTTTTAATGTGTGCCTCCAAAAGTTTGTCAAGAATTAATGGCAGCAAAAACTCTTTGAAATAGAATTCATGCACATTATATTTTGAAACACTAATGTTATAGAAATCAATAAAAAGGCACAAAACATGAAATTTACAAAAAAACATTCTCAATATTTAGATAACTATAAATCTTATTAAAATCAATAGAAAGGCACACCATATGTTGAAATAACAATTTTTTTTAAAAAACAAATAACAAAATATGGCACAAAATATGGAATTTACAAAAAAATCTCTCTCAATATTTAGAAAACATCAAATCTCATTGAAATCAATAAAAAGGCACAACATATGGTAAAATAATTTTTTTCGAAAAAACAAATAACAAAACATCATTCTCAATATTTACAAAACAAGGACCACAAGTTTTATTTAGCCGGATTGAAAAATCACTTCAAGCATTTTGTGATAAATGCTTGTAATGATCATATCACACTGCCTAAATGAACCTTGCGATATAGTAACTTCCCACGCGAACACGCTTAACTTATGAGTTCCATTCGAATGAGTTAGGGGATGAGAACCTGCACCTTGCTGATAAGGATTGCATCCTCACATTTATAAGGCTTGCCCCAATAGTCACTTTTGGGTCCAGCTACGTATCACAACATTTCTGGTATTAAAACCCATGTGGGATTGTGGCATGGCGGCACGACAAACATATCCAGAGACTGATGATGACATCTAACTCTTTCTCGGTGCGGTGTCGCTCTTGATCTCTAACATGCTTCGTCTCGTTCTCCTCGTCGAGGGAGGTTGATGATGGGGCCTATTGGGGTATTGGCAGGAAAGTGTTTGGGGGTGTGGCGGGAGAAGCATGTGTCGATAGAACACCATTAATATAAAAAGGATAACTTAGGAAATAAGGAAACTCAATTGAGCATGACACGTCCGCACACAGTGCTTACACACGTATTGGGTGCGAGGCGGTTGTCTACAACTGCACCAAATTATTCATGGTTCGTTTTGCCTTTTTTACACATTAACTGAGTTTTCTATGCATTTGATACACATAATTCAAATTTGAACTACCAATGTATGCTCCGGTGCACTAAAATGGGCTTACAATCATATTTGTGTCCTTTGGTGCAGGTTCAGGTCACATGGAAGGAATGTGAATTAATTCCAATCATCTCGGCGTTGTGGATAGGCCGCAAACTTTGAGAATCTTGGCCTGTAAATCCAAAACTCATCTAAAATTCACGAATCCTGTTATCATGACACGACACATTTACACCATGGTAAAACAATTGACCAATTCGGTACAACTTTTGGGGCAAGCATCTTACAAACTAGATATTCTCATAAGAATCATCCTGGTTTCGATCTAGAATGTGTTGCCTCCGTAGGCGAAACGACATTCCGTGCCTCTTCAGGCCTTAATATATTTTTCTAGAGGCAACATAGAATAATATGAGTGTCATGCTACAATATGGAATCATTCGTGGTTTGCTTGGCCTTTTTATGCATTAACTGAGTTTTTACGCATTTAATAAACATAATTCAAATTTGAAGTGCAAACGCATGCTCCGGTGCACCAAAACGGGTTTAAAAATCATATGTGTGCCCTTAGGTGCTTGTTTAGGTCCCATGCAAGGAATGGGAATGAATTTTGAACATCTCGACGTCGTGGCTAGGCCAAAAACATTGGTAATCTTTGTTTTTAAATTCCAGTAAATCTAAAACTCGTTTGAAATTCATGAAAATTATCCAAGTTTCATGGCAGGGCACATTTACACCGTGGTAAAAAAATAGATCAATTTGAGACAACTTTTGGGGCAAGCATCTTACAAACCGGAGCTTCTCACAAGAATCATTGTGGTTTCTATAGGGAAGGTGTCACCTTTGTGGGCGAAACAACATTCAGTGCCTCTTCTTGCCTTGAATTATTTCTAGATTCAACATAGAACAATACGAGTGTCGTGCTAAAATATGAATTATTCATGTTTCAGTTGGCCTTTTTTATGTACTAACTAAGTATTCTATGAACTGAATACACATAATTCAAATTTGAACTACAAGCACATGCTCTAGTGCACAAAAATGGGTTAAAATAAAATTTGTGTCATAGGGTCGATATTTAGGTCCCATGCAAGGAATGGGAATGAATTTCAAACATCTCGGTGATGTGGCTAGGCCACAACCATTTAGAATCTTGGTTTTGAAATTCCCATAAATCCAAAACTCGTCTGAAATTTGAAAGCACATTTGCTCCCTTGGTGGTTTTGGTAATTAATAACAACATATAAGTCATTGAACTAATGTTTTCACCAAGTATATTTTAGGGAAAGTTCAATGATGGGAATGGCTAAAGGATTATGGAATTACCCCAAGATTCAATGAAATAGGTTGGACAAGCTTCAAGCAAGAGGACTCTACATTTTACATTTGTGAGAAATCACTTTGAGTCTATAGGAAAGCCAATACTATTAAAAGGGGGTAAAGTTTTGATGGTGAACAGTATGCTGAAACGTGCACATGTGATAGTCACCAAAACATCCACATACTCTCCCACCAAAGTCTGTCCTAAGCCAAACATGCAAATCGGTGAAACCAACATTCCTTTCCCAGTGCCACCGAGTTCCAAACCCTAGACAGACTCAGCCAAACCCTAACACTTCGGTGCAGCCGACACTGCACTCGGTGCCACCGAGTTGGGTTGCCAACTTTCTGTTACGCAAGTTCTCATTTTTTGTCTGACTGAGAATGGTGAATCGACGTCACCGAGATTGGTAAATCTGAACATTGGTCACCTTGTCAGTGCAACCGAGTATTGTATATCAGTCCCTCCGAGATTCAAAAGTTGCCACTTTTATTAACTTCGGTACCATCGAGATTTACACATCGCTGTCACCGAGTCTGACTTATTGTGTGTAACGGTTGGATTTTTGGGGATGCCTATATATACCCCTTCACCACCACCCACTCGAAAGAGAAGCACTCAGAACTATTCCATACCTATCCTACTCAGTTTTCTAAGAGAGAACCACCTACCCTTGTGTTGAGGTCAAGATCTTCCACTCCAACCATATGGATCTCGATTTTTAGCCTCCCCAAGTTGCTTTCCACCAATCCCATCTCTTATACCAAGCCAAATCTGTGTGAGAGAGATTGTGTGTTGAGGAGTCTATCATCTTGAAGCATAAGAGCAAGGAGTTCATCGTCATTACCGAGCCTATTACCTTTTGGAGGGTGCTGCCTCCTAGATTGGTTAGGTGTCGTTTGGGAGCCTCGTAATTCGTGTTGTGAAGTGAACCAAGAAGTTTGTAAGGGCAAGGAGATCACCTACTTCATGAAGATCTACCCATAGTGAGGCTAATCCTTCATGGACGGAAGCCGCATGGAATAGTAAAGGTTGCTTATTCGTGGAACCCTTCGTGGGTACAACCCTCCGTGGACTCTCGCGACCGTTACCCTCCGTGGGTTGAAGACTCCATGAACATGGACGTATGATAGCACCACCTATCGGAACCACGGGAAAAATCATCGTGTCATCACTTGTGTTTGCATTCCCAACCCTCTCTTTACTTACATGTGCAATGTCTTTATTTTCCGCTGCTACACCCTTAGACATTCATTTGTAGGGTGTTACTTGATATGCTATGAATGCTGAAACTTGCCAAGAACTAAAATTGGGAAAAAGGCAAAACTTTTATTTGGTCAAGTAGTCTAATCACCCCCCTCTAGATCTACTTTCAATCCTACAAGTGGTATCAGAGCTTTGGTCTCCATTGCATTGGTTTCACAACCTAGGAGAAGTATGGCATCTAGTGAGGGAAACTATCACCATAGAGGTCCATACTTTGATGGCACTAATTTTGCTAGTTGGAAGCATAAAATTAAAATGCGTTTGCTTGGTCATAATCCTGCCGTTTGGGCTGTTGTTCGTGTTGGCTTGCAAGGTGAATTCTTTGCGGATGGAAAGGAACCGGATCGTGAAGCATCAGCGGATGAATTGAAGATTTTGCAACTCAATGCTCAAGCATGTGACATACTCTTCAACCGCCTTTGTCCTGAAGAATTCAACCAAATCATTCTTCTTGAACACGCAAAAGAGATTTGGGATACTTTGATTGATATGCATGAAGGAACTGTGTCCGTTAGAGAATCCAAGTTAGATGTTTTCAAGGTCATCTTGACAAGTTCAAGATGAAGGATGGTGAAGGAGTCACTGAAATGTACTCTAGGATAGCTCTCATCACAAATGAGATTGCCGGCTTAGGAAGCGAAGAAATGACTAACAATTTCATCATCAAGAAGATACTTCGAGATTTGGATGAGAGATATGACACCATGTGCACATTGATCCAAATGATGTCCAACTACAAAAATCTCAAACCAACGGAAGTGATTGGTAGAATTGTTGCTCATGAGATGAAACTCAAAGACAAGGAAGACATTCATTACAAGTCTAGCGGTGTTTACAAAGCCACAAGTGATGCTCCCGCTACCTCAAGCGACAACCTTGTCACAAATGAAGAGATAAGCCTCATGGTAAAGAAATTCAACAAGTTCTACAATAATAGAAGCAAAGATCGCAGCTCCAACTCAAGATATGAAGAGAAGCTTTCGTCAAGTCATGACCGAAACTGCTACAATCGTGGGAAGCCCGTACACTACTCAAATGAGTGCTCGGCTCCCTACAAACGAAGAGAAGAGTCACCAAGAAGAAGAAGCTCAAGAGACGAATCACCTCGAAGAGAGAGAAGGAGCAGAGATGATCGTTATGAACGAAGACTCTCAAGGAGAAGTAGGGACTCGGAGAAGAAGGACAAGAACACTAAGATCTAGTCAAGAATAAATCATCAAGCTCATGTTGGTGAATGGGTTTATGGCTACGACTCCGACAACCACTCTAAGAGAAGCTATCACTCCAACTCTGACTATAGTCAAAATGATGGTGTTGCCGGAATTGCACTAGTGACAACCAACTCCTATGATCTATTTGATTCACCAAATGAAGTAGGTGGAAGTTGCTTCATGGATAAAGGCCCCAAGGTATCACATCCATAATATCTTGATTTCGATAGTGATGAAGATGATTTGCTTTACGATGATGACTTGCTCTGTGATAAAACTAGTGATGTTAATGAACTTGATAATTATCATGCTAGTCGAGATAAGTCAATTGACGATGATAAGATGAAAATAGAAGAACTAACTTAATAACTCAACACTCTTAAGTTAGCTCATGAATCTACTCTTGAAGATCATAGAGAGCTTGTATGAGCTCATGAGAAGCTACGCTTCGAGAAGCTACGCTTCGAGAAGCTAAATTTGGAGCAAGAACATGAATTTCTTAAAGCTATCAATGACGATCTCCGAAAGAAGACTTCATATTATATTGCCGAACGACTACTCTTGTCTATATTCATGCCACAAGTCAAATCTAAGCAAACTAGTAACAAAGGAAAGAAAGGTTCTTCATCTAGTAGCAACAATAAAAATGCTAAACCCAATGATGTTGCTCCTAGTAGTTCTATTGATTCTACTAATGATGATTCTCTTAGCCAAGTTACACTTGAGCAAGAAAATGCTTTATTTAAAGGAATTATAGAGAAAGGTATCTACAAGAGTCTTGAAGGGTACAAACAATTTGATGAGATTGTACGCAAGCACAGAGGATACCGGAAGAATCATGGTGTTGTCTACTTCAACACTAATGGAGTTGAATGGGAAGAAGGTTAATATCCTAATCCCAAGTTTGTTCCTCAAAAGGAGAAGTATGAAAATACTCTTACCAAAGAGGACAAACACTCAAGATGACCTTCCACCATAATACACCAAGCTCAAGGGCAAGAACAAGCTCCAAGAGGACGTTGCCTCTTATGAAGATGAACCCCAAGCTTTGGTGAAGTGGGTTCCCAAGGCTACTACAAGCTCAACTTCTACAAGTGCTACTTCAACACAAAGGATCCCCATCAACTTGTTGTGGATTCCCAAGAAGAAGAACTAGAGAGTTCTTGAGGGGTGACTCCGCCAATGAAATTTACTCATATTCATTTTTGGCAAGATCTATTTGCAATAAGCATCAACCCTATGCAACATATCAAGAAGTCACACATTCCCTCAAAGGTAAGCAAGGGACAAGGTAATCAACAAATCAATGGACATCATTACACATGCTTTGCACTCCATGTCCATAGATATCCTTAATTTGTCTCTTGTGTGTTGGGACTAACCCATGTAGGTGAGAAGAGTAAGGAAGCAACAAGGATGCTCCCAACTCTTGGTGATCTTCATCAACCTTGAGCATCCATCACTAGCTCACCAATATGAAGTCTTCACTGACAAAACCCAAGGTTAGTTTATCCCTCTCATGGGGGGATGTCACATCAAGGGAGAGCTTTACTCTAGGACTTGAGTTAAAGTACGTCTTAGAATGTGACAACATTAAATGATTTATGAAAAAGTGGTAACCCCACTTGTGCTTAAACGATGAGTATGACCTATGATCAAGTACTCTTACTTCGCTCCTAAGTCAAATAATCATATATAGATGAATCCGTCATCGCCCAAATGCTTGTCAGATGCTAGAGTGTTTGTGCATGTTTGCCATGATTTCATTTGACATCTTATTGTGTGAGCATGTTGGTCTGCATTTATTTTCTCATTCAAGGATATCCAATTGTTGCTATTTGGCCTTTTGATTTATCTTTTGCCAATTGGATATACAAGAATGCCTAGGACCAGTTCTTTAGCTATCTATGCTTTCTCACCCCATACTCTATTCATGCCGCATCACAAAATTTGAACAAGTGCTTTTCGATCCCTCTGTGTGTGGAGCACTCGGTGTTCCGTATCGACAAGGACTGACCATTAAAACCTCCCAAGTGCATCTCGGTGGAACCAACCACAAAATCTCGGTCTCACCGAATGCCTAGGGTTGATCTGGTTTTTCAATCTCGGTACAACCGATTTCATTTTCTCGGTTACACCGAGTGTCCCTGTCAGCTGATAGTTGAGGCACTCGGTGACACCGAAAACTTAGAATCGGTGTCACCTATAGTGGTGGGTATAGAGGCTGTGGACCCCGACTCTTTGAATTTCTATCTCATTCATCGCGCTCCAAAATCCTAAGCTGCTGTTCCAAAGACCTCTGGTTATCGCCCTTATCTCCCCATGCTCCTCCGCCATTGGGAATCGCCGTCGCCGACGAATTCCTCTCACTCGTCACCGTCGTAGAGGATCGCGCCAAGCTAGGGTACGGATTCGATCTCTATTGCATTCCCCGTCCGATTCTTGCACATTAGATCCTTGTTTATTATTTATACAAGCTTTGCACATGTTCCTATCGTCTCAAAACACCAAAATCTCATGAAAGCTGAATTTTCTAGGGTTTTGCCGTTTGCCCGATAAATTTCGGTGGAACCAAAACGGACATATCGGTCTCACCGATTTGGATTTTTGTGTGGCTGAGAACTGACTCGGTGGAACCGAGTACCACTTTTCTTTCTGATCGAAAAGGGTGCCAATTTTCGGTTAGTGAGCCAGTCAGTCTCGGTCTCACCAAAAATTCTGTTTCGGCTGCACCGGTACTTATTTGACAAAATGCAAAAATCTTGAAAATTCATTGTTCAAATTTCAAAAACCAGCCTCATTTTGTGATGACTCATCTCCTTCTGCTCTCCTATACTCTATTCACAGAGTCAGTATGTCAGGCTCAGAGGACAGCCAAAATTTGGCAGAGTAGGGAGTTGACATGAGTTCTGGAACAAGCCCGGAAGCCAGTTCTTTCTCAGATCCAGGCACCCCCAGCTCTCATGGGTTGCCCAAGGCTGCCACCAGGACCAGGAAGAAGCTCAATTCTGATGAAGAAGATTCAGATTTCATTCCTGAGGAGATTCCCGTTAAGAAGCCAGAAAAAGCTGCCAAGAAGTCAGCAACTGAAGCTACTTCTTCTCGGAGAGTTGTTAGCAAAGTTTATGCACCTGCTAAAACTTTCAAAGCACATGAGAGTGCAAGAGCCGCTGTGTCAGTTGAGGTCCCCAAGAAAGCTATGCCTAAGAAGGCAGGGGAGAAAAAGTCCAGGAAGAGGATTGTCCATGTGATTGGCAGACCTAGCTCTATGTATGAAGATCCAGAGGAGGGTGCTGGTGTTGCTGTTGAGGAGGAGGAGTAAGAACATGTTGAGATTGCCCCTCCCAAGAAGACAACCAAGAAGCTTATGGCTAATGCTATGCCAAAGACTGGCACCTCCAAGAGCACCAAGCCTACTTCCAAGAAAGCTGCTGCACAGAAGTCCAAGAGGACTACCAGAGACATCCCAGCTTCAGAAAAGAACAAAGGGACTGCCTCTAGAGTGGAAGATGATGTTGACTTGACTACCTTGATGAAGCTCAGACCATATCTTCTAGTGCATGATGCCAGCCACTTAGTTGCTGAGGACATGAAGAAGAGGAAAGACTCACGATTGAGAGCCTGGAGAGCCATAGATCCTTATGCTCAGAGGAGGAAAAATTCTATTTACTACAGGTTTTACACAAGAGAGCAACATGATTTCTATCACACCGTGTTGCTTGAGAAGAGCCCAACTGTTAGCGACATGAGTTATGTCGATTGGAAGTTCATCAAATATAATGTTGACTACTTTCCGATTGTCCAAGACAACTTCCATTGCATTGGTCTGGACAAGTTCATTGGCAGAGAGCTTACTACATGGAACGACGAGATGATCATGCAATTCTACTCCACTGCTCACTTCTACGGAGATGGTAGAATTGCATGGATGACTGAAGGTGCTAGATATGAATCCACTGTTGAGGAATGGGCTGCTCTTCTGGAAGTTCCAGAATCTTAGGAAGGAGATCTGGATGTATACTCTGAACCCAAGGCAAGTCACAATGCCATGAAAGACATGTATACTCCTATCCCCGTAGACAAGGTGCAATCACAGAAGCTAGGATCCATCTATTATCTCCTAGCAGGCCTCCGTACTATGAACACTATTCTCAGGCATACCTTGATGCCCAAGTCAGGAGATGACAAGATGATTCGAGGCTACTTCATTAACATGCTGATCCACCTTGACAGGAACACCAGGATTAGAGTCATGGATATGATTGTTGAGACAATCAAGAGGGTTGCTGCTGACCAGAAGCGCTCTTGCTGTTATGCACCCTACATCCAGCTTCTTATCAACTCTGAGTTGAAGAAGCACATTTTTGCTCTAGATCGTCCACATCTGCCCCTACAGCCAAAGTTCGAAGATAATGTCGTGGTGATGGACCCAGATCAATCCACTTCTGCTACAACACAGGCAGAGGTAGAAGCAGTTCAAGCCGCTAGTGCTCAAGCCCCCAGATCTAGGAACAAGCAAATGGATCTTTTGATCACAGCCGTCCAGGGCATGCAGAAGGATATCAAGGGGATTATAGATAACCAGAATAGTCTAGTGAGGATCTTCGAGACAAGAATCAAGGTTCTTGATGATAAGGTGGACAAGTTGTCCAAGACAGTGATAGAGCTCCAGAAGGAAGTTGACTCCGTGCACATCCCTCGGGTCTCTTCTACTTCTGATGATGATGATGATGAGGAGGAAGGATCACCTCTCGGCCCAGGCACCCAGTTCACCACTCAGATGAGATCAACCACAGTGCTTGCACCATAATTGAGGCCCTCTTCATCAGCACCTGCTACTGTGAGCACAACTCCTGCTCCATCAGCTCCTGTTCCATCAGTATCCACTCTAGCTCCATGAACGACATCTCCAGAGATCTTCGTCGATGTCGTACTCTCGACTCCTTCATCAACAACCAGAGGAGATCAACCCAAGAACGCTTAGATAGATACCTTTGAACTTTTTGGTAACTTGTTGCCAAAGGGGGAGAAGTGCATATAGATCATTAGGCTTCGAGAGAGAGAGAGCATTTGGTATTTTGTCGCTTTTTCAAAAACAATTGCTTTTTGTTGCCGTGATACTCTTTTTTTATGCTTGTGATACATGCTTGATGATGTTCGATCATACGCTTTAATGTGTGATGCTACTATTTCCTATCATCTTAATGCTTATGTGATGATCATTAACCTTTGGTTGATTGTGTTCTGCTATGATATTCATTCCGATTACTCTCGCACACCACCAAGTGGTATGTGACATGTAATAAGTGACCCATGTACCTAATCGATTGTGCATTTGCATTCAAATGAAAATTTAAAAATAATGCACAAATTTAGGGGGAGCTCTTCCTTATCACATACTTCTCAAAGCGACGATTATATTCCATGATTATATCTTTTTCAAAGCTTTGATCTATATGTTGTCATCAATTACCAAAAAGGGGGAGATTGAAAGCACATTTGCTCCCTTGGTGGTTTTGGTAATTAATAACAACATATAAGTCATTGAACTAATGTTTTCACCAAGTGAATTTCAGGGAAAGTTCAATGTTGGGAATGGCTAAAGGATTGTGGAATTACCCCAAGATTCAAGGAAATAGGTTGGCCAAGCTTCAAGCAAGAGGACTCTACATTTTACATTTGTGAGAAATCACTTTGAGTCTATAGGAAAGCCAATACTATTAAAAGGGGGTAAATTTTTTATGGTGAACAATATGCTCAAACGTGCACAAGTGATAGTCACCAAAACATCCACATACTCTCCCACCAAAGTCTGTCCTAAGCCAAACATGCAAATCGGTGCAACCAACATTCATATCCTGGTGCCACCGAGTTCCAAACCCTAGACAGACTCTGCCAAACCCTAACACTTCGGTGCAGCCGACACTTCACTCGGTGCCATCGAGTTGGGTTGCCAACTTTCTATTACGCAAGTTCTCATTTTTGGTCCGATCGAGAATGGTGAATCGGTGTCACCGATATTGGTAAATCCAACCATTGGTCACCTTGTCGGTGCAACCGAGCATTGTATATCGGTCCCTCCGAGATTCAAAAGTTGCCAATTTTAGTCACTTCGGTACCCCCGAGATTTACACATCGGTGTCACCGAGTCTGACTTATTGCGTGTAACGGTTGGATTTTTGGGGATGCCTATATATACCCCTTCACCACCACCCAGTCAAAAGAGAAGCACTCAGAACTATTCCATACTATCCTACTCAGTTTTTTGAGAGAGAACTAACTACCCTTGTGTTGACGTCAATATCTTCCACTACAACCATATGGATCTTGATTTCTAGCCTCCCCAAGTTGCTTTCCACCAATCCCATCTCTTCTGCCAAGCCAAATCTGTGTGGGAGAGATTGTGTGTTGAGGAGTCTATCGTCTTGAAGCACAAGAGCAAGGAGTTCATTTTTATTACTGAGCCTATTACCTTTTGGAGGGTGGTGCCTCCTAGATTGGTTAGGTGTCATTTGGGAGCCTCCTACTTCGTGTTGTGGAGTGAACCAAGAAGTTTGTAAGGGCAAGGAGATTGCCTACTTCTTGAAGATCTACCCATAGTGAGGCTAGTCCTTCATGGACGGAAGCCGCATGGAATAGTCAAAGTTGCTTCTTCGTGGAACCCTTCGTGGGTAGAGCCCTCCATGGAATCTTGCGACCGTTACTTTCCGTGGGTTGAAGACTCCATGAACGTGGACGTACGATAGCACTACCTATCGAAACCACGGGAAAAATCGTGTCATCACTTGTGTTTGCATTCTTAACCCTATCTTTACTTACATGTGCAATGTGTTTATTTTCTGCTGCTACACTCTTACACATTGATGTGTAGGGTGTTACTTGACATGCTATTAATGCTAAAACTTGCCAAGAACTAAAATTGGGAAAAAGGAAAAAATTTTATTTGGTCAACTAATCTAACAAGCCCCCTTCTAGACCTACTTTTGATCCTACAAAATTCATGAGAATTATCCTAGTGTCATGGAAGGGCACATTTACGCCATGGTAAAAATTGATCAATTTGGGACAACTTTTGGGGCAAGCATCTTAAAAACCGGAGCTTCTCACAAGAATGATTGTGGTTTCGATAGGGAACCTGTCGCATTTGTGGGCGAAACGACATTCAATGCCTCTTCTCGCCTTGAAATTTTTTCTAGAGGCAACATAGAAAAGTACAACTGTCATGCTAAAATATGGAATTATTCATGGTTTGTTTGTCCTTTTTTATGCATTAACTGAGTCTCCTATGCATTTACTACACATAATTTAGATTTGAACTAAAATCAAATGCTCCGACGCGAGAAAATGGGTTGAAAATTCATATTTGTTTCCTAGGGTGTGTATTTGGGTCCCATTCAAGGAATCGGAATGAATTTCAAACATATCAGCATCGTGGGTAGGTTGCAAACATTTGAGAATCTTGGTTTTTAAATTCCCGTAAATCAAAAAATTGTGCAAAATTCATGAAAATCATCCCAGTATCATGACACGACACATTTATGTCGTGGTAGAAAATTTACTAGTTTGGGACAATTTTTGGGCAAGCTTCTTACAAACCAGAACTCCTCACAAGAATCATCGTGGTTTCGATAGGGAACATGTCACCTTTGTTGCTGAAACGACATTGGGTGCCTCTTCTCGCATTGAATTTTTTGTAGACGCAACATAGAACAATACGAGTGTCGTGCTGAAATATGGAATTATTCGTGGTTCGTTTCACGTTTTATACATTAATTTAGTTTTCTTTGCCTTTAATATACATAATTCAAATTCAAACTACAACCACACACACCGGTACACCAAAATGGGTTGAAAAATCATATTTGAGTCCTTGGGTACATGTTTAGGTCCCATGCAAGGAATATGAATAAATTTCAAACATCGCGTCGTCATGTCTATACCGCAAACATTGAGAATCTTGGTTTTTAAATACCAATGAACCCAAAACTCGTCTAAAATTCAACAAACTTATCCCGATGTCATGACACGACACATGTAGGTCATGGTACCATATGTTTTCCAATTTGAGAAAGCATCATAGACATATTACAATAGATAGTTGTCACATTATAATCGTAAATGGTTATATGACATTAATTGTGTGTGTTTTGCTAAGCATCTACATGGTGTGAGGTGTCCCATATTTTTGTACATGAAAGGAGGTTTCATGCATGCAGTTGTTTGATTATACAAGACGTGTGCGGGAAGTCCACCGCACTGGCTCGATGGGACGCGTGCGAGCTATCCACCTTGCAGGCTCGATGCGACTTGTGCGAGCAGTCTACTTCGTAGGTTCATTGAGAATCGAGCCTTTTAGCACCACCCTCCTCCCGCCTTGCTCCCATCTTCTGAATTAATGGCGGCCAAAATGTTGTTTATCATGTGGTTAATGCACCTAAACAGAGGGAGTAGTTTGCTTGTGATCCCATTGTGCCACTCAACGTAACAAATTGTTTTGTCCGTGTATTGCTGAGAACGTGACTTTTAGCCCGTTTGCAACTCATAGACACATACCTACAAACGGGAAATTGGAAATGACAACTGATATTAATTTTCTTGCATATTCAGGATAATTTAAAATGCCCCAAGCGGCAACTCCCCGAAGTCATGGTGGCAAAAGGAGAAGGAAGTATACGTAGAAGAAGGAAGGCATATACAACAATCTGGGCCTCTACACTCTAATTCTTGATGGATTGGCAGACACAAGGAAAGACGATCACCGATCTCACCTATTTTTGGGGTGATGAGGAGAGGAATGTGTAGTGATTTTTGAGTAGGTTGTTTCATAGCCTATCGGTAAACGGGAACTAAATGGGAACACGTTTAGGTTTGGTAGGTGTGAATAGATTTGCAATTAATTATAGAGTATTAATTTGAAATGTGACTGGTAACAAACTCAAAATTTATTGATAGTTTTCTTTTCGAATCCCGAAACGATTTAGAAACCGGGTTGGATGGCGTACGTGGGCCCACATTCTTGGATGTGAACGTGTCTGCCCACTATCAAACATTGTGCACACATCCTCATCGTGCCGCATGGATGGGCCGGCGTGCTTTCCACGTGTGCCACCCATAATTGAAAAGAACAACAGATTTAGCCCACCAGCTAAAGCCTTACTTCACCATGCAGGAGACTTGAGTTCGATCCCAGACCAATCCCTTTTTCTTAATCATTTTCTTGCAAGTTCAAATTCCTGTTAAAATATTCTTATCTTTCAGACCATAACTCTAAATCTTTTTATTTTTCACTTCCTTTTTATGTAAATTCAAATACCTTTTCAAATATTCAAATCATTCAAGCCCTAACTCTAAATCTGATATGTTATATATGGAAATCGCGCAGAAAAAATTTCTTTATCATTTTGCTTGTAAATTGAAATGTATTTTAAAATATTTTTATCTTTCAAACCATAACTCTAAATCTTTTTATTTGCGTTTTTTGTAATCAAATGCCTTTTAAAATATTCAAATATTTCAAGCCCTAACTCTAAATCTAACATGTTATATATCGAATCGCTTTCAAAATGTGTAGATTTAAATACGCTATTATATTTCATGTTACTTATTTCTACAACTAGGTGAATACACTTAAACAATCGTCCAATCATTATGATTTTATGCAACGCCACTTATCATCTTGTTCGTCGTGTGGAGATTTCAGTGAATTTGCTGATATCATCGAATGTTTATAAGAGGGTGATCTTTTTCCACCCGCTGAATGCATGAGCATTTTCTCTTGTAAAAGACAGAAATTCTCAAATGAACTTCGGTACTTCATATAAGTTAGGGACAAAACTTGTCGCATTTACATGTGATTAACGACTTAACATTGTGAAGAGAAAAACAAGAGAGAGAGAGGAGCGAATGATGGAACATGTGATTGATGAATTAAAATAGTGAAGAGAGAAGAGAGAAGAGAGAGAGAGAGACAGAGATAGAGGAGAGAATGGTGATGGGAAACCGACAAAGGAAGAAGTGCGAAGCGTTGTGAGGTATCACTAGAAGTGTATGTCTAGAGGGGGGTGAATAGACTACCAGCAGGAAATTAACACTACGTCAAGCAGAAGTTCAAGAGCTGGCAGGTTTAGCATATATAACTAGTATAGAACATCCTATACATGCAAGTCATCAAGTATAGCAGCGGAAAGTAAGGACATTGCACATGAAAGCAAGGCATAGAGATAGAGAGATCAAACGCATGAAAGACACAAAGATTTTTCCCGTAGTTTCGATAGGTGGTGCTATTGTACGTCCATGTTCATGGATTCTTCAATCCATGGAGGGTAACGATCACGAGAGTCCACAAAGGGATCTACCCACTAAGGTTTCCACGAAGAAGCAACCTTGACTATACCATGACGACCTATGTGCACGGAGGACTAGCCTAACTCGGGGTAGATCTTCATGAAGTAGGCGATCTCCTTGCCCTTACAAAATTCTTGGTTCACTCCACAACACGAAGTAGGAGGCTCCCAAGCGACACCTAACCAATCTAGGAGGCACCACCCTCCAAAAGGTAATAGGCTCGATAGTGTCGATGAACTCCTTGCTCTCGTGCTTCAATATGATGGACTCCTCAACACACAATCACTCTCTCATAGATTTGGCTTGGTAGAAGAGGTTGATTGGGAGGAAACCAAATTGGGGAGGCTAGATATGAAGATTCATATGGTTGGAATGGAATGACATGATCTCGACACATGAGTAGGTGGCTCTATCTCAGAAAATCAATAGGTATGAGTGGGGAACTGCTCTGAGTGCTTCTCTTGCGAGTGAGTGGTGGTGGAGGGGTATATATAGTCATCTCCAAAAATCCAACCATTACACCTAATAAGTAAGACTCGGTCGAACCGATGTGTGAATCTCGGTTGTACCGAGTTGTCTCAAAGGTAGAAAATTTTGAATCTTGGTGAGACCGATACATAAAACTCGGTTGCATCGATAAGGTGACCAACGGTCAGATTGCCAATCTCGGTGACGTCGATTCACAAAACTCGAAGGGACCGATTTTGTAAACTTGCGTAACAGGAAGTTGGCAACCCAAACTCAGTGGCACTGAAGCAGATTCGGTTGCCCCGAAAAGCTAGGGTTTGGCTGTGTCTGTCTAAGGTTTGGAATCAGTGGCACCGAGTGGAATGTGTTGGTTGCACCGATTTTGAGTATTTGGCTTTGGACATACTATTGTGGAAGATCTTGTTCATGTATGTGGTGACTATCACTTGTGCATGTATGAGCATTTTGTTAACCAACAAAACCTTACCCCCTTTTAATAATATTGGCTTTCCTATGGACTCAAAGTGATTTCTCACAAAAGGTAAAATGTAGTGTCCTTTTCTTGAAGCTTTGCCAATCTATTCCTTCTCCTTCTTCTTCATGGGGATACTCTCCACACTCCTTTTTGCCAGACCATCTCTCTATGGACTTTATCTGAAATACACTAGATGAAGGTATTAGTCCAAGAGACAATGTATGTTGTCATGAATTATCAAAACCACCAAGGGAGCACATTGTGCTTTCAATATCCCCCTTTTTGGTAATTGATGACAACATACAATCAAAGCTTCAAATCAAGATATGCATGTATATAATGAAGACTTTGAGAGACACATGGCTTAGACTTGCTCCCCCTAAATGTTTGCAATCCCTTTAAAGTAGAAGGAATAAGATAAGTCATGTGTATCTTGGCCATATGCATCAAATGTATATGAATGAGGTGTATCCTTGTTCAAGACTTCACTCTTGCAAACAATATGTGCAGGAAGTAAGAGATCATCTTGATCAACAATATGACACATATACTTACCTTGAGTTCTTGAGCATTCTAGTAGTATAGATACACTTGGGAAAAAAATGTTAGGAAACACAAGAGTGTTCTACCAATAAAAAAGAAATAGAACTCAAAAAGATACCAAGATATGGAGAACATATAGAAGATAGTATCCTTTAAGATTAATATGTCTCCAAGATAATTTAGAAGTTTCCCCCCTAAGATATGAAAATATAGGTCATCCTCTCCCTCTGAATAGCATTTAGATATTGGGATTGGATAGGGTGAGAATATTCTAACATGAGAAAATCAATTTCAATAAACAGATCTTTCTCCAAAACATATTTTCTCCCCCTACTTTGGTATTATCTCCTTGTTTGTAAGTGTAAACTTTTGATATTTTTCTTTTACCCTAAATTATATCTCCCCTTTTCATAAGAATGTATGTCCCTCTTTAGCTTTTAAGGTTTGTATATCTCTCCCCCTTTGGGATCAATTTCCAAAAAGGTCAGACAGAGGGTCAGATACAGGGATCATTAATTAAGAAGGGATCCTTGAGAACAAGGGTCATAGAAAGTAGGACTCATAGAATATGAAAATCATGAGAGAAATGAGGGATTCATTGAAAATAACTTCTATCCTTTAGAATTAACGAAGAATTTGCAGAACTTCTCCTCCTTGGAGTTAGGGATCCTTAAATGTATCTCTCCCCATTCGAGTTTTTTTAGTAATAAGGGATCATCGAAGAATTTAGAAATCACAATGGGAATTCAAATTTTACAAAAAAAGCACAGAGTGAAATAAGATGGACAATTGGTGGCTCCGAGTCAATTTTGTCGGTGGTACTGATATGTTGTTATGCAGCTTATGTGCAGAATCGGTAGAACCGAGTCCTTTGAGTCGGAGGCGCTGAGGCAATAAACAGGAACTGGGGGAATGTGAAAATTTGAACAAAGACAAAGTTGCAAAAGAATCAACAAGGAAATAAAAACATATGAATTGTACTAATTGCAAATAATTACAGAGAGGTATCAGCTAGTAAAGTTTGAATGGTTCCAAGAAATTTGCAATAGAGAATGAACCAACCAAGATGTTAACTAGATGATGGGTGGTGACTAGGTCACCTATATTAGGGTATATTGACTTAGGAGCCAAGAAAGAATACTTGATCACAGGTCATACTCATTGTTAAGCTCAAACTGGGGTTACCATTTTTTGATTAAGCATTTTAATGTCTTCATCTCACTTGAGTTGCTTTATCTCATGTCTTGGAGTACAGCCTTTTTCAAGGATATGAGTACACACCTTTGAGTGATGTTGTTAAAGAAGCTTGTAGGTGAACTTGATGAGGATGCTCGAGGTTTATGAAGATCATCTTGAGTTGGGAGCAATCCTTGTTGTTTTCGTTCACTTTTCACGTACATGGGTTAGTCACACAAGGAAGAACATGATATATCCATGTGACAATATACCAATTGAGTTGAGACAAATTGAGAAATATGTGTCAACGATATGTTTTGTTGTCTTCTTCCTTCCATCATCAAGGCGAGGATGTCGATAATTGGTTATGACAAGATTGCATTAGATATGAGTTGATGGCAATCTTGTGGAGTGTTGTTCTTCCGAGTACCTACAAAAGGGTTAGATCCAAGACAAGGGAGCATAGAATTCCAAGATATGATATTCAAGGTAATAGCATGGAATATTCAATGAAGCTCATCCCCTAGCATGCATCTGAGCGAGCTTGGCTCAAGTTTGAAGCATCAATGATGTTCAACTCACTCCTCAAATGAAAAAAACACTTTTTCATCAAGTGGCTTAGTAAAGATATCGACCAATTGCTTGTTAGGATGAACATGCTTAATATTAATATCTCCTTTGGCAACATGATCACGAATGAAATGATGTCAAACATGAATATGCTTGGTTTGAGAATGTTGCACATGATTATGACCAATCTTAATAGCACTTTCATTGTCACAAAGTAATGGAACATTTTTAACATTGATTCCATAGTCTTTAAGTGTTTGTCTCATCCATAATAATTGCGCACAACATGATCCAACAGCAATATATTCAGTTTCGGCAGTAGATAGATGTAACGACCAAGATGCGGTTCTATCCCAATGAGGCTCGACGTCCTTGAAGGGGATAGAAGTGCATCTAAGCGTTTGCAAGTGCAACATTATTGCATACATTTAATGAAGAGAAGAGTATAATAGATTGGCTTACACTCACCACATGCTAAATTACAATGTCACTCAAAGAATTCATGCATACATCCATAAAAGCAGGGTCCGGCTACGGACAAAATCAAACAAAAAAAGACGCAATGAGATTGGCTTGCTATCCCAGGGATCATGACCACGTTGCGTCTCTACTCATTGGGAAACGTAACATACATCCCGCAACGTTCTTCATCATACTCCCACTAGAGCTGCGACGCCTCAACAGGGTAGTCATCGTCGGTACCTGCACCTGTAGTGTTGTAATCTGTGAGCCACGAGCACTCAACAATCTTGTAACCCTGGTTCCGAAACTATGTAAGCTTTTGGGTCAGGAAGGGGTAAGTGGTGAGGTTACAGCAAGCACCTAAGCATTTATATGAGTGGCTAACTTATGATGACAAGACACCGTGTTCTCTCCCGGTTCATGTTCACAAGCAGAGACAATCTCGGTTATGCACACATCTGGTGTATTCTATTTGAGTTTACTTCAAATTTGCAATAACCGAGTGTTAAACAAATTTCAAAGTTGCCACATAACCGCGGGAACGACTTTCTGAAAGATTTAACCCTGCAGGGGTGCTCCAACTCATCCATCACAAACTAACCACACACCACGGGAATAACCTCGACCACAAATCTCATGATCTTCCTAGGAAATTCCACTGGAAAACCGCCACCTCGAGGTAGCCCAAAGTATTATTGGAATTCCTCACGCAGGACATTCGAGAAAGGTAAAATAGGTCCAGCAAGACCGCCCGGCAGGCCAGATCCCAATAGGAGCCAAGTGTATCTCTTTCTCAGGGCACTACCAGATGAGCTAGACGTCGGGTTGGCTGAAACCCCGGATGACTAGGGGGTGCCAGACATCACTCGGTTTGGACCAACACTCATGAGGAGCACTAGCCCGGGGGTTGATTAATTATCCACGAGGTAGCTAAGCCCTATGCATTTTAATTAGGTTGTTAAGTAGATAGTACCAATGTTGGGTCTTTCCAGACAAGCTTTAATCTAAAACTAATAGTCAAGGGGGTCCCCATAACAACCCCGAGCATGTTAGGAGCGCAAAATATGGAACATAACACCGGTAACAAGTACCTAAGGCAGCAAAAGTGGAACAAAACACCGAGCAAAAGGCCAACCCTTCCACCTTACCAAGATATATAGGTGCATTAAATTAAATAGCAGTAATATTATGATATCTCTAGATATCCATATCATCACATTGAAACAACTTGCACCTGCATCTAAGAATGCTATAAGAGGGGCTGAGCAGCGCTATCTTAGCCAAACAAGGTTTGCTAGGTAGTGGAGGGGTTAGAGGCTTTCATGGAAATGTAGGAGGCTGTTCATGCAAGTGGTAGGTAACAAAAGCATAACGATAATAGCGAGGCATCTAGCAAAGCAAAAATAGTGTTGGGATCTGGGTACGATCATCTTGCCTGATGGGTCTTCAGCGGGATACATAGTTGGGTCCTCGTAGACGTTCTCTTTTGGTTCCTCGTACTCAGGCTCGACACTCAGGTCTACCCAAAGAGAAATAAAACCAATAAATATACAAACCAATATGCAATGCACAAACAATATGGTGCATGCCGAAATTAGTGCATTTGACATGGCAACCTAAGCTAGTCATGTTCCACATGTAAATATTAAGTTGTTTAGTATTCTGGATAGAACCACATGTTTAGTTGTATGAACATGCATGAACACGGCAAATATGGATGCGTCATGCAAAATCGATGCAAAAGCATATGTAGAACATTGTAAACGGAGTAACATAGCTCATGGTACGCTCACGGAAAGATACGAACATCAACATGGATAAATGCAAAGATAGAGAAGGACCTGGGCTATTCCTTGGTATTGCAAGGATGTCACTGGAAAGGAAATGAAAATCTAGCAATAATTGACCTAAATAACATGCAAAACAAGGGAGTATAACTGCCACAAATCACAAAACAACTCCACACACAATGTGTCCACAAACAGCAACATGTCATCTTGTAACACATGTATCAAGAGCTACAACAAGATTTAAACCTCAACCAAAGCATGTACTAGAAGTATACAACAGGCTTGACAAATCATCTATCTACGTACACTTAAAAGGTAGTATGGATCAATAGCAATGAAGCTCACAAGATGGCATGTTGAAACAGATTTCAAGGACTTAGTGAAAATTCCAGTTTTCTAGAATCTGAGTTAACCTGATAGCAACTTGATAGCAGCAAACAATTATGCTAGAGATTATTTCATGGCATGAACCTTTGCAGGTTGATAGAGGAAAGCATCTACCACAAATACTAGCACTGAGCATGAGCTAAAACTTCACAGATCACTTGGTAGCATGCCCTAAACATGGCATGAAAGTAAATACAGATTCTTAGACTTGGACAAATTTCACCAAGAGAATAGCAACAATTTATTTCAACATAGCATATTTGATAGGATATAACTACAAGATGAATTAACCAATTGGAAAGGTAAAGGCACCAAATGACAAAGGTTGACAAGCACAACAATTAATGGCATTGGACCAACCCCAAAGGAAAACTATATCCATGGGAATCATCAAGACAATATGCTATCATGCTAACAGATTTCCAACATTTGCAATATTATGGGCATGTGAAGGCAAAATTTTAGTGGCATGTTTGCATCAAGTTTTACACTCATCACATGAACTAACATGGCAAGCAAAATACCAAGCACTAGAGCACACCCAAATCAACATATAACATGTTGGCAAGTCCCCCAAATCATGTAAGGATTAAAACATACCAAAATAACAAAATTCCACCTCATCACAAATTAATATTTTCACAAAGTTGCTCCAATGACAAAACTAATGGCATCACTGACTTCGTAGGATTTTCTACCCCAAAATCATATATCACACACATATGTTCCCATGGCCAAATCCTCACAAAACAGATGCACAAAAATCACCTAGCAAGTACTAAGTCATAACTTGCCAAATATGACAGTTGCCAGATCTGGCCATGTCCAGATTTGGACTATTTCCCAAAACAGAAATGACTCAAAAAAGCTCACAAAAACATTTTTAAAAATAAAATAAAAAAGGAGGGTCCACCTGGCGGTGAGCCAGGCCCCTCCCCACAGGGTCCACCTGTCACTCACACACACACAACTAGGGCACACACACACAGACCCACATACACAGGCACACGGGATCCCACACATGGCCACATGGGATCCCATCTACACAGACACACAGTACAGTGCACAAAATAAAGAAGGCGGGGGATTAATCGCACGTAGGGGGATTCACCCCCTAGTCTCCCCACTGGGAGGGTGTGGCACTGACCACTGGACTACGGCGTGGGTACTTGATAGAAAGGGGGATCCACTTGAGTTATCACAGCAAAAGGGACCGGCTTGCCGAGGGGAAGACATGGCGGCTCCTACGAAGATCACCAGCGGGCAACGGCTATGGAGGAGCGAGGCGACGTGCCGGACCCATTCCTAGCCTAAACAGGCAACTACAAAGGCGCTAACGGGGAATTGACGTGCTCACGCTCGAGCCCGACCATGGCGGACGCCGGCGACCAACTACGCGCAGAGAAGAATTGAGGAGGGGAGATCGGCTTCACCTCGTGGCTCAATGCTCAAGTGTTGTCGAAGAGGAAGAAGAGGCACGACCATCGGGTAAGGAGACTACGCAGCGCAAGACGGCGGACGACGAGCTCCGCCCGCGAGGAAGACGCGGAAGAGGCTGACGACGAGGCTCTGACCGTCCCCTCATAGCCCCGGGAACGAGGCGAGGAATATGCAGCGGTACTCCTCGCCATCCTGGCCAGAGCGGTGGGACGACGGATGAGAGGATCGATGTCGGCAATGCCCAGCTCTCTCTCTCTAAATTTCTCTAAAGCCAACTCTAAACTTACCTACAGAGGGACAAGAGATAAGGAGGAAGGGAGAGGGAGCAGAGGCGGCGTGATGCAGAGAGGGGGAAACCCTAGGGAGGCATGCCAGCTAAATTGGGCGTGGATGGGACAGCGCCTCGACGTTGGTGAGCCACAACGTCGCTCTCTCTCTCTCACATGCTCTTTGAACCGAATGAAAAGGAGGAAGATGACAACAGGTGGCCATTAGGGACGAGGAGCTAGGCCTCGGGGCAGCGAGATGGGTCAGGAGGAGCCCATCTCGCATCCTCTCTCTCTCTCTCTCAAACAAGACAAAGTACCAGCTATTTATTTTAAAACTCAGAGAAAGAAAAATGCACATGTCTTAGAGAGAGATGTTTTTAACTTAAAGAATTACATCTTTGGGTTCACAAAAATTCATGCAATTTAATAAAAATGAGAATGTCATTTGTAGAGCAACAAAATAAATTCATGTTTTAATAAAAAATGCAATCTGTTTTGCAAAGATTTAAAATACAACAACTACAAACATGCTTAAGAGCATAACTACTATTCTAAACAGAATATTTAGAATAGGAGCAACATTATTAAGGAGGTGAACCAGCAAGTATATTCATTACATGTTGCAATATTGAATAAAAGAGAGATGGCCTAGTTTTTATAGAAATTGAGGATAGGCTTCACCCCAGTGTTTTGTACATCGAATAAACACACACACACACACTCACATCAACAACACCAGACCACAATCATGGCAAATAATATGATGCACTTGATGTTATGAACATGATGCGATGATGCATGAAATGAAAAGAGGCAAAATTGATATTCAAACCCATGATAGCATTCACAGAAGGTTCACACATGGCAAATATTACAAATAAGGCAAGGTATGCACTTGGGCTGTTACAACTCTCCTCCACTATACGAGGATCTCGTCCCGAGATCTAAGAACGAAAGAACTCTGGAAATTCGCAATGGAGAAGATCCTCACGTTCCCAAGTGGCTTGTTTATCGGAGTGATGAGACCACTTCACCTTGAGAAACTTGATTGACTTGTTGCGAGTCTTACGCTCAGTTTCTTCAAGAATAGCAACTAGATGCTCACAATAGGATAGGTCCTCTTGGAGATCAATGTCTTGGAGGTCAACAGTACGCTCGGGAGTCTTGAAGCACCTCCGGAGCTGAGAGACGTGAAAACGTCATAAACATTTGAGAAATTGGGAGGAAGCTCGAGTTGGTAGGCAAGGTCTCCCATCTTGCCCACAATCTTGAAAGGACCCAAAAACGAGGTGCGAGCTTCCCTTTGATGCGAAAACGTTGAGTGCCCTACATGGGGAAAACTCTGAGATAGACAAAATCATCAATTTGGAAGGAGACATCTCGATGTTTGTTATCATAATAGCTCTTCTGGCAGGATTGAGATGCTTTGAGATTCTCACGAATGACATGGCACATCTCTTCTGCTTCGGTGATAATGTCATTTCCAAGAATTTGACGCTCACCGGTTTCAGACCAATTGAGCGGGGTGCGACACTTCTTGCTGTAGAGAATATCGAATGGACCTTTACGGAACTAGCTTGGAAGCTGTTGTTGTATGAAAACTTGGCGAACGGGAGGCAGTCTTCCCGCTTCATGCCGAAAGAGATCACACAGGACCTAAGCATGTCTTCGAGGATTTGATGGACTCTCTCAACTTGTCCACTTGTCCGAGGATGGAAGGCAGTGCTGAAATCGATCTTGGTACCCATCGCAGTTTGGAAGGAGTCCTAGAACTTAGAAGTGAAGAAGCTTCCACGATTTGAGGAAATGAGCTGATGAACACCATGCAAAGAGACTATCCTTGAAGTGTACAACTCTGCCAGCTGAGCTGCCAAGATAGATTCTTTGGCCAGAAGAAAATGGGCAACTTTGGTGAGCTTGTCGATAACCACAAAGATGGCATCATTGCCTCTCTTGGACTTAGTGAATCCAGTGAGGAAATCCATGTCAACATGATCAAATTTCCACTCTGGAATAGGCAAAGACTGAAGGAGACCCGCTGGACGTTGATGTTCCGCCTTCACTCTGCGACAAACATCACATTGTTTCACAAACTGAGCAATCTCACGCTTCATGCGAGTCCACTAGAAGGTTTGCTTGAGGTCCTGATACATTTTGGAACTGTCTGGATGAATGGAGAGGAGAGAATTATTTGCTTCCTCCATGATAACTTTCCTGAGATCACCTTTTGGAACAACCAGCCGTTCCTCAAAGAACAAGGTATATTTGTCATCAACACGGAAGCACTTATACTTTGGAATGCTCTTGGCCACACCTTTCTTCACTTTCTTTACCATAGCATCAAGAAGTTGAGCTTGGTGATTCTGATCTTCCAAAGTCGGAGAGACTTGAAGATTGGCTAGAAATCCTTGAGGAACAATTTGGAGATTGAGCTTGCGGAAGGCTTCACAAAGCTCGGGTTGGAGAGGCTTGAGGATAAGACTGTTGTAGTACGCCTTTCGGCTGAGCGCGTCTGCATTGACATTTGTTTTTTCAGGAGTGTACTCAATGCTCGGATTGTACTCCTCAATCATTTCCACCCAACGCGTCTGCTGAAGATTGAGATTCGGTTGAGTGAAAAATGTACTTCAAGCTCGTATTAATAAAATTGAAGAGTGGATGTTTACTTGCTACTAAATCTGATATTAATGATTTGGGTGTTGCTACATCTGTTTGCTATGCTATTGTATGCAAAGAGGTATTATTTTCATTTGAGGACATGCCTCCCTCTTTGCCTCCTACTGTCATTAACATTTTGCAAGAGTTCGCTGACGTCTTCCCATAAGACATGCCATCGGGATTACCACCTATTCGCGGGATTGAGCATCAGATTGACTTAATTCCCGGTGCATCCCTACCCAACCGTGCGCCATACCGTACCAATCCGGAGGAGACAAAGGAGATTATGCGTCAAGTATAGGAGCTGCTTGACAAAGGTTATATACATGAATCCCTTAGTCCTTGCGCTGTTCCTATTATTCTAGTGCCTAAAAAGGATGGTACATCGCGCATGTGTGTGTATTGTAGAGGCATTAATAATATTACTATTCATTATCGTCATCCTATTCCTAGACTAGATGATATGCTTGATGAATTAAGTGGTTCTACAATTTTCTCCAAAGTTGATTTGCGTAGTGGATACTATCAAATTCGTATGAAATTGGGAGATGAATGGAAAACATCATTTAAAACTAAGTTTGGATTATATGAGTGGTTAGTCATGCCTTTTGGGTTAACTAATGCACCTAGCACTTTCATGAGATTAATGAACGAGGTTTTACATGCTTTCATTGGACAATTTGTGGTAGTCTATTTTGATGATATATTGATTTTTAGTAGATCTTTGGAGGAACATTTGGAACATATATGTGCTGTTTTTATTGCTCTACGTGATGCACGTTTGTTTGGTAACCTTGGGAAGTGCACCTTTTGCACCGACCGAGTATCTTTTCTTGGCTATGTCGTTACTCCACAGGGAATTGAAGTTGATAAAGCCAAGATTGAAGCTATTGAGAGTTGGCCGTAGCCCAAAACGTTCACACAAGTGAGGAGTTTTCTTGGCCTCACGAGTTTCTATAGGCGTTTTGTGAGAGATTTCAGCACCATTGCTACGCCTCTCAATGAGCTTACAAAGAAGGACGTGCCTTTTTCTTAGGGTAAAGCACAGGAAGAAGCCTTCATGGTCTTGAAAGATAAGTTAACACATGCTCCTTTACTCCAACTTCCTGATTTTAATACGACTTTCGAGCTTGAATGTGATGCTAGTGGAATTGGGTTAGGAGGTGTGTTATTACAAGATGGTAAACCTGGTGCATACTTTTCTGAAAAATTGAGTGGGCCTAGTCTGAATTATTCTACTTATGATAAGGAATTATATGCTCTTGCTCGGACTTTGGAAACATGGCAACATTATTTATGGCCCAAAGAATTTGTCATACATTGTTATCATGAATCTTTGAAACATATTAAAAGTCAAGCAAAACTGAACCGTAGACATGCTAAATGGGTTGAATTCATTGAGACTTTCCCTTATGTCATTAAACACAAGAAGGGTAAAGAAAATGTTATTGCTGATGCTTTGTCTCGTCGTTATACTATGCTTTCATAACTTGACTTTAAAATATTTGGTTTGGAGACCATCAAAGATCAATATGTGCATGATGCTGAATTTAGAGATTTGTTGCAGCATTGTAAAGAAGGGAGAACATGGAACAAGTTCGTTATTAATGATGGATTTGTGTTCTATGCTAACAAGCTATGCATTCTAGCTAGCTCCGTTCGTCTTTTGTTGTTATAGGAGGCACACGGAGGAGGATTAATGGGACACTTTGGCGTGAAGAAGATGAAGGACGTACTTTCTACATATTTCTGTTGGCCAAAGATGATACAGGATGTTGAGCGTTTTGTTGCTCGATGCACTACGTGTCAAAAAGTTAAGTCAGGACTCAATCCTCATGGTTTATATATGCCTTTGCCTGTACCTAGTGTTCCTTGGGAGGATATATCTATGGACTATGATTTAGGTTTACCTCGAACTAAGAAGGGGAGGGATATCATATTTGTTGTCGTGGATAGATTTTCCAAAATGGCACACTTTATACCATGTCATAAAAGTGATGCTGCTGCTCATGTTGCTGATTTGTTCTTTCGTGAAATTATTCGATTGCATGGTGTACCAAATAAAATTGTTTAAGATCGTGATGCTAAATTTCTTAGCCACTTTTGGAGATGTTTATGGGCTAAGTTGGGGACTAAACTACTTTTTAGTACTACATGTCATCCCCAAACTGATGGCCAAACTGAAGTAGTCAATAGATCATTGCCTACTATGCTTAGGGCTGTTTTGAAGAATAACCTGAAAATGTGGGAAGAATGCTTGCGTCATATTGAATTTGCTTATAATCGTTCTCTACATTCTACCACTAAGATCTGCCCTTTTGAAGTTGTGTATGGTTTCTTACCTCGTGCACCTATTGATTTGTTGCCTCTTCCATCTTCAGAGAAGGTTAATTTTGATGCTAAAGGACGTGCTGAATTGATATTAAAGATGCATGAGTTAACGAAGGAAAGCATTGAGCATATGAATGCTAAATACAAAATTGCTGGAGATAAGGGGAGAAAACATGTTGTCGTTGCACTTGGAGATCTTGTTTGGTTACATTGGTGTAAGGATAGATTTCCTCATTTGCGCAAGTCAAAGCTAATGCCACGTGCTGATGGTCCTTGTAAGGTGTTAGAGAAAATAAATGATAATGCATATAAACTTGAGCTGCCTGTAGAGTTTGGGGTTAGCTCCACTTTTAACATTGCAGATTTGAAGCCTTATTTGGGTGAGGAAGATGAGCTTCCGTCGAGGACGACTTTAGTTCAAGAAGGGGAGGATGATGAGGACATCCCTGCTAATGCTACACCCACAACTCTGATTGCTATACATATAGGACCAATTACTAGAGCTCGCGCACGTCAATTGAATTACCAGATACTTTCGTTTCTTGCAAATCCTTCTAATGTTCATGAACATATGATGCTGCCTAAATTAGATACTTTTGTTTTACTTATGAATGAATGACCTGGCATGGACAAGAAGGATGACCATGGGAGCGGGATCAAGCATGGAGAAGAAGATGCGCGCGCAGGAAAGAACAATGGAACTTCGAGTGATGATTTTCGCACTTTGAAGCCAGCATAATGGGAGCAAGAAGCCTTGGACGAAATATGCATGATGCTACTTTATAAAATTCGTCCCTAGGCTAATATAGGTGTCGCGCCACCTTATTGTTGGGCCAGGCCCATGTAATTTCGAAATACCATATTATCGGCTGTTTTTAGAGTCCGTATGTATGAGGAAACTGAGTTAAGGTCAGTTTCGGACCCCTCCTCCAAGGGGCCACGAAATTCCCCTCTATTCCCCCATATATACAACCCTTAGGGCATCGTTTTAGGGTTGGGTTTTGTTTAGATTACAAGTTCACTAGAGTTGCAACTTCACGTTCTTCGTTTGTGTTCCACGACCACACAAAGGCGTCACAGAACCCCACTTCATCAATAAAGATTTCCTCTTATATTCGCAATATCCAGATTGCAATCTTAGTTTCTTGCTTGTTCTTCATTTGCGTGGAGGAAACAGACCCTCGTGGTCAGGTTGATCGTGCTCTGGCATGGTCAATAACCTCTCGGAGTTGGTTTAGCCATTGCTAAGGCACGACATCATCACACGTTCGTAGTCGGATCGTCAATGTCTACTCCACTAAAAACGATAGCCACCATCTCATCGAAACACAGGGACAACTTCGCCTCTATCAGGGGTATATATAGGCATCTCCAAAAATCCAACCATTGCACCTAGTAAGTAAGACTCGATGGAACCGATGTGTTAATCTTGGTTGTAGCAGGTTGCCTCAAAGGTAGCAACTTTTGAATCTCGGTGAGACCGACTACATAAAACTTGGTTGCAGCGATAAGGTTACCAACTGTCAGATTGCCAATCTCGGTGACCCGGATTCAAAAAACACAGAGGGACCAATTTTGTAAACTTGCGTAACAGGAAGTTGGCAACCCAAACTCGGTGGCACCGAAGCAGAATCAGTTACACCAAAAAGCCAAGGTTTGGCTGAGTTTGTCTTAGGTTTGGAATTGGTGGCACCGAGTGGAATGTGTTGGTTGCACCGATTTTGAATATTTGGCTTTGGACAGACTTTTGTGGAAGAGCTTGTGGATGTATGTGGTGACTATCACTTGTGCACGTATGAGCATTTTGTTCACCAACAAAAACCTACCCCCTTTTAATAGTATTGGCTTTCCTATGGACTCAAAGTGATTTATCACAAGAGGTAAAACGTAGAGTCCTTTTCTTGAAGCTTTGCCAATCTATTCCTTCTCCTTCTTCTTCATGGGGATACTCTCCACACTCCTTTTTGCGAGACCATCTCTCTATGGACTTCATCAGAAATACACTAGATGAAAGTATTAGTCCAAGAGACAATGTAGGTTGTCATAAATTATCAAAACCACCAAGGGAGGACTTTGTGCTTTTATGTTGGCATGGATTGCGAGACATGCGTATAACGTCATTAATTTCTGCATTGGGGCGTCGAATTGTTTGTGTTATTTTGGCTCATCACACACAGTTCATTCGATTGACCACGTTGTCAGGTATCACACACATCTTTTTAGTTTGTGTTATTTTGGCTCATCGCACACAGTTCATCCTAGTGAAATGTATGTTGTGTATGACACACATCTTGATCTATGTAGCCGTTTGTCTAATTTTGGATAATCAAAAACAGTTCATCGGAGTGACCTGTATGTTTTCTATTGCACACATAATTAATTGAGGAATTTTTTGTGTTTTGCTGGATCAGCACAAACAGTTTATCCGAGTGAACTGTATTTCGTACATCGCACACATTTTTATTTGCTTAACCATTTGTGTTATTTCGGCTAATCGCAAAAAATTCATGATTACTAATTGTTTGCCATGTATCGCACACATCACTTTTTCTTAATCATATTTGATTGATGTGCCATTGCACATAGTTCGGGTTATTGGCGACGGAGCTAGAACTATACCGTTTGTGATTCATGCTCTGCACATAGTTTGGTCGAAGGGTCTCATATTGATGGGTCATCTTTGGACATTCCGGAGTAGTAATTCTTTAATTTGAATATGATCCTACATATAATTATTATGAAAAAGGAAAATACGGTTATAGACATTTTCATGTTACTGAATCACCTCTCTTTGTGTTGAAATTATTAATGCTTCATTCTTCCTATTTTTATATTCTAGATATTTCTTGTCTTGATAATTTGTTTTCCTCTAAACTTCCTATACATAGGAAGTTTACTATGTGATACTCTCTTTGTGCTCCAGTTCTATATTTTATGTGGGCATCGTTAAAATTTGAAGCCTATCTTAATGGCTATAAAGCAAGAGCTTGTCGGGAGTCAACCCAATAGTTATCAATTTTGTTTTATGAGTCAAGATGACTATTGCTACCGTAGTAATTATGTTTCTATCTTTTCTTTTGAGTTTTGTGCCAAGCAAAGCATATGGGATTATTTAAACATGCGTTGAATTGATCATGTGCAGAAATTAAAACGTTTATGTCTTGTATTTAAATTTTATTTTTTATTGAAATATTAAATTTCGGAACTTTCTACACAATTTTGGAATGCGGATTGGCCGGGCCCCTGGGACCGGGGGCACCTAGGCCCATACCCGTGTGGCCCAAGACGAGTCACCCACTAAGGGCCTGTGGAGGCCCCACAAGATTTTGCGAGCCAGACCCTCGAAGGGCTCCCGCCTCGCGGTGCACATGATAGAAGGCGTCGTAAGCGAATTACGCGGAACCCTCATCATGAGGCCACCTCCTAAAGCTACCTATAGGGCCGTCACTGGGCGCACCTGACTAGGGTGGATCAACGAGGCCGCCCCACCCTATGCCTTCACATAGATGACACATGCCATGTCAGACAACACTAGGAGCTATGTCGACGGGTGAAAATGGAGAGGTTTTCCCCTATCATGCTAAGGCCGCGAGGCTGTCTCGACGGTTCCAAAAGCATCCCCAAAGGTTTCCCTTTGGTGAAACAAGACCAATGCCGGGGGCTTGGCAGGACGGTGGTCATCTCTGAGCCCGCCGGCGCGCCAGGACAACAAGCTTTAGCAGGTGTGAATTGCTTTTGTTAGGATAGACTCTGATCTTGTCCCCCTTCAAACGGATCGTTGTGGAAACCCTACCTGTTGGGTGATTTCAGGGGAAGAGGATCATGGGCTAGTACAAGATAGGGCAGGCCTCGACAGTAGACGAGGATCGACCCCCGACGAGCAACAAGGTTCTCTTGTAACCTCGCATATCCTCAAGCAATCTAGACAAGCAGGAGTAGGATCTTACACCGCGAGGTGGCCTGAACCTGGGTAATTGTTGTGTCTGTGTTCTTCTTCCTTAGTCCTTTCTCGTCGCTGCATCGCGACACCCTCGCGAGGTAGAATAGGACTGGTGAACAAGCACACCCTAGAGTTCAAAGCATCTTCGGTCCCTAGAGCCTCGATTCCGACATTTGGCATGCCAGGTAGGGGTGCACTGTTGTTCTCTAGCTGCGTCCAAGCTCCCCCTCTAGTGACCCCATGGATAACACCGGCCTCATGTACCCTAGGTGCTGGATGGCCCCGCCTCGACCAGTTCGCACCCGCGAGTCGCAACAGCCGCCGCCATCCCATAAACCTCACCGTGGTCGCCGTTCTAGACCATGCCCGCAACGGATGGTGGGACCCTTCTTCGCGCTCTCCCCTGTGGCGAGAGGACCACCCCACGGCATCCTCTCCGCCTCGCACCTGTCTCGGGGACCTGGACGCCCGAGATGTGTTGCTCATGGCAAACGAGATGCTCCGCCACTGACCGATGGACGGCGGCCACGACACCTGATTAAACCACGTCACCGAGCTCGTTGCCATCTCCAGGGGCCCCGGTTCCCATTTCGTCGCCTCGCTCCTCGCCTGCCCGCGCCGAGAACATGACGCCCGGAGTGCCCGCACCGTTTTGACACCATGGTAACCCAGATGGCCCTGGGCGTGACAAGCTTCCGCTCGACCATCCCCGTGCTTTCTTCCTCTTACTCTGAGCCCCAAAACAGGAGCCCGAGCGGAAGCATGACCGTAGTCGCGTTACGCCTGAGAGGTCCAAACGCCCGTTCCGCACCTTCCACCAGGTGCACACCCATGGCAACAGGGACTGCCGAGCGCTCAAGCACCCTCGCGACGAGCACACCGACCAGCACCCGAGCAGCGGCGGCCATGATGCCTGTCGTGGCAGTAATCAAGGGGGTGATAGGAGAGGCGATCGAAGCAACAACCCCTACTAGGACGGTGGGCATGAGCTGCATCGTGGGGGAGCCTGGCATGGACAGTCCTGTGGCCTGTGACATCGAGAGAGTGATGCTCCTACCCTGCGGTCGGCACCGCCCAACGGAGCCGGTGACGACCAGCATGGCAAGGAAGCTAGAGGCCCCCAAAGACCACGCGTAGTAGCGTGTCACGTCGGCGGAGCCCATTCCCCGACGTCGAGTTACTGGCTTGCGCGAGCCCCATGTAGGGTGGACGTCGCTTCCTAAGGCCGGTGAACGTGCGACACCCTTGGGGACCACCATGCACTACCCCTTCCGGCACCAGGGATGGCGTCAGGTCCGCGTTCATCGCGTGTGCACTCCCCTTGTTGTGCACCCCGATGATCAACAACGCCACGGTTGCCAAAACCATTATCAATGGCGGTGCCAGCCCCAACGAGCTCTCCTTGAATACCTTCGCGGCACTCTGGATGCTCTACGACTGCCTAGTGCCTGCCAGGCCGTTCGTGGGAGTGACCGGGGACCCGGCCGTCTCCCTGGCAGAAGTTTGCCTCCCCATAACTTTCGACACGTGCGACAAGTACCTCACTGTGCTCATTGATTTCGAATTGGTGCACATCGGTCTCCCGTACAATGCGATCCTAGGGTACCCGACGTTGACCAAGTTCGCGGAGGTGGTCCACTACGGCCACAACACCATCAGGATGCCTGGCCGCAACACCACCATCACCATCACCTACAATATGTTGCATGCAGCACGCCCCCTCGAGCAGGCTTATGGAGTGGTCATGCTGAAGCACATGAACGACAAGGAAGGCCCAAGGGCTCACGAGGCTACGCCCTAGAGGAAGAGGCAGCATCCGACCGTCGAAGGCTCCTCCAAGCGAAGAAATCAGTGCTCGCGACGCCTTGGCAATCAATGGCGGGACCTGACCGGGTGACGTGGGCTGCCACACCTTGGCACGCGAACGGTGCCAAGCGCCCTGGCACATCAAGTTTGAGATCAAGCTACCCTCGCACTATGATGATGTTCCTGACCCAATGGAGTTCTTGCTGTTCTATGCATTGAGTGTCGAGGCAGTGGGAGGAAAAACAACGCCAAGGTGAACTGGTTCACCATGGTACTCAAGGGCCCCACGTGCTAGTGGCTCATGAGCTTGCTCGAGGGGTCAGTCTTCTCGTGAAGTGAGCTTTGTGAGTTGTTCATCACCAACTTTGAGGGTTCGTGTGGCCACCCTCCGCCTGACGGCAGCCGGCGATGTGTGAAGCACGTCCATAGAGAGACCCTGTGTGAGTACATCCAGTGCTTTAGGAGGGAGCGTGGAAAAGCCATGTGATGGACCTAAGGAACTTCCACAACGCATCATGCCAAGCTGCCCTGCTCCGTCCCCCTCCTTCACTATAGCTATGGCATCAGGTGACCTTTGGTTTGTGCAAGTTAAGCCTTGCCATTCGCTGTATTACACTCAAGCTAGTGCCCCTTCATTATGTAATAAACTCGATAAATTTTGTTCAGGTTTTGTTACTTTCTTAAACCTTGAGCTTCAATACCCCGTCATCGCTTGGAATCGCTGCTCCCTCGCAACTACCCCGGTGACCGTCCCATGACCGAGGGATGGACAGGAGATTTGTTCTCGGGTACATCCCTGCAACACCGAGAAATCTAAGCGATTGACTCTAGCTCACGGGATGCCCCCCATCCATGCACATCACCTCACCAGGATCCTTGGTGTCTCGCCCATCCATCGAACCATCGCAAGTGAGGTGGTGGGGGTGCTGTTCGTCTTGTACTATCGTTGGTTGGGTGCTCTACCGCCTCGGACACCGCGCATTGGCGGCCGCCTGACACACGCTTTACTCACATCGCGAGGGATGAGAGTGTGCAGCCACACCAAAAGTCGGGCGCGAATTGCCCGAGGCAGCAGGAAGGGGCCCACTGAGCCCTGCGCTTTGCGTTGCCAGCTCCCCCTTTTATCGCTCCCCATGACTCTCTCACATAAGAATGTGGTTGGGGATGTACACGCCTCGGATCCTCCCGGAGTACCGCCCTTGGACTTAGGAGGACTCCCGCCGATGCTTAAGTGGAAGCCCCATGCTCCGTGGTGGTGGAACTGTCGAACCGTGAATATGCCCATGCCCAAGTGGAAACCCCATGCTCCGCACTGGCAGAACTGTCGAACCGCAACTATGCCCATGCCCAAGTGGAAGCCCCATGCTCCATGCTGGCGGAATTGTCGAACCGCGACTATGCCCATGCCCACCCATGCTCCCCGCTGGCGGAACCGTTGATCCATGACTATGCCCATGCCTAGTGGAAGCCCCATGATATGCGCTGGCGGATCAACCAAGTTATAATCGTGCTCATGCCCCTGCTCCCTAGGAGCACACGAGTAATAATTTGCTTCCAGGGCTTCTAGACTTTCACAATAAATTTATTATTTCATTATGACTAATGTGACTTTATGGACTATAAGCACTTCTGCCTATCCATAATTAGCTTGCCTGATCGGTAGCAAGCTTTGCCCACTCTCATGTCTAGACTTGGAGCAAACTTCATAGGTGCATCCAAACCCCGTGATATGATACGCTCTATCGCACAAAAGCAACATATATCCATCCTCAAAACTGTCGCCATACCTACCTATCATGGCATTTCCATAGCTATTTCGAGATATATTGCCATTCTACTTCCATTGTTACTATTTAAATGACTTGACCATTCATTGTCATTTTTTCTTTGCATGATCATATAGAGCCAACATGTATTTGTTGCAAAGCCATTGTTCATCTATACATATTATGCTAGATCATTGCACATCCTGGTACACTACCACATGCATTCATATAGAGTCATGATCATCAGTTTATCAAGTTGTAAGAAAATAAAAGTGTGATGATCATTATTAGACTGTTGCCAATACCTGTGAGGATATATACAAAAAAGAGGACAAATTTCCAATAAAAAAGAGGACAAAGCTGCCACCAAAAATTAGAGAAAAAAGAGAGAGGGAGAAATGATACGTCTCCAAAGTATCTATAATTTATGAAGTATTCGTGCCATATTTACAACAATTGTATATGGTTTTTATATGATTTGCATGAAACTAACCCGAACTGATGTTGTTTTCTATAGAACTACCATGGTGTTGTTTTTGTGCAGAAATAAAGTTTCTCCAAATACAACGAAACTTTTTGATGATTTTTTTGGGACAAAATAGGCACTAGAAGCTTCGTGGGAGGCCCAGAAGATCCGCGAGGTGGGCACAACCCACCAGGGCGTGAGAGCCCCCATCCGGATTGTGCTGGTGTCTTGTGGGCTCCTCATGCCCAAACTTCGCATGAAACAGACGACCAAAAATCCTATATATTCATAAACTCCCAGAAATAACCCTAGATGACAAGTTCCGTGCCGCAAGCCTCTGTAGCCACGAAAAACCAATCTAGACCCTGTTTTGGCACCCTGCCGAAGGGGGAAAATCATCACCGAAGGCTATCTTCATCATCCCGGCGGAGGCCATGATGATGAGGGATTAGTCCACCCTCGGGGCTGAGGGTTTGTACCAGTAGCTATGTTTTTAATCTCTCTCTCTCTCTCTGATGTTCTTGATTTGGCATGATCTTGATCTATCGCAGGCTTTGTTCATATAGTTGGATCATATGGTGTTTTCCCCACTCTATCTTGTTGTGATGAATTGAGTTTTCCCTTTGAGATTTTGTTATTACCAGATTGAATACTTTTATGGATTTGAGAACACTTGATGTATGTCTTGCATACGGATACCCGTATTGACATTGGGTTATTCAAGTGATTCACTTGATATATGTCATGGCGTCAACTTGCGGATTCCAGTGACCTTGGGGATCTATGCATAGGGGTTGATTGCATGTTTTCATACCTTATTCTCTTATAGAAATCGTGGGGCACTCTTTGAGGTTCTTTGTGTTGGATTGAGTATTATGAATTTGAAATTGTTTGTTGTGTATCGTATAATTAACTCATGGATACTTGTGGTGACATTGGAGTATCTAGGTGACATTAGAGTTGGTTGATGCGTATCATATGGTTCTATTCTAGTAGGAACTCTTACATAGATCTATCGGAAAGGATAACTTGCAGTTATTTTAGTACAAACTCTTGGATAGATCGATCGGAAAGAATAACTTTAAGGTGGTTTCGTACCCTACAAACAATTTCTTGTTATGTTGTCCGCTAGATAAGAACTTTGGAGTGATTCTTCGTTTCATGTTGAGGGATGGTTTTGTGATCCAATTATATTAGCATTGTTGAGAGATTGGACTAGTGAAAGTACAGACCCTAGGCCTTATTTCCAAACATTTATACACCATTTTATTCCCTGTTTTACACTTGCTACCTTCCTGTTTTTTTATTTTTTCAGATTTCAAAAACCTATTTCTACCATCCATATTGCACTTGTATCACCATCCCTTGGCCGAACTAGTGCACCTATACAATTTTCCATTGTATCGGGTGTGTTGGGGACATAAGAGATTTCTTGTATTTGATTGCTAGGTTGCTTGAGAGAGACCATCTTCATCCAACACCTTCCATAGATTGATAAAACTTAGGTAATCCACTTGAGGAAAAATTGATACTGTCCTACAAAACTCTATGCTTGGAGACCCAACACGAGTCTACAAGAATAAAGTTGCGTAGTAGACATCAAGCTCTTTTCTGGTGCCGTTGCTGATGAGGTGAGAGCTTGAAGGTATATATTATGATCTTGAAATTGAATATTTTAGTTTCTTGTTTTATCACTAGTTTGGTTTATAAAAGGAAACTAAAAATGGAGTTTAGGCTGCATGAATTGTTTTGTCTTTATAAAGTTTTTTGTGAAAATGATGGTTCGGAAAATAATGCTCAATTGGTAGAGGAAGAATTTATGAAAATAGTTAATGAGAATTTTTGAATGAGGAGCATGATTGCAATATTGCTAGTATGAATTTTCAGAATATCCATAATGCTAATGATATGCAAAGCCACAAGCTTGGGGATGCTATGTTTGATGAAGATGGTATTTTAGTCCCCCATGTTTTGATGAGCAAATTTATTATGATGAGGCATGCCTCCTATATATGATGATTGTGATGATGACTTGTATGCTATAAATAGTGATAGTAACCATGAAACTTTTCATCATGATTTTGATATTGAATGTGGGCATGTTAATCAAGTGTGTCATGATAGTCATTTTGTTGAGTTTGCTCCCACTACCATGGATGAGAAGAAGTTTGTTTATGTGGAGAGCAATAATTTTTCTATGGTTGTTGATCATGAAAAGAATACTATATGTGATAGTTATATTTTGAGATTCCTTCATGACGCTACTGAAAATTATTATGAGGGAGGAACATATGCTCGTAGGAATTGCAATACTATCAAGTTTCCTCCCTATGTGTCCAAAGTTTTGAAGTTGTGTTTGTTTTGCCTTCCTATGAAAGTTTATTATTGTTCCCATTAATTGTTCACTCACAAAATCCATATGCATAGGAAGTGAGATATAATTAAATGTGCTTGTCATGTGATTCATGATGCTCTCTTGCATGTTTCAACTACTATTCCTATACGAGCATCATTGAAATCATCATGCCAAGCTAAAAGGCATTAAAGAAAAGCGCTTGTTGGGAGATAACCCAACACATTTACCTTATCTTTTTGTGTGTTAAAATAATTAAACTAATGTATTAATCATGTTTATATATTTTATTTCAATGAATTGCCACGTAAAGCCTTTGGGATAGTGTGGAAACTTGTTTGTTTGATTCTGTACAAAAAACAAAAAGTTTTGCATCCATTATATGAATTATCTGATTTTACTGGAGCATCATAAAATTCTGGAATTTTTAAACAACATTTATATGCAAATTCTGAAAAGCTCTTGTAAATTGTTTGTCTCAGGCAAGTATGGTGATTATTCAAATCTTCACAGGTCGTTCTGTTTTTTGATAGATTCTGTTTTGCATGCATAGTTTGCTTGTTTTAGTGTTCCCATAGCTTATATTTAGTGATATAAATCATTGTAATGATATAATACAGTAGTTATTATGTTAGAACAATTATGAATCTTGTCTTTACAGTACCTAAGTGAATGATCTATCTTTATTACACTAACCAGTCTCATGAAGTTCCGTTAAGTTTTGTGTGACTGAAGTTTTCATGTTTTGGGTGAGACACCGATATGGGAAGAACAAGGAGCAGAAATGACCTAATATTGGGGATGCCCAAGGCTCACCAAAGTTAATATCCAAGGAAAACTCAAGCATCTAAGCTTGGGGATACCCCGGAAGGCATCCCCTCTTTCGTCTCCAACATTATCGGTATATCTTACTTGAAGCTATATTTTTATTTCTCACATGATATGTGTTTTTCTTGGAGCGTCCTTTTATTTTGTTTTATCTGTTAGATGTTATTCATAATCTTGCTTTTCAATAAGAAGTTCCAAGAATTGCCTTAGGATGCCTCCTTTGCATGTTTTGATCTATGCTCTGCAAAAATAGAAACTCTTGTTGTAGTGTTTGAATTTTCATATTTTACTGGAATGTGGGAAGTTTCTGAAATTTTTACACAGTATTTTCATGTGAATTTTATATCATGTTCTAAATTTTGAGAATTTAATGATTTACACTAGTTTAATAGATTGCTACAGACTGTTCTATTTAATAGATTGCTACAGGCTGTTTTGTTTGGACAGATTGCTGTCATAGTTTTGTTATCTACTTATCCTATAGTTTCCATAGCCTATATGGGTAGATATAAATTGTGGAAACAATAGTAAACAGTAGATGGTGTTTGAAAATTATTGTGCAACTTGTCTTGGAACTACACAAAGTGTTGATTTGTTTTTATGTGTACTAACCTATATCATGAGTTCTTTTCAAGTTTTGTGTGGATGAAGTCATCTTTTAGACTTAGGTGAAACCGGGATATGAGAGAATTGAACGAGATACAAACGCTCAAGATTGGGAATGCCTAAGGCACCATGAGTAAATATTTCAAGAAGTCTCCAGTATCTAAGCTTGGGGATGCTACGCATCCCACCTCTCTTCACCAAATAAATATGGGTTAGCCTCTATTGAGCCTAAATGTTTACTCGCTCATATGATATGTGCTATTCTTGGAGTGCTATTTTTATTTTGATTCCTTTTTAATAAAATACTCAAATATGAAAATATTATTGAGAGAGAGATCCTTCACATATCTACTTTATCATTTACCTACTCACTGATCTACTCTTATATCTTTTGAAGAGTAGTTTGATGTTTACTATGGAGCTTCACTTTATCGTATGAGTAAATTGTGAATCAATGAGATGTCATAAATATGAAATTATAAATGTGCTTTATGCTTAGTCGTAGCTTCACATCTGATTTAGAAAGTGAAATCTGTTGAAGGTTGACAATCACTAAATTGGTCATACAAGCAATTCATGAATGATTAAGATAAAAAAGAGAAATTTCACATATAAATATATTATCTTGGACATCTTTTACGATTTTTAATACCCATCAATTGTTTTCAAAACTGATCAAATAGGTGAAGTTGGACAAGGAAGACACCGTAATGGTTATGTTTGGGTATATTTTCATAGAAGTTATATTGTTATGGATCCTCCAATTTGTGGTGCTTGTTTAGAACTTTTTGCTAGCCGAAACTTCATACTAAGTAGATATACTAGTTGTGCATAAAAATCCTTGAGACAAGTTTACTCCATGATAGTCCATCATACCGACCTATATATGGTATTTCACTACCATTCCAAGCAAATTTGCATGTACCACCTCTAAATATTCAAATAAACATCCATTTTGTGTGCTCGTAGCGCTCATGGAGCGATGGGGTTGTCATTATCTTTCATGCAAAGTGAGTTATTCTCAAGATGAGTGTTTATTAACTTGTAATTGCACTAGAGGTGCTGGTAAAAAGGATTCCCAATCCTGCATAACACAAAAATAAATAAACTACCCCACCCTAGAAAGTTGATTGTTCGGAGGGCAACCGTGGATTCAACCTTGAATGTATTTAAATGGTTGAGGGGGGTAAAAATTTAATTCTGTTTGGGAACCACCAAGCACTTAGCATGTGAGGGAGTCCTTGATTAGGGGGTCCTCGGATAGCCGACCTATTGTTTATGGGCCCAACTATATGGGCTTCTTACAGAACACTTGAAGATTTGAAGGTACAATATCCAAGATGGAAGCTTCAGGAAGCAGAAATTGCACTCCACGTTTGATGTAGCAAATAGCATGTTTATCTCTTCGGCATGTAACCGACCTTGTGTAAACCCTAAGCATATTCAACATCTATATATGTGGGAGAGTTTTAGGGTATAGGGATAGAACAACTCATCTAGGGTTAACTTTTCGATCTCAAGGTAGATCAACTCTGTAACCCCTCACATCATCAATATAACCAAGCATGACATAGGGTATTACTTCCATACGATGGCCCGGACCTGGCTAAATCTGTGTGCCCTTCGTCTCATGTTACCATCGATTCTAGTCTCACAATTAGGGACCCCCTACCTGAGATCCGCCAGTTTTGACACCGACATTGGTGCTTTCATTAAGAGTCCCTCTCTGAGCAAGATGGAATCGACGTCTCATTTTGTCATCAACGAAGAGGTCCACAACATGGACACTTTGTCCCCAAACAGATTTTTGCCTTCGGCAGTGTTGTCGTGCACGCTAATTCCGCTGGACATCTAGGCCGCGTTGAGAACTTCGCCCCTAATCAAGAGGTCAGATTTGGAAACTTAGAGTTGTCCATCGAATTTTAGGGTGAATTGTCGCCAATCTTGTATCCCGGTCTGTCCATTAAGCCAGATGACCGGACACGTGTTCTTGCCGAACACTTGCGATGTTCGGATGTCTTGGAGGTTAACTCCACAAGTTCTGAACAGCTGGATCTGATCGGGCCCTCGGTGGTCAATGAGGCCCTAGATCGGATCTCATCAATGAAGATCACCGACGATCTAGACCTGATCTATGCTCGGTTTGGTTACGGTGCGGGCTAGGACGATTTTTTTGACCCACCCCTTGATAACCACTGACGAGGATTTAACCAACATGCTAGACTATGCCTTTGAGGAGGTAGAATACATGGATGAAGAAGACCGTGCTCCCACCCCCGTTAACACCGGGAGTTGGGACGACACTTCCACATATGATATCTACATGGTAGATACTCCTGCCACTAATGGCGACAACACGCCAAACAACGATGGCGACAAATCGGGCGACGCGCCATCAAGGCACCAAAAATTGCATAAGCGGCCCAAAGGCAAGAAGGGAAGGAAATCTATTATCAGCAAAGGGGACGGTAATCCCCTTGCTGACCATGGCAATCCTGATATGCCCGAGCACCCATTAGAGGGTCCGGAAGGGCCTGAGGACCAAAAATACCCCGATTTCGTCAATGACTCCGAAGATGATAATTACCTTCCCCCCGTCGAGGAGGAAGATATACCGGAAGCCGATGACTTGAACATCCCTAATAACCTTAAAGATCACGCAGAAATCAGGAAATGGCTCATGCAACGGCTCACGTCCTAAAGGCTAAAGAACGACAACTCAAAGCCGAACAGGATGGTCTCAATGATCGATGGATGAAAGTCCTCTCAGCCAAGGAAGTATACGGCACCGGTCTGTCGAACCATTCCAAAAGCTACGCTCGAAGAAGACTCATTGATACTCCGTCTCCGAACCGTACTCCATACGACAAGCCAGACCGTCCCCCTCGTGGTCGGGACAGGATGGCTGACGGCACCGGTTATATACCGGTAGTGCCCCAAAGACGAGGTAAGGAGCCATTAGAGCTCAATGATAGGTTCAACCTGCGAGATGACCTGGATCACAGAGCAGGCCATACAAGATCCATCTATGGATCCTGAGAGTAATTGCCCGATAGACGGGGCGAATATAGACCATTGTTCGACCAAAACAATAGAGTCCAGGAACGCAACCGGCCCCACACAGACGCTGAATACAAGCGTGACATAGCACGGGTTAGAGGCGCCGCTCACCCACTGTGCTTCACAGATGAGGTAATGTGACATCAGTTCCCCGAGGGGTTTAAACCCGTGAATATAGAATAGTATGAAGGGACCACTGACCCAACCGTATGGATTGAGGACTTCCTCCTCCATATCCACATGGTGCGAGGAGACGATCTCCATGCCATCAAATATCTACCTTGTAAGCTTAAGGGACCAGCTCAACACTGGTTAAATAGCCTCCCCCAAAACTCCATTGGATGTTGGGAAGACCTGGAAGATGCGTTCCGCTCCAACTTCTAGGGAACCTATGTCTGCCCCCCGTACTCTTACGATCTAAGAAACATCGTCCAGAAGCCCGGCGAATCTGCTCGGCAATTATTGAATGGATTCTTGACTAAGAAAAACCAAATCGTCGACTCTTCGGACACGGAGGCCATAGCTTCCTTCCGGCACAATATTCGGGACGAATGGCTAGCCCACCAGCTAGGCCAGGACAAACCTCGGACCATGTCCGCCCTTACCTCCCTCATGACCCACTTTTGCATGGGCGAAGACAATTGGCTGGCAAGACGCAGCCACAATTCCGAAGATCCCGTGGCATCTAAAGCCCGAGATGGCAACTTAAAAGCAAAGCGCAATAAGAATAAGCGCCAGCGCAATAATAGCAATCTCGATGACATGCCTGTAAATGCTGGATTCCACAAGTCCCGACCTGGGCAAATCGTGACGGACCCACTCAGCTGGAGAAGATCATGGAAAGGCCTTGCCAAATCCATGGGACTTCGGAAAAGCCCGCGAGACACACACACCGCAACTGCTGGGTGTTTAAACAAGACGACAAGATACCACCCGAGGATCAAGGCAAATGTTCTCGCAATGAGGACGAGGATGAGCCCCGGGATCCAATTGGTGGTGGACAGAAGAAATTCCCTCCCGAAGTCAAAACGGTGAACATGATATACGCCACCCATATACCCAAGAAGGAGTGGAAGTGCGCCCTTCGGGAGGTCTAGGTTGTGCAACCCGTAGCCCCAAAGTACATCCCATGATCGGAATACCCGATCACCTTTGATCGGCATGATCAACCAACTAGTATCCGTCATGGGGTTTTGGCGGCCCTCGTCCTAGACCCCATTATAGATCGGTATCACCTCACAAAGGTCCTAATGTATGGAGGAAGTAGCCTCAACCTGATTTACTCAAATACAATGAATATGATGGGCATAGATCCGTCAAGGATCAAACCCAGTAGCACTACCTTCAACGGAGTGATCCCAGGCGTTGAGGCCCAATGTATGGGTTCCATAACTCTAGAAGTTGTGTTTGGCTCCCCCGATTACTTTCGCAGCGAAGACTTGATCGTCGACATTGTGCCGGCTATCACGTGCTGCTTGGTCAGGCAATATTCGCTCGTTTCAACGCGGTCCCACATTACGCATACCTCAAGCTCAAGATGTCGGGCCCCAATGGAGTCATTACTGACAACGACAATACAGAGTGCTCCCTTATAACTGAGGAACATGCACTAGCCCTAGCGGTCGAATTCAGCTACAAAGAAGATCGGCACATTCCGACATCCGCCATAAAGGCACACAAGGCTGGGAAGCGAGTTTGGTTTCAGACCGAAAACTCAGATCCTTCCCCCTCCCTTCAATAGGGACTTGCCCCCCACCGCACAACCCTAAGAGTAGCAAAGTACGTGCCAAGAAGGCACAACTTTGCACTTAAAATTCCATGGGTAGAGGTGGGGAAATAAATATGGGTGTTCAGCTGGTCCGAACCTCTACCATCAACACATCTTCGGACTAAATGCAGGTGCTCCTAAAAGAGCCTGCCTATGGCATGAATCTCACCAACAATTCGGCGGCCTCTCAAGAACTTACTTTCAAGATCCGTCTGCCTAACACTAATACCCATCAAGGTGCATCTAAGAGCAGGAGTCTACTAGCAACGAGGCATATCGAGGACATCAGGTTATCAATTGGAGACCCTTGGTACAACAACTCCTATATATTTTCATCTCTTTTGCATACCTGTAAACAGTTGCTTTGGCAATCCGAGCTATAAGAGTTGATGAGAAAAATGTAAATTGCATGGCACTCGTTTGCCTCATCTGTCCTTTTTTCAACGCATATTCTTTTTGATCTCACCCTCTTCTAATGGACCTGTTCGTTCTCATGCGAGGTAACCGGCTAATAGACCAGGGTCTTGAGTCTAAAACCAAGTCGCCTTATCTATCACGTGTTTGGCATGTTGATGTTCACTTTATATGCATCGGTTCCGAACTATGTCTTTGGTCAATAAGGTGGGTTTCTCGGCTCCTGTGCTTGCCCCTTTATGTTCCGCTCGTTCGGCTGAAAGGGCAAAGGGAGCAGCCCTGCGATTGTGCTTCTAGATAGTCTGGTCAAGCACCTCGGGGGAGAAAGTTGAAAACAGACTGTCATAGTATGCGCGATCTGGTTTGTGAACTCCCAGCTGGAAGTGTTATACTTCAATCCTTGTAAGCGGTTATTCCGTGTTATACGAGGAACTTTCCGTTTGTGCAAACATTGTAACAACGGCTTCGGCCACGGTTTGTCCGAACATCACAACACTTTGGTGGCTAATCGTATGCTTCCTGTAGTCCTTTTCGCGCTCCTATGGCTAAGTAAAAGAAATAAAGCACTATAGTCTGATTACCTAGTCTGCCGCACTGTACCGCCTTCGGGTTCCGATAATTCGGCTAAGGGACATAGTGCATTGGCATAGACACCCCATGTAGTATCTACATGGGGCCTCAAGTCAATGACTATCATCTTTCAGTTTTAAACAACCACATAGGAGTTATAAAGGAATGCAAAACCACATAAGAACAAATACTAAGATCATTAAAAGTTTGGGCAAGTCTTAGGATGCATTACAGCTCATTCAAGCATGCTATCACCCGAACACTATGACGCTATCACCCAAGCACACTCCGTCACTCCATCGAAGTATAGCTCGGGGCGTCGATGCTCCTTCTCGGGTGGCGGTGGGTCGGTGGCTACCTTCATCGGATTTAGCCCCGGCCAGTGCACCTTGTCCTTGGCAAGGGCCATCCGGACTGCTTCAATACAGGAGGAGCACTTGACAGTGTCGAGGCATGGCGAAGCTGCAATCAACCTCTGCACCAGGCCAAAGTAGCTGCCTGGCAGCGGCTCACCGGGCCATAAGCAGATGCAGAGGTCCTTCATGGTCGGCTCCGCCATCTGGTGCAGATCCATCAGCTATTTCAGCTGCTCCAGCAGAAGAGGAGGACGCTTGGGGGCTCCGAATTGTGCCCAGAATAGTCGAGCTTCATCTCCTTCTCCCCGCGAGGCGAACAGCTGATTGGCGTCCTCCACGCTCTTCTGGAGATCGGAAGATGCACCTTAGGATCACCACACCCATGTAAGCAATGTGAATTTTCTATCCCCGAATATGCACTTTAGTGAGTATGGCTTACCATCTGCTATGTCCTTGGCCTGACGCACTTTCTCCTCGTAGAACCGTCTGTCCATCCACTCCATCTAGAGTTTGGTTTTTAAAGTGGACAGTTCGACCAAGCTGGCCTTATTCTTCTGTTCCAAGGCCTCACATATTTTGCTGGCATCCTTGAGCTCCTGCTGGACCTTTGCCATGCGAGCTTCGTGCTTTCCACTGGTGGCCTGCATGGCGGAAAGGGCAATAGCCGTTTCTTTAGCAGCCACCCTCTTGGTGGCCTTTCGTCCTTCACATGCTGGAGCTCGGCATTGAGCCTCTCCATCTCCTTTGCCGAGGCTGCGTGTGCATTATACAATGTGAAAAGGCTGCATTGATAGTATTCAGACGATAGAGTTCAAACAAAGGTATTCGGATTCTGTTTTGACATACCTTGAGCCTCGTCAAACCTTCGGTTAAGGGCCTCAACTTCGTCTTTGGAGCGCTTAAGCTTCCGATTTAGCTCTTCCAGCTTGGTGCCATTTATGGCCGCCGCCGATGCCGAAGCCTTCATTACACACATAGTTGATACATTACATGGGCTCTCAATTCCCGAATTATAGACAAACCGATCATATGTTGAGTTATTCTAACATGCCGGACACTTAATGTGCATCTAGTATGATGTCAGGTACAGACTTGACCCCTAGGTGACCTTTTTCACCTCACCTATGGCTTGGGGACTTCCATGTATATAATACGAATAAATAAAAAGTTTGGAAGCACATCGAGTGATTTACTCGAAAACCCATAAGGAGACCTTTGAAGGCCTCCTTCAGTCCGTTGTCAACGGACTGGATGCTCTATAGTACGACACCCATAAGGGTGCGGTGATCCTCGGGGATGGAGGCGCTAGATAGAGCCTCCTCCATGACCGACCACCTATTGGTCGGTGGTGCCGGTGATGATCGGATTCCTCGATCACCTACCGGGGATTGGACCGGTGCCTTTGAAGGCATAGTGCGCTACGGAGATGTTCTCGGAGGGGACTGAGTGCCCGCTCGTCCAGCCTCCTCGGTATCCGGGCGGGGTGTTGGCCCCAATCTTCAGTGGCCGAGGCATTAGCCCTGACCATGGTATGGTCTCCCTTGCCACCGGTGTCCGCCTCCATAGGAGTGTGCTGGGACGACACCTCCACGGCGTCCGTCGTGGCGCCTGGAGTGGTGGGATGCGAGGCATCCCTGCTCTCCGCCAGTTCGGCGGGCGAGGTCTTGCCGTCCGATATCACCTCGGTGGGGATAACGCGCGGGGGGCTACAAGGCCAATAACCTGCATGTTAGCAAACTCTAAATCTATTCGTAATGAATAGGAGGGTCTTCGGATCCTAACCTTTTTGGAAGGGGATTGACCCACATAGTCTCCTTCGTGGAACCTACTCGAGGTCTTTGGACGTGGTGTCCGAGTCCAAACTATCGTCGGACAAAATCACCCACGTCCGACGCGCCCTCTTTTGGGAAGAAGGAGGGACCTGGTCGGGAGCGTCCGAAGATGCTGCTCTCTTCCTAGCACGGAGGGAATTGCCTCCCCCATCGCCCTCGACCTCAGCCTCCTCTTCCTCCTCCTCCTCCTCCTCTTCCTCCTCCTCAGCCTCCTCCTGATTTGAGGAGGCGGGGTTATCTTGGGATGCGGCGTCCGGCTGGTCCTTGATACGGATGCCAAGCTGGCTTTGTTTCTTCTTCTTCTCTTTCTTTGTGGGAGCCTCGTATGGCTTTTCCACGAGCATTTTTGCTAACAGCCCGGTCCTCTCGTCTTCGGGCTAAGGCGCCAAGCTGTTAACGTTGACGGATTTCTTCATCCATCTCTACAAACACATATCGGATAACGGGTTATGAGATCTTCATATGTAATTAAACTGACCAAGCTAGGGTGTATCTTACCTCAGAATCGGGCTTGGCGGCGTGCAGACCCTTGTCCTCCTTCTTGGATGGCCAGCTCTTCTGTGATTTGAAGAGCGCCTTCTACCACTTCTCCCGCATAGTGTGAAAGAGATTCCGGACTGTGGGCTCGGCGTCGAGCTGACGAGACCACAGGGGGGTGTTCCGGCCTGGCAAGGGAGGAAGTGTCTTCGGAGCATCGCCTGGACCACATCGGTCAACTTGGTGCCCTCCTCTACCATAGAGTGGATGCGCTTTTGCAGGTCACTCACCTCCTTGTCTGGTCCCTAGACAAGGCCCTTTTCGAGCCTTGAAGCTAGTATAGTGGGGGACCAAATTTGTATGCAACAGCAGGATACTGACCTTCTTCTCGTGGTTCGGTGACGTAGAACCTCTCCTTCTACCACCCCTTGATGGTGTCAACAAGGGTGTCCGATGGCCAGCCGACGCGGGTGAGATTGCTGATGCCGGCCCCGCCGCAATCTGCATTCTTGCCGCCGACACACTTGGACTCAATGTTGAACACCTGAAGTGTCACATCCCTAGCTAGATGTCATAGGATAGCATGAGTGTGCATCATGTTACAATTTTGCATCAACATGAAATGGGGACTAAAAGAAACCCCAAGCTCATATTTGAATCAAATTAATTCAAAGTTGTGAAAACTCAACAAATTCAAAATGTCGTTACAAAATGTTCCCTATGTGTGGTAAATATGCACATGATTATAACACGGGCCATTTTTAATATTTGAACAATTATAGCAATTTAGAAATAAATAACAAAGCCCCTGAAAATGCCATATAAAGCATTATCATTATTTTATGTTTCAATATATCCTGAAACTTTTTGTAGGAGTTTGAAATATTCAAACTTAATCCTATAAAATACTTGGGGATATTTTATGATAGCATTTGGCCCAAACATAAATTAAACAAATATCAGAAATTAATATAAAGAAGAAAATAAAATAGAAAGCAAAGGGAGGATGAACCTGGGCCGGCCCAGCTGGCCCAGCTCCATCGTCGTCCTCCTGGTGGCCAGGAGGACACGCGTGTGCTCGCTGCGCGTGCACGCCAGAGCTGCCACGCACCTCTCTGCATGCCTGCGTCCCCCCTGCCACGCTGGTAAGAGGATGAGGACGACGTTGCGTCCCCATCCCTCTCTTCCCCTCGCATTTGCCCCCTCTGCTCTCTTCCTCCTCTGCTCCACCATGGCCGACGGTGCCGTTCGCTCGCTGCCGTAGTTCTAGCCGCTCCCCTCGCTTCTGAGCCCTCCAATCCTCCGCCTCATCGCCTTCTCCCTTCTCACCGAGCCTCGCATTGCCAGGAGCCCCGAAGCGTCGTCCCTGAGCTCGTCTTCCTCCTCGGACCCGATCTTCGCCGCCGTTGAATCGTCGTCTCTGAGCCCTCCCCGAGCAAGCTTTCGACGGCTTCGACCCCTCAGTGAGCTTCTGGCTCTTTCCCCTCTCTTCCCCGGCCTTTTCCCGCTCCGTAGGCCCCGATTGCGCTCGCTCCCGAATGACCCGCTGCACGAGCTCATCACCGATGATGCTCCGATGACCAGTTGGTCCATTAGAGACCACCATCGAACTCGTGAGGTTGCATAGTGCTTGTAGGTGCCAAGTTCCGGCCGTGTCGCGCCCTGGTTCGACGAGCCCATGCTCGTTCGAGCTCAGGCAGCCGCCATGCTCATCGCCGGTGCCGATTCCGGTCATCCCAACCCTTGGGAAGTGTCGGGCTCGACGCGCGCGAGCAAGCAGAGTAGTTTGGTTCCCTGTGCCATCTGTTTGGTCATCGGAGGAGGATTCCCGCGCCCCCTCCGCCGTCCCTGACATCGCCGGCGGCTCAACGTCGGCGAGTCAACCGGCGCTGACCATGGGGTTTGACCCCAGGTCAACTGACAAGTGAGGCCCGCCCCCTTTCTAATTAGAATTAGTTTAAAATAATAATTAAACTAACTAAATTAAGTTAATGGCCCACTGACCAGTGGGCCCTAACCAATCTAATTAGTAATTAGCTAATTAGTTAAACCTAATAGTGACTGGATCAATGACCAGTGGGTCCCACTGCTCAGGTTTGACCTGGCCTGGTCAGCCGACCAGCTGACGTCGTAGTGACGTCACGCTTACGTCATATTTCATTTTCCAGTTTTGAAATAATTCTAGAAATTGTTTAAAACTTTAAAAATCCATATAAATTAATCCGTAAATCAGAAAATAATAATTTTTATATGAAAATTTATCAGAAAATCCCAATGAATCCAATAGTGCTATTATCATGGATGTTAGAGAAACCTATGTAGATGAACCTTGACATTTATTAATAGGTTAGCATATGGAATTTGAAATGAAGAACGATTTTGAACCTATATTCAAACTCACTTCAAATTAACTTGGACACTAGTTGCATTAGCTCATCCATACATGCTACCATGTCATGATCATGCATCATATTGTTGCACTTGCGTCTATTAAATGCTATTTATCTGCATTGCGGTAGGCCCTGCTTCTGAGGATACCCCCGAGTATTCCAACGAAGGAGAGAACCTTCTCGCTACCCAGCAAGGCAAGCAACCCCCTTGATCATTCCGATAACATCCCACTCTCTCGCTCCTACTCTTGTTTATTGAATTAGTACACTCATAAAAATATCAAGACAAGTGTGAGTACCGTGGATGGCACTCTCCCAAGAGAGGGATGTGAATCCATGGTGGTGTATTGTCATGGAGTTAGTGGACTCGTGTGCAATATCTAAAATTTAATCAAAGAGTTAAAATTATGTAGTGTAAGTTAGCCATGAGTCAAAGCTGGCATTACTGCATGAACTCCACCACTCCCCTTGTTGGTACATGAGCATGAATAGACTAGGTCTGTTTTAAAGACTTGCTGAGTACGTTTGTACTCACATTTGCCTAATAAATGTTGCAGATGAGACCCAGGACCCATCAAGTGGGTTCTTTCTAGATGTCGACAATGCCGAATAGCTGGTGTCCTAGCTACGACCTATGCCTTGTGGTGGGCGGTAGATAGTCAGGCCATGTGCCTTTTTACCCTTTCATCTATCTGTACTCAAACAGCGTATGCTTCCGCTTGGTTTGTATGAACTTGTTTGAATGACTTGAGTGTCGGGTCATGTGACCCATACCTGTAAGAACATATTATCCAAGGCTCGTCTGAGCCTCTTAAATAAAAGTTGTGTTGTTTTATGGTTATGTTGTGATGCCATAGTTGTATCTATGCTATCGGGCATGTTGTGCGTACGTGTGAGGTGCAACAGTATGTATGGGATCCGACACCTAGTCGTGTGCCTTTAGTAGTACTCTTTACGGAAAACTGCCTCTTTGTGCTTCCACTGAGCCGTGGTAGCTTGCTACTGCTCTGGACACATTGATTGACCGACATTCATCTTTCTTTGCTGGTGTGTCTGTCCCTTTGGGGAAATGTCTTGCAGTGTAATGGAGTCCATGTAGCCTGCTATGACTCGTCTACGTGCAGTGATGGCATTTATGTGTCATGGTGTAATGGAGTCCTTGTATCTAGCTATGACTCATCTACACACGCTTGAGGCCGACACCTACATTGCTGGGTTACGTATGCCTCTTTCCGTATAGATGTGCCACTTGGGTTCTATGGCTATTCATGTCGGCCCTGGTTCTCTGTCGTTTGATTGCCAGTGACATGATCACATACGTGAGCCAAAAGACGCAAATGGTCCCGGCTAAGGTAACGCTACAGCCGTGGAGCTTACCATGCGTGAGGCTGCAAAGTGATGTGATATGTTATAGTCTGGATTCATATGACTTAGGATTGGGGTCCCGATAGCGTTGGTATCAGAGCCTGACTGGCTGTAGGACTACCAAGCCAAACTGGTCGAAGTTGAGTCTAGAAACACTATAGAAAAGTAGGGGAATTGATTGTGGAAGGGAACGTAAGGCTCTTTTTACTCCTCTTCCCAAGTTATTCTATTATGAGTCATTCTCATCTTTTCTACGGGGATAAGAACTAGGCTTCTCATCTATTGCTTAGGATGACGAGTTACTAACCATGGACCACTAGCTAGCTTGTTTGCAAGTGCATGTCAGTACAAGAGTATTGTTGGTGTGACAAGCAGATGGAGAAGAGATTTGAGTCTAGAAACTCGAGTGGTTACGCTTTTCCAATCTTTTGCAGTTGACTCAAAATCCTTTTTGAGCAATTACAGCCGTTATGTTGTCCAATTTCTGCTAGAATCTCTAATATCTTTGCATCATTCTCTATTTCAGATGCCCCCTCGTCCTTCTCGTCAGGTGGTCCGTCTGACCAGGTGTATCGATGTACCGGGTCACATGGCCATGTTGGTTAGAGTTATGATGGAGGATGGTTACTGTTGGTACCCAGAGTACACAATGGAGGAACAGTCTCGAGATTTTAACCAGAGTTAGTATCTGTGTACTATTAAGATATATCCTTCATATGCTGGAGCTGCAGAGCCACTTCACTAGACCTACGGATTAGGTGTCACCATAGATATGGTAGTTCAAGAGGCCGCCTACACCATGCTGACTATCATGAGGTTTCACCATGGTCTGCTTCAGAACAAGGATTTCTATTATGTTGCTGCTTCCATGGGAGGATAGGATGGTTATCTTAGAGCAACCTACTGTGATCATTCCCATGAGGATCCCAGGCTACAGATGACCGCTCAGATGTTGGAGAACAGGGATCGTGATGCACGTGCTCTTCGCATGGAGATTTATGCCACCCGTGCACGTCTTTGGACAGCCCTGACGCAGTTGGCACCTGTCGTGTAGACATGCTATGGAGATTTGGAGATGCTGACCCCATCGTGGACTCATCTGCCAGCACACGTAGACTGGCCCGATGTTGGAGGCATCACCCCTCTTCGAGGACCTCTGTTGCCGCCAACAAGGGGACCAAGGCCACATCCGTGTACTTATGGTTCCCAAGGATCACAGGCTAGAGTGCTTCCAAATCCTTAGATTCAGCTCCTGGGTCACGGGGGTAACCTGTATGAGGCATTTTACGGCGATGCTTGAGTACGTGGATGTTGGTACTAGTATGGTAGTAGTCGTATCGCCACAGTCTTGCGTGTCTTGTGGGATATGACGGAGGATGAGAGTTGAGTTCTGGAGGTGTAGATAGATAATGTATAGGAAGCTTGTAATGCCTCTGATGAGTTGTGTCATCTCTCTATAGTTTGTTTTCAGCTTGGGCTTGTACTGAACTTTGTCATGGTGCGTATGAATCATGGTGTTCATATGGCAGTTGTTATTACCATGTTGTTTGGGTGTTTACCCTGCATGCCATGTTGTCCAGTACATACCTTATCTCATGTCTTTGAGTTGATGTCCTCTATGGCTAAGCTATGGGTTTGTTTCCCAGGCTGGTGGTAACTAGGAATAACCCCGTGCCTACCCCCGAGCAGGGCAAGGGAAGCTTGAAGCTGAAAGGAACAAGAGACAGACCAACAGGTTGCTTGTAACAACCTGGGACCGACGCCCCAGAAGATTCCAGAAGATTCCCCTTTCTTTCCATTCTTGTCTGTGTTTCATTTGGTTGTTGCATTCATCATCGCATCATTCGCATCATCTGCATAGCATCGTCACCCGTTTTCGAAAACTTGCATCCGTTCGTAGTTGCCGGTTCTCTCCATTCTTGCCGTTGCCCGTTTCGAGACCAACCACACGCACGCGCCCGCGGCATCGTTAAATAAAGCTGTTTTAAAAGGCACGGTAAAAATATTCTCGGATTGGGTTGAAATTTGGCGTGCGGTCTTGTTATATTATAGGTCAACCGCCCATCGAATTTCGCCGCGTTCCGAGTTCGTTTGATACCCCATCGGTTAGTCGTAGCAGTGAGGATATCGGTTTATTATCGGACGTTTGTCGGTGTTTAAAACTTCATGTCTCGGGTTGCACCTCCCTCTCATCTCCCCATAGCCCACTACATAGCCCACTCGCCCGCCTGCTAGCCCCCTCTGCTTCCGGACTGCCCGATCGCGATCGGAGGGTCCGAAAACGGTGTGAAACCCCCTTCCCTAGCTCCCAAACTACTATTTAAACCCCCCTAGACTGCCTAATTGGGAAACCCTAGACCCCTACCTCAAAATCCGTGCCCCCAGCCGCCCTTCTCCCTCCTCCTCGCGCCAGGCCCGCCAGGCCCGCGCAGGGCCCTGGGAAGCCCATCTGGGCCTAAGGGGAGCTGCCGCCGAGCATCTCCCGTGCCTGCCATGGCGCTCCCGCAGCTCCCGCAGCTCCCGCAGCTCCCTGCGCTGCCCTGCCATTCCCTTCCCTCCTGGCCTCACCGCTGCCGCCGGAGCGCCGCCACCGCGTGGACCTCGCCGGACCCCTCTTCTTCCTACCTTCCTCCATTCTTCTTCCCTCCTCCTCTCTCTCTCACCCCGAGCCTCTCTCCTATGCAGGTCGCCGCCGCTGCTCCGTGGCTTGCCGCTTGCCACGCCTCGGGCCAGATCTAGCGAGGGGAGCACCGGATCTGCTCATTCCCGCCCCGGATCCGGCCGCTCGACCCTCCGCCGGCGCCGTCCCTCGCTGTGGAGCGTCGCCGCTGCCTCGCCCTCGTGCGGGAGGTCGAGCGCTCGACCCCGCACCGTTGACCCCAGCACGCCCACTCGCCCGCGCATGGGCCTGCCGCCCCAGCCAGCCCAATAGTCTCGCCCAGGCCGGCCCATGAGGCCTGGTGAGCCAGCCTTTTCCCCTCCGCGCGTTTTTTTGTGTTTAGGCCTTCGCAGATTTAAAATGTCTCTAAATAATTAACCGTTAGTCGTATCAAAATATTTTATACATGTAAAATGATAAGAAAAGCATATAGATTATGTAGATGTCAATATCATCCATGTTTAAAATATTTAACATGTCATTTTCTGTCATTTTACATATTCAACATGATTTTGCATTGACATGTGCATTTAACGTGCATCGGAGTTAATCCAACCATATATTAAAAAGTTCATATTATCGGCATCGCATTTTCATGCATGATAAAATTATGTAATGTGATGTTTGTATTTTATTTGCATAAATAACTTGCTAAAAAGGTTTAGGTCCTAATCCCGCATAATTGTTGTGTCATTTTTGTCAATTTGAAAACCCCCATATCATATATGTTTTCGGGGGAGAAAAATCCATGTGATTTATCTGTGCATTTAGTTTTGTCATTTGAGCATTTTGTGTGCATGTCATTTTCGTTGTGATGCCCTTTTGTTATTATTGTGGGATTTAATCCATGCATGATATGAAATAAGTTTGAACATGATATATGCCCTTTGATATGTGTCCTAGCCCCGGGATACTTTTCTTGTCATAGAAATGCATGTGTAGGTGTTGTTTTGTTGTTAATAACTTGCTGTAAAAATTCTGTTGTTTTGAGGGTCCAAAATATTTCTAAGTCTGGAATCTGTAATATTTTGTTGCTGTCTTGCCATGTGTTTTGCTAGTGTTCTAGAACCCTTTTGTGGTGGCGTAATGGAGTTATTTGTAGTTGATATTGTCCTTTAGTATGCTGTTAAGTTTCATGCCATAATATGATCTGTAGCATATAGTTTTCGTTCTGCCAATATGCCTTCGTGATAAAAACTGCACTGTAAAAAACTGCTATTTTCACCAAGTCTAAAACTGTTCTTACGTAGCCATCTTGTGAGCTTCCTACCATGTGATCCATACATGTTTTGAACATGATATGTGAAGATGAAATGAAGTGTGTGTTATATGCTACTACCCCATGCTTAGTTTGTGCATTTTGAAATCTTGTTGCTTGTTGTTATCATGTGTGCAAAATGCTAAGTTGCTGTTTGGGAAGATTTCAACTAAAACTTGTGTTAGTTGTATTTGTTGAACCGTAGCTCCGTTTTGGACATGTTGTATATGAAACTTGCTGAGAATCTCATGTAGTTTCATAATAAATTGCTGCATTCATGATTTGAAATGTTTGTGATTGTGTTTTCCATGCATTTGCATTCATGACATTTGCATCTTGTGTTGCTCATATCTTTTAGACCGTAGCTCCGTTTGAGATGTTCCATATATGTAAATCGACTAGATTGACGTGTAGAATAACATGATATACTTTATTCTGTGGTTTAACAAATATAAAATATGATTAGTTCATATCTGGACCAATTTCGAAATTAACATATGGGTTCATTTTGGAAGTGCTATAAGTTGTTTCCGACGTCATTTAAGTTGCCTAGATAGATAGTTTACTTATGCTTCACCTCTTGCCATGTTTAACAACATTTAATATTGATGAGTACCTAATGAGAATGAACTAAATAATTAGAATGTGGAGTTTTGTCAATATGCAACTCGTTGTATATTGAGCTTCACTTTAATGTGTAGTAGTTGTTTGGTGTGAATTGCCATGTTTGCATATTTAAACCGGACATGCATCATATTTGTTTGTGCATCGTGTCATGCATATGTTGTGGTGTATTTTGTGTTGATTGTTGTTTCCGTATTGCTTCTTCTAGATAGAGTTCCGAAAGCGTTCGGAGTGTGAGGATTCGTTCGACTACGTTGGCTCGTCTTCTTCATGGACTTGATCTTCTTCCGAGCGAGATCTTAGGCAAGATGACACATTTCCCTGGATACCAGTACTATCATTGCTATGCTAGTTGTCTCACTTTTATCGCTATGTCTCGCTACTTACCACTTGTTTCTCAAGCCTCCCAACATTGCCATGAAAAGCCTCTAACCCCTTCACATCCCAGCAAACCTTTGTTTGGCTATCCTACCGCTTGCTCAGCCCTTCTTATAGTGTTTCTAGTTGCGGGTGCAATTGCTTCCATGTGTCAACATGGACATTCTTTTGTTGTACCACAATATTGCTGCTATTTAATTTAATACACATATATACTTTGTAAGGTGGAAGGCTTGGCCTTTTGCTCGGTGTTTTGTTCCACTCTTGCCGCCCTAGTTACTTGTGAACCGGTGTTATGATTCCATAATTGAGCGCTCCTAACATGCTCGGGGTTGTTATGGGAACCCCCTTGATTTTTGTTTTGGGATAAAGCTTGTCTGGCAAGGCCCAACATTGGTACTACATTTGCCTAACAACTAATAAATTGCATCGGGACCCGTCGGCAACCGTGGATAATTAATCAACAACCTGGGCCAGTGCTCCTAATGAGTGTTGGTCCAAACTAGAGCACTGTACGAGGCCAACCCGGGGCAACTCGGGAGATTTCTATCAGGCCGCCGTACACTAGCTTATCCGCCGTGTCCTGAGAACGAGATACGCGGCTCCTATCGGGATCGTCGACACGTCGGGAGGCCTTGCTGGATTTTTTTACCTTTCTCGAATGTCTTGAGCGAGGAACTCTAATCTTCTTCGGCCTATCTCGAGGTGTCAGATTTCCTTTGGAATTGCCTAGGAAGATCACGAGATTCGTGGTTGAGGTTATTCTCGCTGCGTGTGGTTAATTTGTGATGGATGAGTTGGAGCACCCCTGCAGGGTTAAATCTTTTCGAGAAGTCGTGCCCAAGGTTATGTGGAAAACTTGGATACTTTGTTTAACACTCGGTCATAGCAAACTTGAAGTAAACTCTAATAAAATACACCAATTGTGTGCATAAACGTGACTGTCTCTTTTCGTGAGTCCTTCTCCGAAAGGGAACACGGTGGGGTTATGATTGACGTAAGTAGGTGTTCAGGATCAGTTAGTGATCATTGCTAGTTCACGTCCGTTATGTGTAGACCACCATACTTTACTTTCTATAATCGTAAGTTAGCCACTCAAATAAATGCTTAGTCGCTTGCTGTAGCCTCACGACTTAACCATACCTCACCCATTAAATTTTAATAGTCTTGATACCCTTGGAAATGAGATTGCTGAGTCCCTGTGGCTCACAGATTACTACAACAATAGTTGTAGGTATAGGTAATGCGATGGTTTGACGTAAGTGCAATGCTTGATTTGTTTTGGAGTTATTCTTCTTCTTCTTCTTCGATCTAGGATGGGTTTCAGGCGGCAGCCTGGGATAGCAAGGGTGGATGCCATTTTATCGTTTGATTCCATCCATATTCGGACCCTGCTCTTCTGTATGATGTTTTCTGTATGATGTTTGAGTATGTTGTTGTATTGATGTGAATCTGATGTAGCTTGTGGCGAGTGTAAGCCAATTCCATATACTCATCTCTTCTATACATGTACTTGTTATGATATCCATTCTTGCGACACGACGAGATGCGATTCTATCCCTGTCGAGGCCCTCGTGCCAAAATAAGGATAGGACCGCATCTTGGGCGTGACATTGCTGGAACGAATTGAGCAGAACACAGCACGTGCTCCCCGCAATGATCACAATGATGGCGTGTCACTCGGTGATTTCGTCAAGCTGTGCCCACCTAAGTATCATCATTCGGTCGACCCACTCGACGTGGATGACTGGTTGATCAGCATGTTTCGCAAGATCTGGGCTGCCAATGTATCCGAGGCTAACAAGGTGACCTTTGCTACCTACTTTCTAGAAGGATCCGCCAATCTGTGGTGGGAAAATTATGAAGCCATGCGTCCCGCAGGCCCCGCACCAACTTGGGCAGAATTCAGCACGACATTCCGTACCCATCACATCCCGGAAGGGCTAATGGATCGCAAGAGAGAGGAATTTTGTGCTTTCACCCAGGGCAGACTGTCAGCGGATGCCTATAGCTGCGAGTTCGGAAATCTTGCTTGCTATGCTCCGGAGGAAGTTTCAACTGATGCCAAGAAACATGCTAGGTTCCGCAAGGGACTTAATCCTCAGCTCCATCGAGATCTGCGCCTGCATGAGTGCACAACCTTCCAGGCTCTCGTCAATAAGGCTATCAATGCCGAGTCTGGACAGACTAACTATGAGGCCACAAGAAAGCGCAACCGTGACTTCAGCCCCGCATCTGGCTCAGGCTCCAACAAACATCGGGTGTGGGTGCCCAATGCAGCTCTGCCGCTAAGATACACTCTGAGGCCATCCTTCCAGGTGCCTCGCCCAGCTCAGCCCAGCGCTCTAGCCAGGCCATTTGGAGGTCCGCCTGTCAATGTTGCTCCCCGTGCCATCGTGGTATGTTACAAATGTGGGGAACCAGGACACTACTCTCGTGATTGTCCTCAGAGCAATGCTAAGCCTGCTGGACGTGGGAAGCCGGGAAAAGCCTTCTATGTGAAGCCAGCTCCTGCTCGTGGACGAGTGAATTATGTCTCTTCTGAGGAAGCCTCTGAGGATCCTAATGTTATCCTAGGTATGCTCCTTGTCAATAGTCATCCAGCATCTATTCTATTTGATACTAGGGCATCTCATTCTTTCATCTCAGAAAGTTATGCACAGTGGCATAACATGTCTTTTTGTGATATGCCTACTCCTTTAGTAGTTCAGACTCCTGGTTCAAAGTGGCAAACTTCTAGAGTGAGCCATGAAAATGAGATTCCGGTGGATAGGCTAGTCTTCCTAGCATCTTTGATAGCCCTCAAGTCTTTGGACATCAATATCATCTTAGGCATGGACTGGATGAAAGCCCACTATGCTAAGATTGATACTCATACTAGGAATGTTCAACTTACACATCCATCAGGTGAGATAGTTAATGTCTCTACTCGAATAGCCAAGCGCCAACTCTATACCCTCAATGCTAGCCTTCTTCCAGAGTTAGAAGATATTCCGGTAGTCCGTGACTATCCGAATGTCTTTCCAGAACAACTGCTAGGAATTCCTCCTTTCAAAGATGTTGAGTTTGTGATAGAGCTCATTCCAGGGACTGTCCCAATAGCCAGAAGACCCTATAAGATGGCACCCTTAGAACTAGCCAAACGTAAAATTCACCTCGATGAGGCTTTGAAGAAAGGTTTCATCCGTCCTAGTTCTTCTCCTTGGGCTTGCCCCATTCTCTTCATCAAGAAGAAGGATGGATCAGATTGGATGGTTGTCGATTATCGGACAGTGAATCTGGTCACCATAAACAACAAGTATCTGCTCCCCAGGATCAACGATTTGTATGATCAACTCACTGGATCCTCGGTATTTTCCAAAATGGATTTGAGGTTGGGATACCATCAAATCAGAATCAGGAATGGGGACATTCCAAAAACGGCTTTTGTTACTCGTTATGGCCAATACGAGTACACCGTTATGTCCTTCGGTTTAACCAATGCTCCAGCCACCTTCTCTCGCTTGATGAATTCGGTCTTCATGGACTATTTGGATTAATTCGTCATGGTTTACCTCGACGACATACTCATCTACTCGAAGAACGAACAGGAACATGCCGAGCATCTAAGGCTGGTATTGATGAAACTTCGAGAGCACCGCCTGTATTCCAAATTCTCCAAGTGTGAATTTTGGTTGCCAAAAGTGACCTATCTGGGCCACGTGATCTCTGGTAAAGGTATTGCTATCAGTCCTGAGAGAGTTCAGGCCATCCTTGATTGGACTCAACCTAAATCGGTTAAGCAAGTTCGGAGTTTCCTTGGCTCGGCGATCTATTGTCGCCGCTTTGTTGAGAATTTCTCCAAGGTTGCGAAACCACTGACTGAACTCCTCAAGAAAGATAAAAGGTTCGAGTAGACTCCACAATGCGAGCACAGTTTTAAGGAGTTGAAAAGATGACTGACCTCTGCTCCCGTTCTGGTGCCACCAGACTTCTCTAAGGACTTTCTTATCTATTGCGACGCCTCGCGACAAGGATTAGGTTGCATTCTCATGCAAGATCGTCATGTGATTGTATACGCATCTCGTTAGTTGCGTTCACATGAGGATAATTATCCAACACATGATCTTGAGCTTGCAGTTGTAGTCCTTGCACTAAAAACCTGGCGACATTACCTTCTGGGTAATCCTGGCGAAATTTACACTGATCACCAAAGTCTAATATATATTCACCCAGCCGGATTTGAATCTCAGGCAAAGACGGTAGGTAGAGTTGATTACAGATTACGACTTAGGGATAACTTACACCCCGGGGAAAGCCAATGTCATGGCTGATGCACTAAGTCATAAGTCTTATTGTAACAACCTGATGTTAAAACAAGGTCAACCACTTATCCATGAGGAATTTCGGAAGTTATACCTTCACATTGTTCCTCAAGGATTCCTATCCAACTTGGTGGCGAAAACTACTCTTAAGGATCAAATTATAGCTGGCCAGAAGCATGATAAGGGTATTTCCCGGATCAAAGAGAACCTCGTTAGCGGTATCGCTAAGGATTTCTCTATTGATGATCAAGGTGTGGTGTTCTTTCAGAACCGTTTGGTGGTTCCCAAGAACCAACATCTTCGGCAGCTGATTCTTAAGGTGGCTCATGATTCTCCTCTCATAATTCATTCGGGTAGTACCAAGATGTATCAGGACCTATGCCAGAGTTTCTGGTGGACTAGGATGAAGAGAGAAATTGCCCAGTTCGTTGCTAATTGCGACATTTGTCGTCGCGTGAAAGCGGAACATCAAAGGCCTGCTGGCAACCTTCAACCTTTAGCTATTCCCGAATGGAAATGGGATAAGGTCCTCCCGTGCGCTGTAGCCTCGTCGCCGTCGTTGCCCGAGCTCCGTCTGCCGCACAAGTTGTTGCCATCGTCATTTTAGACCTCCTGAGCTCGAGCTGATTGCGCCGTTGGATGCGGCCGACGACTAGCGTCGCATAGGGCCAAACCTCCGCTCATTTGGTCATCGGAGGGTGATTTCCAAGCACCTCCACCGCATCTGGCCTCGCCGGCCTTGAGCCATCGGTGGCTTTGACCCCCCTGACCAGATTTGACTTCTCAGGAGTCAATGGCAGGTGGGGCCAACCCCTGGCTTAATTAGGTCAAATAATTAATTTTGCATAATTAACCTAATCACCACTGACTAGTGGGCCCAACCACTTAATGGTTTTGATTAGGATTTAACTAAACCTAATTAATCCCATGTGTCATTGACATGTGGGTCCAGCCAGTCAGGTTTGACCCTGGCCGACCCTGTTGACCTGCTGATGTCACTATGACATCATGCTAATGTAGTAAAGTGTTTCTGGAATTAAAACAAATCAGTAAATGATTTAATATTTTTAGAAAATGTTTAAAACTTATAAAAATCATAGAAAATAATCTGTAAGTCAGATGAAAATAATTTATATATGAAAATTGATCAGAAAAATCCAATGAATCTGTTTATGCCATGGTAATGCATGTTTGAACAAGTTAACATCACCAAGTAGGACATTTTATGATTAGGACAATATATGAAATATCATTTGGAGTTGGAATTCAAAGTTTTTTGAATTCCACTTCAATTAACTTGGCTAATTATTCCTCTATGTCAATTTAGTACCTTAACTTGTCATATCATGCATCATGTTTGTTGCATTGCATTGAATGTGTTCCTTCCTTGTTTTACCGGTGGTGTTCCCTCTCGGTAGACGATGGTTCTGATGATGTGAATGTTGACACTAATGAAGAGAAGTAATATCCTTAGGACTGTCAGGGAAGCAAGCCCCCTTGAGCATACTGATATGAACCCACTCTCTTGCTCCTACTCTCTTTTATTGCTTTAGGACAACAACGATTCAACTGTTACATGTTCTCGGTAGTTGAACCCATTCCTTTGCAAGACCTGTCTTTGCCACAGTAAATAGTTGAAACCACTTAGCATTAGTAGCAACTACTTGAGCCTTGTTGTGCTTACACATCAATGCTTTCTTACTGTGCCTGCTATGCTTAAAGTCGTGTCGTGTCGGGTCTGATCCATTTGGGTGATGAATCGGAATGGAAGTGTTCATGTCCTACCGTGGGAGAGCTAAGTGTGTGAACACGATTTGGTAAAGGTAGCAATGAGAGGTCATGTAGGAGTACATGGCAGGTTCTCTCATTGGGACCGTCCTTAAGATCTGAGTTCTGTGTTTGTGATCCAAGACAGTTACTACCACACGTTGGGCCCTGAAATATGACCCTGCTCGACTTATTAATTGCCATGATCTCTGTCTAGGAGTTGCAACTAGTTTCTGGTGTTTGTAGGAAAAGTGTTGGCGGCCGTGCATAGCGCTGCCCGACGGGGTGGACTGTGATGCGGAATAGGCAAAGTGGCACAGTGTACCAAGTGGCACCCGAACGGTGGGCTTGGGAACCCTGTGCACATCATTTGAGGCCATGGCGGAAACTTTGGCCGGATTTCCGTGTGGGTTCAGTCTCAAATAGGCGATAAACCTGGACTAGGGTCTTGTGTGATTGACGGTCATGGCCGACTCCCTCGCCGGGCTTCCGCTTGAAGGTTGCCGAGGTGCCTTTTATGTGCACATGGCGATAAGTGGTGGGAGCATGTGTGAAGAAGTACACCCCTGTAGCATTATGAATCTATTCGAATATCCCCGTCCTCAGATATGGACTACTTGGAAACTTATGTGGTCATAGATAAGTTGAAGTGGATACTCTAAAATACGCAAGATAAGTGTGAGTGCTATGGTTGGCCTTATTGTAGGGAGACGGAAGTGTATCCATAGTGGTGTATTGATTTGGTGAATACGTGGACTCTTGTGCACTATCCCACCTTAAAGAAAGGACTTGTAGTCGTAGTACATGTTAGCCAAGAGTTAAAGCTGGCTTACTGCAATAAACTCCACAACCCCCTTCATTCATTCTGATGCATATGTAGTTAGTTCTGATGTAAGTCTTGTTGAGTACCCTTGTACTCATGTTTGCTTAATTTACGTTTTTGTAGAGGAGACGTTAGTCTCATTAGTTGTACTTATGACTTGAAGTTCGATGTTGACCGGATTAGCTTGGGAATCCCAGACAGAGGTCTGGTTCCTTTGGTAGGGTCGTTGTAGCATTCCAGGCTCCTCTAGCCACTTTTGTAGATGTCTGTACCCAGACATGTTTAACATCCGCTTGTTTGCTTTAATGCTCTGAATGTTGGGTCTTGTGACCCCTGCTTGCTTTTCAGGCTCCTCTAGCCACTTTTGTAGATGTCTGTACCCAGACATGTTTTACTTCAGCTTGTTTGCTTGAATGCTCTGAATGTTGGGTCTTGTGACCCCTGCTTGTAATATCTTTTTGTGTTGGCTCTTCCGAGCCTTCTAAGTAAATGTTGTAATGTTGTGATGCCATAGTTGTATCTATGCATATCGGGCATGTCATGCGTACATGTGACGTGCAACGGTATGGATGGGATTCGATACCTAGTTGTGTGCCTTTAGTAGTACTCTTTATGGGGAATGCCTCTTTGTGCTTCCACCGAGCCTTGGTAGCTTGCTACTGCTCCGGACACATTGATTGACCAGCATGTATCCTTCTTTGCTGTTGTGTTTGTCCCTTTGGGGAAATGTCTCACAGTGTAATGGAGTCCCTATAGCCTGCTACGACTCGTCTACGTGTAATGATGACATTTATGTCCCACGGCATAATTGAGTCCTTGTAGCTTGCTATGACTCGTCTACACACGCTAGAGATGAACACCTGCATTGTTGGGTTACGTATGCCTGTCCCTGTACGGATGTGCCACATGGGTTCTACGACTAGTCATGTCGGCTCGGGTTCTTTGACATTTGAATGCTAGTGACACATTCACATACGTGAGTCAAAAGACGCAAACGGTCCCGGCCTAGGTAAGGTGGCAGCCATGGAGATAACCGTGCGTGAGACTGCAAAGTGATGTGATGTGTTACATGCTAGATTCTTATGGCTTAGGATCGTGGTCCCGACAACTTTGGTATCAGAGCTTGGCTGCCTGTAGGATTACCAAGCCAAACTGGTCGATGTTGAGTCTAGAACTGCTTTAGTTATATAAGGGAATTGATTGTGGTAGGGAACATAAGGCTCTTTTTACTCCTTTCCTTGTGTCATTCTAATTCCGAGTCACCCTCTTCTTTATTCTACAAGGACTAAGTACTAGGCTTCTCATCTATATATTAGGATGACGAGTTACTATGCTGGAGACCTATAGGAAAGTTGTTGTCTTCTTGGATCAGAGTCTCCATAAGAATTCAATATCTTGATGTCAGTTGTCTTGCAGGTTGCCTCATATTTCATGCCCGTACATCTGTTATGCTGTCCAAGTTATCCAAGGTTTCTAAACTATATGATGCAATTGCAAAAATCTTTCATCTGGAGTCAATGTCTTTCAGGCCAGACAAAGCAGACTAATTGTTGAGTTAAGTTACTCTATTACCTCGATGTGTTTGATGAAGGTGTTTTGGAAACCATGTTGTTTCAGTGAACCACCCAATAGTCTAGTTGTGTCTTCTGTTTCCAGTGGATAATTCTGGCCATCATTATCAAAAGCATGTTGTGATGCTACTTAGTCAATAGGTATTCTGTATCTGGGTTCTTGAACCCAAGGATTATTCTGCTCATTTCTATTGATAGTGTTTGCTCGTTCCCTTAGGACGCTTAGTAACCTTGTTATAGTCCTCCAGGTTTGTGGTATATCATTCTTCCAATACCATGAATTAGTTATGGTAGAAGTTCTTTGTGAACGAAAGATCACAACATGAGTGCTCTTGATGAGTTTTCCCTCCCATAGTTGTGACTGCCAATCCTTCATTTCTGCATGGATTATGTGGAAGAAACATGTTGAACTCCGTTTGATATATTCAATCCATGCATCTATGACTCGGGAAAAATGAGGTGCTCTTGAGTTCTTCTTCTTCAATTGTATTCCGACCTTTACCTATCAATGGATAGTCAAGAGTATGTCATGCATTGTTTTATTGATGTCGACTATTCTTGTGGTCTGTCAAGCCATTCTATTTCAGAATGACTAGGAGAAGCAAAACTCCCGTACCTCATCCATTCTCGGATTGGGTCAAAGCAGTTGTATTCCGCAGATCAAAATTCCAATTCAGCTTTTGCTCTATTCTACCCTGAGGTATTACCCTCTTCATGTCAAGATTGTCATGAGAACTACACTCCCTCTTATGAAATCCTTATGTAATGATACTTCTCGCCATCATCATTCGTTAATCATCTTTGTGTTGTGTGCAACCAGAATACCGACAAGAGAATCATGATGTGTGAAATCAATACTCCTAGCAACTTTGTTGCTTGGTAGTTAATGGACAATAATCTCAGTCTTGGTGTGATAGTCATTGAATTGTCATATTAAGATTGATCGTGCTACCTAGTCCATTTCCCATGGTGCACTTCTCGATCAATGAGTTAGGATTGTGTCAATCCTTCGCTCTGTTGAGTATACCATCTTGCCTTGAAAACGAAGATTGTTCTCGAGCTAGATAACATATCGGTGGATCGTGATTTTCCGAATATCTTCTTGGAAGTATTACCAAAGTGTTCCTTGACCATTATGTTGAACTCGTGATCAAGATGGTTTTTCTATAAACCATCCCTTCTCCAAGATTCTATGTTGGATATCCCCGAACTAGTTGGTTAAGCTAAACAACAACTTGGAGAGTTGGAAGATAGAAGCGTGCTCTAACGTAGCTCATTTTAAAGGGATATCTTGTTTTTGTGTGCTTGTGTGTGTAGACGAAAGATGATATCTTCATCGATTGATCCCTGAGACAAATTGATGCACCTATCATCTTGTACAACCATTGATTTGAGTATGGGCTATAGTCAAATTAAAATCAGAACCAAAGATCTTCCTAATGTTGTTTTAATCATGGATGTATCCACGAGCATACACTACTATATCTTTTGGTCTGACCAATGCTATCACCTTGTTCTCATAGTTGTGGAATTCCGTCCATATGGATATTTCGATGAATTGTTGTTGAGCCCATTGACAACATTTTTCATGTGTTCCATGATTGATGATGAACAAAAGCTATCATTGGAAACTTTGTAGTCATATCTTCATGTTACGTGCGTGAAGTATATGTTAGGTGTAAGAAGTGACTCCCTCTTAGTTCACATGCATTAGATGCAAGTTGCCGCCGTGAATTTGAGGAAAGTTATCTTGCTTCCTTTGGGATTATGTCAAGTCAATCATGCATGTGCGAAGTATGCTATGCTTTGATAGCCTTGCAACCTACAACCCATATGGATTCCCTAGCACCTAAGCCACTGATTAAGTTGTTTAAGTAAAAGAAGTTCTTCTTAAGATCATGAATTATGCAAGTATTTAACTATCTTTCAATGATGGTTCCTAACCCAAACTCAGTAGTGTTTTATTGTAAGTCCATGCAGTCATGCCTGTCCTGGACAGTGTGTTCACATGTGTCTTGCATTCTAGATCATGTTTTAGAGTTGATGCCGTAGTTCATTTCCCGAGAATCTCGCAACATCATCTCTTCGATTGGTGTTGCAACCTTTCATTTTTAGACATGCTGAGTCTGGAATATCCTGACACCAACCATATCCAAATCTCAGGCAGATATGATGGTTGGGACGTTTCCCCAAGAATTATAATATTGGTCTCTCTGTAATCCGGCAAAGGGGTATTGTGGCTAACATACCTATCCGGAAGACCTACTATTATAATATCTTGTTTCAGCAACTTGGCCACCTCCCCATGAGGAACTTGTATGACTTATTTTAGAAGTTTATCCTTATGGACCCTTTGAGATTCCGAAGTCCGACCTTTTTACTTGATGATCTAGATACCGAACGGTACCTATAATTGGGTTACGCTTTTTCAGCAAGGAGAACATTAGAAGTGGAGTGCTAAATGTTTCTTGGTCGATCTTCCGATTTTGCTCCCTTGGCATAGCTAAGGTGATCTGATAAAGTGTAGTCTTCCTTTGCATCTGCATCCCCCATCATTATTCATCATTGTAGTATGAGGTGTTGCCAGGATCCTTGGCACGGATGTTTGTTAAACCCTGATGAATATGGAAATGCTCAAGTCCTTGAGAGCATGCTCAGACACTGGGTTATACTCTCGGTATTAATTGGAATGTGCCTTCCGTTGCCGAGTTGTTTTATAACTCTAGTTTCCCTTCGATCTAAGTATGCCATTATTTGAATTCCTTTCAACGATCATTTCTGGATTGCCTTAGGTTGTCATAAAGAGTTTCAGTGATCTTTGGATCAAAAGTAATTCTTCTTGCCACTTAAGGGATAATCCTACAAGTCACCTCCCTAAGGTGCCCGTTATGGTATGAAGAGCAACTAACTCCTCGCTACTTTCAAACCTCTTCACCATCTGCTATAGCGTGGAATTGTTGCCTACCAATTGGACCTCCGTCATCTGCCTCATTCATTGTACTCAACGTGTGTTTTGTGTTCAAGCTTGAGAGATGTTATTATGTCTCATTCCATGAGTTGGTCATGAGTCACTCGGTCTTCGTAAAGATCGATCCTTGTAGAGCTTTCTATCTGTCGTGGGAACGAGCCTGACAGTAGATGGTAGGGGTACGAAGGGAGAGGGCAGAGTCCTAGCTATGGCGAGGGTGTACAGACGGATGTATTAGTTCAAGCCCCTCTCGTGGAGGTAATAGCCCTACGTCTCAGTGCTCGGGAGCTTTATGTCAAGTGGAGTATAGATATTACAATGGTTACAAGCCCTTGTGCAGGAGGGGAGGGGCGGCTTATATAGAGTTTGCTGCCCTCATAATTGCCCGGCATCAAAGGGCCTGGTCGTGTGATTAAAGTCTGCCGTTACAAGTAACATACGTAATAAAAGCTTTTAATGACCATTGAACCAGCGTCTGCCCGTTGGGCTTTTGATGATGGCTCCTGGTCTTCTGGTGTCGAGTGAAAGCGAGGTCTTCCGAGTGACACGCAACTGCCGAGTGAGAGCGGGAGTCTCCGAGTGGATTACTGTCGAGTGGCTTTGAACGTCTCCAGGGATCCACTCGGAAGTTCATGCTTGATCTTCAAGTCCTCCCATGCAGTGTCCTTAGGTAGGGTATGTGAGCCGTGCCTAGGACCCTACCCTAGGTACATATCCTCGTCATTAGCCCCCGAGTGGATCGGGGTTTGAGTGGTGGAAAGAGGTATCTTCGAGGGCCTTGAGTTAGTGCATAAGATCCTCCGAATGATATTTGGGATTTCCACGAAACTTGTGTCGATTGAACTCTGAGCATTAGCATTCATTCCGGGTAAGCACGCAAAATCTTCCGAATGATATTCGGGGCTTCAACGAAACTTGCGTCGATTGAATTCCTCTCCGCTCGCCCGGATCCATTCAGCCTTAAAGGTGTCCGAGTGGATGTTCAGCATTTTTTTTATCCGAGTGAGTTGGTCGTATCTTGGGAGGCGACGGGTCGGTCTGATAGACCCAGATTTTCTAGGATACGAAAATTTGGGAAGCGCGCGTGCTCGCGCGAAGATTACGCCACGATCCGGGCAAGTGGGGGCACGACGCCTCGATTTTTGCACCGGTCGTATCGCCATGTACTGAGCACCGTCAGCAGTTGGCATGTGTGGTAACCTCGCGGGTCCACTGGTCAGTGAGACACTCGGCAGCGTACAAAGTTGTCTTCGTTGCGGTTTGCACAGTACCTCCGCCAGTTCTTTCTCTCTTTTCCTCCGCTTCCTCCACTCCCAGCACCCAACTCCGATCTCCCTTGACGAGAGCCGCCGCGACGAATATGAGGAATACGACGGAGAAGCTAGAGCAAGCAAATAAGGGGGCGACAAAGCTCAAGGGCAAGAAGCCCTCGACCGCCCGATTCACGGTGCCAGCAGGCTAGATGCAAGGGGATTTTCTCCCCTGTGTCGTCACCCGCAAAGACATGGAGGCCCTCGTCTCCGACAAGCTCGTGGCAGACGGCGCCTGTACGCTGCCGGGGGAGGAGCGCGAGCTGGAGCCGCGCGACGGGGAGTGAGTCCTCCTTCTCTCCCACGCCGAGAGAGGTTTTTCTCTGTCGCCCCACCCGTTCTTTAGGGGCTTTCTGAATTTCTTCGGTGCCCAACTGCACCACCTCTCGCCCAACACCATAGCCTATCTGTCTGCATTCGTCACTTTGTGTGAATGTTTCCTGGGCTGTTCTCCCCATTGGGGATTGTTCAAACACCTCTTCACGGTCAGATCCCAGACTGTGAAGAAATCCCTCCCCGCTGATGGTAAGACCCACGTGCTCCAGCTGTGCGGTGGGTTAGGAGTTCAGAAAAGAGCTTGTAGTTCCTTCCCTGCCATGACCTTTCCTGAGTCTGTAAGAGGTTGGCAGTCGACCTGGTTCTACTGCAAGGATGCAGCATCGCCCAATATGTCGACTGGCCTTCCCCCATATACACCTGACCGTCGGGCTGTTCCCAAGTCCTTGAAGGTGACTGAATACGAGCACATCCAAGTAGGCATCTTGGTTGAAATAGTGGTGCAGCTGATCTGGGGCGGGGTGACCGACATGGATCTGTTGGAGATGTTTCTCGATCGACGTATCCAGCCGCTCCAAGCTAGATACTACAACATGTGGCACTACGCGGGCCCTGAGGACTCCATAAGGGCGCATCCTGACGAAGTTCCTTAGAAAACTGTCGAGCAGTGGCTCCATAGTATCACCGGGGCCTGCGACAATCCTTTGGGAGCCAAGAGGATCCGGCCATATTCGGCCGAAAACCCGTCGAAGAACCTGGTGAGTTGTGTGATGTCGACTGGTGTATTGTACTGTCGAGTGATATATTGAACTGACTTCTTTGCTTGAATCATGCAGGAATGGACGCACATGCACTCGCCTGTTCCTAACAGGGACCATGTTGAAGATGACATGGTGAGCGAGGGCGGCAGTGTGGACGGCGACGGTTCCTCTGACTCCGAGGAAGAATACAAGGACTCCAGCGAGGAGGAAGAAATCGAGTCACCTCCCCGCCGCGAAAGCCGCACCAAGTCCCACCAAGATCTGTCGACTATTGAGGACAGGGCTCCGGGCCCTAGTGAGAAGAACCTGAAGCGCATCCGTCCCTCGACCGCTGAGCCGAGCGAAAAGCGGGTTAAGCAGCCCAAGAAAGCCGTCACTAGCCTCGCAAGGCTCTGCCTTGCATGAGGGTGGCAGTGCCTGTCGTCTCCACATAAGAGTTTACTTCCATACTTGTTCTGTTGACTGAAGTCTAGAGTTGTATTTGATCGAATGCCACTCAATTTGTCAGAGCTGCTACATCTGTGTCTTTGCCTCATCGAGATGGAGGGGATGCAATTGATGTCGACACTGCTGACGCGACCACTTCTCATAGAGGTTAGATAGTTGTTGGTTCATCCGAATGGGACTCGACGTATGCAGATGTTAACACTGTTGGTAGTCGATGAAGAGGTCATTCAGGTGGAGGGAAATGTGGAGCGACTTGACACTTCACGCCCTCGCATCCAAGGAGCGTCATCGGCGCAAGCACTTCAGCGGTCGACTGCAGAATCTTCCTAGGGGGGAGGTGGCTCGACACAACCCAGGGCTGAACCTGTAGTACCTCTGTCACAAGCTCCTCCAACCGTTTCAACCGTTGTGGCGTCGACTCCAATTGGGTCCCCTCAGACTGCCTCACCTATTCCTGCGACCATGCCGACCCCACCTGTGACGACCTTCTCTCTGCGTTGCACCCCGGAAGATCAAACCGGGGCTGCGAAGGAAGCCATGATCCAGGTGGAGCAGCTCATGCTAAGGACCAAGGAGGCGTACGAGGCCAGCAAACTAGCTTTTGACGTCAGCACAGCCCTCTGCACCAATGTTCGAGTAAGTTCAATTATAAATCCATTGCCAATTGAATTCTTGTCTTTTCTTGGCTGTTGTACACTCATTGGGTGATTGCCGTAGAATGTTTGAACTTTGTCCACTCGAATAGATCGAATCGTAGTCGAGTAGGATTGGGATTGATAGTACGCGTGGTACTAGTGTCACTCGACATGTCGAATGTATTTTCTGACAAGTTAGTCGATGGATTGAGAATCAACCGTCTTAGTGGGGGCGCTCTTAGCGCACCAACTGGGTGTAGTCCCCGAGACCGTTGTCGAATGCTTGCATCGACAGGGGTCTTTAGAGTTTATTGTATACGGGATACATTTTGCTTTTGAATCACACCACTCTGTAGCTACCTTGCAGGTTTCATGGACATTAGCAGCAAACCATGATATGACATTGCATAAGGATAGAATGCACTTCATAGAGTAGGGAGGGGTGTCACTCGATGGGTCGAGTGTCGTAACAGGGCTGACCTTGTCGAATGTTTGAATAGCCAGTGGGGGCACGCTAAGTGCACCCGCTGGGTGTAGTCCCCGAGGCTACTATTCATCACAGACGATAAGCAGTAGGCTTGAAAACTTGATGTATGCGTGGTACTGGGGTCAGTCGACATGTCGATATTTTTTCCTGACGAGTTACTCGACGGATCAAGAGTTAACCGTCTTAGTGGGGGCACTGTTAGCGCACCCACTGGGTGTAGTCCTTGAGACCACCTTCGAGTGCTTGCATCGGCAGGGGTCTTAATAGAGATAGCTTTTGAATTTGTTTATGGCGCGCGGAGCGCCAAAGCCACTCGACATGTCGAGTGGACTTTCTGCTTGAATTCTTCCAAGATGGTCATTCGCCGATGTTCATAACTCAGTCGACTGTCCAGGAACTACTTGCTGATTGAACTCCTGTCTTTTGTTGGTTCCATACGGCTTGCGAACTTGGGACGCTATACAAGGACATGGAGGATGAGAGGAACCGGTTGCACGTGGATGTGGCGGTCGCCAACAATGCCCTGGAGTGAGCGCGTGCTGAGGTGAAGTCTCTGGGAGGTAATTACTGTTGACTGTCAGCATTCCCATCTTCACTTTTCACGTTTTGAACCGAGTGCTCTCACTCGAACAGACGTGCGCAATGAAAACTGTCGACTCCAAGCGCAACTCAACAATGTTGTTTCTTTAGATTCCATGAAGAAGGTACTAGAGGAGAAGGACGAAGCACTCGCCGACGCTCAACAGGTGGCCAGGGACAAAACTGAAGCTGCAGATCAGAAGCTGGCGGCCGCCCAGAAGCTGGAAGAGGAAAAAACCAAGTTGAAGCAGGAGCACACGGACCTCGTCAAAAGGGTCGAGCAGTTGAACAAGAGGAGCTGGAGAAGCATTTGGGCGAGTTCTCGAGGAAGATGTATATTCTGCTCGGCGGTAAGTATTTTTGTTGACTGAGCTTTGTAAAATCTTTGAGGGTCGCAGTTCACCAATTCTCCTCCCATTCCCCATTCTTCAACGAAATTCTGCCAAGAGTTTGAGAAAGAGCCGGAGGAGGTTGAGCCCAATCTGGATCCCACCAAGTCTCCTGTCATAGACGTGGTGGCCATGAACATGATCCGACTCAATTTTTGGCTCCAAGGCGTCCAGGCGTATCTTGTCCGGCTAAAGTCTTTGATGGAGAGAATCGACAAAGAGCTATGGCTTGAGGACACTCTTCAACTCGACCTCAACTCTATGATGGCTCGCCTGGACAAACTTCCAAGTGGAGTGCATGCCTGGAAGAAATCTGCCGCTCGTTGTGGGTCTAACGTGGCATTATCACTCGCCAGGGTCCATTGCAGGGACATGAAGGAGGAGAGGCTGAAGGATCTTCAGGTGGTCAACACGAAGAGACTCCAATTCGAGGACTTCATGGAGACCTTCATCGAAGCGGCCTCAAGAATCGCTGATGGCATTGACTTGGACACTTTCGTCGAGCCCGCCAGTCCGTCTCCTGCTTGAAAAACTTGTCTTTCAAAGAAACAGTTAAATTTGCCTCGGTATGCCGAGTGGACTTGTATCTTTAAACACTTCGTTCAGGCCTTGGGTCTGACCACATTTGCTTTCATACGAAACGTTTATCCGTGGTTTACCTTTTGTATTTTCTTTGTATTTGGCTTTCAATCGTCTGTTTGACTGAGTTTTTATTTAACTTAGGCAAAACGTGTTCGTAGCTAAGCCCCCGAGTGTGAGGATTGCTCATCACTCGGAGTATTTTCGAATTTAGGCAAATGTCGATTCGCAGCTAAGTTGTCGAGTGGATGGATTACTATCTACCCGACGAGGTTTTAACCTAGGCGAAACGTGTTTCGTAGCTAAGCCCTTGAGTGTGAGGATTGCTCATCACTCGAAGTATATTTGAATTTAGGCGAATGTCGATTCGCAGCTAAGTTGTCAAGTGAATGGATTATTATCCACTCGATCAAGTTTTTAACTTAGGCAAAACGTGTTCGCAGCTAAGTCCCCGAGTGTGAGGATTGCTCATCACTCGAAGTATATTTGAACTTAGGTGAATGTCGATTCGTAGCTAAGTTGTCGAGTGAATGGATTATTAACCACTCGACGAGGTTTTTAACTTAGGCAAAACATGTTTGCAGCTAAGCCCCCGAGTGTGAAGATTGCTCATCACTCGAAGTATATTTGAACTTAGGCGAATGTCGATTCGCAGCTAAGTTGTCAAGTGAATGGATTACCATTGTCTCGACGAGGTTTTTAACTTAGGCGAAACGTGTTCGCAGCTAAGCCCCCGAGTGTGAGGATTTCTCATCACTCGAAGTATATTTGAACTTAGGTGAATGTCGATTCGTAGCTAAGTTGTCGAGTGAATGGATTACCATCATCTCGAAGAGGTTTTTTTTGAACCCAAGCGAAGACGGATTCGCAAATAGGCCGTCGAGTGAATGGACTGCTATCCACCCGACGTTTTTTTTAACTAAGGAGAAACATGTTTCGCAGCTAAGCCCTCGAGTGTGATGATTGCTCATCACTCGAAGTATATTTGAACTTAGGAGAATGTCGATTCGCATCTAAGTTGTCGAGTGAATGGATTATTATCCACTCAATGAGGTTTTTAACCCAAGCGAAGACGGATTCGCAAATAGGTCGTCGAGTGAATGGACTGCTATCCACCCGACAGGGTTTTTAACTTAGGCAAAATATGTTTCGCAGCTAAGCCCCCGAGTCTGAGAATTGCTCATCACTCGAAGTTTATTTGAACTTAGGCGAATGTCAATTTGCATCTAAGTTGTCGAGTGAATGGATTATTATCCACTCGATGAGGTTTTTAACCCAAGCAAAGATGGATTCCCAAATAGGCCATCGAGTGAATGGACTACTATCCACCCGACAAGGTTTTTCACTTAGGCGAAACATGTTTCGCAGCTAAGCCCCCGAGTGTGAGGAATTGCTCATCACTCGGAGTATCCCCAAGAATGTAACCGCGCAGTTGGAATCGACGAAGTATTAATCACAGAAACACGAATTGCATTCATGAAGTACTCTTAATACATCAGAAAACTCTTGTCTCAAGTGTAAAAACGCTGGAGAAGGTCTCCATTCCAGGCTCGTGGCTCATCTATCTGTTTCATGAGATTATACAGGTGATAGGCTCCGTTGTTTAGCACCTTAGTGACGACAAAAGGACCTTCCCATGCAGGAGCAAGCTTGTGAGGTCAGTGTTGATTCACTCGGAAGCACTACATCTCCTTCATGGAACGCTTGGCTTTTGACATTCCTTGCATGGAAGCGCCGTAGGTCTTGCTGATAGGCAGTGGTCCGGATCAAAGCCATCTCACGCTCCTCCTCCAGAAGATCTACCCCATCCTGTCTGGCATGTTCAGCTTCGGCCTCAGAATATAGCTCTACTCGAGGAGAATTGTGGGTCAAGTCACTCGGCAATATGGCTTCAGCACCATAGACAAGGAAGAAAGGAGTTCATCCAGTCGACCGATTAGGCGTTGTCCTCAATCCCCACAAAACAGACGGCAACTTAGTTACTCACGCACCGGCGGCATGATCCAAATCGCGCATGAGACAAGGCTTCAGACCGTGCAGAATGAGACCACTAGCCCATTCAACTTGCCCATTGGTTTGAGGATGTGCAATGGAAGCGTAATCCACTCGGGTGCCTTGGGAGTTACAGAATCTCCTGAATTCTTCTGAGTCAAAATTAGTGCCATTGTCCATGATGATGCTGTGCGGAATGCCGTACTGGATAATGATCTCCCTCATGAACGTGACCGCCGTGCGGGAATTCAGCTTCTTGATGGGCTTGGCTTCAATCCACTTGATGAATTTGCCGACTCCTACCAACAGGTGGGTGAATCCTCCTTTTCCAGGTCGGAAGGGACCAACCATGTCGAGTCCCCAAACTGCAAACGGCCATGCGAGAGGGATTTTCTTCAGAGCAGACGCCGGCTTGTGTGACAGATTCACATAGAACTGGCAGCCTTCGCAGTGATCAATGATGTCCTTAGCCATCTCATTAGCTCGTGGCCAGTAAAAACCAGCTCGTTATGCTTTAGCGACATTCGGCCTTGAAGACGCATGGTGTCCGCAAGTTCCCATGTGGATTTCTTCTCAAATCATCTGACCTTCTTCAGGGGAAATGCAGCGTTGGGTGACACCAGTCACACTCTCTCTAAATAGCTGATCTCTCATCACACTGAAAGCCTTGGACCTACACACAATCTGTCGAGCCTCTGCTTCATCTTTAGGGAGCTCTTGTCTGAGGATATAGGCAATATATGGCACAGTCCAGTCAGGTATGATAACTAGCACCTCCATGACCAGGTCAATCACAGCAGGAACATCAACTTCAGTCGAGTCCAAGGAGCTTTAAACTTGTGGGGGTTCTTTGGTGAAGGGATCCTCTTGAATCGATGAGGGTGCAAATGCTCCAGGAACACCCGGTGGGGATAGGCCGTCGAGTGGAACCAATCTTGGACAGCTCATTAGCAGCTTGATTTTTCAGTCGAGGAACATGGTGAAGTTCCAGGCCTTCAAATTTCTTCTCCTACTTCCGGACTACATTGCAGTATCCGGTCATGGCAGGGTTTCTAACATCCCATTCCTTCATCACTTGATTCACCACCAAATATGAGTCGCCATAAACCATCAGGCGCTTGACGCCGAGTGAGATAGCCATGCGCAACCCATACAAAAGTGCTTCATACTCTGCCTCATTGTTGGAGGAATCAAAATGAATCTACAAGACATAGCCGAGCTTGTCGCCTCTAGGGGATATAAAAAACAACACCAGCACCGGACCCATTCAACATTTCGGAGCCATCGAAGAACATTGTCCAATGCACCGAGTGAACTTGGATGGGCTGTTGCTGTTCAGTCCACTCGGCCATGAAATCTGCCAATGCTTCGGACTTGATTGCCTTCTTGTCCTCGAATCTGATGTCAAAGTATCCAAGCTCAATTGCCCATTTAGCCACTTGACCTGATGCATCACAATTATTGAAGATCTCGGATAAAGGAGCATCACTAACGACTGAGATCGAATGGTCTTGGAAATAATGCGCCACCTTCTTCGCTAACAGGTAAATACCATACACTAGCTTATGATAGTGTGGATATCTTTGCTTTGAGGGGGACAATAGTTCCAAGACATAATAAACTGGTCGCTGGACATTATAGGCTTTACCCTCCTCTTCTCGCTCGACAGTCGGCACTGTACTGACGACCTGATTTGTGGTTGTGATGTATAGGAGCTAGGGCTCTTTGCTAGCAGGAGCGACAAGCACCGGCTGGGTGGAGAACAGGGCTTTGAGCTCAACAAATGCTGCTTCGGCTTCGGGAGTCTAGTCGAATGTGTCGAACTTCTGCATCAGCTGATATAAGGGAAGAGCCTTCTCACCAAGACGAGAAATGAATCGACTCAATGCTGCCAAGCAACCTATGAGCTTCTGAACATCGTGCACTAGCACGGGAGTCTTCATACGGGTAATGGCGCTGATCTTCTCGGGATTGACATCAATTCCTCGCTCGGAAACAAGAAAACTGAGCAACTTGCTGCCAGGGACACCGAACGTACATTTGGCCGGATTCAGCTTTATGTCGAATCGCCTCAGATTGGCGAATGTCTCGGGCAAGTCAGCCAGTAGGTCAGAACCTTTGCAGGTCTTGACCACTATATCGCCCATGTACGCCTCGACATTCCGAGGGATCTGGTCGAGTAAGCATTTCTGAATCATGTGCATATAAGTGGCGCCAGCATTCTTAAGACCAAAAGGCGTGGTGATGTAGCAAAAGCACCTGAGCGGGGTGATGAAGGATGTCTTTATTTCGTCCGGGCCATACAGTCGGATCTGATGGTACCCAAAATAGGCATCCAAAAACGATAAACGCTCACACCCCGCTGTCGAGTCAACAATTTGATCTATGCGGGGGAGCGGAAAATGGTATTTTGGGCACACCTTATTGAGATGTTTGAAGTCAATGCACATGCGCAACGACCTATATTTCTTGGGCACCATCACAACATTCGAGAGCCACTCAGAGTGGTAAATCTCCCGAATGAACTTGGCTTGCAAGAGACGGGCCACTTCTTCTCTGATTGCCTTGCGCTTCTCTGCGGCGGATCAACGCAAATGCTCCCTCACGGGCTTGGCTTTCGGATCCACTCGCAAACGATGCTCAGCCAGCTCCCTGGGAATCCTCGGCATGTCAGCAGGCTTCCATGCAAAGATATCCCAGTTCACACGGAGTAACTGGATGAGCTCGGCTTCCTATTTACTATCGAGTGTTGTTGAGATATTCATCGTGGCAGTAGTTGGATCCGTCGGGTGGATGTGCACCTTCTTCACTTCCCCTCCCGACTGAAATGCCGACTCGGAAGCCGGCTTTTTTGCGCGGAGCAAATTAGCAGGGCCAACAGTTTTCTTGTACTCCTCCAGCTCGACCATGGCCATTTGTTGATCGGCGATCTTGGATCCTTGCTGGAGACACTCTTTGGCCTACTGTCCATTGCCAGTGACCGTGATCACGCCCTTAGGGCCTGACATTTTCAACTTGAGATACACGTAACATGATCGGGCCATGAAACGTGCATAAGAGGGTCGACCCAAGATGGCGTGGTAAGCACTCTTGAAATCCACGAATTCAAATGTCAACTTTTGTTTTCGGAAATTTTGGCTATCTCCGAATGTCACATCGAATGCTATCTGGCCGAGTGTCTTGGCCTTCTTTCCTGGGATGACCCCGTGAAAATGCATGCTGCTCTCGCTCAGATGAGACATCGGAATGCCCATCCCTTTTAGGGTATCCGCATACAGGATGTTCAGGACGCTGCCGCCGTCCATGAGGACCTTTCTGAGTCGAGTCCCCTGCACCAACGGATCAACTACCAGAGCCTGTCGACCGGGAGTGGCCACACGATCAGGATGGTCTGTCCGGTCGACTGTGACAGCATATTGAGACCATTTGAGGTAGGTGGGGGTGTCTGGAACAACCATGTTTATTTCTCTATTGATGACTTTCAGACGACTCTTGCTCTCGACATCAGCAAAGATCACCAGTGTAGCAGTGACATCTAGGAATGTTTCCTTTTCCTCATCTTCATCTTCTTTTTCAGGAGATTTCGCACACGAATGGTCTCCCTTGAATTGCTGGATAAGGGTTCGACACTGTCGAGTGGTGTGCTTAGGCAAAATCAGGTTGCCTTCTACATCTTTCCTTATGTGAATTACACACGACTGATCCAAGATATCAGTTCCTGACTTTCCCTTCCCCTACTTGGGGGCATACTGAGCCTTGGCTTTGCCCTTGTTCTTCGACTGAGTCGCCAGTGCTACTGCCTCTGCCGGAGCTGGGTCTTCAGCTTTCCGCTTCTGTTTCCGATTGTGGCCACCGCTAGACTCGTTGCCGACTGTTTTTCCTTTGCCACTACGAAGGCAGTCTTCTTCCTTGCCATTGGCGTAGCGAGTGGCAATTTCCATCATCTTGCCGAGTGAAATGTCACCAGTGCACCCGAACTTCAGGTACAGCTCCCTGTATCTCACACTGGCCTTGAATGCACAAACAGCCTGGTGTTTCGACACATTCTCCATCGTATGAGGCAGGGTGGACCATCGCTGAATATAATCCCTTAAGTTTTCATTGGGCTTCTGGACGCAATCCTGTAAGTCGACCAGACCCGTGGGGCGCTTGCAAGTGCCCTCAAAGGTCCGGACAAACACTCGGGCAAGATCTTCCCAACAATGTATGCTGGAAGGAGCCAAACGATTCAACCAAGCTCGAGCTGAACCATCCAACATGAGGGGCAGGTGCTTCATTGCGACATTGTCATTTCCGCCGCCAATCTGCACAGCCACTCAATAATCATCTAACCAAGTCTCTGGTTTTGTTTCACCAGAAAAATTTCCGATCCCTGCCACCATTCTAAAATTGGGGGGAATCTCTGCAGAACGTATAGCTCTGCTAAAACACTCTGGAGAAGACACCACACCTGAGCTTCCACTCGGAACATCTGTGTCGAGTCCCTCTCTATAGGCTCTGCTCTTGTCGATCCGCTTCTGAACAAGATAGGCGTGGGCATCAAAGTCCGCGTCCCGCTCATCACCGATGGAGTGTCTGTCGCCCTGGCGCCGGGGCGCGTATGGGCCACTCCACGGAACAGTGGGCACTCGACGGTGGTCTTCGCAGTGATGCTGATCTCTGTCTTGCCCTTCACGAAAACCGGCACCTTGACAACGCAAGGGCGATCCAGGGTTGTGTGCCGACTGAACGGTCTCTTCCTTGGGTGAATTGTCGTATATCCTGTTACGGGACTGAGAAACTGCTGAATTCTAATGTTGTGCTGCATCCAACAACGTTCTGACCTATAACAGCCCTCTACCAGCCTCTGACCGGGACGGCTGAATGGAATCCGCTATCCTAGTAGCAGCAACAACATTTAGCACAGGAGTTCGGTATACCTCAACGCCTTCGTGAGATCCAGTCGGAAACAATGGTCGATGTCGTCGACTGGGGCGCGGCGGGCACGCTCGTCGATCTCTGTCTGGAGCTCTTCCAGACGAATGCGCGCGGCCTCCAAAGCTTGGGCTTCGGTAGTCACGCCGACGATGGGGGTATGAAGGACCTCCTCATCACGACGCAGCTGCACGTTCGATGGACCTCCAGCCTCGCGCTTGACATGGCCGAAGCTAGGCGGTGAACTCTGATGAGAGCCCGCCATCAAAACGTCCACCGTGGGATCGCAGCTTTCGCACTCGGAAGGCACGTCGGACGGATCGGAATCCGAGTCGAACATGCCATGAAGGGAGTTGGCGGGCTCGAGCACTGCAACCTGCGGAGAAGCTTGACACATCGCTGCGTGTTCGACCCACTGCTAAAGTCGTGAGCGATTGGACCGCTTGCGAGCGCAAATGGCACGAGAAGCCAACGTGTAGGGGGTCGACAGTTGTCGCAGCAACACGCCACAGGGGCTCACACGGAAGTGCGCGACCCCATGGACCGGGAGCTCCTCGACATCGAGAGACGCCTCTTGGAGCCATGCCGAATCGTCGGCGACGAAGGTGAGTTCTTCCAAATGGATCTCGTGGCCTAGAACAAAAACACCGCCGGAAGACATGTCGAAGGATGAAAATCGCAACCTCGCTGGAAGTCGCTTAGACGCCTACCCCATGGTGGGCGCCAACTGTCGTGGGAACGAGCCTGACAGTAGATGGTAGGGGTAGGAAGGGAGAGGGCAGAGTCCTAGCTACGGCGAGGGTGTACACACAGATGTATGAGTTCAGGCCCCTCTCGTGGAGGTAATAGCCCTACGTCTCAGTGCTCGGGAGCTTTATGTCGAGTGTAGTATAGATATCACAATGGTTGCGAACCCTTGTTCAGGAGGGGGGCAGCTTATATAGAGTTAGGTGCCCCTCATGATTGCCCCGCATCAAAGGGCCTGATCGTGGGATTAAAGTCTACCGTTATAGGTAACGTACATAATAAAAGCTATTAATGACCATTGAACCAGCGTATGACCGTTGGGCTCTTGATGATGGCTCCCGGTCTTCTCGCGTCGAGTGAAAGCGAGGTCTTCCGAGTGACATGCGACTGCCAAGTGAGAGCGGGAGTCTCCGAGTGGATTACTGTCGAGTGGCTTTGAATGTCTCCAGGGATCCACTTGGAAGTTCATGCTTGATCTTCAAGTCCTCCCATGTGGTGTCCTTAGGTAGGGTATGTGGGCCGTGCCTAGGACCCTACCCTAGGTACATATCCTTGTCACTATCCTTGTTGTCTTTTTGTTGGATGAAGATCCCGAAGGCAAAGATGTCAAGAATAGGATGATGCAATGAAACAACAACTGCGAGGATGGCACTTGGATCATGAAGATTGTGTTAGTTAGTGTTCCCTTTGTTCTCTTACCCTACATTGAATCTCGGTACGAGATTCTTGTTTAGTGGGGGTGAGTTGTCACAGCCCTAGAAATTGCTTGTATCAGTTGCATCATTGAGCATTCATTGCATCATGCTTAACTTCAAATGAATTTGAAATGGGGATGACAAACCCTAGCACTTCAATAAGATTAAACCAATTTAAATAATTGTTTTTCTTTTTCAATGATTTCAAAATGTCTTTTCAAAATGTTCACCATGTCTGATAAATGTTTGCAACAACATACCAGGGGTGAAGCATATTTTCACAACTAATTTGGAAATTTAATATATCAGCACAGTTTCTGAAAACCACTATTAAAGCACTATAAATATTTAGTTGCGTAAAATTTCCTGAAACTTTTTGTGGAGCTTGGAAATATTCCAAATATACCCCATAAATATTTACAGGAATTTAGGATTTATACTTTTTGCCCAAACAAATTATAAGAGAGAGCATAAAAATAGAAATAGAAAACAGAAATGAATAAGGAAAGGAGCTTACCTGGCACTGTTGGCCCAATCCTGTAGCAAGGCTCAGCCCACCAGCGAGACGGTCATCTTCAACCTCTGCCAGTAGGCAGAGGCGTGTCGACACGCCCGCGGTCGTCGTGGCCACCTCCTGCCTGCTAGCCTGGCTGGAGGAGGGGATGAGGAACCTAGAGCCGTCCGCATCGAGCCCACTCCTCTCCCTTCTCCTCCCCTCTCTAGTTCTCCCCCTCGCCCTTGTCGCTTCCACCACCGACTACCGAAGCTTACGCCGATGATTCGCTTGCTCCAGCTCTTCCCCGACCTCTCCGTTGACTCCAAACGAACCCCCATGATCCCCTCTTACTCTCCCCTCTTTTCCCGCATTCTCGGGCGCCCCCTAGATAGCATCCCCGTCAAAGCCGAAGCTTCTCGCCGCCGGTGGGGATGTGGCCGTGGCTACAGCCACCATGTCTTGCTCTTGAGCTCGTCATCATGGTCCGAGTGTTCCCAGGGTCCGATTTCACCCAGCATATGGTCCTCCCGTGCCCTGTAGCCTTTTCGCCGTCGTTGCCCGAGCTCTGACCGCCACGCAAGTTGTCACCACCATCATTTTAGACCTCCTCAGCTCGAGCCAATTGCGCCGTTGGACGTGGCCGATGACTAGCATCGCATAGGGCAAAACCTCCGCTCATTTGGTCATCGGAGGGCGATTTCCGAGCACCTCCGCCGCATCTGGCCTCGCCGGTGTTGAGCTGCCGATGGTTTTGACCCCCCTGACCAGATTTGACTTCTCTAGAGTCAATGGTAGGTGGGGCCAACCCCTGGCTTAGTTAGGTCAAATAATTAATTTCGCTTAATTAAACTAATCAGCACTGACTAGTGGGCCTAGCCACTTAATGATTTTGATTAGGATTTAACTAAACCTAATTAATCCCATGTGCCATTGACATGTGGGTCCAGCTTCACGTTTGACCCTGGCCGACCCTGTTGACCTGCTGATGTCACTATGACATCATGCTGATGTAGTAAAGTATTTCTAGAATTAAAACAAAATAGTAAATGATTTAATATTTTCAGAAAATGTTTAAAAGTTATAAAAATCATAGAAAATAATCTGTAAGTCAGATGAAAATAATTTATATATGAAAAATGATCAGAAAAATCCAATGAATCTGTTTATGCCATGATCATGTATGTTTGAACAACTTAACATAACCAAGTAGGACATTTTATGATTAGGACAATATATGAAATATCATTTGGAGTTGGGATTCAAACTTGTTTGAATTCCACTTGAGTTAACTTGGCTAATTATTTCTCTACGTCAATTCAGTACCTTAACTTGTCAATCATGCATCATGTTTGTTGCATTGCATTGAATGTGTTCCTTCCTTGTTTTACCAGTGGTGTTCCCTTTCGGTAGACGATGGTTCTAACGATGTGAACGTTGACACTAATGAAGAGAAGTAATATCTTTAGGACTGTCAGGCAAGCAAACCCCCTTGAGCATTCTAATATGAACCCACTCTCTCGCTCCTGCTCTCTTTTATTGCACTAGGACAACAACGATTTAACTGTTACATGTTCTCGGTACTTGAACCCATTCGTTTGCATGACCTGTCTTTGCCACAGTAAATAGTTGAAACCACTTAGCATGAGTAGCAACTGCTTCAGCCTTGTTGTGCTTACTCATCAATGCTTTCTTACTGTGCCTTCTATGCTTAGAGTCGTGTCGTGTCGGGTCTGATCCATCTGGGTGATGAATCGGAATGGCAGTGTTCATGTCCTACCGTGGGAAAGCTAAGTGTGTGAACACGATTTGATAACGGTAGCGATGAGAGGTCATGTAGGAGTACATGGCGGTTTGTCTCATTGGGACCGTCCTTAATAACTGAGTTCTGTGTTTGTGATCCAAGACAGTTACTACCACACGTTGGGCCCTGAAATATGACCTCGCTTGACTTATTAATCGCCTAGATCTCTGTCCAGGAGTTGCAACTAGTTTCTGGTGTTTGTAGGAAAAGTGTTGGTGGTCGTGCATAGCGCTTCTCGACGGGGTGGACTGTGATGAGGTATAGGCATAGTGGCATGGTGTACCAAGTGGCAATCGAACGGTGGGCTTGGAAACCCTGCGCACATCGTTTGAGGCCGTGGCAGAAACTTCGGCCAGATTTCCGTGCGGGTGCAGTCTCAAATAGGCGATAAACCTGGACTAGGGTCTTGTGTGATTGACGGTCGTGGTGGACTACCTCGCTGGGCTTCCGCTTGAAGGTTGCCGAGGTGCCTTTTATGTGCACATGGCCATAAGTGGCGGGAGCATGTGTGAAGATGTACATCCCTGCAGGGTTATGAATCTATTCGAATAGCCGCGTCCTCGGATATGGACTACTTGGACAAGTTATGTGGTTCACTGATAATTTGAAGTGGATATTCTAAAATACGCAAGTTAAGTGTGAGTGCTATGGTTGGCCTTCTCCTAGGGATATGGAAGTGGATCCATAGTGTTGTATTGACTTGGTGAATATGTGGACTCGTGTGCGCTATCCCACCTTAAAGAAAGCACTTGTAGACATAGTACAGGTTAGCCAAGAGTCAAAGCTGGCTTGCTGCAATAAACTCCACAACCCCCTTCATTCATACTGACGCATATGTAGTTAGTTCTGATGTAAGTCTTGCTGAGTACCCTTGTACTCATGTTTGCTTAATTTATGTTTTTCCAGAGGAGACGTAAGTCTCATTAGTGGTACTTATGACGTGAAGTTCGATGTTGACCGGATTAGCTTGGGAATCCTAGACAGAGGTCTGGTTCCTTTGGTAAGGTTGTTGTAGCTTTTTAGGCTCCTCTAGCCACTTTTGTAGATGTTCATACCTAGACATGTTTAACTTCTGCTTGTTTGCTTGAATGCTCTGATTGTTGGGTCTTGTGACCCCTGCTTGTAACATTTTTTTGTGTTGTCTCTTCTGAGCCTTCTAAGTAAATGTTGTAATGTTGTATGGTTATGTTGTGATTCCATAGTTGTATCTATGCATATCGGGCATGTCGTGAGTACGTGTGACGTCCAACGGTATGTATAGGATTCGACACCTAGTTGTGTGCCTTTAATAGTACTCTTTATAGGGAAATGCCTCTTTGTGCTTCCACTGAGCCTTGGTAGCTTGCTACTGCTCCGGACACATTGATTGACCAGCATGTGTCCTTGGTGTTGGAGGCAAGTACAGGGGATACTGAGCGAGTCCTGGATTAGGGGGTCCTCGGATAGCCAACCTATTGTTTATGGGACGGACTATATGGGCTGCTTATCGAACACTTGAAGATTTGAATACCCAATCTCCAAGATGGAATCTTCGGGAAGCACAACTTGTGCTCCATGTTTGATGTAGCAAATAGGCATGTTTATCTCTTCGGCATGTAACCGGCGTTGTGTAAACCCTAGGCATCTTTGGCATTTATATAAGCCAGAGGGTTTTAGGGTATAGGGACAGAACAACTTGTCAAGGGTTCACTATTCGATCTCGAGGTAGATCAACTCTGTAACCCCTCACATCATCAATACAACCAAGAAGGACGTAGGGTATTACCTCCATAGGAGGGCCTGAACCTAGATAAATCTGTGTCCGCTTCTTCTCCATTTACCGTTGATTCTAGTATCACAGTTCGGGACCCCCTACCCGAGATCCACCGGTTTTGACACCGACAACATGGAACATATTGAAAACTCTTTTGTGACGTTCACTGGATAGGCACACCACTCAAAATTACTTATTCATATCAGTTTTAGACAATGAGCTCTGGCACATATGCAAATCCCTTCTTCCCTCTTCGAAGGGACAATCTATTTGCTTTCATGTTACTTACTTTCATGTTGAGTCAACATATTATTCCAACCTCAATCTATTATTTTGCAAGAACCATGTGGCGGGGAAAGATGTAGGCACATATGTCTAGTCAAATATATTTGATCACAATTTATTATTGTTGACAATGATCTCTATGATAAATGAGTTGGGATGCGAAACATTAAGCCCCTATATTTCTCTGTGTTCGATGGATGCCATTTCTTCTAGAAATATACTTTGTGTACTAGCAATCATAGAAGACTATATGATGATTGAGTATGTGGAGCACCTATTTAGACTTTGTTGAGAATAAGTTGAATTGCAATTGTTTGGTGACTAAGAACATAGGTTGTTAAGTTTCAACAAAATTCATTGTTTGAACCATAACATGTGAATTGGTTGCTACTTTGTCATGATGAGTTTTATGAGAAAGAGTTGTTGTTATGATGCTAGGGAAAGTGGTTGAAATTACCATTGATCTAACTTACGCACTATGCTGGCATTCACACTTCAGAAATTATTTCTTTTATCATTTACCTTGAAAGCACATTTGCTTCCTTGGTGGTTTTGGTAATTAATAACAACATATATATTGTTGAACTAATATTTCCACTAAGCATATTTCAGGAAAAGTTCAATGATGGGTTGGCGAAAGGTTTGTGGAGAAACCCCTAGATGGAAAGGAGATGGATTGGCAAAGCTTCATGCAAAGAGGAATCTACATTTTAGTTTGTGAGAAATCAGTTTGAGTCCATAGGAAAAGCCAATACTATCAAAAGGAGGTAAGGTACTGTTGGTGAACAAGATGCTCAAACGTACACAAGTGATAGTCACCAAAAACACCCACAAACTCTCCACATATTCTGTCACCGAGATGTGGATTATAATCGGTGGACACCAGATTGGTACCATCGAGATTTATATATCGGTTTCACCGAAATTCAAAAGTTGCTACCTTTAGACCAACTCGGTACCATCGAGATTCACATATCGGTGTCACCTAGTTGGCCACTTAAGGTGTAATGGTTCAATTTTTGGAGATGCCTATATATACCCCTCCACCACCACTCACTTGCAAGAGAAGCACTTAGAACAGATCCCCACCTATCCTATGAGATTTTCTAAAAGAGAGCCACCTACTCATGTGTTGAGATCATGCCATTCCATTCCAACCATATGAATCTTGATCTCTAGCCACCCCGAGTTGCTTTCCACCCAATCAATCTCTTCCACCAAAGCCAAATCTGTGAGAGAGTGATGGAGTGTTGAGGAGTCTATCATCTTGAAGCACAATATCAAGGAGTTCATCGACATTATCGAGCCTATTACCTTTTGGAGGGTGGTGCCTCCTAGATTCATTAGGTGTCGCTTGGGAGCCTCCTACTTCGTGTTGTGGACTGAGCCAAGATGTTTGTAAGGGCAAGGAGATCGCCTACTTCGTGAAGATCTACCCATGGTGAGGCTAGTCCTTGGTGGACGGAAGCCGTTATGGAGTAGTCAAGGTTGCTACTTCATGGCACCCTCCGTGGGTAGAGCCCTCGGTGGACCCTCGCGACCGTTACTCTCTATGGGTTGAAGACTCCACAAACATGGACGTATAATAGCACCACCTATCAGAACCATGGAAAAAATCATCGTGTCTCCAAATTGTGTTTGATCATCCTACCCTTCCTTTACTACTAAAGCTTGTTCTTACTTTCCACTGCTATACTCATAAACATGCATGTGTAGGGTGTCCTTCATTTGCTATGAATGCTAAAATGTGCCAACACTAAAAATTGGCAAAAAGGCAGATTTTTATTTTGTCAAGTAGTCTAATCACCCCCCTCTAGACGTACTTTTGATCCTACATACCTACTTGGGGACAACAAGGAATTAAGCTTGGGGATGCTGATACGTCTCCAATGTATCTATAATTTATGAAGTATCCATGCCATATTTACAACAATTTCATATGGTTTCGGTATGATTTGCATGGAACTAACCCGGAGTGACGCTGTTTTCAACAAAAATAGAACTGCCGTTGTGTTGTTTTTTCTGAAGAAATGAAAGTTCTCCACATGCAAGGAAACTTTTTGACAATTTTTTTGGAACAAAAGAGGCACCAGAAGCTTCGTGGGAGTGCTAGAAGATCCACGAGGTGGGCACAACCCACCAGGGCGCGCCAGCCCCCCTGGCAAACACTGGTGTCTTGTGGGCTCCTCGTAGCCCATCTTCGTGTGAAATCAACGCCCAAAAATCCTATATATTTAGAAACCACCAGAAATAATCCTAGATGAGAAGTTCTACCGCCATAAGCCTGTGTAGCCACGAAAAAACAATCTACACCTTGTTTCGGCACCCTGCCAGAGCGACAAATCATCACCTGAGGTCACCTTCATCATCCGGCAGAATCCATAATGAGGAGGGAGTAGTCCACCCTCGGGGATGAGGGTTTGTACCAGTAGCTATGTGTTTAATCTCTCTCCCTCGTGTTCTTGATTTAGCACGGTCTTGATGTATCACGGGCTTTGTTAATATAGCTGGATCATATGGTGTTTTCCCCTGTCTATCTTGTTGTGATGGATTGAGTTTTCCCTTTGAGATTTTTTTATTACCGGATTGAATACTTTTATGGATTTGAGACAACTTGATGTATGTCTAGCATGAGGATACCCATAGTGACATTGGGGTGTTCAAGTGATTCACTTGATATATGTTATCATGTAACTTGCGGATTCTGGTGACCTTGGGGATCTATTGATAGGGGTTGGTTGCACGTTTTCGTACCTTGTTCTCCAATAGAAATCTTGGGGCACTCTTTGAGGTTCTTTGTGTTGGATTGAGTATTATGAATCTAAAATTGTTTGATGCATATCATATAATTAACTCATGGATACTTGTGGTGACATTGGAGTATCTAGGTGACATTAGAGTTGGTTTATGTGTATCATATGGTAGTATTCTAGTACAAACTCTTAGATAGATCGATTGGAAAGGATAACTTGGTGTTATTTTAATACGAACTCTAGGATAGACCGATCAGAAAGGATAACTTCAAGGTGGTTTCGTACCCTACAAACTATTTCTTCTTATGTTCACCGCTAGATAAGAAATTTGGAGTGATTCTTTGTTGCATGTTGAGGGATGGTTATGTGATCCAATTATATCAACATTGTTGCGAGATTGCACTAGAGAAAGTACGGACCCTAGGCCTTCTTTCCAAACATTTATACACCGTTTCCTCGCTGTTTTACACTTGCTACCTTGATGTTTTTATATTTTCAGATTTCAAAAACCTATTTCTACCATTCATATTGCACTTGTATCACCATCTCTTCACCAAACTAGTGCACCTATACAATTTTACATTGTATTGGGCGTGTTGGGGACACAAGATATTCTTGTATTTGATTGCAGGGTTGCTTGAAAAACCACCTTCATCCTACAGCTCCCATGGATTGAGAAACCGTAGGTCATCCACTTGAGGGAAAATTGCTACTGTCCTACAAAACTCTGCGCTTGAATGCCCACCACGATTCTACAAGAATAAAGTTGCATAGTAGACATCAAGCAACATTACTATCCTTTTCCACACTTGTGCTTCAAAGTAGCACCACATTGTTCATATAGAGAGTCCTCCTGACTTTTCATTTTCATGTATTTGTGGGTATTTTTAAATTATAGAACCAGGCTTGTATATTCCAATGACGAGCTTCCTCAAACGCTCGAGGTATTCATGAGCAAGCAACTTAGTTTCAGATGGAGCTTTCATACAGTTATATCTCTAGTGCATCAATTGTATGGCAATCCCTAGTCCTCACAATCATATCAATTGTAAGGCCTCTCCATAGCCTAGCGATACACCAAGTTAATGTGAAACTTTCTCAACTTTTTTGTCTTTTAAAGTAAACCCCTGCCAGCAATATCTTTACCATCCAAAGTGTTAAGTCCATAGTGAACGCTCATAAATTGAGTGTAGTTGAAAAGGCTAAAGCGACAGAAAGCATGATGCAAATGCTTGGTTTGACATCAGGGTGACTCAAGCATGATCTATACTTTACATTAAGATGACAAAGCTATGACATTACTTACAAAACTAGATGTATAAGAATGAAGTTCTATAATACTCATTATTTTGAAAGTAAATGATTGTTAGCCAACACTTGTTTATACATTTTGATATCTATTAAGTCACCATTTCCCAATATACATAACATAAATGATTACTTTATAAGACATTCTAGGTAGCATTCAACACAAAAAATGTTCTTAGCATTTACCTACTCGACGATGAGATCGAATTAACCTTGGGGATGTTGATATGTCTCCAATGTATCTACAATTTTTTATTGTTTCATTCTATTATATTTTCAATCTTATATACTTTATATGCCATTTCATATCATTTTCCATAATAACCTATTAACCTAGTGTTAGGTATTATCGTCTGTGTTTTTGTTTTTTACAGAATATCCATACCAAACAAAGTCCAAACACGATAAAAAAATTGAATATTTGTTTTGGACCAGAAGACACCGTGGAAGCTCCGACGGGAGACTAGACGATTGTAGGATTGAAATTAGGTCCAGAGGGGGCGATTAGACTACTTGACAAAATAAGAATCTACTTTTTCCCAATTTTAAGTGTTGGCAGATTTTAGCATTCATAGTTAGTCAAGTACACCCTACACATGCATGTCTATGAGTACAACAACAGAAAGTTGGCATGTAAATAAAGGAAGGGTAGGAAGATCAAACGGAATTAGAAGACATGATGATTTTTTCCCATGGTTCCGATAGGTGGTGCTATCGTATGTCCATGTTTATGGAGTCTTCAACCCACGGTGGGTAATGGTCGTGAGAGTGCACGAAGGGCTCTACCCACTGAGGGTTCCATGAAGAAGCAACCTTGACTATACCATGATGGCCTACGTCCACGGAGGACTAGCCTAACTCGGGGTAGATCTTCACGAAGTAGGAAACCTCCTTGTGCTTACAAACTTCTTGGTTCACTCCACAACATGAAGTAGGAGGCTCCCAAGGGACACCTAACCAATCTAGGAGGCACCACCCTCTAAAAGGTTATAGGGTCGATAATGTCGATGAAGTCCTTGCTCTTGTCCGTCAAGATGATAGACTCCTCAACACACAATCACTCTCTCGCAGATTTGGCTTTGGTGGAAGAGATTGATTGGGTGGAAAGCAACTTGGGGAGGCTAGGTATACAGATTCATATGGTTGGAATGGAATGGCATGATCTCAACACATGAGTAGGTGGTTCTCTCTTGGAAAATCATTTTGTATGAGTGGGGATCTGTTATGAGTGCTTATCTTTCAAGTAGGTGGTGGTGGAGGGGTATATATAGGCATCTCAAAAAATCCAACCGTTACACCTAATAAGTCAGACTCGATGACGCCGATGTGTTAATCTCAATGGTACCAAGTTGCCTCAAAGGTAGCAACTTCTGAATCTCGGTGAGACCGATACATAAAACTCGGTTGCTCTGATAAGGTGACCAATGGTCATATTGCCAGACTCGGAGACACCGATTCAACAAACAGGGTGGTACCTATTTTGTGAATTTGGGTAACAGGAAGTTGGCAACCCAAATCGGTGGCACCAAAGCAGAATCGGTTGCACCGAAGGGCTAGGATTTGGCTGAGTCTGTCTGAGGCTGAGAATCGGTGGCACCGAGTGGACAGTGTTGGTTGCACCGATTTTGGATATTTGGCTTTGGATAGACTTTTGTGGAAGACCTTGTGGGTGTATGTGCTGGCTATCACTTGTGCACATATGAGCATTTTCTTCACAAACAATACCTTACCCCCTTTTAATAGTATTGTCTTTCCTATAGACTCAAAGTGATTTCTCACAAAGTAAAATGTAGAGACCTTTTGCTTGAAGCTTTGCCAATCTATTGCCTTGCATCTTGGTGTATTCAACAATCGTTTTGCCAACCCATCATTGAACTTTTCTTGAAACATGCTTAGTGGAAACGTTAGTTCAATGACATATATGTTGTGATTAATTACCAAAACCACCAAGGGAGCAAATGTGCTTTCAATCTCCCCCTTTTTGGTAATTGATGACAACATATAGATCAAAGCTTGAATATACACTAGCAGAAAACAGGGAACTAATCCCGCTTCTAGAGGGCCTTTAGTCCCGGTTCTGGAACCGGGACAAAACAAGCAGGACCAATACCCAAAACCTTTAGTCCCGGTTCACTTACGAATCGGGACCAAAGGGGCTCCCTATGGCCGATACGAGGCGCCCAAGTAGGAGTACATTTAGTCTCGGTTGGTAACACCAACCAGGACTAAAAGGCCGCAATGCGTCAGGCGCTGTTTTTTTTGGAAGGGGGTTTAGGGGTTTTGGAGGGTTACTTTAGGGGTTTCATATTGTGTTAGCTAGCTAATAGAGAGAAGTGACCTCTCCTTCTCTGTGCTTGGTCGACGCTAGCTTCTATACATATAGAGAGAACTCGACGCTAGCTAATAAGAAAATGAAGGAAACCATTAATTACACAAGATCGTCATGCTGAACATATATAGAGAGAAGTGACAACTCTTTCTTCGTGCATGGTCGAACAACAAGTTTTCGTATATCTATCCGACAGTACTACATATATACAATATAACATATTTTACAATCCCTAACATCATCTACCTAAGATCCAATCGCCAATCCACGTAGTATTCTCCGTTTTCAGGCATGACGTGGTCAAGAAAGAATCCTGCCAATTCCTCTTGAATTGCTCGTATGCGATCATGTGGCAGGAGTTTGTCCTGCATCTGCCAGATCTAATTTAAAGAAGGGGTTCAATACATGCATATAAATGAATGAAACTCAACACAATTGATGGTAATATATAAAATAAATTTTTGAATATTATTTACGTACTTCAAATTGTTTTTCATAGAAGCCCTGCTTAGAGGTCGAGTGGCGAATGAACTCGCATACGTAGTATCCACATAAAATAGTCCCGGATTCCTAGTACAAGCACTTTACGAGAATATAGTTCAATCAAACTAATAATCAAGCATGGTAATGATATACTGATGAAAATTTGAATCAATTAGAGATGCGTGGAACTAGCTTGTACTACTTACTTTGGGGTGTGTAAATCGCAACTCTTTGTTTAGACCGGGAACCTTTCGGGTGAACATTTTCCAAACCCTGCCACGCAAAGAAAATGATTACTGGATATCGGGAACTTAATGAAAGTTGCCGATATGGTCCCGACATTGATTGAACTTACTTCTTTAGCATTTTAGTCATGTTCGCATAAGCCTCGACATCTTTATGTCTCAAGTCTAAGATAGTTACTAATGCCCCATCAAGCTTAATGTATAGCAGAATAAAGTAGTAACTAGGCACGCATATATAACTCATCAATTACATTACTTAATCTCGAGTAAGCGAAACCGAATATGTAGAAGAAAGGAACACTCACTTGAAGTTGTAAGGAACGACTTGAGCAAGTTCTCCTCGATCTATTTGATAGTATTTCGTACCGACCATTCAATTACGGCATCTGGGCTAATGAACCCAACATCGAAGATTCCTGCTTTTTTTCATTCGACAATCTATCTACATAATATAGTGAGGATAATTATATATACATGCAATGAACGAGTTGAGCGAGAGACTTCACTATAGAAGTAATACTTACAGACAGTAGCGAGTCATGAGTTGTTTGTCGAGGGCCTCTTGATTTTATAACTGAAATAACTACACAAATTCAATAGGCATCACATTGAGTCCAATGGATCGTGGTCTTTTTTAGCTCGGACATACATAGTGTCTTTCCCAGATTCCCTACAGGTTTCCATGTACCACTCATGCAATTTGTACATCATCGTTGTTAGAGGAGGATGATCAGGTTTGACGAGATGCTTCCTGGGCACGTATCTAGATTCTTCTACTAATACCTCATCCGTTTCAAAATGTACATCATCCCCCAAGTAATCACCTGGTTTGGTACCGGGCGGTAGCACTGGATGATTAACGATATTGATAGACACCTTGAGTGGTGGCACGATTTCTTCTCCTATTTGCCGAGCTGGGGAATTGTTTTCCTAGTTCTTCGTTCTTTGACTCTTGTAGCACTAGAAGTACTTCCCGACCATTGCGCTTAATTATATGTCTTTATAATACAACGGTCATAGTTTGATGGTAGCGGAGGTGGTGATGGTCGCTTTAGGGCATCCATAGTGCGCTTCACTTTCACTGGATCTACCATTTCCTTCGGAGGTGGATGTTTCTGTGCAAAATGGGCCTTCACTTCGGCTTTACTAATGTCATCGTTTTCTTTGTCAGTCCTCTTGTATAGTAAATTTGGAAGAGGCATGAGGCTTGGACCAAATTTGGATTTCTTCCCGCCTATTGTATTGCTAGCCGTCGGAGTGGCGGCATCGTCTCTCTTCCGTCGTGGCTTACGCGTTGGAGGAGGCGGAGTGGCCTGACGCGCCAGAGGAGGAGGAAGAGGAGGAGGCGAAGTGGCCTGATGTGCAAGAGGAGTCTGAGTGGCCTGACATGTCGGAGGAGGCGGAGTGGCCTCACGTGTCGGAGGAGGCGAAGGAGGAGGCATAGTGGCCTCACACGCCAGAGTAGGTGAAGGAGGAGGTGAAGTGGCCTCACGCGTCGGAGGAGGCGAAGGAAGAGGAGGATGAGGAGGAGGCGGAGTGCCCTGAAGCTCTGAAGGAGGTTGAATCTGCTGAGGCTTCCAGTTTGGAAGCTTGATGTACTCCTTTCTCCATAGACAGGTGCTCCTCTGAGCATTTTTTCCAGAATAACAATATCCTCTTCACCTGTAGGGTTATCAAGCTCCAGCCCCTCATATCCATCCATTATTTTACCCACCATCACATAACCATAGCCATGTAGAATCAGACGGCAATGGAAAGTTCCCTCAGCTCGATGAGGTAGAACAGAGCCGACCGCCGCATTGAAGGTTAGGTTCTGGCATCTCGTCATTAGCTCGCAATGTTGAGCCTCTATGGTACTATCCACGGGGTAGCGAGGAGCCATGAAATCAAGATGAACGAGCTCCGTGGAAGCCACCCTGCTTCTCCGTTGAGATGGTGGGGTAGCTTTTGGGGCACCGTCAGAGGATGGATCTTCGTGCCGCTCAGATGGTTGGCTGGTAGCTCGCTAGCTCTCAAGTTCCTCTAGTTTTGCTAATCTTGGACTGAGCTTCTGCATTTCTCTTGCTTCCAGTTTCCTCTTTCCCTCGATACTTCTATAACCAGCGCTGTTGGGAAACCCATGCTTCCATGGAATGGAGCCTCATGAACCTCGTGTTCGTCCAGGGTGTTCAGGATTACCAAGGGCCCTTGTCAGCTCGTCCTTATCTCTGTCGGGAATGAACTTACCTTCCTGCGCTGCCTTGATTGTTGCCCGAAGCTTTGTGATGGCTATCGCAAGTTGAGCTTTCATCCAGACACACTTCCCTATTTTTGGGTCCAAAATTCCCCCAACCCCGAAGAACCAAGTCCTTGAACGATCTGGCTAGTGCAATGTCTCTGGGTGGACATTCATAGCAAGTAGGTCTTGCTCAGCTTTGTCCCACAATGGCTAGGCTTTGTAGTAGCCACCTGACCCCGTGTGACGGTGATACTTCTTCGCTGCAGCATTTTTCTTGTTTGTCAGTGACATTTTCTTACTCTTCTCCGATTTCTTGTAGGCCACAAATTCGGGCCATTGATCTGTTATCTTCTCATATCGACCTGTGAACTCAGGAGTCTCATCTTTCTTGACAAACTTTGTGTTCAACTCTTTCTTCCAGTTCCTGAATAGTTCTGCCATCTTCTTAAGAGCCCACGACTTGACCTTTTGCTCTATAACTGGGTTATTCGGGTCCTCGTCTTGCGGTAGGCTGAAATTTCTCATCAGCTCGGTCCAAAGATCATCTTTCAGTCTATCCTGGACATAAGAAACTTTAGGGTCCTTATTATTCTTATTCCATTGCTAGGTGTTGATCGAAACGTAGTCCCTAACAACAACTCCACACTGATGTACAAATGCGCCCTTGGTCGATTTGGGAGCAATCGGTTGGCCATGGTTCGCAACTTTTGTGATCGTGAATCTTTCATCCTGGCACAACCTTTTCTTCGGGACTCGTCTCCTTAACTCACTAGACTTTGCAACAGTTGAGGATCCCTCCTCCGTTCGCTCACCGGAGCCATGATCATGATCAATTTCCTCCACCATTCGGTCACCCAAGCCGTGATCATGATATCCTTCCTCCGCCATTTGGTCACCGGAGCCATCATTATCTCTTGCCTCCTCCATTGTTGGATCACCGGAGTCGTCCTCTCCTTCCTGACCATTGGTGTTGTTGAGATACACCATGGGATTATACCTGGCATGGATTATATCCCCCAACTAGTCTTCTTATTCTATGTCTCTGTGATCCATAGTATCTACAAATATTATGACATGGCAATATACAAACATGAGATATGGAAATTAATACAAGGCACTAATCAATAGTCTCAAGCAGGTGGTTGCCACCGAGTCGACGATGAGGATGCTGGCCGGCATCGTCGACTCAATGGCTACGCTATGCAACTAAACATTTAAACATGCAAACATCATATATCTGCCTAATATAAAATCGAAGATATCAACGAGGACTCTCGCTCCCTCACCATCGATCGTTAGGGACTCTCCCTTACTAACTATCGTTGGGGACTCCTCAATATCGCGTCACTAATAAAACAACTAAAACACAAAAATTCGATATTTGCCTAATATAAAATCATCGATATCGTCGGGGACTCTCGCTCCCTCACCGCCGATCATCGGGGACTCTCCCTTACCGAGGATCGTCGGGGACTCCTCAATATTGCGTCACCAATAAAACAACTAAAGCACAAAACATGGATATCTGCCTAATATAAAATCATTGATATCGTCGGGGACTCTCGCTCCCTCACCGTCGATCATCGGGGACTCCTCAGTATCACGTCACTGACAAAACAACTAAACCAACTAAAACATAAAACAACTAACTAACTAAAACAATATGAACACTTAATTAACTAAAACAAATAAAAAATAAAAAAATAAACAACTAAAACACAAAACAACTAAAAAACTAAATTAACTAAAACATAAAAAACTGAATTAACTAACAGATGAAACAACGAAAAGATCGTCTTAAACAGGGCTTGACGAGAGGAGAGCGGCATGACGGGGAGAGCAGCGACAGGGAGAGCGGCAACAACGACGAGGAGAGCGGCGATGGCGATGAGGGGCAATGACGTCTGGCCAGAGCGGCGACGGGGCAGAGGGCGGCGACAGGGCGAGGGCATTGAGGGTGGTGAGACGAGGAGACCATCGAGGGAGGCAACGCTAGCGACGATGGGTCATGGGGCATCGAGGGCGAAGACGAGGGCGTTGAGGGTGGCAACGGTGGCGAGGGTGATAGTGTCGCGTCACAGGGCGAGAGCGGCGGGACGGGGAGAGCGGCGCCATAGGGAGATTGGCGACGGCGATGAGGGCGAGGGCGTCGGGTCGGGGCGGTCGGCTAGAGGGCAACGAGGGCGTCGATGGTTAGCTCGGGTAGCTTGGCGACGTCGATGTGCTCGGCGTCATCGAGGCAACTGTAGGTAAAATCGGCAAATTTTCCTAACTCGCGCTTATATACTGAGACATTTAGTCCCGGTTGGTGGCTACAACCGGGACTAAAGGGCTGCATTAGTACCGGTTGCAGCCACCAACCGAGACTAAAATGTCAATTTCGGCAGCTCAAAGGCGGGAATTAGAGGCCTTTGGTCCCGGTTGGTGACTGCAACCAGGACTAAAGGTGGGCCTCTAGCCCCGGTAGCTGCCACAAACCGGGACCAAAGGCATGGCGCGACAGTGTCAAAAGTTTAGTCCCACCTCGCTAGTCGAGAGGAGATCACACCGGTTTATAAGCCCCACTGCGCATCACTTGTCAAGATCCTCTCCAAAGCAGGCTATGTATACGCCTAAACTCCACCTCTGTCGTGTTGGGCTTGCTGGGCCCGCGGGCTTGTGTCCTGGCCTATGTTTAGATGGGTTTCTAGTCATATGCATGCCGTGGTTGCCTAGGAGGCGGCATTTTTATGTTATTTTTATTTGCCATTTAAGCTTTTTAGTCCTGGTTGGTGCCACCAACTGGTACTAAAGGGTGGCACAGTAGTGTGGTGGAAATTTAGTCCCACCAAGCCAACCGAAGGTTGCCCGAACCTGATTATAAGCCCTGTCACGGCTGGTACGTTGAGCTCCTCTCAAATTGAAAATAGATGCCCTTATACAGGAAATTTGATCTAAATTTAAAATGCTAGTTAGGTGCCCTAACTAGCACTTTGAATTTAGGTTGAATTTCCTCGATAAGCACATCTATTTTCACTTTTGCCATTTTTATGTTATTTTTTTGCATATTCAAAGTTCTTAACAAAAAATACTTTATGAATATTCTTTTTGCTATTAAAGCTTTTAACAAAAAAACTTTGAAAATTTTAGTTGCATAAATCTTATATAATATAAAGTTTAGTTATATAACTTTTATCGGACGAAAACTCCTCTATTACAAAAGGATTTCAATTTTTTAAACATATTTGAAATCAAGAATCTTTCTGCATTCAATATGCACCATTCGAAGCCACATCATCCCTTTTAAACCATTTTCTGACTTCATTTGCTATTTTCCATGCATTTCATCATTTATCTTAAGAAAAAATGACCCTAAATTGAAAAGGACTACAAATGAACTCCAAAATTGCGGAAACTTGGCATGATACCATCATTTCATCCACATAACATGTGCTAAAAAGTTGAGAGGGTTATGGCAAAAACTGGATGCACTTCGTGTACAAAATGGACAATCTCTTTCGACGTATCACGGTTTCGAACGAAAACACGTCTCTTACAAAAGGGATTTCAATTTTTTAAACATATTTGAACTAAAAAAAATTATGCATTCAATATGCACCATTCGAAGCCACATCATCCCTTTTCAACCATATTTTAGAACAAATCCATCATCAGAATAGTTGTGGACAGAAAGTCTTCACTTTTTCTTCGCGTGTGTCCCTTTCTTATTGCGTCGTAACCATGGATAATCTTCATCATTCCACATGGTGCTTGGGTCAGCCTTCACGGGAGGAATTTCATGAAACTTTTCATAATCTACAGACATGTCTGTCTTGCCCTCTACTCCCACAATGTCTCTTTTCCTGAAAGTACTATGTGGATCTTTGGCTCTTCGTATGATGTATTCGCTTCCTTATCTTTTCTTTTTCTCGGTTTGGTAGACATGTCCTTCACATAGAAAACATGCGCCACATCATTGGCTAGGACGAATGGTTCGTCTGTTTACCCAAGATTGTTCAGATCCACTGTTGTCATTCTGTACTATGGGTCTTCCTGTACCCTACCTCCTGACAGATTGAACCAATTGCACTGAAACAAAGGGCCCTTAAAATTATGTCCATAGTCACGTTCCCATATGTCCACTATGTAACCATAATATGTGTCCTTTCCCCTGTTGGTTTCTACATCAAAGCGGACACCACTGTTTTGGTTGGTGCTCTTTTGATCTTTGGCGATCGTGTAAAATGTATTTCCATTTATGTCGTACCCTTTATAAGTCAATACAGTCGAAGATGGTCCCCTGGCCAACGAGTACAACTCATCTTGAACAACGGTGTTACCCATGAGATGTGTTTGCAACCAACTGCCGAAAGTCGTGATGTGTTCACATGTAATCCAGTCGTCACCCTGCTCCGAGTGTTTGGAGCACAGAATATTCTTGTGTTCATTGACATACGGGGTCACCTTGGTAGAATTCTGTAGAACAGTGTAGTGTGCTTGAGACCAAGAATGCCCGTCCCGACATATTATTGAGTCCAGTCCTAGCGTGCCTTTTCCAATCAATCTCCCCTCATACCACGATTGAGGGAGACCAATCGGCTTAAGGTTAGGAAAGAAGTCAACACGAAACCCAATGACCTCCTCTGCTTGATGGACCGTGGAGATGCTTCCTTCTAGCCTAGCACGGTTACGAACATATTTCTTTAAGACTCCCATGAACCTCTCAAAGGGGAACATATTGTGTAGAAATATAGGGCCCAAAATGCCAATCTCGTCGACTAGATGAACTAGGATGTGCGTCATGATATTGAACAAGGATGGTGGGAACACCAGCAGGAAACTGACAAGACATTGCACCAAATCACTCTTTAACCTTGGAAGGATTTTGGATCGATTACCTTCTTAGAGATTGCATTGAGGAATGTACATAGCTTCATAATGGCTAATCGAACGTTTTTTGGTAGAATCCCCCTCAATGCAACCAGAAGCAGTTGCGTCATAATCACGTGGGAGTCATGACACTTTAGCTTCTGGAACTTTTTCTCTTCATATTTGTTATTCCCTTACATTCGACGAGAAGCCATACGGGACCTTCATACTGAGCAGGCATTCAAAGAAGATTTCCTTCTCTTCTTTGGTAAGAGCATAAGTGGCAGGACCTTCATACTGCTTTGGATGCATGCTGTCTTTTCCGTGCACACGTTGCAGGTCCTCCCATGCCTTCGATGTATCTTTTGTCTTCCCATACACCCCAAGAAGCCTAGCAGGTTTGCGCAAAGATTCTTCATCACGTGCATCATGTCGATTGCAGAGCGGACCTCTAGGTCTTTCCAATAGTGTAGGTCCCAAAATATAGATTTGTTCTTCCACATGGCTGCGCGTCCCTCATCGTCAATCGGAACAGATAGTCCGCCAGGACCCTTTCCAAAGATTAGTTGTAAATCATTGACCATATGTGGGGACCCCGACTCATAAGTCGTGATCATAGAATGCACGTGTACAGTGATCCCAGAGATCAATGCTCAGTGAACACACAGAAGCTGAATAACAAGAGTCTTACATCCACATTTAGCATCTTACACAAATAGAGACCATGAAGGTCTACTCTTACATAGATAGGGTCATAAGGGCCAAAAACTTAAAATAGAACAAGCAGCGGGAATCTTGATCGAAAGTGAGAACCCATGCCATCTGTCTTAACCTATAGTCATTCTAACTAGGAAGCGTCCTAGTTTGCATGTTTGTCACCAACGAACTCTTCAACATACTCATGTCCTTCCATGCCTGGCCAAATAAATAACCAGTGGCAAGCCAATGAGTACTTTGAATGTACTCGCAAGCAACCCAAGTTGTGGAACAAGGTAACAATGATGCATGATATATCACTAGGTAGTTAATTTGCGTAAAGCTAATTTTAAATGCAATGACATGATCATGTAACCAGTAAGCATGCGTCAACAATAGGCAGATATCCATATGAACAAGTTACAGATATCATCATAAATAGGGGTTGAACACCTAATGTTCATTCATCATGCTAAGTCATCCGACTTAGTTCAATTCCCATTCTAAGTCATCGGACATAGCTCATGCGACCTCTTTGTCACCATCACATCCATACTCACACAGAGTTTCATGAAAACATCTAGACATAGTCTAAGAAGGACCTCCAACTGTCCATGACCGCGGATGCGGCTATTCGAATAGTTTTACACTCTATAGAGGTTGCACACTTTACCCACAAGACTCGGGGAACTTCCGAGTCATCCACGACTCGCGGTACATAACATACCCGAGGTAAGCACCCGAACAATGCTCTTCCCCTAGAGATACTAAACAAAGAGTCCACTCAATTGGTACCCAGACCTCACGATGTACATCACACGAGCATCGCTGTAAATTGCACCATCCATGAGGGGACCAACAGTATGCCTGGTGCCTATGAAGACAGCGCATGATCGTACCTACCGGTACGACCCCGTATCGAGAGTGACCATGCCACTCCCGCCACTAGTAATGCGGGCTCCTTGCCAGTACCCACCAAGGTAATCAAGAAATCCCCGTCCCATAAGGGGTATCGTGGTTGAGCATGTAAGGTTGGGACGGTCAGTAGACCTTAGAACCCACCATTTTTGAAAACACACACTCACTTGCTTCAGCATACCACTTGTTTATCAATTGGTTACCCAACTCATCATCATCTCCCTCGGGCATTAGTGGCACCCGACGAGGTTTTCAAAAAGTCTTTGAAATCATTTCTGTTCCCATCACCATGCATAAACCCGAACCATTGTGTAGCATCTATTAGCATCCTATCTACACCCACCCGCACAACCCTCATAAGGTGGTAGGGTCATGCACGATGCAAGTGTTAAAGGTAAAAGTTTCGGAAGTGACCCGCCGGAGGGGTCACCACTCCACATGATCAAATATGAGAAAAGTAAAGTGCTATATGTCATGCAATGAAAATGGTTTCTTGACATGGTCAAAGGGCTGCTTGCCTGGCTCAACAAAGTCTCCAGGGTCTTCGAAGTCTTCGGGTCCAACTTCTTCGTCAACCGCGCAATCTATCGTCACGAATAAAAGAGATAAAAATAAGCAACACATAAAAACAGAACACACAAACTACTATCAAAAATGCTACCCTACACTGATAAATACCACAAGCTATACTAAAAATATTTGTCTATGTTTTTGAACTCAAAATATTTTTAAAACTATTTAAAACAGGAGCTTATAATGCTAAATACGGATTTTAAATTAAAACAGTACTAAAAATGCTTTCAAACATTTATACAAATGGCACTAATAAATTTTATGGATTATTTCAAGATTTAAGGTGGAAGAATATTTGGATTTGTAATTAATTTGGGCTCTGTGGGATTTTGGGAAGTTGCAGAAAAAACAAAAAGGAAAAGAGCTACTCTGCCCTTCGGGCCAAAACATAGCAACCGAACCGGCCCAAGCGAGGCGCCGCGCGCGGCAGATTTTTTTTAAACCTACCTGCGGGCCCTGCTTGCCAGCGAGAGAGGAGGGGCATGAGGGGATGACAGGTGGGCCCCAACTATCATCCCTCTCCTCGCGACAAGAGCGGAGGGGGCTCAAGGCCGCGGCGACTGGAACGGAGGGCACCGGCGCACTCAGGGGGCTCCCATGCGCCCGTGGGTGGCCAAGGGGGTCGATGGGGGAGAGAGAAACGCCAGCGAGGGGAGGTGCCCGACGGCGGCGAGTGTTTAGTCCGGGAGCGGGCTCCTGACCACGGGGTCGAGTGGTTTGAGCACAGGGAGGAAGTTGAGGGAAGGAGGGAGCAAGGAGAGAGGAGCAGGAGGAGCGGGGGCCCTTTTTATAGGCAGTAGTCGGTCCATCGTGGCATGGTGCGCCAGCGAGGACGTGGCCATCGCCATAGTCCACGGGAAAGGAAATGGGCGAGTCCAGGGCGTTCATGGGGGTGGTCTAGGCTAGGGGGGAGAGGAGAGAGAGGTGGGGGCACGCGCGCGTGCGAGCCCTCTAGTTGGCCGAGCTGCGCGGCGCCGGGCACGCGCACCGGGGTAGCCGGAGAGAGAGAGATGAGGGGGCCGACAGCCTGGAGGGTTGCGGATGTCGAGGGGGACAAGGTGGGCAAGGTAGGGCGGCCCGAGGCTGTCGGGAACGCCCGTTGGGCAGCGGCTATAGTGCGGGTGCGCACTGTAGCACGCTCCAGAGCACGATCCTTGCATGCCAAGGTATGCCCTTGGCATTTTCTGCGCGGCCACCTGTTCCCAAAGGATCCAGGGGAGTTAAACAAGGCCTAGGGAACTTAGGGAGGCATTTGGGGTGCCTTAGGGTAGAAGAAAAGGGGAGATAGGGAGGAAAAATATGCTGCCAGGGGGAGTAAATGGTTTTTTTCACCACATCACACTTGAGCTATGACCATGATACTTTTACTAGAGCTGAAAGGTAACTACAAGAGGCTGTGGTAAAATTTTGGGGACAAGGGTAAAAGAGAAAGGGGTGAAACCAGAGATTTTACCAATACACGAGAAGGTGTTTGGTTGTGATTTGGGCAAGGTAAGTTTACCAACTTATTGAGATATTTACCAGGGTCCAATGCTAGGTAAAAATGAGGTGATCCAACAAGTTTGAGCTCAAATGAGAGAAGTTGACAATGGAGACTTGGTAAACCCTAGAAACTAACAGAACGAGGTTTTTGTAGATCTAGTGATGCTAGGTTTTTACCCTTGCTGCACCACTTAGTGTGGCATCACTATTTGGTCATTAGAGCATGCCCACAAAGTTTGGTGCCAAGGGAAGAAACTTAACAATGTAAAGTTGCTCAAATTTGAATCTGGATAGAGTGGGTTTTGGGATGGTTTGATGAACCAAATCAACTTGGATTGAGATGAAACTTTGCAAGATCATCACCTATGATAGTGCCGACTTGCTGGAATTTTCCTGTAATTTATTGAGAATATTTCTTGTAGAAATATTCCAAAAGATTGATTTGAACAGAAAGGGTTTTGAGGGTTTTGCCTATGATTTGATCATGCTCATGAGCTGAAACTCATATAGATGGAAAATATATGTCCACTGAGTTTCCCTCAATTTTCTCAATTATTTTCAGATCTTTTAAATAATTTTTCCCTATGAAAAACCATTTCTGTCCTTAAGAAAAAGCCTTTAAATAAAATATAAAAATAATCTTTAAAATTAATATTTGGTGGCTTTGAATAGTCTTATACATAGTAGGTTTGAAATAAAGTCTTTGGGGAAGAAGAATCCACCCAATTTGAGGACTTGAAGTGCAAACCTCATTTCAGGGGGTTTTGGAAACCTAATTTGAATAAATCATTTTTGGTTAATTTTTTTTGATAAAAATAGTTTTGGGCACTATTCACATGGCATGATCATTGGGCAAGAGGTTTGGGTCAAGGAAGATGAATATGAAGTGGAATAGAATATAGGAGTGCCCCAACCACAATCATCAAGCAAGCAAACATCATTGCAACAAGCACAAGCACTTTGAAAAAGTTTTAGTTGGCTCCAAATTTTTATAAACCCAAACATATCCATGTGGTATAAACACAGGGTGTGATAGACCTTCCCCCCTTACAAGAATCTCGTCCCCGAGATTCCTAGGCTAAGCGCTAAAAACATAAGGGAACTCAGATCTAAGATAGTCTTCACGCTCCTAGGTTACTTCAGCTTCGATGTGGTTTCTCCACTAGACCTTGAAGTACTTGATGGTGCAGCTTCGGGTGTAGCGCTCGGCTTCATCCAAAATGTGAACTGGCCTTTCACGATAAGTGAGGTCTGGCTGAACATTGATGGCTTGATGGTCAATGTCCTTGTAGAGGTCGGGGCAGTTCGGAACTTGCACACACTTACGGAGCTGTGACACATGAAAGACGTTGTGCACATCTGACAGATCGGGAGGTAGATTTAGCTGATAGGAAACTTCTTCGCGCATAGCGGTGATCTTGAAGGGGCCGATGTACCTTGGTGCAAGCTTCCCTTCGACATGGAAACGCTTAGTTCCCTTGAGAGGCGTGACTCGGAGGTAGACATGGTTACCGACACAGAAGTTCATGTCTCGGTGATGAGGGTCAGCGTGGCTCTTCTATCTTGACTTGGCGGTCTCAAGGCACGCTCGGACAAGTTGAACTTGCTCTTCGGCTTCGCGGAGGATGTTCGTTCCAAAAATCAATCCTTCTCCGGTCTCTGACAAGTTGAGGGGAGTATGGCACTTGCATCCACACAACACCTCAAATGGTGCCATCTGAAGACTTGCCTGGTAGTTGTTATTGTAGGAGAAGTCAGCGAATGGTAGGCAATCTTCCCACTTGGCTCCATAAGCCAAGACACAAGCGCGGAGCATATCTTCGAGTATGTGATTTACTCGTTCAGTCTGCCCACCGGTCTGGGGGTGAAAAGTGGTGCTGAAGGAGAGCTTGGTTCCCATAGGTTGCTGAAACATCTTCCAGAATATTGAGGTGAACTAGGTGCCTTGATCCGACGCGATCTCCTTTGGAACTCCGTGAAGGCTCATGATACGCTCGATCTAGAGACTGGCTAACTTGTTACCGTCATAGGTGGTCGTGACGGGACTGAAACGGGCTACCTTTGTCAGGTGGTCGACAATGACCCAAATGGAATCATGTCCTTTGCTTGACCTTGGTAAACCGGCGATGAAATCCATCCTGACTTTGTCCTACTTCCATTTAGGCACTTTGGGAGGTTGCAATAGTCCAGTGGGTCGCTGATGCTCAGCCTTGACTCTCTAGCATATGTCACACTTGGCCACGAACGTGCCTATCTGCCGTTTCATGCCATGCCACCAGAATCTTGTCTTGAGGTATTAATACATCTTGGTTCCTCCAGGATGGATTGAGTAGGGAGTGTCATGAGCTTCTTACAAGATTAGGTTCTTCAGCTTCTCCTTGTTAGGGACGCAAATGCGATTCCTAAACCATACAACTCCTTGTTCATCCACCGAGAATCCTGGTGCCTTGCCTGCCTTGATCTTACTCTTCATGCCTTCAATGCTCTCATGTTCCTTCTTAGCTTCTTTGATATCATCCATTAATGTAGGATTTACTTCGAGGTTGGCAAGGAATCCGGGTGCAACCAGTTCCAAGCCGAAGCTTTGAAGTTCTTCATACAGGGCGGGTAGCCTTTCCTTAATCGTAACATTCAAGGAACAAGCCTTTCTGCTTAAGGCGTCTGCTACCACTTTGGCCTTTTCGAGGTGGTATCGAACACTGAGGTCGTAATCCTTAATCAACTCCAACCATCTTCGCTGCCTCATGTTCGATTCCCTTTGAGTGAAGATATACTTCAAACTCTTGTGGTCTATGAATATCTCAAATCCCTTGCCCAAATTGTAATGTCGCTATGTCTTCAAGGCATGAACCACGACTGCCAACTCGAGATCATGGGTTGCGTTGTTCTCTTCATGAGGACGTAGCTCTCTGGATAGATATGCTACGACTCTGCCTTCTTGCATCCGAACACCTCCAAGCCCGGTTCTTGATGCATCACAATATATCAGAAACTCCTTGTGAATATCGGGGGTGGCCAAAACTGGGGTTGTGCTCAACCTCTTCTTGAGCTCCTGGAAGCTTTCCTCGCACTTAGCTGTCCATTCAAACTTCTTGTCCTTCTTCAAAATCTGGGTCATGGGTTGGGCAATGCTTGAGAAAGCTTCCACGAACTTGTAGTAGTAACCTGCAAGTCCGAGGAAGCTCTTGACTTCCTTCAAGGTGCTTGGGGGTTGCCATTCCGTCACGGCTTCAATCTTGGCAGGATTTGTTGATAATCCTTCTGTAGTCAACACATGACCCAAGAAGCCAACTTCATGCAGCCAAAATTCACACTTGCTGAACTTGGCATAAAGTCGGTGCTCTCGAAGCTTCTCTAGGAGCAATCTCTGTTGGAAATATGCCCTAGAGGCAATAATAAAATGGTTATTATTGTATTTCCTTGTTCATGATAATTGTCTATTGTTCATGCTATAATTGTGTTAACCGGAAACCATAATACATGTGTGAATACATAGACCACAACATGTCCCTAGTGAGCCTCTAGTTGACTAGCTCGTTGATCAATAGATGGTCACGGTTTCATGGCCATGGACATTGGATGTCGTTGATAACGGGATCACATCATTAGGAGAATGATGTGATGGACAAGACCCAATCCTAAGCATAGCACAAGATCGTGTAGTTCGTTTGCTAAAGCTTTTCAATGTCAAGTATCGTTTCCTTAGACCATGAGATTGTGCAACTCCCGGATACCGTAGGAATGCTTTGGGTGTGCCAAACGTCACAACGTAACTGGGTGGCTATAAAGGTGCACTACGGGTATCTCCAAAAGTATCTGTTGGGTTGGCATGAATCGAGACTGGGATTTGTCACTCCGTGTGACGGAGAGGTATCTCTGGGCCCACTCGGTAAGACATCATCATAATGAGCTCAATGTGACTAAGGAGTTAGCCACGGGATGATGTATTACGGAACGAGTAAAGAGACTTGCCAGTAACGAGATTGAACAAGGCATGGGGATACCGACGATCGAATCTCGGGCAAGTATCATACCGATAGACAAAGGGAATTGAATACGGGATTGATTGAATCCCTGACATCGTGGTTCATCCGATGAGATCATCGTGGAGTACGTGGGAGCCAACATGGGTATCCAGATCCCGCTGTTGGTTATTGGCCGGAGAAGTGTCTCGGTCATGTCTACGTGTCTCCCGAACCCGTAGGGTCTACACACTTAAGGTTCGATGACGCTAGGGTTATAGGGAAATGGTATACGTGATTACCGAAGGTTGTTCGGAGTCCCGGATGAGATCCCGGACGTCACGAGGAGCTCCGGAATGGTCCGGAGGTAAAGATTGATATATAGGAAGTCCAGTTTCGGTCACCGGAAAGTTTTCGGGCTCATCGGTAGTGTACCGGGAGTGCCGGGAGGGTGCCGGAGGACCCCCGAGAGGGGTGTGACGACCAAAGGACCTCATGGGCCCTTAGAGGAGGTGTGCCAGCCCATATTGGGTCGGCCAAGACCATCTATGTGGGCCCATGCGGCTGGAGATAAGGAGATAAGGCAAAAAGGATTTAAAAGGAGGAGATCCACCTCCCTTGTGGGAGGTGGACTCTCCCTTTAATTCGGCCGGCCATCTCCTCTTTGGAGTAGAGGCCAAGCCAGCCCTCCACGTCCCTCCTCCTATATATACTTGAGGTTTTGGATGTTTTGAGACAAGATTTGATCTCTCTCTCTCACGGCGAAGCCCTACCTCTCTTCTTCCTCCTCCGCAGCGCTTAGGCGAAGCCCTGTCGGAATACCTTGCTACTCCACCACCACCACGCCGTCGTGCTGCTGTTGGAGCCCTTCCCCAACCTCTCCTTCCTCCTTGCTGGATCAAGGTGTTGGAGACGTCACCGGGCTGCACGTGTGTTGAACGCGGAGGTGCCGTCCGTTCGGCACTTGATTGGATCTACCGCGATCTGAATCGCTGCGAGTACGACTCCATCAACCGCGTTCTTCTAACGCTTCCGCTTAGCGATCTTCAAAGGTATGAAGATGCAATCTCTCCCCTCTCGTTGCTGGTTTCTCCATAGATAGATCTTGGTGAACGTAGGAAAATTTTGATTTACTACTACGTCTCCCAACAATCTCAAGTGTTCCTCATGTTCTTCTTAAGACTTGGAGAAGACAAGTATGTCATCAATGAGGACGACAACGAAATTGTCCAAGTACTCCATGAAGACCTTGTTCATGAGGTACATAAGGTAGGCAGGGGAATTAGTTAACCCGAACGACATGACCATGTATTTATACAGGCCATACCGGGTTACAAACGCCGTCTTCGGCATGTCTTGGGTCCTGATCTTCAGCTGATCGTATCCAAACCTGAGGTCGATCTTGGAAAACACCTTGGCTCCATTCAAATAATCAAATAGGTCCTTCGCACTCATGCAATGATGGCGTGTAGGTGCATCACTAGCTAGGGGGTACTCCTCCTCGATAAGCGACAGTTGGTCGTCCCTCGGGGGCTCCATCCTTCTTGATCTTGTCTGGCTTCATCTTGGCTTGCCGAAGTAGCTCTCGGGTGTGGTGAAGTTCGTCGCGAAGCTTCACGGACTCCTTCATCAGGTTATGTACCACGCTATCAGCAGACAGGCTGAAGTAGGTCTGGAACCTGAGTGGCGTGCCATCCTCCTTGGTCAGAGTCAGCATCCATCTCTCGCCCAAATCATTCTTCCTCAAGGGAAGGTAGCGAGTAGCCGACTCATCAGCCAAACTCTGAAATGATGTCTCGAAGGTGTAGGAGCACCTTGCGTGCAGCTGTCTCGACAGCAATCATCGTGGTCTCCATTCGTGGTCCTTCACAGAACCAACTGGTCGATCGGGCAGTCGTTTGCCTTCACGACCACATCTACGTGGTACTCCTTCGTCACGACATTGACCCAGTGCTCGTGGTAGAGGAAATTGGTGGTTGGCGAAACTGGCACTTCTCCAAGCTATCCCCAAGTAGTAAGGGAAAGACGGATGTCAGGAAGGCTTCGGGTACGACGGCCATCTACAAGGGTTTCAAAGGAGGAGAGTCAGCAGAGTGTTGTGTGAAGAATAGAAGAGATAAATAGTGCAGAATTCCCTAAGTATAGGTGCTAGGTGTAGTTTGAAAGCGGTCTTTTCCTAACTAACGGCCATGCTAACTAAGGGCTTCCTATAGTCAGGATGGATCTGATACTAGCTCTGTGGGGACCCCGACTCATAAGTCATGATCACCGAATGCACGTGTACAGTGATCCCAGAGATCAATGCTCACTTAACAAACATAAGCTGAATAACAAGAGTCTTACATCCACATTTAGCATCTTACACAAATAGAGACCATGAAGGTCTAGTCTTACATAGATGGGGCCACAAGGGCCAAACACTTAAAATATAACAAGCAGCGGAAATCCTGATCGAAAGCGTGAACCCATGCCATTTGCCTTAACCTAGAGGCATTCTAACTGGGAAGCATCCTAGTTTGCATGTTCGTCACCGAGGAACTCTACAACATACTCTTGTTCTTCCATGCCTGGCCAATTAAATAACTAGTGGCAAGCCAATGAGTACTTTGAATGTACTCGCAAGCAACCCAAGTTGTGGAACAAGGTAACAATGATGCATGATATAGCACTAAGTAGGTAATTTGCGGGAAACTAATTTTAAATGCAATGACATGATCAAGTAACCAGTAAGCATGCCTCAACAATAGGCAGATATCCATATGAACAAGTTACAGATATCATCATAAGTAGGGGTTGAACACCTCATGTTCATTCATCATGCTTAGTCGTCGGACTTACTTCAATTCCCATGCTAAGTCATCGGACTTAACTCAAGTGACCTCTTTGTCACCATCACATCCATACTGACACCAAATTTCATGAAAACATCCGGACGTAGTCTAAGAAGGACCACCAACTGTCCATGACCGCGGACGCGACTATTCGAAAAGTTTTACACTCTGTAGAGGTTGCACAGTTTACCCACAAGACTAGGGGAATTTCCGTGTCAACCATGACTCGCGGTATATAACATACCGAGGTAATCACCCGAGTAATGCCTTTTCCCTAGCGATACTAAACAAAGAGTCCACTCGATCGGTACCCAGCCAACACGATGTACATCACACGAGCCTCGCTCTAAATCATACCATCGATGAGGGGACCAACGACATGCCCGGTGCCTGTGAAGACAGCACATGATCATACATATCGATACAACCCCGTATCGAGAATGACCACGCCACTCCCGCCACTAGTAATGTGGGCTCCTTGCCAGTACTCACCAAGGTAATTAAGAAAGCCCTGTACCATAAGGGGTATCGTTGTTGCGCATGCAAGGTTGGGACGGTCATTTGACCTTAGAACTCTCTATTTTCGAAAACACACACTCACTTGCTCCGGCATACCACTTATTTCTAAAGTGGTTACCCAACTCATCATCATCTCCCTCAAGCATTAGTGGCACCCGACGGGTTTTTTGAAAAGTCTTTGAAATCATTTCTGTTCCCATCACCATGCATAAATCGGAACCATTGCGTAGCATCTATTAGCATCCTATCTACACCCACCCGCACAACCCTCATAAGGTGGTAGGGTCATGCACGATGCAAGTGTCCAAGGTAAAAATTTCGAAAGTGACCCACCGGAGGGGTCACCACTCCACATGATCAAATATGACAAAAGTAAAGTATTATATGTCATGCAATGAAAATGGTTTCTTGACATGGTCAAAGGGCTGCTTGCCTGGCTCAACAAAGTCTTCGGGGTCTTCAAATTTTTCGAGTCCAACTTCTTCATCAACCGTGCAATCTATCATCGCGAATCAAAGCGTTAAAAATAAGCAACACACAAAAACAGAGCACACAAACTACTATCAAAAATGCTACCCTACTCTGATAAATACCACAACCTATACTAAAAATATTTGTCTATGTTTTTGAACTCAAAAGATATTTAAAACTATTTAAAACAGGATCTTATAATGCTAAATAGGGCTTTTAAATTAAAATAGTACTAAAAATGATTTCAAACATTTTACAAATGGCACTAATAAATTTTATGGATTGTTGTAGCGACCCGACTCAAAACGAGTCAAGCCTCTATGTGTTCTGTGCCATCCCTGGATCAGTATGCTGGCACACACAGTACATCAATGTATATATCAAAGTGCAATCACATGTAATAACGTAAAACTGATATATACCTTAAAATAGCAGCGGAATACAGTCAACAGGAGTGGAGTCCCAATAACACCAACGGCAGGTTGAGTGTAGACCGTAACCCTGAATCGTACTCTTACCCGTCGTAGAAGAGTATCTGTACCATAAGACGTTGCGGCCGTGTAGGTCAGTACAAATGGAATGTACTGGCAAGATCACCACAGTAGAACAGAAGAATAAAGACTATTCTATATGCAAAGGCTTTGTGGCTCTGTGTCTAAGTTTTTGCATAAAAGCTGATTTTATTTTCCTACAGCAAAAGGAATATCAAGAATTTCACTATAGAGTTACCTATCATGACATGGTTCTGCCAACCAATGTCTCAATACCCTCAAGTATCTTAAGTTGCCCACAATTAGTTATCAATCCAGTGTTGAGAGTTCAGAGATAGATCCAAGTCTAGAAGCTCAAATTGTCCATAACCGGGGACACGGCTAATCGATTGGGTTTAAACTCTGTAGAGTGTTGCACACGTTCCCCACAAGATTTGGTCGCCTCCGTTTGATTTCTCGCACTTCAGGGTGTTTGAGAAACGGATGACCAAAACATGGTCTTCCAAAGGGTTTCCCTGCGACTCTGTCGGTGCCCATCCTTTCCTACCGTTCTACTACATCTCGTAGCACCGCCTGTCCAGGGTCACCACGATATCCAACCAAGCCAGAGCCCATAATGACTTGTGGCTGTGCAGGTAAGCTTCCGGGCATGAATTATTCATCCTTCCCTTTGAGTCTGGGTGAGGCTTTCCGTGTGAATACTGGCCATCTCCAGCAACACCTAGGCAAATCCACTGGCTTCTCCAGGGTACCGTTCCAACCATCCCTCACCCAGTAGTGTGTATTGAAAAACTTGTTTCTCGAGTCTCGAAGTATTGAGGTCTTGAATATGCAGGTCTTGAAGAAGCCTTCATGAAGTCGTCGTTTTGACGTGGAGTCCTTCTTCACACCACTCACGAACACTCAAACCGGACCCCCTCTACTTTAGCATCGCACTACACTAACTAGCATTCCCGGGGCTTTAGTAACAAGTGGTGGGTTCCTACCTCATGCATTCTACTCAACTACAAGAATTTCAACAACACTACGGGAGGGATTTGTTGAATGATGTCACTACATGCAATAAAACATAGGTATGAACAAAATGGTCAAAGTGAACTTGCCTGTACTATTGAATGAAGATAAAGATTGCTCTCAGAAATAACTTGATAGACTATACGTCACTCTCCGATGAAATCTATAACAAACATTGCATACATAAGCTATCATACTACCAATCAATTCTAACAAACACAAGGTAACACAAGAACAAAAGCAACAAGGTTGATGAAGGAAATACTTAACACAAAACTCAAAGTTAACAAAGTTTTCATAAAAGCAACTAAGGTAGTTTTCCTTTAAAATAATTATTTTCAATAGTAACAAAACAACAACAAAGTAAAATACAACAAAAGGATTTTAGTAAATATTTTACTAGCAAAAAGAATTACTTTTGAAGAACAAGTAAAACTATGAAAACAACTTTCTAAACAACATAAGTGTTTGCCTAATGAACTTAACTACAAGCACAACCATCAACTAAGAGAAAACAATTATGAAACAACTAAGTTAATAGAAAGTAATTAATAAAAATCTTTATTACAAAACAGAATTATATCATCTAAAACTTTGTGAAAATAATCTCTACTAAAACTAAGTTGTTTTATAAAACATTACCTAATGATAGAGAATATAGTTTTCCTATCATAATAGAGCAAAATTAAATTATTTTTATTAACAAAACATTTCTTAACAGACAGCAATTACTACAATTTTTTTTTGAAAACAGAATCTAATTACTTAAAACTTTGTTAAAATTTACTATTACTAACTAGTTTGTTTTTAATCAAGTTAAACCTAATTGAAAAGGAGTTGTGATTCCTATATTAATAAAGAAACAAACTAAGCAAAATTATATTTTTATTAACAGTAAGTAAAACACCTAAAGTTTAACTAACAGAACCTACTAAATCAAATTAAAACGAAATCTGATGTAAACTAACTAAAACTAAATAAATAAAACTATACTATAATACTAGACAGATTCTGTTTATAGCTAGATGACTAATCAAATTTATCCAAATAATTCTCAAACTTTGCCAAATGATAACTAAGATCACTAGTGACAAGTAGCAAAAAGAATCAATCAAAAATACATTTTAGAACTCAAGATATTCAGAAAACAAAATTTAAATCAAATCTGTTTAAACTCAAATTTAAATATTCAAACATAGCCAAACTTTATATCTACAGAAACTAGATAATTTTTTTTATCTAATGCAGAAAGAATCAATTTAAAACACTTAAAAACATAAAAGATATGCTAAAAATAAAAATAGAACTAAATCTGTTTTTAAAACAAAACAGAAAAAAAGAAAAACAACTACTAACGGACAGGGGGGGTGACGTGGCGCTCTGCTATTGGCTACGGGTGTGTGCGGGCGGGCGAATACGAGCGGGTGACCGATCCTTAGAAGAAAACGCTTCGCGGGATTCAAACTTCTAATCTACGCCGTAGATTAAGATCGGACGGTGGGGAGAGGTGGTGGAGCTCACCGCGGTGTTGACGGCTCCGGCGAAGGCTCCGGCGACGGCGGCGGCTCGGGATCGAAGTGGGCGACGTCTCCAGGGGGTTAGGGTTTAGGGGCTCCGTTCAACGTAGGGGAGCACGGCGAAGGCGATGGTGGCATCGGTGAGGCTCGGGGGCGTCGGAGTCGACGGGCAGGAGCTCCTTGAGCTTCGGGAGGTGAGGTTACTCCGGCGAGGGCGACGGTGCGGCGGTTTTGGTGGGTCTCCGGTGGAGGCGAGGGGATGGGAAGGTGCGCACGGCTTCGGGGAACTCGGTGGTGGGCTTGGAGGGTGCGGGGGAGGCAGGGAGGTGCGGCACGACGAAAAAATGGCGCGGCGGCGGCTCAGACTCCGGCGATCGACTCCGGCGAGGAGAAGAGCTCGAACGAGGGGGAAAGGGGTGGAATGGAGGGAGGGAGGCTCGGGCTTTATAGGGACGGCTCGGGCGTCCGAAATGGAAGGAGGAGAGAGGATCACGGCGAGGAGATTTTGGCGAGGTCACCGGTGCGAGGAAGGAGGAAGGCGACCGGCGGTGTCTCAGGGTCGGTCAGGGTGGGTCCCAGCTGACAGCGAGAGGGGAGCAGTTTGCGGGCATCGGTCGGCCGAAGAATAGGAAATTCGGGTGGGGAGTTGTAGCCGATTGGGGCGACCTGGCTTTAATGCCTTTAAAGTTTTTCTTTTTATAAATACCAGCGAATCAAAACAAATAATGGCAGATAAATACATTCGTAAAAATAAAAAATTTCATACCATATTTATCAGAAGAATAAATTACATTTAATGGACATTTTTATTCTGTCAAAGTAAATACTTTAAAAAATATTTTTTTCAGAAAATTGCCTAATTGGCTTTATTTATTTTTGCAAATTATTTTTCATATCACCCCTTGGGTTTTATTATTAAAAAACTTCACAAATTCCCCCCTGGTTTGGAGTTTCATTTTACTCCTCTCAAAATATTTGACAAGAGGTTTGGATGTTTGCAAATTCAAATAGGGAATTCAAATGAAACTGAAACTCAAATAGATTTCAAATTCCCTTTTCCAAATCCTTGGTTTAACTTCCAACTCATATTTCATATATTTGAAGAAGTCATATTATCTCCTCTCATGAAAATCATTGAGTTGCCTAAAGTTTCTGAATTTGAAATATTTTCAAAATGGGAATTCAAACCATTTTCAAATCCCTTCTCATTTCTTTAAATGGAAGAAGTCATGTCATCTTCACTCTGGGGGTTTGTGATGAAATGAATTTGAATTCTTGGTGATCAAAATGCAGAGTGAAAGTTTTGGGAAAGTCATTTCATTCCCTCTCATCAACTTTCAAAAGTTTCAAAAAGTTTAAAATTTCACTCACTTTCAATCACTCCAACAAACAAACAATCATTCTAATCGTTATTATAACATTCCAAAGTTTGGGATGTTACTAACCTACCACACTTGAAATGAATCTCGTCCTCGAGATTCGGAGGGCTAGCAAGAAAAGGTTAGGGTTTGGGGTCTTCTAACAAATCTATTGACCAAGAAGGTGTGGGGTCTTCCAACAAGACTCCATTGACCTGGAAATGTGGGTCTACCACACTTAAAATGAGAGTTACTGGTCCATCAAATCTTGGCAGTCCTCTGGGTGCATCTGTCTGTTCACATTCTTCACGATAGCTTCTTCGGTGATGCTCTTCCGTTATATCAAAACCTTGGATTCTCACATCAAAAAGTATTTCCTCCGATACTGGGTCTTCTTAACTGACAGGTCTCGCGATCATTCTAAATAACTTATCGATGATCTCATGGTGGTCTACCATTATTGGTTATCCTGTAGTGAAATGGTTCTTGGCTTCATTCCTCACCGTAGAATTCCTACGTGTGATAGAAACTGTCATGTACAGGGGGTTTCATCATACCATTCTAAGGCTTAAACAAAAGCTTCAAAGAACATCGTCTCTTTACTATGGGTAAGTCACTCAGATTTACCATTCCGTATAGCAAGAGAATGATTAGAGTAAGTCGTCATGGTGGCCAAACCATGTCGCACTGAAATCATCACCTTGTATAAGGTTTAGTGAATCTCGTATTCTAACACTTGGGCTTCCTCACAAGCGTTGCAGAAATTTCTCTTGTCAACGAACAAAGTACGGATAAATCCATTGATTATGCAAGCTAAGCAAAAACATCTATCGTTTCTTCACAACTCTCAGGTTATCGTATGCTCCTAAGAAAACGTTTGCTGATCAGTCGTAGCTTCTTCCAAGTTGCTTCCTTCACAAAGGTGGGGCTCGATCCTTATCAATCCTGAGGTCAGTGACTTGTGGGTTCACTTGAATACTTGGATAGCTTTAACTCACTCCTGGGGTTACTATCGTTCCATATACCAGCATTTCCTTCAGTTCAATACATCATGCCCTTGAGGTAACAAATCACAGACTTATTCTTGTTTAGATTCCACTCAGCAGAATCAATTTTCCTTTCCATTGGTCTGTTTAACATTGGGTATGGTTTCACCACAATCATTCTTCTTCTCCACGTTCCAGCTTCGAAAGCACTTTGTCACTAAGGTTATCATCCGCACAGTTTGAGGTGGTTCCACATTCTCTTCACCTGTATTCGCTTATCCAAACTCCTAAATCCGGGAAAGGTACCTGTGGTTACTACCACACTTAAATGAAATGCACTCATGTCTTGCGTAGACCATATTTTCTCATATCCTCGAAAATAGTCAAAGATCTTTGTTCTTAGAGGTAACAACATAGGAGAATTATGACAACATAAATTCCATTGATCTCATGAATTTATTACAAACTCTGAAACTTCTGTTACAAGATAAGCTCATGAAAAACAAAAGTGCTTCATGATACAGGTATTTCCATCTTCAAAACTTAACTATCCCATTTTAGCTTTCTTCTCATGTTCAATCCTTGGTTACATCCTCAATCACTTCGTAAAACTCCTAGAAAGTACTTTATTACAAATGCTGCCATCCACATAGTTTGGTATGGTCTAGCATCAACTCCCAACTTTATTCATTTATCCCTCCATGGAGATATTTTAGTACCACTGGAACTTTGCGATGTGCTCCTTGAAATCATCCATCTTTTCCTTGATCAGGGTGGACATGAGCTTCATCTCCATCATCTCTGTATGCACCTCTTGCAGGTATTCCTGAGTATGACGGAGTCTTGCTTCAAGTATTTCTCCAATCTGCCATATGGCTTCCATGGCAGCTTCACGAACAGGGTCAAAGAACGTTGCTCGTGGTACATGAGATATGAAAAATTATTGTCCCATAGTCTTTGGGCATACTCCTTTCTCCCGGTGGAGGTGTAGCTCCACATACCAAAGTTCCACTCCAGTTTCCATGAATGGGTAGTCTTTATAGACTGCATCTCCTTCCAAATTGATGTGCTTCATCATATCCTTCAGGATCTTTGGGTAATCATGGTCACTAGTCAGGGTCATGATCGTCTCCGGCCCTTGAGAAAAGACTCATTGAGGGTAGTCAACTATAGGTATCAGAAAAAATACTCAAAAATTAACATGTGTTTCTTCTTGGGTAAGCATCCTTATCATCCAAACCAAACTTATACTTCCGAACATGTGGCAGAGTACTGACACCCTCAAAAATAGTCGGAGTTCTTTGTTCATGGGGTAACAACTCATAGAAAAATCATGACACAACAAATTTCATTGATTTACGAAGTTGTTACAATCTCAGAGACTTCCGTTACAAAATAATGTCATGAAACCAAGAGTGCTTCATGATACACTTATTCCATCTTCAAAAATTTACTAACTCATTCTAGCTTTCTTCTCCTTTGGGCATTTACTAGCATAATGTCCTTCTTCCTTGCAATGAAAACAGATGATTTCTGACAAGTCTCGGGGCTTCTTGATGTTGGTGTTTGCTTCTTGGAGTTCTGGTTCCTTTCTTGGGCACTTATTGGCGTAGTGGCCCATATCCTTACACTTCAAACATCTGATATGACTCAAGTCATTCTTTGCAGAAATTGGGTTGTTTTGAGAACGTCTTCGGTTTCTCTTACTGGGCTTCTTTGTTCCAATCAAACGTCAATTTCCTATGGATCAAACTCCACTTCTTCTGTCGGGAAGTTTCCCAGATACTCTTTTCTTTCCTTCGTACAGTCCTGTGAGAAATGTCCTTCTTCTCCACATGAATAGCAGGCATTGGAGTAAAATCTGGTTAGGCCTTCTCCATTAGGGTCTTCAACATCTTCCTTCATCACAAGTTCTCCTAAATTTTCTCTGAAGGCTTCCTTCATGGCTTCCTTCTGCCGCTTGATGACTTCTTGTACCTTGGGGTACATTTGGCATTGAGCCGGGTAATGCATAGTTCCTTCGCACAAGAAACATGTCACCTGCCCAGTTGGGCATTCCTTAGCTCGGTGATTTTCTTCACAATGAGGGCATCCTTCCTTGTGTTCTTCCTAGGTGTGTCCTATCTCTCCACATATCTTGCATGCACAAATCTTCTTCGCAACGGGGCTTCTGGGTTTTGGTGACAACATGAGACTTTTGTAGAGTCATCTTGAATTCTTCCCAAGTGTTTGATGCTTGCCTATCATGGATATCTTCATGAATCTTCCACCAATTTGCAGCACCTTCTGCAAAGTACCGAAGAGCATACTGGACCATCTCCTTTCTTGCAACATGGTTACTCCTTAGATGATCCTCCATGTTCTAAATCCATTCTCCTGTCTCTAACCGAGTCATTGATCCAGAATACACGAGTCCAGCTTTATTCATCATCTAGTGGGTTCAAGGTTTTGGGGATGAGAGAGAAAGGAGCGGATACACACAATACAAACAGTGGTTTTGAAAATAGATTTTAGTTGTGGCTGTCGAAAATTTACACACAAATGACAGCTCACAAATCATCGTATCTAACGTAAGTATACAACAGGGGTTTAATCTTCTAGGGCATAATATCTTGGAAATTCTTCATGGTCTTCAATTTCTTCGGGTCTTCACAGTCTTCAACACGTGCAGCTTCAACTCTTCTAATGCATGGTGAAATCTTCTTTAATTTGAAGTGACCATCAGTTGTTTCCATATCTTGTCCTTCTCAAAGTGGTCTTAGTTGATCCTTCGTGTGGTCAAAAAGGGGAGGGGTATTTTCTAACTCTTTGATAAAACTCAGAAGGGATGAGTAGTAGAAGGTCTTTTGAAAACAAAGTTTTCGAGAAATCATTTCCTAAGGGTTTTCCAGTTTCTAGGGTCACGTCCTACAGTCAACATGTGCTCTGATACCATTTCTCTAGCGACCCGACTCAAAATGAGTCAAGCCTCTGTGTGTTCTGTGCCATCCCTGGATCAGTATGCTGGCACACACAGTACATCAATGTATATATCAAAGTGCAATCACATGTAATAACGTAAAACTGATATATACCTTAAAATAGCAGCGGAATACAGTCAACAGGAGTGGAGTCCCAATAACACCAACGGCAGGTTGAGTGTAGACCGTAACCCTGAATCGTACTCTTACCCGTCGTAGAAGAGTATCTGTAGCATAAGACGTTGCGGCCGTGTAGGTCAGTACAAATGGAATGTACTGGCAAGATCACCACAGTAGAACAGAAGAATAAAGACTATTCTATATGCAAAGGCTTTGTGGCTCTGTGTCTAAGTTTTTGCATAAAAGCTGATTTTATTTTCCTACAGCAAAAGGAATATCAAGAATTTCACTATAGAGTTACCTATCATGACATGGTTCCGCCAACCAATGTCTCAATACCCTCAAGTATCTTAAGTTGCCCAGAATTAGTTATCAGTCCAGTGTTGAGAGTTCAGAGATAGATCCAAGTCTAGAAGCTCAAATTGTCCGTAACCGGGGACACGGCTAATCGACTAGGTTTAAACTCTACAGAGTGTTGCACACGTTCCCCACAAGATTTGGTCGCCTCCGTTTGATTTCTCGCACTTCAGGGTGTTTGAGAAACGGATGACCAAAACATGGTCTTCCAAAGGGTTTCCCTGCGACTTTGTCGGTGCCAGTCCTTTCCTACCGTTCTACTACATCTCGTAGCACCGCCTGTCCAGGGTCACCACGATATCCAACCAAGCCAGAGCCCATAATGACTTGTGGCTGTGCAGGTAAGCTTCCGGGCATGAATTATTCATCCTTCCCTTTGAGTCTGGGTGAGGCTTTCCGCGTGAATACTGGCCATCTCCAGCAACACCTAGGAAAATCCACTGGCTTCTCCAGGGTACCGTTCCAACCATCCCTCACCCAGTAGTGTGTATTGAAAAACTTGTTTCTCGAGTCTCGAAGTATTGAGGTCTTGAATATGCAGGTCTTGAAGAAGCCTTCATGAAGTCGTCGTTTTTACGTGGAGTCCTTGTTCACACCACTCACGAACACTCATACCAGACCCCGTCTACTTTAGCATAGCATTGCACTAACTAGCGTTCCCGGGGCTTTAGTAACAAGTGGTGGGTTCCTACCTCATGCATTCTTCTCAACTACAAGAATTTCAATAACACTATGGGAGGGATTTGTTGAATGATGTCACTACATGCAATAAAACATATGTATGAACAAAATGGTCAAAGTGAACTTGCCTATATTGTTGAATGAAGATAAAGATTGCTCTCAGAAATAACTTGATAGACTATACGTCACTCTCTGATGAAATCTATAACAAACATTGCATACATAAGCAATCATACTAGCAATCAATTCTAACAATCACAAGGTAGCACAAGAACAAAAGCAACAAGGTTGATGAAGGAAATACTTAAGACAAAACTGAAAGTCAACAAAGTTTCATAAAAGCAACTAAGGTAGTTTTCCCCTAAAACAATTATTTTCAATAGTAACAAAACAACAACAAAGTAAAATACAACAAAATGATTTTAGTAAATATGTTACTAGCAAAAGGAATTACTTTTGAAGAACAAGTAAAACTATGAAAACAACTTTCTAAACAACATAAGTGTTTGCCTAATGAACTTAACTACAATCACAACCATAAACTAAGAGAAAACAATTATGAAACAACTAGGTTAACAGAAAGTAATTAATAAAAATCTTTATTACAAAACAGAATTAGATCATCTAAAACTTTGTGAAAATAATCTCTACTAAAACTAAGTTGTTTTATAAAACATTACCTAATGATAGAGAATATAGTTTTCCTATCATAATAGAGCAAAATTAAATTATTTTTATTAACAAAACATTTATTAACAGAAAGGAATTACTACAAATTTTATTTGAAAACATAATCTAATTACTTAAAAGTTTGTTAACATTTACTATTACTAACTAGTTTGTTTTTAATCAAGTTAAACCTAATTTAAAAGGAGTTGTGATTCCTATATTAATAAAGAAACAAACTAAGCAAATTTATATTTTTATTAACAGTTAGTAAAACACCTAAAGTTTAACTAACAGAACCTACTAAATCAAATTAAAACTAAATCTGATTTAAACTAACTAAAACTAAATAAATAAAATTATACTATAATACTAGACAGATTCTGTTTATAGCTAGAACACTAATCAAATTTATCCAAATAATTCTCAAACTTTGCCTAATGATAACTAAGATCAGTAGTGACAAGTAGCAAAAAGAATCAATCAAAAATACATTTTAGAACTCAAGATATTCAGAAAACAAAATTTAAATCAAATCCGTTTAAACTCAAATTTAAATATTCAAACATAGCCAAACTTTATATCTACAGAATCTAGATAAATTTTTTGATCTAATGCAACAAGAATCAATTTAAAACACTTAAAAACATAAAAGATATGCTAAAAATAGAAATAGAACTAAATCTATTTTTAAAACAAAACAGAAAAAAAGAAAAACAACTACTAACGGACAGGGGGGGTGACGTGGCGCTCTGCTATTGGCTACGGGTGTGTGCGTGCGGGCGAATACGAGCGGGTGACCGATCCTTAGAAGAAAACGCTTCGCGGGATTAAATCTTCTAATCTACGCCGTAGATTAAGATCGGACGGTGGGGAGAGGTGGTGGAGCTCACCGCGGTGTCGATGGCTCCGGTGACGGCGGCGGCTCGGGATCGAAGCGGGCAACGTCTCCAGGGGGTCTCCGGCGATGGAGCGGGCTCCGTTCGACGCAGGGGAGCACGACGAAGGCGATGATGGCGTCGGTGAGGCTCGGGGGCGTCGGAGTCGACGGCAGGAGCTCCTCGAGCTTCGGGAGGCGAGGTTACTCCGGCGTGGGCGACGGTGCGGCGGTTCTGGTGGGTCTCCGGTGGAGGCGAGGGGATGGGAAGGTGCGCACGGCTGCGGGGAACTCGGTGGTGGGCTCGGGGCGGTGCGGGGGAGGCAGGGAGGTGCGGCACGACGAAAAAATGGCGCGGCGGCGGCTCGGACTCCGGCGATCGATTCTGGGGAGGAGAAGAGCTCGGACGATGGGGAAAGGGGTGGAATGGAGGGAGGGAGGCTCGGGCTTTATAGGGACGACTCGGGCGTCCGAAATGGAAGGAGGTGAGAGGATCACGGCGAGGAGATTTCGGCGAGGTCACCGGTGCGAGGAAGGAGGAAGGCGAACGGCGGTGTCTCAGGGTCGGTCAGGGTGGGTCCCAGCTACCAGCGAGAGGGGAGCGGTTTGCGGGCGTCGGTCAGCCGAAGAATAGGAAAGTCGGGTGGGGAGTTGTAGCCGATTGGGCCGACCGGGCTTTAATGCCTTTAAATTTTTTCTTTTTATAAATACTAGCGAATCAAAACAAATAATGACGGATAAAGACATTCCTAAAAATAAAAACTTTTAGACCAAATTTATCAGGAGAATAAATGTCATTTAATGGACATTTTTGTTTTGTCAAATTAAATACTTTAAAAAATATATTTTTAGAAAATTGCCTAATTGGCTTTATTTATTTTTGCAAATTATTTTTCATATCACCCCTTGGGTTTTATGATTCAAAAACTTCACAAATTCCCCCCTGGTTTGGAGTGTCATTTTACTCCTCTCAAAATATTTGACAAGGGGTTTGGATGTTTGCAAATTCAAATAGGGAATTCAAATGAAACTGAAACTCAAATAGATTTCAACTTCCCTTTTCCAAATCCTTGGTTTAACTTCCAACTCATATTTCATATATTTGAAGAAGTCGTATTATCTCCTCTCATGAAAATCATTGAGTTGCCTAAAGTTCCTGAATTTGAAATATTTTCAAAATGGGAATTCAAACCATTTTCAAATCCCTTCTCATTTCTTTAAATGGAAGAATTCATGTCATCTTCACTCTGGGGTTTTGTGATGAAATGAATTTGAATTCCTGATGATCAAAATGCAGAGTGAAAGTTTTGGGAAAGTCATTTCATTCCCTCTCATCAACTTTCAAAAGTTTCAAAAAGTTTCAAATTTCACTCACTTTCAATCACTCCAACAAACAAACAATCATTCTAATAGTTATTATAACATTCCAAAGTTTGGGATGTTACAATTATTTCATGATTTAAGGTGGAATAATATTTGGATTTGGAATTAATTTGGGATCTGTGGGATTTTTGGAAGTTGCAGAAAAAAAGAAGAAGGAAAAGAGCTACTATGCCCTTCGGGCCAATACAAAGCAACCGAACCGGCCCACAAGGGGAAACCGGCCGAGGCGAGGCGTCGAGCGCAGCAGGTTTATTTTTAAACCTACTCGCGGGCCCTGCTTGCCAGCGAGAGAGGACGGCCCAGGGGATGACAGGTGGGTCTCACCTATCATCCCTCTCCTCGCGCAGGAGCGGAGGGGGTTCACCGGAGGGGGCTCCAGGTCGTGGCGGCCAGAATGGAGGGCACCGACACACTCAGGCTGCTCCCGCGCGCCGATGGGTGGCCGAGGGGATCGTTGGGGGAGAGGGAATCGCCGACGAGGGGAGGTTCCTGATGGCGGCAAGGGTTTGATCCAGGAGCGGGCTCCCGACCATGGGGTCGAGTGGTTTGAGCATGGGGAGGAAGCTGAAGGAAGGAGGGAGCAAGGAGATAGAGGAGTAGGAGGAGCAGGGGGATTTTTATAGGCGGGCTTCGGTCCATCGCGGCGTGGTGCGTCGGTGAGGACGTGGCCGTCGTTACAGGCCATGGGGGAGGAAATGGGTGAGTCCAGGGTGTTCGTACGGGTGATCTAGGCCAGGGAGAGGAGAGAGAGGTGGGGGCGCGCGCGCATGCGAGCCCTCTGGTTGGCCGAGATGCACGGCGACGGGCACACGCGCGGGGGTCGTCAGAGAGAGAGGGGAGGGGGCCGGCCGCCTAGAGAGTTGCGAACGTCAAGGGGGACAAGGGGGACATGGTGGGGCGGCCCGAGGCTGCCGGGAACATCCGTTAGGCAGCGGCTATAGTGCGGGTGCGCACTGTAGCGCACTCTAGAGCGCGAACCTTGCAGGCCGAGGCATTCCCTTGGCATTTTCAGCACGGCCACATGTGCCTAGAGGATCCAGGGGAGTTAAACAAGTCCTAGGGAACTTAGGGAGGCATCTGGGGTGCCATAGGGTAGAAGAAAAGGGGAGAGAGGGAGGAAAAAGATGCTGCCAGGGGGGGGGGGTAAATGGGTTTTTTCACCACATCTCACTTGATCTATGACCATGAGACTTCTACTGGAGGTGAAAGCTAACTACAAGAAGGTGTGGTAAAATTTTGGGGCAAGGGTAAAAGAGAAAGGGGTGAAACCAGAGATTTTACCAATTCACCAGAAGGTGTTTGGTAGTGATTTGGGCAAGGTAAGTTTACCAACTTACTCAGATTTTTACCAGGGTCCAATGCTAGGTAAAAATGAGATGATTCACCAAGTTTGAGCTCATATGAGAGAAGTTCACAATGGAGACTTGGTAAACCCTAGAAACTGATAGAACCAGGTTTCTGTAGATCTAGTGATGCTAGGTTTTTACCGTTGATGCACCACTTAGTGTGGCATCACTATTTGGTCATTAGAGCATACCCACAAAGTTTGGTGCCAAGGGGAGAAACTTCACAATGTAAAGTTGCTCAAATTTGAATCTGGACAGAGTGGGTTTTGGGATGGTTTGATGAACCAAATCAACTTGGGTTGAGATGAAATTTTGTACCATCATCACTTATGATAGTGTTGACTTGCTGGAATTTTCCTGTAATCTATTGAGAATATTTCTTATAGAAATATTCCAAAATTTGATTTGAACAGAAAGGGTTTTGAGGGGTTTTGCCTATGATTTGTTCATACTGATGAGCTGAAACAGATGTATATGGAAAATATATGTCCACTGAGTCTCCCTAAATTTTCTCAAATATTTTCAGAGCATTTAAATAAATTTTACCCTATGAAAAACCATTTCTGTCCTTAAGAAAAAGCATTTAAATAAAATACAAAAATAATCTTTAAAAATAATATTTGGTGGTTTTGGAAAGTCTTATATATAGTAGGTTTGAAATAAAGTCTTTGGGGAAGAAGAATCCACCCAATCTGAGGACTTGAAGTGCAAACCTCATTTCAGGGGGTTTTGGAAACCTAATTTGAATAAATAATTTGTGGTTAAAACAAAATTTGATAAAAACAGTTTTGGGCACTATTCACATGGCATGATCAGTGGGAAAGAGGTTTGGGCCAAGGAAGATGAATATGAAGTGGAATAGAATCTAGGAGTGCCACAAGCACAATCATCAAGCAAGCAAACATCATTGCAAACAAGCACAAACACTTTGAAAAAATTTAGTTGGCTCAAAATTTTCATAAACCCAAACATATCAATGTGGTATTAAACCCAGGGTGTGACACCATATCAAGTATGTGATCACTAGTATGGAGGGCGGGCTTCTTTCGGTGATCCGCCTCACCTTTGAAATACTTTACTTTGTTTCGACATTGATGCGTGGTCAGAAGAAATCGACGATGCCCTAGGTACACATTCTTCCTACATTTTTCCAAATATATACTTTCGGTGTTATCTAAGTAGTGTGTTCATGTGTGTTATCCCTTGTTTGTCTATCCTGAAAGGTTACTGAGAGCAGGCCAATCGTTGATGGTTACAAACAACAACACATGTAGGTCAAATTCCTCCTGTTCGTTGTCATCCCGCACACGTACACCTCTTCCATTCCATATATTTGAAAGTTCATCAACTAATGGCCTTAGGTACACATCAATGTCATTGTCGGGTTGCTTAGGGCCTTGGATGAGCACTGGCATCATAATGAACTTCCGCTTAATGCGCAACCAAGGAGGAAGGTTATACATACATAGAGTCACAGGCCATTTGCTATGCTTGCTGCTCTGCTCCCCAAAAGGATTAACGCCATCTGCACTTAAACCAAACCATACGTTCCTTGGATCACCTATAAAGTCGCTCCACTTTCTCTTGATCTTTCTCCACTGCGACCCGTCAGTGGGTGCTCTCAACTTCTCGCCTTTCTTAGGGCCTTTTATGTACCATTGCATTAACTCGGCATGCTTTTGGTTTCTAAACAGACGTTCCAACCGTGGTATTATAGGAGCATACCACATCACCTTGGCGGGAACCCTCTTCCCGGTGCGCTGGCCCTCAACATCACCAGGGTCATCTCTTCTGATCTTATACCGCAATGCATCGCATACCGGGCATGCGTTCAAATCCTCGTACGCACCGCGGTAGAGGATGCAGTCATTAGGTCATGCATGTATCTTCTACACCTCCAATACTAGAAGGCATAGAACCTTCTTCGTTTCGTACGTACTGTCGGGCAATTCCTTATCCTTTGGAAGCTTCTTCTTCATTATTTTCAGTAGCGAACCAAATCCCTTGTCAGATACACCATTGTCTGCCTTGCATTGATGCAATTCCAGTGTGGTACCAAGCTTTGTGTTGTCATCTTCACAATTTGGTTACAACCCTTTTTTCGTGACCCTCTAACATGCGATCGAACTTCAACTTCTCCCTTTCACTTTCGCATTCTCTCTATGCATCAACAATGACCCGACGAAGATCATCATCGGGCACATCGTCTGGTTCCTCTTGATCTTGAGCTTCCCCCATTGCAGCATCACTGTATTCAGAGGGCGGGTAGTTGTCATCATCATCTTCTTATTCGTTGTCCTCCATCATAACCCCTCTTTCTTCGTGCTTGGTCCAAAAATTATAGTGTGGCATAAAACCCTTCTCAAGTAGGTGGAAGTGAAGGGTGTTTGAGTTGGAGAAAGCCTTCGTATTCTCACAGATAGTACATGGACAATGCATAAAACCATTATACCTTTTCCCTCATCCACTTCGAGAAAATTATGCAGGCCCTTAATATACTCGGAGGTGCGTCGGTCACCGTACATCCATTATCGGTTCATTTGCGTGGGTTATATAATTAAGTGTATCAAAAACCATTACAGAACATCTTGAATAGAGAAGTGCCCAAATTAATAGAAATTTATCATCACATTAAAGCCAAAGTAAAGTAGTGACCAAAATACATAAAGTTCATACATAGTTCTCATTGAACAACATATAGCTCTCTAGAGCATCTAATTAAAACATACATTGAAACTATGTAAAAATGTAAATGCAACAAAAAATAAGATCATAACCGCAACTAAGGTACCAATTTATCCAAAGGCATAATGAGACCAAGCCTCAGTACGAATGGCATATTTTTGTCATGCCCAAGATGTGATCCTATCCTTATTTTGGCATGAGGGCCTCGACAGGGATAGAAGCGCAGCTCGTCATGTTGCAAGAATGGATATCATTACAAGTACATGTATAGAAGAGATGAGTATATGGAATTAGCTTACACTCGCCACAAGCTACATCAATATCACATCAATATAGCAACATATTCAAACATCATACAGAAGAGCAGGGTCCGACTACGGACAAAATCAAACGATAAAATGACATCCATCCTTGCTATCCCAGGTTGTCACTTGGAACCCATACTAGATCGATGATGAAGAAGAAGAAGAACTCCAAATCAAATAAGCTTCGCTCTCACGTCAATTCATCGCATTATTTGTACCTTCAAGTGTTGTTGTAGTAATCTGTGAGCCACGGGCACTCAACAATCTCATTTCCAGGGGTATCAAGACTATTAAAGCTTAATGAGTGAGGTATGGTTAAGTGGTGAGGCTACAGCAAGCAACTAAACATTTATTGGAGTGGCTAACTTATGAATACAGAAAGTAAAGTATGGTGGTCTATGAATAACGGATGCGAGCTAGTAATGATCACTAAGTGATACTGAACACCTACTTACGTCAAACGTAGCCCCACCATGTTCTCTCTTGGGTAAGGACTCACCAAAAGAGACAGTCATGGTTACGCACATAGTTGGTGTATTTTATTAGAGTTTACTTCAAGTTTGCTATGACTGGGTGTTAAACAAAGTTTCCAAGTTTACGACATAACCGTGGGCACGACTTTCCTAAAGATTTAAACCTACAGGGGTGCTCCAACAAATCCATCACAAATTAACCACACACCACGGGAATAACCTCGACCACGGATCTCGTGATCATCCTAGGAAATTCCAAAGGAAATTCGACACCTCGAGATAGCCCGAAGAAGATCAGAGTTCCTCACGCAAGACATTCGAGAAAGGTAACACAAGGCCTCCCGACGTGTTGACAATCTTGATAGGAGCCACGTATCTCTTTCTTAGGACACGACGGATAAGCTAGTATACGGCGACCTGATAGAAATCACCCAAGTTGCCTTGGGGTGGCCCCACATAGTGCTCTAGTTTGGACCAACACTCATGAGGAGCACTAGCCTGGGTGGGTTGATTAATCCATGGGGTCTGGAAAGTCCCTATGCGATTTTATTAGTTATTAGGCAAATGTAGTACCAATGTTGGGCCTTGTCAGAAAAGCTTTATCCTAAAATGAAAATCAAGGGGGTCCCCATAAAAACCTCGAGCATGTTCGGATCGCTCAATTATGGAACATAACATCGGTTCACAAGTAACTAGGGCAGCAAGAGTGGAACAAAACACCGAGCAAAAGGCCAATCCTTCCACCCTTTACCAAGTGTATAAGTGCATTAAATCAAATAGCATTAATAATAATAGCCAAACAAAGGTTTGCTAGGAAGGTGGAGGGTTAGAGGCTTTTCATGGCAATGTTGGGAGGCTTGACAAAAAAGTGGTAGGTAGTGAGACATAATGATAAAAGCAGGACAACTAGCATAGCAATGATAGTAGTGGTATCCAGGGAAATGTGTCATCTTTCCTGAGATCTCGCTTGGAAGAAGCACGAGTCCATGAAGAAGACGAGCCAACGTAATCGAACGAATCCTCACACTCCGAACGCTTTTGGAACTCTATCGAGAAGAAGCAATCCGAAACAAACAATCAACACACGGTGCACCACAACATATGCATGACATGATGCGCAAAGAAATTATATGCATGCCCGATTTAAATATGCAAGGCATGGCAAATCACATCAAACAACTACTACACATTAAAGTGAAGCTCAATATGCAACGAGTTGCGTTGCATATTGACAAAACTCCACATTCGAATTATTTAGTTCATTCCCATTAGGTACACGACAATATTAAATATTGTTAAACATGGAAAGAGGTGAAGCACAAACAACTTCATCACCTAGGCACTTTAAATGAGGTCGAAAGCAATGAATAACAATTCTAGAACGACCTCATATGCATATTTTTAGTTTAGTCCAGATCTGAACTAATCATATTTTGGAGTTTTTAAAAAGAAAAATAAAGTCACCATGTGATTATACACATTTTCTAGTCAAGTTACATCTGTAAACATTTTCAAAGGAGCCACCATTAATTAGTGATGAAATAAATCATTTTAGCGTGGCATCAACACAAATTGCATGAAAACAGCAACTTAAGCATATTGAACATATGTGAGAGTTGGTTATTGTGAATCTAAACGAAATTCTAAGCACTTTTCATATATATATTATTTTCATCCGATGCACGGTTGAAATGTTATTAATGCATGAAGATGGAGGACTCGAAACGGACAACGACACGAACCGAGGGAACCGGCAAACATGAACAGATGCAAGTTTTTGAAAACGAGTGACGATGCTATGCAAGATAATGCGAATGATGCGATGATGAATGCAACAACCAAAAAAACACAAGACGAGAATGGAATAAAAGGGGAATCTTCTTGAGAGTCGGGCCCGGGATGTTACAATTTTCTAATCTTTCTAATCTTCTAGCGCATTGCATCCATGTCGATCTTGTGGTCATCGACGACATGCAACTCCAATTTCATCTTCTCCTCTTCAACTCTTTTTTTCAAGTAATTGTTTTATTTTTCAACCAAATTTAACTTGTCGACAAGAATTTCATTGTTGGTTGGAATTTCCAATTAACATAACTCCTAGATAAAAACATCTATGTCACGTTGGTCGGCATAATTTTCATAAACACTAAATGAAACAAATAGTAGTAAAAGATAATATACCACATCTAAATGATAGATAGGACGAGGGCCGACGGGGGAGGATAGAAAAACCATGGCACTATATAATAACAAACAATAATAAAAGTAAGAAAATTGTACAAGCATCTATCTAAATCATACAAGTAATTTTATTTTATTTTACAAAGAATATAAGAATAATAGGCTCACCATGGTGGTGCCAGTGACGAGATCGACACGGGTGATCGACAGAGGTGAGGACGAGGACGGGACAAGATGGACCGCGAAACCTAGACAAATCATGAGGAAAATGGAGCTTGGGGGCCAAGCTTCATCGAACACCTCATATGCATAGGAGGTGAGAGCTAGAGCAATGTGAGAGCTAGAGCAACACACACCCACATGCCGGTGTCCAAAAAACAGAGTGGGCGGGAAGGGGCGGGGCAGGGGATTATATAGGCTTATATATTTAGTCCCGGTTGGTGGCCAGAACCGGGACAGAAGACGCACTTTTGGTCCTGGTTCCAGCTACCAACCGGGACTAAAGGTGCTGGTCGAGGAGCGAGGCCCATTGGTCCCGGTTCATGTCTGGAACCGGGACCAAAACTGTCAGACGAACCGGGACCAATGACCTCCGAGGCCCGTCCGGCACACTGGCCTCACAAACCGGGACTGATTCAACCTTTGGTCCCGATTCATAAGTGAACCGGGATTAATGCCCATATCATAGCCCCAACCAAAGCCCTATTTTGTACTAGTGATATGATATAATCAATGAACATACTCGTCGCTTTGAGAAGTCTGTGATAAGCAAGAGTTCCCCCCTAAATTTGTGCATTATTCTTAAATTTGCGTTTGAATGCAAATGCACAATCGATTAGACACATGGGGCACTTCTTCCATGTCACATACACTTGGTGGTGTGTGAGAGTAATAAGAGTTAATATCATAGCACAACACATCAAGCAAAGTGAATGATCATCTCATAACCATCAAATGGATAGGAAATTGTAGCATCACATATTAAAGCGTATGATCAAACACGAATAAAAGTATAACACATCCAAACCAAAAGACCAAATGTTTTTGAAACAACAATAAAAACCAAATGTGCTCTCACTCGAAGCCTAAAGATCTATCTAAAACTTCTCCCCCTTTGGCAACAAGTTACCAAAATGTTCAAAGAGATATAGCTAATCGTCCTTCTGAGGCTAATCTCCTCCAGTGGTCGATGTCGGAGTCGAGAGAACTGCGTCATCAAAGACCTCTGCAGATGTCCTAGATGGAGTTGGAGTAGCAACTGGTGGCACTGGAGGAGCTGATGAAGCTAAATTCACTGTAGCTGGTGCAGACAATGAAGGTCTCATCTCCGGAGCTGGCACTATAGGTGTCCTAGCCTGAGTCCTGAACTGGGCAGTCGTCTTTAAAAGTGCACAATCCTCATAATCATCAGAATTAGACTCTGAACAGGTGCGACGGATAGGAGATTCATCTACTTCCTTCTTTAGCTTGTTACGGTCTTGGTCAGTCCATCCACCTTGTTGTTGAGGGTCTTCACTCTGTCCTCAAAGATGCACAGAAGGCTTTTCTGATCGTCCAATATGCTTTTGATATCCTTCTTCATGTCCATGAGTTTAGAGATCAAGAGATTCATCTTCTCGTTCATGGATCTAGGGACTTGAGCACTAGTGGCTCTAGCTGCCTCTGCATGTTCCTGAGCTACAGCTGATGTGGGATGGTTTGGGTCCATCACCATAATTTTGTCCTCAAAATCTTTTTGTAGGGGCAAGTGGGGTCTATCCAGAGCAGAGATGTGCTTCTCCAGCTTGGAGTTGATGAGCATCTGAATGTAGGGTGCATAACACCATGGGGCTTCTAATCAGCAACAACCCTCTTCACAGTCTCCACTATCACATCCATCACTCTGAATCTCTAGTGCTAGTCAATAAGAAGTAGTAGGTTGATGGAGTAGGCTCGGATCATCTTCTCGTCACCTGACTTGGGCATCAAGGTATGCCTCAAAATAGTGTTAATGGTGCATAGGCCTACCTGGAGGTGATATATAGATCATAGCTTGTGGGACTGAAGCTGAGCAGCAGGAATGGCATTGTACATGTCCTTCATGGCATTGTGGCTTTCCTTAGACTCTGAGTATACGCATATATCTCCATCTCCTACCTCTGGGACTCCTAAGATGGCAGCCATTCATCAATAGTAGACTCGTATCTTGCTCCTTCTATCATCCACATAATCCTACCATCTCCATAGAAGTGAGCAGTGGAGTAGAATTGCATAATCATCTCGTCGTTCCATGTAGTGAATTCTTTGCCACAAAACATGTCTAGGCCAATGCATTGGAAGTTGTCTTGCACACTCAGGAAGTAGTCTTCATTCTCCTTGATGTACTTCCAATCCACATATCTCATATCCCTCATAGCTGGACACTTGTCAAGCAGCACAGTCTCATAGAAATCCTTTTCCTCCTTGGTGTAGAAACTGTAGTCCACATCTGTCTTCCTCCTCTGAGAGTAGGGATCAATGGATCTTCATTCTCTCAAACCTACATCCTTCTTCTTCTTCTTCCCGTCAACAGCAAGTGGATGGTTGGCATTATGCTCTAGAAGGTGAGGTCCGAGCTTCATCAAAGTAGACATAGTGTGGGGACACCGACTCATAAGTCGTGAGCACCGAATGCACGTGTACAGTGATCCCAGAGATCAATGCTCATTGAACACACAGAAGCTGAATACCAAGAGTCTTACGTCGACATTTAGCGTCTTACACAAATAAAGACCATGAAGGCCTAGTCTTACATAGATAGGGCCACATTAGCCAAACACTTAAACAGAACAACAACAGAAATCTTGATCGAAAGCATGAACCCATTACCATCTGCCTTAACCTACAGGCATTCTGACTCGGAAGCGTCCAAGTTCGCATGTTCGTCACCAACGAACTCTTCAACGTACTCCTGTTCTTCCATGCCTGGCCAACCAAATAACTAGTGGCAAGCCAATGAGTACTTTGAATGTACTCGCAAGCAACCCAAGTTGTGGAAAAAGGTAATAATGATGCATGATATAGCACTAAGTAGGTAATTTGTGGAAAGTTAATTTTGAATGCAATGACAAGATCAAGTATCTAGGTAAGCATGCATCAACAGTGGGCAGATATCCATATGAAAAAGTTATAGATATCATCGTCAGCAAGGGTTGAACATCTCTTGTTCAACCATCACATCAAGTCTTTAGACTTGTCTCAAGTATCATACTCCTGTCATCCATACACACTCACACAAAGTTTTGCGAAAACATCTAGACGTAGTTTAAGCAGCATGACCCAACTTTCATTTACCATGGACCCAGCTATTCAAAGAGTCTTACACTCTGTAGAGGTTGCGCGCTTTACCCACAAGACTCGGGGAACTTCCATGTCATCCACGACTCGCGGTATGTTACATACCCAAGGTAAGCACCTGAACAATGCCTTTCCAATGGTGATACTAAACAATGAGTCCACTCGTTGGTGTCATCCCTCATGATGTACATCACATATATCATCCATGAGGGCACGCAACGGTGTGCCCGGTGCCTGTAAAGACAGTGCATGACCTTCTAATTCCGGGATGACCCCATCTCAACCGTGATCACTTCAGCCTCGCCACTAGTAATGCGGGCTCCCTGCTAGCACCAACCATAGTAATCAACAAAGCCCCATCCCATAAGGGGTATCGTGGTCGCACATGTAAGGTTGGGATGGTCGACAAATCTTAAACCCTCCATTTTCGAAAACACACCCTCATCCTCTTCCAACACACCACTTCTTTCTCAAGTAGTCACCCAACTCATCATCATCTCCCTCGGGCATTACTGGCACCCGACGGAGTTTTTGAAAAGTCTTTGAAATCATCTCTTTCTTTCCATCACTATGCATAATCCTGATCCCACTTGCGTAGCATCTACTAGCATCCTATCTACACCCACCCGCATAACCCTCATAAGGTGGTAGGGTCATGCACGACGGAGGCAACCCACCGAAGGGGGAGCACCACTTCATGATCTATCATCGAAACAACAAGTGCTATATGTCATGCATGAAAAAGTTTCTGTCGGGACCCCGATCCTAAGTCACATGAATCCAGATTGTAGCATATCACATCACTTTGCGGCCTCACGCACAGTAAGCTCCATGGCTGCAGCCTTACCTTAGCCGGGACTGTTTGCGTCTTTTGGCTCACGTATGTGAACATGTTGCTGGCAATCAAATTACAGAGAACCCGGGCCGACATGACTAGTCATAGAACCCAAGTCGCACATCCGTACGGAAACAGACATACGTAACCCAGCAATGCAGGTGTCGGCCTCAAGCGCGTGTAGACGAGTCATAGCAAGCTACAAGGACTCCATTATGCCGTGAGATATAAATGCCATCACTACACGTAGACGAGTCGTAGCAGGCTACAGGGACTCCATTACACTGCGAGACATTTCCCCGAAGGGACAGACACAGCAGCAAAGAAGGATACATGCTGGTCAATCAATGTGTCCGGAGCAGTAGCAAGCTACCATGGCTTGGTGGAAACACAAGGAGGCAGTTTCCCATAAAGGGTACTACTAAAGGCACACAACTAGGTGTCGGATCCCATACATACCGTTGCATGTCACACGTACGCACGACATGCCCGGTATGCATAGATACAACCATGGCATCACAACATAACCATACAACAACATGACTTTTATTTAAGAAGCCCAGATGAGTCTTGCATAATATGTTCTTACAGATAGGGGTCACATGACCCCACACTCAAGTGATACAAACATGTTCATACAAACCAAGCGGAAGCATAAAGCTGTCTGAGTACAGACAGATGAAAGGGGTAAAAGGCACATGGCCTTAATATCGACAGCCCGCCACAGCGCATAGGTCGTAGCTGGGACACCAGCTATTCGGCATCGTCAACGTCTAGAAAGAACCCACCTAATGGGTCCTGGGTCGTATCTGCAACATTTACTAAGCAAACATGAGTACAAACGTACTCAGCAAGTCTTTAAAATAGACCTAGTCTATTCATGCTCATGTATCAACAAAGGGGGGAGGTGGAGTTATGCAGGAATGCCAGCTTTGACTCATGGCTAACCTACACTACTCAATTTTAATTCTTTGATTACATTTTAGATATCGCACACGAGTCCACTAACTCCATAGCAATACACCACCATGGATTCGCTTTCCCTCCTGGGAGAGTGCCATCCACGATACTCACACTTGTCTTGATATTTTTATGAGTATCCACTTGATTATCTATGAACAACATAAGTTCTCCAAGTAGTCCATATCCGAGGACGCGGCTATTCGAATAGTTTCATACCCTGCAGGGGTGTACTTCTTCACACATACTCTCGCCACTTATTGTTGTGTGCTCATAAACCATGCACCTTGGCAACCTTCAAACGGATGCCCAGCAAGGAAGTCGGCCATGACCATCAATCACATAAGACCTCTAATCCAGGCTATTTCCTATTTGAGACTGAACCCACACGGAAGTCTGGCTGAAGTTTCCGCTACGGCCCCAAACGATGTCCGCAGGGTTCCCAAGCCCACCATCCGGGTGACCCTTGGTACACCGTGCCACTGCCTACCGCGTCGCAACCCACCCCTAGGGTTAGTGCTACGCATGGCCTCCAGCATGCTGTAAACACTAGAAACTACTTGCAACTCCTGGACTAAGGCCTAAGCGAATGATAAGTCGAGAGGGTCAATTCAATATCCCAACATGTGGTAGTAACTAGTCTTGGATCACAAACATGGAACTTAGTTCCTAAGAACGGCCCCAATGAGAGAACCCTCTATGTACTCCTACATAGCCTCTCATCTCTACCTTTACCAAATCGAGTTCTTCATAACATCATCACATCAGGCAACATTGTTTCACTCAGTTCATCACCCAGATGAATCCGACCTGACACAACTCTAAGCATAGCAAGCATAGCAGGCAAAGTAAGCTAAGCACATCATAGCACAAGCATCTACCAGGCATGCTAGGTTGCAAGGTTTAGCTATTTACTGTGACAATGTCAGGTTATGCATCAAAATAGGATCAGCTACCGTGTATGACTGACATGTGATCGGTTGTCCTAATGGAATAAACAAGAGCAGGAGCGAGAGAGTGGGATGTTATCGGAATGATCAAAGGGGTTGCTTGCCTTGTTGGGTAGCGGAAAGGTTCTCTCCTTCATCGGGATACTTGGGGGTATCCTTAGAAGCAAGGCCTACCGCAATGCAGATAAGAAACAATCAACACACGCAAGTGCAACTATATGATGCATGATCATGGCATGATAGCATGTTTGGATGAGCTAATGCAATTAGTATTCAAGTTAATTTGAAATTAGTTTGAATATAGGTTCAAAATCGTTCTGTATTTCAAATTCCATATACAAACGTATTGGTAATTGTCAATGTTCACCTATTTAGATTGCTCTAACATGCATGGCAATAGCACCATTTGATTCATTGGATTTTTCTGATAAATTTTCATATATAATTTATTTTCATCTGATTTACAGATTAATTTATATGAATTTTTGAAGTTCTGAATAATTTGTGGATTAATTTTAAACTAGAAAATGAAATAATGACATCAGCCTGACGTCACTGTGACGTCAGCTGGTCAGCTGACCGGGCCAGAGTCAAACCTGACATGTGGGGGCCACATGTTAGTGACTCAAACACTTAACTAACTAATTAAAACTAAATCCTAATTAATTGACAGAAACTAGGCCCACTGTCAGTGACTAATTAGGTGAATTAAATTAATTAATTAAATTCCTAATTAACTTTGACTTGTCAGGGCCTGGCCCCACCTGCCAGTGACTCGGGGGGTCAAACCCCTGACGGTCAGATAGGTTGACTCGCCGGCGATGTCAGGGACGGCGGAGGGGGTCGGAATCCCTCCTCTGGCGACCAAATGGACGGCGGAGAGCGCTGGGAGAGCCTACGCTCGACCACGCGTCGATCTAGCCCCAAACCAGAGGCTGGGGTGGTCAGGATCGATGCCGGCGGTGAGCTGGGCGGTGGCTGGAGCTCGGGCCAGAAGGGCGCGTCGTCTACGGGGCACGGGAGAGAAAGGGGAGAAGGGGAGGAGCACCAGCGGCTCACCGCGGTTCCAGCAGAGGGGACGGCGAGGTCGGAGGAGGTCCGGATGGGGCAGAATGTCGGGGCGGAGCTCCGGTGACCGGCGTGGAGGCACGGTAGCGCGAGCGCTCCGGCCACGCGCTCGTCCTCATGGCCGCCCGGAGGACAATGACCTCCCTGGGCCAGGTGGGCTGGCCTGGCCTGGGCCTTTCTCCTTTTTTTCTTTTTTTTTCTTCTCTGTTTTCCTTTACTGACATTTGTTTATTTTCTTTTCAGGTAGAAATGTCTTTATAAAATATCCCATATATTTTCTATAATGAAGTTTGAATATTTCAAACTTGTCTAAAAAGTTTCAGGATATTGTGAAAACAAAAATATTGATAGTGCTTTATTTAATGATTTTAGGAGCCGTATCAATTATTTTTGAATTACTTTGATTGTTCAAATAATCAGAATGGTCCCTGTTATAATCATGCCCAAATTTACCTGACAGAGGGAACATCTTTAGTGGGCATTTTGGATTTGTTGAATTTTCACCAAGTTTGAATTGTTTTGATTTAAAGTTATCTTGGGGTTTCTTTTTGTTCCCCATTTCGTGTTAATGCAAAAAATGAAACATGATGCAAGCACAATACTATTCCTAGGACATCTAGCTAGGGTTGTGACAGTTTCTCAACATGGTCAAAGGGATACTTTCCTGGCTTAACAAAGTCATCGGGTTCTTCAAAGTCTTTCGGTCCAACTCCCTCGTCAATAGCGCAATCTATCGTCGCTATAAATACCGATAAAAATAAGCATCACACAAAAACATAGCACACAAAGCTAATATTAAAAATGCTACCCTATTCTGACAAATACTAAAGACTATATTAAATATATTTGTTTGGGATTTTGATATGAAAATATTTTTGAAACTATTTATCAAAGGCAAAAAGGTGCCTAATTTGGGTTTTAAAATAGAACTGTATATAAAAGATTTTCAAAAATTTACACAAAAGGCACTATTAAATTCTATGGAACATTCTAGGAATTTAGGTGGAAAAATTATTAGATTTCGAATTATTTTCTGGTCTATGGAATTTTTGGAAGCAAGGGGGGAAATACAAAAAGGAAAATGGCACTAGGCCTCTTGGGCCAAAAGCACACAGCCGAGCCGGCCCAAAAGGGGAACCGGCCCAGGGAGGGACGCCGCGCATGGCAGGTTTATTTTTAAACCTGCTCATGGTCCTAACCTGGCAGAGAGATAGGGAAGGGTGAGGGCATGACAGGTGGGCCCCATCTGTCATCCCTCACCTCGCGACAGGGAGCAAAGGGGGCTCATCGGCGGGGGCTCCGGCCACGGAGGCTCAAGCAAAAGGCACTGGCGCGCTCAGGGTCCTCCCGCGCATTGGTGGGTGGCTGAGGGGGTCATCGGCATGGAGGGAATCGTCGGCGAGGAGAAACCCGTGCGGTGTCGAGGGTTTCTGGCTCGTGTCCGAGCTCTTGACCGGGGAAATAGGGGGTTTTGGGCTCGGTAGAGCGACTAGGGGGAGGAGAGAGCGACAAGGGAGTAGGGGAGCTCGGGGGAGGCTTTTATAGCCGGGGCACTGGTGTACCATGGTCGTCGTACGACGGTGAGGACGATGGCATCACCATGAGCCATGGGAATGCCCTGGGCCGTGTCTGCGGCGCTTGTGGACTCGGTCTGCACCTGCGGACAGGAGAAGGGCGACTAGGAGGGTCTAGAGGTGTGCGCTTGCCGTGAGGGACAGCAGAGGAGGAGGCAGGAGGGCCCCGACCCCCTGGCACTTGGCCGACATCAAGGCGCGGCCGGGGTACATGCTCCCGCATCCCCAAGTGGTCAGGGGGCTCGGGATGGGGGCGGCTACAGTGCGGGAGCGCACTGTAGCGCGCTCTAGAGCGCCCATATGACCGGCATCGGCATAGAAAATGGGCACTAGCATGTCCATTAGTGTCTTGGGTGTTCTGGTGATGCCCATGGGCTAGGAGAAGGTAGGGAAGGCTAGGAACGAATAAAATGGGGGGAAGAAGTCCCTGATATGGTAAAACAGAGGGTGAAATGGGTGTTTTACCCCATCCACTATTGAGCTAAGCCCACACAAGAATTACTGGAGGTAGCCGGTAACCCAGAGAGGTTGTGGTAAAAATTTCATAGCAAGGGGAATAGTGAAAGGGGTGAAAACAATGACTTTACCATTTCACCACAAGGTGTTTGATGGGTGTTTGGGCAAGAAAAATTTACCCACTTACTGTGATATTCAACTGGGTCAAATGTTACGTGAAAATGAGATGGATCACCAAATTTGAGCTCAAATGGGCAAAGTTGATAATGGAAACTTTGTGAACCCTAGAAACTAACAGAATTAGGTTTCTGTAGATCCATTTATGCTAAGCTATTTCCTTTGATGCACCACTTAGTGTAGCATCATTATTTGATGATTAGAGCATGTCGACAAAGTTTGAGGTCAAGAGAAGAAACTTCGCTATGTAATTTGAATGTGGATAGGGAGAGTTTGGGGATTGTTTGATAAACCAAAACAACTTCGATTGAGACAAAACTTTGCAAGATCATGACCTATGATAGTGTTGACTTGATGGAATTTTCCTGGAATTTATTGAGAACATTTCTTATAGAAATATCCCTAAATCTTGATTTGGACAGAAAGGATTTGGAGAGGTTTTGCCCATGATTTGAACATGCCCATGTGTTGAAACTCATATATATGGAAAATATATGTCCACTGAGTTTCCCTCAATTTTCTCAAATATTGTGAAAGCATTTAAATATTTTTTCCCTATGAAAAACCATTTTTGGTCTTAGGAAAAAGCCTTTGGGGAAGAAGTATCCACCCAATTTGAGGACTTGCAGTGCAAGCCTCAACTCAGGTTTTTTTGAGAACCTAATTTGAATAAATCATCTTTGGTCAAAACGAAATTTGATAAAAAAATAGTTTTGGGCACTATTCACATGGCATGATCATTGGGAAAGAAGTTTGGGTCAAGGAAGACGAGTATGAAGAGGGATAGAATCCAAGAGTGCCATACATAACAATCAACAAGCAAGCAAGCAACAATTCAAACAAGCAGAAGAACTGAAAAAGTTTTAATTGGCTCCAAATTTTATAAACCCAAACATAACAAGGTGATACAAACACAGGTTGTGACAGACCTACCCCCCTTACAAGAATCTCGTCCCCGAGATTGTTAGGCTAAGAGCTAAAAAGATAAGGGAACTCAAATCTAAGATAGTCTTCACACTCCCATGTTGCTTCACCTACAGTGTGGATGCTCCATTGGACCTTCAAGTACTTGATTGTGCGGCTTCGGGTGCAATGTTCTACCTCATCCAGAATGTGAACTGGCCCCTCATGATAAGTGAGGTCTGGCTGAAGATCGATGGCTTGATGGTCGATTTCCATGTAGAGGTCGGGGCGGTTGGGGACTTGCAGACACTTCCAGAGTTGTGACACATGAAAGATGTTGTGCACATCCGATAGCTCGAAAGGTAGCTCTAGCTGATAGGCAACTTCTCCTTGCATTTGCGGTGATCTTGAAGGGGCTGATGTATCTTGGTGCAAACTTTCCTTTGATGCGGAAATGCTTGGTTCCCTTGAGAGGCATGACCAGAAGGTAGCCATGGTCACCGACACAGAAGCTCACTTCTCGGAGGTGGGAGTCAGCATAGCTCTTTTGTCTTGACTTGACGGTCTCAAGGCGCTCTCGGACAAGTTGAACTTTCTCTTCTACCTCTTGGAGGATGTCTGGTCCAAAAATTAATCCTTCTCCGATCTCTGATCAGTTGAGGGGAGTACGACACTTGTGCCCATACAACACCTAAAATGGTGCCATGTGAAGGCTCGATTGGTAGCTGTTGATGTAGGAGAACTCGGCAAATGATAGGCAATCTTCCCACTTGGCTCCATACGCCAAAGGATAGGTGCGGAGCATATCTTCGAGTATCTGATTCACTCATTCAGTTTGCCCACCGGTCTGGGGGTGAAAAGCAGTGCTGAAGGAGAGCTTGGTTCCCATAGCTTCTTGAAACTTCTTCCAGAATCTTGAGGTGAATTGGTTCCTTCGCTTTGACAAAATTTCCTTTTGGAACTCCATGAAGACTTACGATGCAGTTGATGTAGAGGTTTGCGAGCTGGCTTCCGTCATAGGTGGTCCTAACGGGAATGAAGTGGGCTACCTTGGTCAGGTGGTTGACAATGACCCAAACAGAATCATTTCCCTTGCTTGACCTTGGTAATCCGGTGATGAAATCCATCCCGACTTTTTCTGACTTCCATTCATGCACTTTGAGAGGCCGCAACAGCCCAGCGGGTCGCAGGTGCTCAGCTTTGACTCTCTAGCATACGTCACATTTAGCGACAAATGTGCCTATCTCCCATTTCATGCCATGCCACCAGAATCTTTCCTTGAGGTCTTGATACATCTTGGTTCCTCTAGGATGGATGAAGTATGGAGTGTCATGAGCTTCTTGCAAGATCAAGTTCTTGAGCTCCTCCTTGTTGGGTACGCAGATGCGATTCCCGAACCATAAAACTCCTTGTTCATGCACTGAGAATCCTGGGGCCTTTCCTGCCTTGATCTTCCTCTTGATGCCTTCAATGCTCTCGCGTCCCTTCTGGGCTTCCTTAATATCATCCATCAAGGTAGGCTTTGCTTCGAGGTTGGCGAGTAATCCGGGGGAAACTAGTTCTAAGCCGAAGCTTTCAAGCTCTTCATACAGGGCGGGTAGCCTTTCCTTAATCACAACATTCAAGGAACAAGCCTTTCTGTTTATGGCATCTGCTACCATGTTGCCTTTCCAGGTTGGTATTGAACACTAAGGTCATAATCCTTGATCAACTCCAACCATCTTGGCTGCCTCATGTTCAATTCCCTTTGAGTGAAAATATACTTCAAACTCTTGTGGTCTGTGTATATATCACATCGCTTCCCAGAAGGTTATGTCACCATGTTTCAAGGCATGAACCACGGCTGCCAACTCGAGATCATGAGTAGCGTAGTTCTTGTCATGGGGACGTAGCTGTCTGGATAGATATGCAGCGACTCTGCCTTCTTGCATCAGAACACCTCCAAGCCTGGTTCTCGATGCATCACAGTATATCACAAACTCCTTGTGAATATCGGGGGTGGCCAAAACTAGGGTTGTGGTCAACCTCTTGTTGATCTCTTGGAAGCTTTCCTCGCATTTAGCTGTCCATTCGAACTTCTTGTCCTTCTTCAAAAGCTGGGTCAAGGGTCGGGCAATTCTCAAGAACCCTTCCACGAACTTGCGGCAATATCCTGCAAGTCCGAGGAAGCTCCTGACTTCCTACACGGCAGTAGGGGTTTGCCATTCCGTCACGTTTTCAATCTTGGCAGGATCCACTGATAATCCTTCTGTAGTCAGCACATGACCCAAGAATCCAACTTCATGCAGCTAGAATTCACACTTGCTGAACTTGGAATAAAGTTGGTGCTCTCGAAGCTTCTCTAGGACCAATCTCAACTGTCCCTCATGCTCTTCTTCAGACTTGGAGAAGACAAGTATGTCATCAATGAAGACGAAAACGGACTTGTCCAACTACTCCATGAAGACTTTATTCATAAGGTACATGAAGTAGGCAGGGGCATTGCTTAACCCCAAATGATATGATCATGTACTCAGGAAGGCTTCGGGTATGACGGCCATCTACAAAGTTTTGAAGGGAGGAGAGTCAGCAAAGTGTTGTGTGAAGAATAGAAGAGGTAAATAGTACAGAATTCCTAAGTATAGGTGCTAGGTGTAGTTTTAAAAAAACGGTTTTTATCCGAACTAATGTCCATGCTAACTAAGGGCTTCCTACAGTCAACCTCGCTCTGATACCAGCTCTGTGGGGACCCTGATTCATAAGTAGTGATCACCGAATGCACGTGTATAGTGATCCCAGATATCAATGCTCACTGAAGACATAGAAGTTGAATAACAAGAGTCTTACATCCACATTTAGCGTCTTACACAAATAAAGAGCACGAAGGTATAATTTTACATAGATAGGGCCACATTGCCCAAACACTTAAACAGAACAACATCGGAAATATTGATCGAAAGCGTGACCCCATTGCCATCTGCCTTAATATACAGACATTCTGACTGGGAAGCCTCCTAGTTCGCATGTTCGTCACCAACAAACTCTTCAACGTAATCATGTTCTTTGATGCCTGGCCAATCAAATAACTAGTGGCAAGACAATGAGTACTTTGAATGTACTTGCAAGCAACCCAAGTTGTGGAACAAGTTAATAATGATGCATGATATAGCACTAAGTAGGTAATTTGCGGAAAGCAAATTTTGAATGCGAAGACATGATCAAGTATCTACGTAAGCATGCATTAAGTGGGAAGATATCCATATGAGCAAGTTAGATATATCATCGTAAGCAGGGGTTGAACATCGCATGTTCGTCCATCGCATGAAGTCTTGAGACTTGTCTCAAGTATCATACTCTTGTCATCCACACACACTCAGACCAAGTTTCGCGAAAACATCTGGACGTAGTTTAAGAAGCACCACCCAACCGTCCTTGACCTGGGACCTGGCTATTCGAATAGTTTTACACTCTGCAGAGGTTGTGTGCTTTAGCCACAAGACTCGGGGAACTTCCGTGTCATCCATGACTCGCGGTATATTACATACCCGAGGTAAGAACCCGAACAATGCATTTCCCATGGTGAGAATAAACAAAGAGTCCACTCATTGGTGCAATCCCTCATGATGTACATCACATGTATCAACTATGAGGGCACGCGACGTTGTGCCTGGTGCCTGTAAAGATAGCGCATGGCCTTCCACTTCCGGGATGACCCCGGCTCAAGAGTGATCACTTCACCCTTGCCACTAGTAATGTGGGCTCCCTGCTAGCACCAACCATAGTAATCAAAAAAGCCCCGTCCCATAAGGGGTATCGTGGTCTCACATGTAAGGTTAGGACAATCGACAAATCTTAAACCCTCCGTTTTCGAAAACACACCCTCATCCTATTCCGGCACACCACTTCTTTCTCAAGTGGTCACCCAACTCATCATCATCTCCTTTGGGCATTAGTGGCACCCAACGGGGTTTTCGAAATGTCTTTGAAATTATCTCTTTCTTTCCATCACTATGGATAATCCTGATCCCACTTTTGTAGCATCTACTAGCATCCTATGCACACCCACCCACATAACCCTCATAAGGTGGTAGGGTCATGCACGATGCAAGTGTCAATGGAAAAAGTATCGAAGGCAATCCACCGAAGGGGGAGCACCACTTCATGATCAATCATCAAAACAACAAGTGCTATATGTCATGCATGAAAACGTTTCTTAACATGGTCAAAGGGCTTCTTGCCTGGCTCAAAAAAAATTCGGGGTCTTCAAAGTCTTCGGGTCCAACTCCCTCGTCAATAGTGCAATCTATCATCGTGATAAATAGCGATAAAAATAAGCATCACACAGAAAGAGAGCACACAAAGCTAATATTAAAAATGCTACCCTACTCTGATAAATACTAAAGACTTTATTTAAAATATTTTTTTCGGATTTTGTTATGAAAAATATTTTTGAAACTATTTATCAGAGACAAAAAGTTGCCTTATTTGGGTTTTAAAATAGAATAGTATATAAAAGATTTTCGAAAAATTACACAAAAGGCACTATTAAATTCTATGGAATATTCTAGGAATTTAGGTGGAAAACATATTGGATTTGGAATTTTTTTCTGGTTTGTGGAATGTTTGGAAGCAAGGGGGGAAATAGAAAAAGGAAAATGGCACTGTGCCTCTTGGGCCAAAAGCACACAGCCGAGAGCAGTCCAAAAGGGGAACCGGCCCAGGGCGAGACGCCGCACGCGATAGGTTTATTTTTAAACCTGCCCGCGGGCCCAACCTGGCAGTGAGAGGGGGAAGGTTGAGGGCATGACACGTGGGCCCCACCAATCATCCCTCACCTTGTGACAGGGAGCAGAGTGGGCTAACCAGCGGGGTCTCCGGCCACGGTGGCTCAAGCGGAAGGCACCAGCGTCCTCAGGGTCCTACCGCGTGTCGGTGAGTGGCTGAGGGGGTTGCCAGTGTGGAGGGAATCGCCGGCGAGGAGAAACCCGCACGGCGTCGAGGGTTTGCGGCTCGGGTCCGAGCTCTTGACTGGGGAAACGGGGGGTTTTGGGATCGGGAGAGCGGCTGGGGGAGGAGAGAGCGATAGGGGAGAAGGAGAGCTCAGGGAGGCTTTTATAACCTGGCCGCCGGTGTACCGTGGTCGTGGTACGCCGGTGAGGACGAGGGCTTCATCACGAGCCATGGGAACGACCCGGGCCGTGTCTGTGGCGATTGTGGACTCGGTCCGCGCCCGCGGACAGGAGAAGGGCAGCTAGGGGGGTCCAAAGGCGTGCACATGCGAGCTCGGCAATTGGGGCGCTCGGCCGGTGCCGTGCGCGAGCCGCGGGGGACATCAGAGGAGGAGGGAGGCACTACTAGGGAAAATCCTAGCAGTAGTGCGGGTATCATGTGTAGCAGTAGCACGGGAACATGCGCTACTGGTACAGCGCTACAGCTAACCTGTAGTAGCAGCGCGTGTTGGCCCGTGCTACAGTTATACATGCATAGCAGTAGCAAGCACCAAAATAGAGCGCTACTGCTACTATCTGTAGCACCTTATATCATAACGCGCTACTAGTAATGGCCCACTGCTGCTAACTTTATATCACGCGCTACTGCTAACCTTATTAATTTCTGATTTTTTTGCATATTTGTTTTGTATTTGAACAGGCTTTATACACAAATCTTGAGCACATACAAATGACATCATCATACACATCCAAATGGCTGCGAGACCACGAATGTAATCATAGCATATACATACAAATAGTCTCATCATAATCATCATCCAACACAAAGTGGTCTCTCGTCATCATCTCGAAAATAGCGATACAAGTCTCGAATACTTGCAACTACATCGTCATCCATCTAAACAATGATATACGCGAGAAGAGCTATCACAATGAGTGACAGCGAAACTATGTAGTACATGAGGCGGCAGTTATTAGCCCTCTCTCGTGCTAGCGTGAGCCTCCTCATGTAACTAGCTTCTACTTCTTGTATTCTTTTGAGGCTTTTATGGCTGGCGCCCGAGACCCCTTCCACTTGTGCCTGACACTCAGTCCACTCGTCATATACTCCCGAAACCTTTTCTTTGTACACGACATAGCACTGGTACTTCGCCATCAAGAATGTAGGTACCTGTTAGAGATGCATCTTCATCAATGGAATGTACAATCATATGCAACAAAACATCACATGTCCAAATATGACATGTCCAAATTCCAAATATGACATGTCCAAATCACATGTCCACTTCAAATTCTGTTTTCTTAATAGCAACAATTGCTTTAACTAATCTGTCCTAGGTTTCATATTAATTTTAATTAACTAACTAGAACTACAAAATTTAAATAGCAGCAATTGCTTAAACTGAAAAATGAAAGAAACCTATATAATTAATTCTGTTTTTTCTTTTAACTACACCTAAAACACCTAACCCTAAATTTCTGCCCTAATTTGAAAAGAACTTAATTAACCTACTGCCCTAACTAACTAGGGTTCATATTATAGCCAAATTAACCTACTAGTTTGATAACTAGGGTTCATAACTAAATAGATAACCTAATTAACCTACTAAACTAACTAAAACCTAAGTAAATTAACCGAAGAACCCTCGCTAGCAGAGAGAGGAGGAGCGCTGGGGGGCTTACAGAGGGTGCAGGGGCGAGATTATAGGCCCGACAACGGCCGAGGTTGGGATGGGAGGAAGTAGAGGAGGGAGGTGTGGCGCGACGGGGCCGTGGTTAGGGGCGATGGCGAGGTCACCGGGGGCGGGGGGTTGGGGGCAAGCGCCGGGGGCGGGGGGTGGGCACCGGGCATCGGGGTCGGGGTCGGGTGCGAGGGTGAGGTCGCTGGGGTCGGGGGGTCAGGGGCGAGCGCCGAGGTCGGGGGCAAGCGCCGGGTGCCGGGGTCGGGGCGAGCAGAGGGGGGAGAAGAGAGAGTGAGGATTTGAGGGAAGAAGCAGAGGCGAGAAACAGATTTGAGGGTTAAGTCAATGTAGCATTAGCGCGTTTACTAAAAATGCGCTATAGCTAAGTTATCTATAGCGCGTCTATCCAAGAAGCACTACTACTATCACAGGTAGCTATAGCGCATTTCTCCAAATGGTGCTACTGCTATCTCTGCTAGCTATAGCTCTTTTTCGGAAAAGCGCTACTACTATAACTAGTACCTATACCAATTTTCCTGTTTGTTTCTTCTATTGTCTTTTCCTTTTCTTTTCTTTTTTTTCTTTTCTTTTCTTTTCCTTTTTCCAAGAGCAGGAACGAAGGGAGGGTGATACAATGTATATAACTAAGGTGATATATATTGCATCATTTGACGGTTAAGTATGTAAACAAAATAGGAACATATAGATTACATCATTTGACCCATGCATAATGGTTAAGTGTGTACACAAAATAGGAACATATATATTACATCATTTGACCGATAACGGTTCCTCAGCATTGACGTTTGCATTTTTGAGTGAGCTTCTTGCCCTTCTTGTTCGTTGAAGAATAATTGAGCCCCTTATTGTGACTTTTCCTTTTCCATGGAGTACGATCTTTCTTAGGTAATGTAGTATTGATTCTTCTTTTGACGTATACTTCATCGTCATCGTCATCTTCCCTGATTGGGTTGTCGTACTAGTCGTAGGCTTCCTTGTTGTCAACTCCATCCATTCCAATGATGTTCCTTTTGCCTCTCCTCACGACAACACGGCTAGGATTGCACGGGTCCGTTATGAAGAAGCATCGTGTCACGTGCTTAGCATGTACCCATAGCTCGTTTTTTGCGATAGAGTTCACTGAACCGCTCTTGGCATCTGGTATAGTCATGGTAGTTAAAAACCGGTTTTCTCTTTCGACATTCTTGGCCCATCTAACACAGAACATTGTCGCGTTGTGCAGTCCAGAGTAGTCAAGCTCCCAGATCTCCTCGACCCTTCCGTGAAATCTCTCAGTTGCGCCGTTGTCGCTGTCGGTCATGCATTCCATCGTCACCCCTGAGTTCTGATCATCATTGATCATATCTTTGCCCTTCGTGTAGAATGTGTATCCGTTGATATCGTATGACTGATAGGTGACGAGGTTGGGCAAGGGGCCATGTGCTAAGGCCTATATGAGCAATATGTCCTTAGAGCCCTCTTCCCGGGGATTAGCAATAATATGCTCTTTGAACCAATGCAGGAAAGTGGAGTTGTGCTCTCTAGTAACTTTGGCGTCCGTCCTGCATACCCCTCGATAATGATACTTCTTTGTGATAGTTTCTTTGTGCAGTGTCGCGAAAGGATCTACCTGGTGTAGGTGTTGTAGCACTACCAAGTTTGCTATGTCAAAGTCGTTGCATCGATCGGAGTAGGCCACATGCAATTCCCTGCGACCATTGGAGTGACCTTCTCCTTTGAGCCTCCCATCGTGCTTGTTAACAGGAAAATCAACACCATGCGTCCGGTCTGCACCATATAGAAAATTCTCGCAGAAAGAGATGCACTCTTGTGTCAGATAGCCCTGGACGATGCTTCCATCCGGATGGGACATGTTACGAACGAATCCTTTGATGATCCCATTCATCCTCTCAAATGGCATCATGTTGTGGAGGAATGATGGCCCTAGGTCTATTATGTCGTCCACAATATGGACACACAGATGCACCATGACGTCAAAGAATGGGGACGGGAAGTACATCTCAAGCTCATTAGTATGACAATGATCTCTTCCTGTAGCCTTCGGAGCTGCTTCACACTGATCGACTTTCGAGAGATGACATCGAACAAGTTACAGAGACCAATAAGTGTGTCACGGACGCGTTTGTCCATTATCACTCTAAGGGAAATAGGTAGTATCTGCGTCATCATCACATGACAGTCATGGGATTTCATCCCGCTAAACCTTTTCTTCTTCATGTCCAGATATCTGCTTATCTTGCCATAGTAACCAGAACAAACTTTGATTCTGGTAAGGCACTTGAAGAATTGATTGATCTTAGCCGGATGTAAGGTGAAGCAAGAAGGGGGGAAATAATCCTCTTTCTTTACTTTTTTGCCCTTCTTTTCCTATGCCTCTGTCTCCGTCTCTGTCTCCTCTGACCTTTTACAAGGCAGCATGTGCAGATCTGCCCTGATCTCCAAATCTTGCAAGTATTTTCATGCCTTCATCCCATCCTTGGTATTATCCAGCATGTTCATTAGTGTCGCAAGCAAGCTCTCAAGGACATTCTTATAGATATGCATTTGATCAAGGCAATGAGGCGTGTCGAGTTTGTGCCAGTACTCCAAGTCCCAAAAAACAGACCTTGTCTCCCATAAGTTCAACAGTGGCTCTGGTGCCTTTTTCATCGTCTTTCCCGGCGCAGGGCACTGTTCCGAGTTTTTCAACAGCTCGTCGATTTCGGTGCCGCTCCGCTTAAGTGGAGGTCCTCGATGCTCAGCCTCACCATTGAATAGATCTCCACAGTTTCTCCACGGGTCGTCTTTCTCGAGCCATCTTTGATGCCCCATGTACACGATTTTCCCAGACCTGCCATCTTTCCTTGACGTTAGCTGCTGAGACGTCGTATCATCCATGCACCGCGTGCATCCGCAATATGCATGGCACACCTGTCCTGCGACATATCCATAATCGAGATGGCCGTGCACCGTCGTGATCAACGCGGCTCTCATATAGAAATACTCACCTTTGCTGGTGTCCCATGTCTTGGCTGGTGTTTTCCATAACGTGACTAACTCCTATTAAAGTAGCCCCAGATACATATTAATATTATTTCTCAGTTGTTTCGGCCCTTGAATCAGCATGCTCATGTGTATGTACTTTGACTTCATGCACAACCGGGGGGGAGGTTGTACATCCATACAAACACGGGCCATGTGCTATGGTTGGTGTTCTGGTTGCCAAACGGATTCATGCCATCGGTACACGCGCCGAGCATGATGTGCCTTGCATCACATGCGGAATAACGATATTCGCCATTGAACGCTCTCCACTGGCTTCCATCCACGACATGTCTCAGCTTCGGATGATCTCCATCGTCGGGCTTCTTACTCTCCGTGTGCTAGCGCATGAGCTTTGCTTCCTTGGGATCTACGAAATACCGCTGGAGATGAGGAGTGATCGATAAGTACCATACAACTCTCTGGGGAGATTTCTTCCTGGCCTTCTTGTATCGAGAAGCATTGCACATCGGACAATTTGTTTCTTCTGCGTTCTCCTTCTCACAAATTATGCAATCATTGATGCATGCATGGTATCTAACGTGCGGTAGATCAAGAGGGCACATGATCTTCTTGGACTCATCCACACTAGTAGGACATAGATTCCTCGCGGGAAGAACATCCTTTAGGAACTTGAGAAGCTCATCGAGACTAGTGTCGGTCCATTTGTTTTTAGCCTTCGTCTTCAGGAGTTCTAGCGTGAAACTCAAGCAGGTCACCTTGGGATTACAACCATGATATAATGGAGTGTTCGAGTCTACCACCAATTGTTGTAGCTTGGCCTCCTCTCTAGAAGAAGCTCTCTCCGTACTTGTCTCCTTATGAAGAAGTTCTTGAACATGAGGGTCCCATACTATTGAACTTAGTACCGACGAATTCTGTGGCGTGGAGTCCATGTTTTCTCTGCCGCCATGTCCGTCCCCTTCTCCAATGCCATGTTTGGCCTCTTCCCCGCCGCCATGTCCGGCCCCTTCTCCGCTGCCATGTCCGGCCCCTTCTCCGCCGCCATGTCCGACATCTTCCCAACCGACATGTCCGACCCCTTCTCCACTGCCATTATCGATCATCTCTTCGTCTTGCCCCGTGTCGTCATTGCCTGCCCCATTGGCGTCCTCAACATCACCATCCTCATCTTCAATTATCCACCAAGTATAGCCATCCATGAAACCAGTCATGAGGAGGTATGCCATCACACGACCATCGTCATAGGGGTCGAGCCAAGCTCGTCCTTTGCATCTTCGACACAGACATCAAACCTGTGTCAGGTTATTTTCTTTCATGTCCTGCACCGCCAACCACAACCACCTATCCACCACTGTTCCATTAACCATCATGAATGCCTGAATGGGAATAATAAACAAATTGATTATAAAAATGCATGCATGCATCAAAGTCGTACAAAAATTTGGCATGACCTTCCCTAAAAATAGGACATATAGAGATTACCCGAAATTCACCGAAACGGAAATAAATCAACATTTCGGCAAAACATAGGCAACTCAGAAGCACAATTCCGCGGCAACTCATGCCACACACACAATTTCCATCATATTGCCCTATTATGTCATATCGCACACATACACATATTTCCATTCTTGCAAAAGCATACATTTTTAATCACCTATCTCGAGACCGAGCATGGTGATGATGATGTCGATAGGTGTCGCCACACACACCTATGGAATGATCAAAAGTGGACAAAGCTCTTCTTGACAAGGCTATAGATCTAGTTAGGGAGGTACATAGGTCACTTCACTAAATGCTAACTAGATCTACCTAGCTTGCTAGCTTTGGAGGAGACAAGTTCAACTAGTGGAGGGGGAAGGAAAAAGAGAAAGGAGATGCATTAATGGAGGTTGGTGTAGTTACCTAGGAGTAATAAAGAGAGAGAAAGATAGGTAGAAGAAGGAGAGTAATGGGGGGAGAAGTAGTGAGGAAGAAGCAAAGTGAGGGAGAGAAGAGGTGGGATCTAGGGGAAAGTGAGGAAGAGAGGAGGGGAGGGGGAGGGAAAAGGTGGTATGGCTGCGGCATAGCAGTAGCGCGGGGCTCAAAACTCGTTGTTGGTAATAATCTAGCAGTAGCACTCCTCTGGCACTCCATGTGGCCAGTTTCAGAATTAGCAGTAGCGACATGAAAGAAAAGCGCGCTACTACTATTACATTAGCAGTAGCGTGGTTATTCTGGGCACGCTGCTAAACTTGCATGGCGGGGATGGTTGATCAATTTTAATAGCAGCGCTGTTCTACTGAGCCACACTACTGCTAAGTTTGTACTAGTAGCGCGTGTCCTCGGACATCACTACTGCTAATGAGCAGCAGTGCCTCTTCTTGTCCCGCGCTGCTGCTAAGATTTTGTGTATAAGGTTTTCCCTAGTAGTGAGGAGGGGCCCGACCCCCTGGTGCTTTGCGGACGTCGAGGGGCGTCCGGGGGACATGCTCTCGCATCCTCAGCTGGCGAGGGGCTTGGGACGGGGTCGTCTACAGTGCGGGAGCGCACTCTAGAGCGCCAATATGACCGGCATCGGTATAGAAAATGGGCACTAGCATGTCCGTTAGTGTCTTGGGGGTTTTGGAGATGCCCATGGGCTAGGAGAATCTAGAGGAGGCTAGGAAAGAAAAGAAATGGGGGGAAGAAGTCCCTGATATGGTAAAACAGAGGGTGAAGTGGGGTTTTTATCCCACCCACTATTGAGCTGAGGCCACACAAGAATTACTGGAGGTAGCCGGTAACCCTGAGAGGCTGGGGTAAAAATTCATAGCAAGGGGAATAGTGAAAGGGGTGAAAACAGTGACTTTACCATTTCACCACATGGTGTTTGATGGGTTTTTGGGCAAGAAAAATTTACCCACTTACTGTGATATTCAACTGGGTCAAATGTTAGGTGAAAACGAGATGGATTACCAAATTTTAGCTCAAATGGGCAAAGTTGACAATGGAAACTTTGTGAACCCTAGAAACCAATAGAGTCAGGTTTCTATAAATCTTGTTATGCTAAGTTATTACGCTTGATGCACCATTTAGTGTATCATCATTATTTGGTGATTAGAGCATGTCCACAAAGTTTTAGGTCAAGAGAAGAAACTTGACTATGTAAAGTTTTTCAAATTTAAATCTCGACAGGGAGGGTTTTGGGATGGTTTGATAAACCAAAACAACTTGGATTGATATGATACTTTGCAAGATCATCACCTATAATGGTGTTGACTTTCTTGAATTTTCCTAGTATTTATTGAGAATATTTCTTCCAGAAATATCCCAAAATCTTGATTTGGACACAAAGGGTTTTGAGGGGTTTTGTCCATGATTTGAACATGCCCATGTGTTGAAACTCATATATATGGCAAATATATGTCCACTGAGTTTCCCTAAATTTTCTCAAATATTTTGAAAGCATTTAAATTAATTTTCCCTATTAAAAACCATTTTCGGTCTTAAGAAAAAGCATTTAAATAAAATATTAAAATAATCTTTTAAAAATATATTTGTTGGTTTTGGGAAGTCATAGATATAGTAGGTTTGAAATAAATCCTTTGGGGAAGAAGGATCCACCCAATTTGAGAACTTGCATTGCAAGCCTCAACTCAGGGGTTTTTGAAAACCTAATTTGAATAAATCATCTTGGTCAAAACAAAATTTGATTAAAAAATAGTTTTGGGCACTATTCACATGGCATGATCATTGGGTAAGAAGTTTGGGTCAAGGAAGATGAGTATGAAGAGGGATAGAATCCAAGAGTGCCATACACAACAATCAACAAGCAAGCGAGCGAGAATTCAAACAAGTACAAGCACTGAAAAAGTTTTAATTGGCTCCAAATTTTATAAATCCAAACATAACAAGGTGATACAAAGATAGGGTGTGACACATAGCATCCTCATCAGCTTCTCTGAAGGTAGATCCCTTGTTCTTCTCAGAAGCTGGAATGTCTCTGGTAGTCGTCTTGGACTTCTCTGCATCAGCCTTGTTAGGTGCAGACTTGGTGCTCTTGGAGGGACCTTGCTTTGGCATAGCATCTTCCAAAAGCTTCTTCTGCTTCTTCTTGGGAGGGGCTTTGACAACATGCTCTTCCTCCTCCTCCTCCTCAGCAGCAGCACCAACAGCCTCCTTAGGGTCCTCAAACATTGAGGTAGGCCTACCAACAACATGGATGACCCTTTTCCTGGCTTTCTTCTCTCATGCCTTCTTAGGAATGACTTCCTTGGGGGCTCAATCGTCATGGTAGCCCTAGCACTCTCAGGTGCTCTGATAGTCTTTGGAGGTGCATATACCTTGTTGACTACCCTTCTGGAGGAGGTGACTTTATTTGTTGACTTCTTGGCATCCTTCTCTTGCTTCTTACCAAGAACCTCCTCCGGCACAAAATCTGAATCCTCCTCATCTGAATTCAGCTTCTTCCTGGTCCTTGTAGCAGCCTTGGGCAACCCACGAGAACTAGGGTTTCCTAGATCTGAAAAAGAACTGGACCCAAGGCTAGTGCCTGAACTCATGTCATTGTTCTGCTCCTCCAAGTTCTGGATGTCCTCGGCATCTGACATATCTGACCATGTGAATAGATTATAGAAGAGTGGAATAGGATAAGTCATCACAAAATGCAGAGTTTTTGAAAATTTTGAACAAAATATTCTCAAGGTTTGCATTCTGTCACATGAAAATTGGTACAGCCGAAGCAAAAATTTAGGTGCTACTGAGACTGACTTTCTCTTTAACAGAAACTTGGCACTCCTTTCGGTGAGACCAAAAAAGAGTACTTGGTTTCACCGCGATAGTTCTCAGCAGCATGGAGGGGAAATCAGTGACACCGATTTGTTTGCTTCGGTTCCACCGAGTTTCATCAGGCGGACGACAAACCCTAGAAAATCGATCGTTCACTATTCTAAATGGAATTTCTCGTGGATAGATCAATCTCAAATGGTGGCTTATGGATGGAAAGACCTTAATGCGCAAGAATCGAAGAGGGGAGCGCATGAGGAGTTCGAAAGAGTACCCTAGCTTGGTGATGACTTTGCTACTGCGGCGACGGGGGTGAAGATTCCGTCGACGGCGTGGACTTCCAACGTCGGAGGCGGTCGGGAAGACAATGGCAATGACCAGGGGGTCCTTTTCAGCAGCTTGGAGTTTTGGGGCGCGGCGGTTTGAGGATTTAATTTCAAAGCGTCGAGTCCACATCATATATACCCCTCGCTGTCGGTGTCATGGAGTTCCTCAAATGTCAGCTGACAGGGAAACTCGGTGTTATCGAGAATAGGGAATCGGCAGTACCGAGATTGAAAACTAGATCAACCCTAGGCATTCGGTGAGACCGTGATTTTTGAGTTGGTTCCACTGAGATGCACTTGGGAGGTGTTAATAGTCAGTCCTTTATCGATACGGAACTCCAAGTGTTCCTCACATAGAGAGATTGAAAATTACTTGTCCAAATTTTGTGATGCAGCATGAATAGAACATGAGCTGAAAAATCATAGATAGCTAGAGGAGTGGTCCTAGGCATTCTTGTACATCCAATTGGCAAATGAAAAATCAAAAGCCAAATAGCAACAATTGGTGTCCTCGAATGAGTAAATAATTGTAGACCAACATGCTCACATAATAAGATATCAAATGACAACATGGCAAACATGCACAAACACACTAATATCTAAAAACCATTTTGGCAATGAAGGAGTCATCTATATATGAGTATATTGACTTAGGAGCCAAGTAAGAATACTCCATCATAGGTCATACTCATCGTTTAAGCACAAGTGGGCTTACCACTTTTACATAAAGCATTTAATGTTGTCACATACTATGAGATGCTTTGACTCAAGTCTTAGTGTCGAATTTCGGGCTCCGCAAAACCCTTAAGGTTCGAACATAGGGGCGTATGCGAAGATCCCTGTAGCCTCGTCACTCTAGCTCACTACTCGATGGACACAACGACGAACTCGCACAATGACGAGGAAGAAGATGAACACGACAGTTTACCCAGGTTCATGCCATTGCGAAGCGTAATACTCTACTCTAGCTTTCGTGGATTGCCTCTCGAGGAGGTGATGTGGATGAAATAGTATAGTGTTCTTGGGACACCTGAGGGCTCTCTTGATGTGTTCGAAGCCCTTTGTGGCTTTGTGGTGGATGAGTGGTGGAATGGATTATGTGCTGGATCTGGTGGTCTGGGTCTCTGTCTATGGTGCAACCTATCCTCTATATATAGCTGTGGCAGGGGTCCACTTACCTTATCATAAGGGCGGGAAGCGATCCCACAATGACCAATTTTGAAGGGGGGCAGCAGTACGTGCTCGCCCTGCCCAAAGGTGGTCTTCGCCTGCAAAGTAGCTGTCGATGGCGCAGGAATGGGCTTAGAGATGACATCCGCCCCGCAAGGCGGGTGGTTGTAGTCGTCTTGCACTGGAGTGGAAACCTTTGGGGGTGCTTTGGGAACCCACGTATGTCCTTGCTCCCTTTGCACCAAAGAGGAAACTGCGTCGCCTGGTGTACTGATGCCCACCTATCCTTCCTTGCGTCACCCTTGACTCCTGAGGCCGGTCCTTGCATAGAAATCTCTGCCGCTCCGGAGGGGTCCTGAGGAGGCCCATCTTTCCCGGGTCTTATCATTGTTCTTCCTTGCGAGGCTAGGGCCCTCGCGAGGGCCTTGTATCGAGTGTGGGTCATGCCTGATCTTATTTGGTTGATGAAGCGGGCCATGCCCTGGGCCGCAGGCAGGCAGGTCTGGGTACCCTCGTTCCCAGAACGCTAACACTTATGATAAAGCTCCCCCTTGATGTGACACCCCCCATAGGAGGGATCTAACCTTGGGTTTTGTTTATGAATACTTCATGTAGGTGAAGTAGTTGTGGATGCTCATAGTCGATGAAGATCACCATGAGTTGGGAGCATCCTTGTTGTTTCATTACTCTTCTCACCTACATGGGTTAGTCCCAACACACAAGAGACAAATATAAGGATAACTATGGACATGGAGTGCAAAGCATATATGATGATGTCCATTGATTTGTTGATTACCTTGTCCCTTGCTTACCTTTGAGGGAATGTGTCACTCCTTGAACGATTGCATGATGTTGATGTTGATTGCAACTAGTTCTTGCCAATAATGAATATGAGTGGATTTCATTGGTGGAGTCACCCCTGACGAACTTCTCTAGTTCTTATTCTTAGGGACCCACATCAAATTGATGGGGATCCTTGGTGTTGAAGTATCACTTGTAGAAGTTGAGCATGTAGTAGTCTTGGTAACCCACTTCACCAAAGCTTGGGATTTATCTTCATATGAGTCAATCTCCTCTTGAAGCTTGTTCTTGCCCTTGGGCTTGGGGTCTTGTGGTGGAAGGTCATCTTGAGCTTTTGTTCCCTTGGGGAGAGTATTTTTATACTTCTCCTTTTGAGGAACAAACTTTGGATTGGGGTATTGACCTTCTTGCCATTCAATTCCATTAGCATTAAAGTAGCCAACACCATGGTTCTTCCGGTATCCTCCGTTCTTGCGTACAATCTCCTCAAATTGTTTGCACGCGGCAAGACTCTTGTAGTTACCTTTCTCTATAATCCCTTTCAAAAGTTCATTTTCTTGCTCAATTGTAACTTGGCTAAGAGAAGAGTTAGTGGGATCAATAGAACTACTAGAAGCAATATCATTGTATTTATCATTTTTCTTGCTACTAGTTGAAGAACATTTCTTGCCTTTGTTAGTAGTTTGCTTAGTCTTAACTTGTGGCATGAATGTAGACAAGAGAAGTCATTTGGCTAGATAAGAGGAAACCTTCTTTCGAAGATCGTCATTGATAGCTTTAAGGAACTCATGCTCTTTCTCTAATTTGAGCTTCTCGAAGTGGAGCTTCTCATGTGTCCTTTCAATCTCTCTATGATCTTGTAGAGTAGAGTCATGAGCTAACTTAAGAATGTTTAGTTCTTGAGTTAGTTGTTCTATTTCCAACTTATCATCATCACACGATTTATCTAGACTAGAGTGATTACTAGCATGTTCATCTTGTCTAACATTACTAGATTTTTCAAATAGAAGGTCATATTCAATTAACAAGTCATCCTCATCATTATTGAAGTCAACATACTCGGGGTGTGATACCTTGGGGCCTTTAGCCATGAAGCAATGTCCACTCCTTTCATTTGGTGAATCAAATAGGTCATAGGATTCGGTTGTCACTAGTGCAAGTCCGGCGACACCTTCATCTTGACTATAGTCGGAGTTGGAGTGATAGCTTCTCTCGGAGTGGTTGTCGGATTCGAAACCTGAAACACATTCATCAACATGAGCTTGTTGTGTTCTTCTTGAGTAGCTCTTGGTGTACTTGTCCTTGTTCTCCGAGTCCCTACATCTCCTTGAGGGTCTTCGTTCATAACGATCACCCCTACTCCTCTCTCTTCGAGGTGACTCGTCTCTGGAGCTTCGTCTTCTTGGTGACTCTTCTTTCCTTTTGTAAGGAGTTGTGCACTAGTTGGAGTAGTGTCCGGGCTTCCCTCAATTGTAGAAGTTTTGGTCATGACTTGACGAACGCTTATTTTCATATCTTGAGTTGGATCTTCGATCTTTGCCTCTATTCTTGTAGAACTTGTTGAATTTATTGACCATGAGGCTTATCTATTCCTTTGTGACAAGCATTTCGCTTGAAGTTGCGGGAGCATCACTTGTGGCATTGTAAGCACCGCTAGACTTGTGGTAAATCTCTTACCTGTCCTTGAGTGTCATCTCATGAGCAACAATCCTTCCAATCACTTCCGTTGGCTTGAGATCTTTGTAGTTGGGCATAATTTGGATCAATGTGCATAAGGTGTCATATTGATCATCCAAAGCTCGAAGTATCTTCTTGCTGATGATTTTTTCATTCATTTCTTCATTTCCTAAGCCGGCAATCTCATTGGTGATGAGAGCTAGCCTAGAGTACATCTCAGCGACTCCTTCACCATCCTTCATCTTGAACTTGTCAACCTGACTTTGAAGAACATCCATCTTGGATTCTCTCACATATTCGGTACCTTCATGCATATCAGCCAAAGAATCCCAAATCTCTTTTGAATTATCAAGACGGCTGATTTTGTTGAATTCTTGAGGCAGGGAATATGACATGCTTGAGCATTAAGTTGCAACATCTTCAACTCATACGCAGTCGCTTCGCGATGCAGTTCCCTTCTATCCACAAAGAATTCACCTTGCAATCCAACACGAACAATAGCCCAAATGGCGGGGTTATGTCCAAGAAGATGCATTTTCATTTTGTGCTTCCAACAAGCAAAATTAGTGCCATCAAAGTATGGACCTCTATGGTGATAATTTCCCTCACTAGACGCCATACTCTCCAAGGTTGTGAAACCAATGCAATGGAGACCAAAGCTCTGATACCACTTGTAGGATCGAAAGTAGGTCTAGAGGGGGTGATTAGACTACTTGACCAAATAAAAATCTACTTTTTTTCCAATTTTAAGTGTTGGGAGATTTTAGCATTCATAGTAAGTCAAGCACACCCTACACATGCATGTCTATGAGTATAGCAACGGATAGTAAAGACAAGCATGTAAGTAAAGGAAGGGTAGGAAGATCAAACACAATTTGAAGACATGATGATTTTTTCCCATGGTTCCGATAGGTGTTGCTACCGTACGTCCACGGTAATGGAGTCTTCAACCCACGGAGGGTAACTGTGGCGAGAGTCCATGGAGGGCTCTACCCACGGAGGGTTCCACGAAGAAGAAACCTTGACTAGACCATGATGGCCTACATCCATGGAGGACTAGCCTAACTCGGGGTTGATCTTCACGAAGTAGGTGATCTCCTTGTCCTTACAAACTTCTTGGTTCACCCAACAACATGAAGTAGGAGGCGCCCAAGCAATACCTAACCAATCTAGGAGGCACCACCCTCCAAAAGGTAATAAGCTCGATAATGTTCATGAACTCCTTGCTCTTGTTCTTCGGGATTTCGCTCTCTCACACACAATCACTCTCTCGCAGATTTCGCTTTGGTGGAAGAGATTGATTGGGTGGAAAAGCAACTTGGGGAGACTAGGGATCAAGATTCATCTAGTTGGAATGGAATGGCATGATCTCAATACATGAGTAGGAGGGTATCTTTGAGAAAATCTGATAGGATAGGTGGGTATCTGTTCAAAGTGCTTCTCTTGCGAGTGAGTGGTGGTGGAGGGGTATATATAGGCATCTCCAAATATTAAACTGTTACACCTTAAGTGACCAACTCGGTGACACCGATATATGAATCTCGATTCTATCGAGTTGCTCCAAAGGTAGCAACTTTTGAATCTTGGTGAGAACGCTATATAAATCTCGGTGGTACAGATCTGGTGTCCAACGGTCAGAATCCACATCTCGGTGACACCGATCCAAAAAATCAGAAATTCCAATTATATAGATCAACGAAACAGAGAGTTGGCAGCCTGAACTCAGTGGTACCAATGTGGGATTGGTTGCACCGATGTGCTAGGGTTTGTCATGAGTCTTGGAATCTGTGGGACCGAGTGTGAAGAGTTGGTGTCACCGATTTTGCAAGAATGGCTTAGACAGAATATGTGGAGAGTTTGTGGGTGTTTGTGGGAAGAGTTGGTGAGATCGATACATAAAACTCGGTTGCATCGATAAGGTGACCAATGGTCATATTACCACACTCAGTGATGCTGATTCAACAAACTTGATGGTACCGATTTTGGGAATTTGCATAAAAGGAAGTGGGCAACCCAAATTCAGTGGCACCAAAGTAGAATGGGTTGCACCAAACGGCTAGGGTTCAGCTGACTCCGTCTGAGGCTGAGAATCGGTGGCACCGAGTGGGAAGTGTAGGTTGCATCGATTTTGGATATTTGGCTTTGGACAGACTTTTGTGGAAGATCTTGTGGGTGTATGTGGTGACAATCACTTGTGCACGTATGAGCACTTTGTTCGCCAACAGTACCTTACCCCTTTTTTTATAGTATTGGCTTTCCTATGGACTCAAAGTGATTTCTCACAAAGTAAAATGTAGAGTCCTTTTGCTTGAAGCTTTGCCAATCTATTTCCTTGCATCTTGGGGTATTCCACAATCCTTTTGCCAACCCATCATTGAAATTTTCCTTAAACATGCTTAGTGGAAACATTAGTTCAATGACATATATGTTGTCATTAATTACCAAAACCACCAAGGGAGCAAATGTGATTTCAACAGTAGATATGGAGCCACAAGTTAGGGGTCGTGCCCAGCCCCCTTGTGGGCTCTTATGACTCTGTTTCCCCTAAAACCAACACTGTAATTCACATCTGCCTAGAAACTTCTGTACCACATCCCGAAACAATTGTATTGCCACATGACGCCTCTGTTCTTCCGCGGTCCCATCTGGTGTCATTTTCATGTACTCTACCAGAGGGGGAATCCATCACTCAGGTCATCTTCATCAACCTTGCTGCCTCCATGGTGATGTCTGAGTAGTTCCGCATGGGACCTATGGTTCCATAGCAGTAGATAGATGGCTCTCTCTCTCCTCTCTCTCTCTCGCGCGCGCCTTTGATCTTCAGTACGTTGTTCTTTTCAAAGATCCTTGCGGTGTGTTTGTTGGGATTCGAAGAATTGTGAGTTTGTGATCAGATTTTCATTGAAAGTAATTGGGTATTTTTAGGTCTATAATTTATAATTATAGCTATGTATGCTTTCTGGTTTATGTGTTTTCTCTGGGCAAGTTTATGATTAGATCTTCAGAGGAAGTGGTACATAGTAGTAGGTTCAATCTTGCGGTGTCCTTACTCTGTGCCAGAAGAAGTTGCAAGGCGAGTATTGTATTGCTGCTACTAAGGATACAATGACGGGGTTACAACAGATGGCATGGTCTTTTCTCTCTACACTGTCCCATCTGGTTTCATGCACTACTATGTTTGTTATGAACTTAATACCATGCGATGCATGTTGGATAGTGGTCGAGGGGTGGAGTAATATCACTAGATGTAAATGGATGTCGGTCTACTTTTCACGGAAGTAGTGCCTATATATAGATTATGCCAATGGATGATCATCATAATTATTCTCTTTTCGATCATTTTCCTCACAATAATTTGTTATCCACCGCTACTACGCCCATGAGAGAGATTCCACAAGGGATGCTATGGATCCCGGGCCCATTCACCTTATATTAAAAAAACAAAATACCTTGTTGTTTTTCATTACTTTTTATTTAGTGTCCATGACTACAAAACTTAATCTTGTAGTTGTAGAGAAAGAAGGGGATTGAAAACCCGCTTTACTTCATTGGGTGCAAGTATTTATTTGTGTGTGTGCAGGTACCGCTTATCTTGTTTCTGTGTCGTCTCCTTGTGTTTTGATAAATATTGCTTCTTAACTAAGGTAAATACTCTCTACTACTACGACAATGTCACCCCTTTGTCTTAGGGCAAAAACCCAACACCTACTCAAACTAGCAAGGAGTTTCAATAGATGGAGCGTCCTGTCATGGAACTCTATTGGTATCTATGGCTTATAGATCATATACCACCAGCTACATCGGCTTGGTGTGCCATCTTCAATTTGGGCACGACCAAGCCATGTAGTGGAAGAGGTCGATGTGTACAGAAGGTGGAGATATACATGGAGCTGATGGCCGACAAACAAAGTATGAGGAGTGGGAAGGAGGTGAAGCTCAGGAATTACTTCGAAAAAGTAATGGTCGTTGCTTGAATAGTGTCACACCCTGTGTTTTGCCTTTTCTGGCTAAGTTAACATGACTCAACAATTAGGCAAATAAAACTTTTGTGTCCTTGTGATGCTTGACATGACTGTTGTTTGCTTGTGCTCTATATTCATCAAATCCATTCTTCCCTTTAGAACTGAATTCCTTGATCCAAACTTCTTGCTTAATGATCATGCCATGTGTATAGCACCCAAAACTATTTTTTATCAAATATTATTCAAATTAGGTGGATAGGTTTTGCTCCAGATACTTTAATTGGAACCTACTATATATAAGACTTCTCAAAACCACCAAATGTTATTTTTAAAGATTATTTTCCTATTTTATTTAAAACAAAATTCTTAAGGCCAGAAATGGATTTCATAGGGGAAAAATATTTAAAAGCTTTCAAAATAGTTGAGAAAAATTAGGGAAATTTAGTGGTCATATATTTTCCATATATATGAGTTTCAACACATGATCATGTTCAAAATATTGGACAATACCCCCCAAAACCATTTCTGCTTAAATCAAGCTTTTCAAATATTTCTATAAGAAATAGTCTCAAATAAATCTAGGAAAATTCCAGAAAGACACACATGCTACATGAGATGATCTTCCAAAGTTTTATCTCAGTCGCCATTGATTGGATTCACCAAAATATTGCAAAATCATTCCCGCCCCGATCCAAATTTGAGCAACACTACATTGCCAACTGTCTCCTATTGACCGGAAATTTTGTAGAAACGTTCTAATCCCCAAATAATGATGCTACACCAAGTGGTGCATCAAGGATATTGGGTTGGTATGCTTGGATCTATAGAAACCTGATTCTGCTAATTTCTAGGGTTTATAAATTTGCATTAGAAATCTTCTTGAAATGAGCTCAAACTTGGTGGGCAACCCTATTTTTACCCGCTATTTGATCTTGTTAATTTTCATGGCAAGGGAAATCCATGAGCTACCCCAAGTACTCATCAAACACCTTGTTCCCATTGTTCTTGCTCAATGATTGAACGACTAGAAGGGTTCTCCTTGGATCCAACTTTTTACCATGGCCCCTCCTGGTCACGAGATACCTCCAGTAACAAACCCAAGTCCCAGCTCCATTATTTAGGGGGTGGAATACCCATTTTGACCCCCTGGACAACTCTATTTCCATCTCTCTCTGCTCTCTCTGACTGATGGTTGTTTCCAGAGCATCCAATGCTCCCTCACTCCTATTTTATTCCTTTTGCAGCTGATGGACACAAGTGGCTGTGCTAGAGCGCGTGCAGACGCGCCCATGCCAGCCAAAAGCCCGCTCTAGAGCATGTTGCAGCGCACCCGAGCATTGACGCAACGCCTCTGGCCACCTCAAGCCTACCTCGCGTGCTAGTCGAGGCCCCTCAATGTCTGGGACACGCCATGACCCTGTCCCCCTCCTCTCTCTCCCTTCTTCTGCTCTCATTCGCACGCGTGCCGTGCCGCCCTGATGATACCCCGCTCCCTCCTCTTGTTTCCCAGGACGTTGGTCACGCCCACGAGGCCCGTAGACATGCCCTGGTTCGCCCACGCGACCCCTAGGCGTAGTCATGCCATGGTCGTGGTTGTCGTCCATGGTGGACTCGAGTCCAACCATATAAGGCCTTCCAGAGCTTCTCTCTTGACTCCTTTTGCCCCCTCTCTCTTCGGCAGACCCCATGGACCGGTTCCCCCATTCTCTGGTGCCCTCCTCCTCCCCCCATCCCCAGCATTACCGCCTCGGCATTGCTCGAATTCGAGCTCACCAATGACTCTCCCCTCCGCTGAGCTACATCAAGGCGCCACCGACATCTCCGCAAGCTCCTCTCCCGCTTCGTTTCCTCCCTTCGATGGCGAAAACACCGAGTTCCATGACCGCCGTCGTTGGGGTCCGCCACGATGGATGCTGCGCTCGGTCTGGCACTCCATGACGAAGAAGAACACCCCTGGGGGTGCGTCTCTTCGCCCCGAGCATGCAGGTGGCCAGAGGCTTGTCGGAGGCAGCCTCTCATAGCCGGAACGACACTTGCACCCGCTCGGCCTTGCCTCCTCTATCTCTCACTGGCTCGGGCGGAGCGAAGGACAGAAACCTGCCAGGAGGGGCCCACCAGTCAATGGCTGAAGCCCTCCCCCCTCATTTACGTGGAGACACCCTCGCCGCCTCCTACATCCCTATAGAGGAGGCGTACTCCAAAGAGTACACCTTTGAAGTCACTAGCTTCACATGTGTGGCCGAGCAGCTAGGCTACGCCAGTGTGTTGCGGTGCTAAGTTACGCTTTGTGCGTAGCTTAGGCCCATTGGGTAATTTCTTTTGCCTTTTTTCTTTTTCAGAGAGACAAAATAAATGTCGCGGCATGCATATGGACTCCAAATCCATTGATTCAAAGTCCTAAATGTTTCTAAAATCCTTCTTACCCATATATATATCTTACACTTTTGCTGCAAACTTTCCAGTAGAGTTCAAGTTCAAATTTGAATTTGAACAATGTAATGCCCCACTTGTAAAATCCCTAGAGCATTCATATCAACTCCAAATGGAGTGACTCAAATTTTCAGAGACTCCAAAAAACTTTCTAGCAATGAGTAGCATTTTTTCTATGTGAAATTATGCTACACCAAATAATTAGCCCCTTTTTCTATTGTTCCATATTAGAAAACTCATAGGAAATTCATCCCAACTCCAAGTCCAGTGCATCCACTTCCAATAATGTTCAAAAATCATGCCCAATTTTATGGGTGCATTCACCCATTGTTGTCAAAACAAATTATCTTTAGACTGTCCCAAAACCATTAATACGTCCATTTCCACCATTTAAAGAGCCTCATTGATCCAACTCTAGTAGAGTCAATTTATATATTTTTCTTATGACCAGAGGTGTCCAACGGAAAATATTTTTTTGCTTGTTAGGTTGCTTACTATGATTGTTTCTGGAGAAAGTTGAGGAAGTAGATGGAGCCCTCGGAGTTGGATGAGAAGCGTGTGAAGACCTCGAAGAATTTTTGAGCCAGGCAAGCAACCCCTTGACCATGCCTAAGAAACCATTTTCATGCATGTCATATAGCACCTTATGTTCCGATGAATTGATCATGATGATGTGGTGACCACTTCGATAGGTTGCCTCTGATACTTTTACCGTTGATACTTGGATCGTGTATGACCCTACCACCTTATGAGGGTTTTGCAGGTGGCAGTGGTTAGGTTGCTAAGTAGTTGGTACGCAAAGTGGGACGGGCTTAGGCATGGTGTTGGAAACAAAGTGTTTTCAAAGAAATTTTCGAAAACCCTGTCGGGTGCCTCTAATTCCTGAGGGAGATGATGTTCAGCTAGCTAACCACTTGATAAAGAAGTGGTGCACCAGAGCAAGTGAGTGTATGGTTTTCAAAAACAGATTGGTGTAAGCTGGGACCATTATTCCAACCTTACATGTACAACCATGATACCCATGATGGGGTGTGGCTTTGTTGATTACTTTGGTGGGTACTAGAAGAGAGGTCACATTACTAGTGGAGGGAGTGATGTGGTCACTCTCGATACGGGGTTGTGCCGAAAAGGACGATCATGGGTTGTTTTCACAGACACCAGGCACACTGTTGCGTGCCCTCATGGATGATATGTGTGATGTTTATCATGAGGGATGGAACCAACAAGTGGAATTTTTGTTTAGTATCACCTGGGGAAAGGCATTTTTTGGGTACTTACCTCGGGTATGAACAATACTGCGAGTTATAGCTTGACACGGAAGTTTCCCGAGTCTTGTGGGTAAAGTGTGCAACCTCTACAGAGTGTAAAACTATTCGAATAGCCGTGTCCATAGTTAAGGACAGTTGGATGACCGCTCTTGTGCTACGTCCATTGTTTCCAAACTTGGTGTGTGAGTGGGAAAGAGGATACTTGAGATAAGTCGGATGACTTGGCATGATGACTGAACATGAGGTGTCCAGGTGGTACTTGAGCTAAGTCGGATGACTTGATGAAATGACTGAACATGAGATGTTCGACCCCCTATTTATGATGGTATTTGCACCTGTTCCATGGGTAGTTGCCAATAGTTGACACATGCTTACACTAGTTACTTGATCATGTCATTGCACTTAAAAATAGCTTTTTGCAAACTTACCTACATAGTGAAATATCATGCATTGGTATACCTTGTTCCAAAACATGGGTTGCTTGTGAGTACATTCAAAGTACTCATTGGCTTGCCACTAGTTATTTTATTGGCCAGGAATGAAAGACCAGGTTGTGATGAAGATTACCTTGGTGACGAACATGCGTGCTATGATGCTTGCTAGTCAGAAATCCTATAGGGTTAAGGCAGATGGCATGGGTTCACGCTTTCAATCAAGATTTCCGCTACTAGTTATGTTTGTTATTTGGCTTTCAAGGACCTATCTATGTAAGACTTGACTCTCATGATATTTATTTGTGTAAAACCCTAAGTATGGATGTAAGACTCTTGTTATTCAGCTTTTGTGTTTTCAGTGAGCATTGACCTCTCGGATAAATTTACACGTGCATTCGGTGATCACGAATTATGAGTTGGGGTCCCCACAGAGCTGGTATCAGAACCATCCGGACTGTAGGAAGACCTTAGTTAGCATGGACGTTAGTTAGGACAAAACTATTTTTTCCAGACCCATCAAAATCACTTACAAAACTTCTAGTTCTCACCTCTCCTAAAAATTCAAAGGAAGCGTAAGTTTTGCCACAACACTTCCACCATTTTTCTCTTGACTCTCCTCGTCTGCTTTTCAAACCTTGCAAACGGTTGTCAGGACAATTGTCGCCCTGACAACTGGATTCCTTGTAATCCTCGTGGGTTACCTAGAAGCAAGCCACCTTGTCGGACATTCGCACAAGTATGTCAACACCACGACAAGATGGTACCAATAGAAGATATTCTCTCGTGGAGTGAGGACATGAAGACTCGGAAGATGATGACACCCTCGACAATGCCCTAGGATGATGCCACCTTGGCCTACGACAACCATGCTATAATACATGCAATGTGATGGTATGCTTCGCTAATAGGGAAACCTTGTCCTCACCATTTTTTTTATATCGATAACCACCGGTGGATGACAACCTCGCCATTTGGCTCGCCTCACCATAGTGAACAGGAAAAATAGTTCTCTTCATCCGCCACTCTTTGTGTCAATATTATCATCAACATGACCGACAAGTTGGAACTCTATCACGCCTTGTTGATGTCATTTTATAAAGGACTACCCACTTGGAACTCTCGACATCTTGGAGGACAAGAAGGCATTGGCACGATTATGAAGACAACAGAAGACCCGTCAACAACAACCATGAGGAACCAAATTCATCATCCACTCACCAGATTTGAAGTTGACATGGACTCTTTGGGCACAACCCAGATCGTTTTGACAAACAACAACAAGATACATAGCGGCAACCGAAGGAGACCCTGAAGATTGAGTAAACTCATCTCCAAGACACGAAGCTAGCATGACTGGTATGTCCGAGCACCCATAGGGTAGGATAGGTCGTGTGTCCCCCTCATGCGAAGTCGAGTCCGTGTGTCGGTGCATGAGAACTGGGGTACCCACTGCCCCTGACTTATGCATAGGTAATAGTAACAGAACCCATCAATATAAGTACAGTCAAAACCTGTCCAAACTAGAGAAGCCGCTCTACGTGAGATCAAGGAGCGCATCAACAAGACAAAACCAGCATTCAAGACCAAGATTCCGATGGAAGTATCCTACGCTTGCTAAGAAACATCGGCAAGGTCGATGCAATGGCCCAGGACGGGCCCAAACTGCTCGAATCACGTCCCCAGTACCTATCGGGGACCGAGGCGTGCACATCTTTAGGATGACCCAGCAGGCCATCCACCGGCAGACGCGAGCCGATCGGCCACCACGCGACTGCTTCGCAACTCCAGTCATTTGTCGATGCGGTGTAGAGACCCAGGTGGCTAAGTGGCTCTCACTAAGCACATGGCGACTCGCTGGAAGACAAATTAAGCCTTCTTGACACCCTTCCAGAGGCATGTCAAGATATTGAGCAGTAGTTATCAAAAGCGGTGGTAAAAGCCTACCGGGAATGCATCCCCGCACGCCACCTATGCTAGCATTTATGGCATTTTGTCCTAAGTGCCAGAGTTAGGTATGATAGCACTATTGGCTATCTAATCACTAGATAATGTTTGTTTTCCCCTTGAGCTATAAAAGGAGACCCAAGGCAAACTAGCTAAAGATTCGGACCCTTGGACACTTGTTCGCGTGGCAGCTCTCCTGAAGGCAACCTTGCCGGGTTTGAGCACTGTGTGTGCCTCATGTTCCTTTGATCAATCCACTAAAGCAGGAGTATGGATTTACGCTTCTCAGCGGCCCGAACTTGGGTAAAACACCATCGTCTTGTCGTCATGCTGCCTCACCACCTCCGCTCTTTGTGTAGTGTCACCTCACCCCTGCCGAAGCACAAAGGGGCTCGTGGCCCCATAGGTGATGGAGTGCATCGAGCCCCGACATCTTTGGCGTGCCAGGTAGGGGTTGTGTCATTTGTGCGAACCCGAGATCATGAGCAGCATGTCGATCTTCGTCATTGGCTTCTTCCTCCATGGCTCACAAGAAGAAGCCCGTCGTGACCGTGCATCCCTCCACTTCGAAGGCCCACTCGCACGCAACCATGGACGTCGTTGGCACCATGGTTGTGACTAGTGAGGTGGGACCTATCGGTCAGATGACTGGCACAGGCAGCACCATCATCGTGTCCCCCGTGGCCAAGTTGTAGCGGGGAAAACCAAAGAGGAGCAACAACAACAACATCTAGGTGAACTCGGACCTAGTACCGCGGGTGGAGGAAACGATCAGTCTCCATCTCCCCGCCTCACTAGTGGTCGCGGCCACAACAGCGGCACCCAAACTGGAGCAAGCTATGTTCTCCCAGTTGCGCGTGTCACATGTGTGGCTACTAGGCGCGCGCCTCGCCTAGAGCAAGACAGAGTGACGAACGGGGCTATATACCCACAAGCTCGACCTTCTTCACGTTAGACCACCGCAGACAATCGATACACGATGACAAGAATGCGGCGACACCCCTCGTGGTTCCACCAGGAATCGAGCAACGTCACAATCCACTGAGGGAGCCCGGCATTAAGGGGTCCTCAGACTGCCGACCTATTTCTTATGGGCCGGACTCATGGGCCGCTCGCTGAGGATTGGACCGGACTCGAAGGCCCCATCACTAGGGAGGAGATCTCGGGAGCCATGGCGTGTCTTTCATGTTTAAGATAGTAGAATAGGCATGTTTTTCCCCTCCGGTGGGCAACCGAATATGTGTAATCCTAGGGATCCCTGGCGTCTATATAAGCTAGAGGGTTTTATATTGTAATGCGGTGATACTCATCTAGGGTTTTAGCTATCCGATCTCGGGGTATATCAACTCTGTAACCTTCATACACATCAATATAATCGAGCAGGATGTAGGGTATTACCTCCATAGGAGGGCCCGAAATTGGGTAAACATCGTCTCGTTCATCCCCAATTACCATCGATCCTAGACTCACAGCTCGGGACCCCCTAGCCGAGATCCACCGATTTTGACACTGACATTGGTGCATTCATTGAGAGTTCCGCTATGATCACCAAAGGAATTGATGGCCAACCTTATCATAAGCAATGAAATCTGTAGCAAGGATGTCTCTGTCCCTGGTCAGATCTCCATAGGCGGCAACATCATGTCGCGTGCTAATCCGACTGACCATCTTGGCCAGATCGGAAGTTTCTTCTCGGATCAGGAAATCAGATTCGGAACCCTAGAGTTTGTCGCTGATTCACGAGGAGAAATTGTTTTGATGGAGCCCTCAACTCTCATGGAGGACCCCACAAATCCAGACACCTTGATGCCACGGGCCTCGGGCCCCACCTTTGAGGTAGCCTCTACCCTCGATCTGTCTAGAACACCCAACCGAGTTGATGTGCCCAGATCTGCCATAGTCGAATATAACCTGGATTCGCCGGCAAGAGACCCTAGAACCACGATGCTATGGACCGGCCCCGTGTGCTTCAGCGACATGTGCCCCACCGACGTCTCGTCCCTAAACGAGCTACTTGATCTGATTCAAACTATGGGCATGTCTGATGACCAAACCCCGGTCTACGACCGGATCGGCCTTAAACCCGACGATAGGGAGATTCACATCCTCTCGATCACTCACTAAATCGCCATCGTCGAGTGTCTGGCTGGAGGCTCATCCTCCCAACAACCGGAATTAAAGACAATTTATATTGTGGCTTCCGATCATCAAGATATCTCCTATAACCCGGACTCCCGAGTTCACTCCGGAAATAGTTTGGGATCGATCCCCGATCTAGCATGCAACTCGAACCCCACGCAAAAGGGTCCTATAGTCAATACAGATTTCAACTCCCAGGCACCGAACCCCATGATTTTGGACTCACATCATGGTGCGGAACCAAAAAAATTCGCACCCACCACCCAAGTCGAGCATTCAAGCATCACAGGAGAGTCCAAGTCTTCGGACTTACGACATGTTACACAACTTCCAAGGGAGTCGGTTTATCATTTTTAGGATAGACTCCTCCTTGTTTGAGACAGAGTTCTAGGCTCTAGTGACAATGAGATAATGGCAACCTTCAGTTGCAATTGTCATGGTGAAGATATCCTCAACGCTCTATCCCATCGACACGTTCACGACTTCACTGAGCTATCGCACCTGGTACATAAATACTATGCCATGGAGAGCACCTAGCAAGCCGAGCGATTATTTTCAGGACAAGTCTTTGCCGAATACGCTAGAGGAGATCGGAAAAAGCGGGTACCTCCAAAGAGGCTGGCCGAACATGAACCTGTCGAAAAAAGAAATAGACCCACTACGGGAGTTAGAACTGTACTTGATGGACTATTGGACAGGCCATGCCCTGTACAATCTGTATTGCTAAACATAAGCCCGACTCACAGACTCTTGCTTGTTGGGTCGTTAGGCAGGTCGCAAAAAGTGGAAAGGCCATCCTCGAGGCACTACCTCCGAACAGGTGTTCAACAACGCCATCAGAATAGGCATGGCCCTCAGCTCTTAGAGATGTCCCTCCAGGAACAAGCGGAAAAGAGCTCTTAGAGAGCTCGAACAGGTCTACCAAGTGGCGGCAACAAGCTCATGGGCAAACACACCCATCACCTTCGGAGAAACTGACCAACCAACATCCCCCTCGGTCAAACACCAGCCGCACTGCTCCTAAACCACATTTTCAATGGTTTGAGGTTACAAAAAGGTGCTAATGGATGGCGGAAGTGGTTTAAACCTCATCTACGAGGACACCCTAGAAAAATGATCTACAAAATGTTTCCCTCCAGGAACAAGCGGAAAAGAGCTCTTAGAGAACTCGAACAGGTCTACCAAGTGGCAGCAACAAGCTCATGGGCAGACACACCCATCACCTTCGGAGAAACTGACCAACCAACAACCCCCTCGGTCAAACAACAGCCGCACTGCTCCTAAACCACATCATCAATGGTTTGAGATTACAAAAAGGTGCTAATGGATGGCAGAAGTGGTTTAAACCTCATCTACGAGGACACCCTGGAAAAAATGCACTTCGACCGATCTCGGATCGGACATAGCAACACAACCTTCCGAGGGATCATCCCTGGGAAAGAGGCACGTTATTCCGAACGCATCACCCTGGACGTGGTGTTCGGCACGCCCGGAACTACCGATCCGAGGAACTTCTCTTCCATATCGTGCCCTTCCCTAGTGCCTACCGTGCCCTGTTGGGGCGTGATGCCTTCAGAAAATTCCAGGCTATAACACATTATAGGTATATGAAGCTCAAGATGCCAGGCCCAAACTGGGTAATCACAGTCACCAGTGACCCGAATATAGCCCTTCGAGCTGAGAACAAAATAGCAGCGCTCGCCCTAGAGGCACTAGACGATACCTTTGTTGTAGAGGAATTGACCGCACTCTAGTCAACAATGTACAAGGATGATGTGATCCTTAGTAAAAGGCCCAAACCCACATCGAAGAAATTGTTAAATTTCAGTACACCCAACGGACCATAATAAAACAGCGTCCATCTGAGCTTAGCTAGACCCCATGATGGATGAAGCACTTCAAGAATTCTTACGAGAAAACTAGGACATCTTTGCCTAACATCCTTCCAATATGCCAGGAATCCCACGACGGCTATTAGAACATAGTCTGAACATAATCATAGGCTTCAAGCCCGTCAAACAGACTCTACACCATTTTTCCAAGCCCAAACAACAAGCTATGGGTGAAGAACTTGCCAAATTGCTAGAGGTCGGATTCATACGGGAAAATCAAGCACCACGAATGGCTGGCAAACCTGGTGATGATACTGAAGAAAGATAAATCCTGGCGGCCGTGCGTCGACTTTAAAGACCTTAATAAGGCTTGCCCTAAGGTCCCTTTCCCCTTACCACACATAGACCAGATTATTGATGCCACAGCTGGACACGATACATAGTGCTTCCTCGATGCTTATTCCGGATACCATGAGATCAAAATGAAGGAAACTGATCAAGCTGCAACTACATTCATCACCCCCTACGGGCCATTCTGCTTCAACCGATATACAACTACGTGAGTATGATATACAACTCAATCTGGACAAATGTGTCTTCGAAGTTCCTACTGGTAAACTACTTGGATTCATTATTTCCCTTAGAGGAATAGAAGCCAATCCGGCTAAGATCTGCGCCCTATTAGAACTTGCGATCCCTATAGAGCTAAAGCATGTCCAAAAGTTGGCGGGCTGCATGGCGGCATTAAGTCGCATTATTTCCTGCCTGGGTGAAAAAGCTTTACTGCTCTACAGGTTGCTGAAATGGACCAAGAATTTTGGGTGGACTGGTGAAGCATCGGTTGCGTTAGAGGAAATGAAAACACTGCTGGTAGGCAACCCCATACTCATAGTAGTAGGCGCCGGTTAACCAATGTTATTGTACGTATTGTCCACCAATCAAGTGGTTAGCGCAGTGCTCGTCGTCGAACGATAGGAGGAGGGTCACAAATTCCGGATACAAAATTCGGTTTACTATGTGTAAGAAGTGCTAACGGAATGCAAGTCCAGACACCCGCATTATCAGAAGATAGCCTATACAATGTTTATGGCATCATGGAAGCTCAGACACTACTTTCAAGAGTGTTCGGTCATGGTGGCATCTGAAGTAACCCTGAACGATATAATCAATAACAGGGACGCCACCGGCCGCATAGCCAAATGGGCCAGTGAACTCCTTCCTTTTGAACTCGCCTATAAGCCAGGACGAGCTATTAAATCTCAGGTGTTCGCACATTTCCTCGCCGAATGGACAAAGGTCGAGCTCCCCAGGGAATATAGTACATACTCATATTGGACGATGTACATTGACGGATCCAAAACATTGGCCAGACTCGGAGCTGAAGTTATTCTCACATCTCCCACAGGTGACAACGTCCAATACATGTTGCAAATCATGTATGCGGATTCCAACAACGCATCCGAAAATGAAGCTCTTTTGCATGGTCTTCGGATGGCAGCAATAATCGGCATACAATGGCTGGAGGTACGGGGAGATTCCAACCTAGCCACCTCTCAAATCAACGGCGAATTCGATGCCAAAAACCCAAAGAGGGCGACATACCGAAATGCATTCGTTAAAATATCTGCACGGTTCGAGCAGCTGGAATTCCATCATGTCGGTAGAGACAACAACCAAGCCTCTAACATACTGTCCCGCATGGGGGCCAAACGCGACCCTGTCCCAAAAACACCTTCCTTGAACGGCTCTTCAAGTCGTCGGTGGTTTGGTAGGATGACAATAAGGGTGCGGGATCCATCACCGCGGAAGAAGATGTTCCCCATATAAATGAACCAGATGAACAAATCATTGGCGGCTCCATAATGGACGAAAGGCCTTCGGCTCATGAGGTCATGGTAGTAATCGCACCATGGACCGAGCCATTCCTCGCTTACCTTCTTCGCCAAGAACTCGCCGACAATCAGAGAGAGGTGAGACGCATAATTCAGTGATCAAAGGCTTATAAAGTCCATGAGGGAGAGTTATATAAGAAAAGCACCACCGGAATACTCTAGCGTTGCATATCTAAGGAAGAAGGAAGGCAGCTCTTGGCCAAAGTACACGTAGAAATGGGTGGCCATCATGCCACAACAAGGCCCTTAGTAAGCAAGGCCTTTTGAGCTGGTTTCTTCTGGCCCACCGCTCGTGCGGACGCCGAGACACTTGCCCAGCAATGTGTGGGATGTCAACTATTTGCAAAGCAAAGCCATATGGCCCCAAGAGCGATTCGGACTATTCGTATTACGTGGCCTTTTGTGGTCTGGGGGCTACATATGGTCGAACCACTTAAAGGGGGGGACCAAGAAGAATAAATATATACTGGTCATGGTTGATAAAGTTCACCAAATGGATCCAAGCAAAACCTATCAAATCAACCAAGTTCAGATCAGTAGTCGACTTTATATCCAGTATGGTACACCATTACGGTGTCTTGCATAGTATAATAACGGACAATGGATCCAAGTTCACCTCCCAAGAGTTAAAATACTGGTGCGCAAATGGGCATCAAGCTCGATTACGTATCGGTGTATCACCCGTAGACCAATGGACTAGTCAAACGGGCCAACGGCCTCACCATGAGTGGTATTAAACCACGTCTGGTCCGGTCTCTTGATGAATCCGACTGCAATTGGGTAGAGGAGCTTGACTCCATTCTGTGGGTTCTGCTTACCACCCGAATCGATCAACGGGATACACACTGTTCTTTATGGTCTATGGGCCAGAAGTAGTCCTTCCATGTGATATTATTCCCGATGCACCAAGGGTGCACATGTATGAAGAAAAGGAGGCCTTGTTAGATCGGCAAGATTACTTGGATGCCTTAGAAGCAGAGCGCGACGTAGCTTGGGATCACTCTACTTTTTATGAATAGCAGGCCCGACGTTACCAGAGCAGGGAAGTCAGGCAAAGGCATATAATGTGGGCGAACTCGTCTTGCGACTCCCGGAGAAGCACAAGTATAAACTCAATCCCAAGTGGGATGGCCCCTTCATAATTGATGAAGTACTCATAGGAGGGGCTTATCGTCTTTGCAACCCGCCGGATAACCGCCTCGAACCAAACCCATGGAACTCAGCTCGTCTCTGGCGCTTTTACGGCTAGACCGGTGTCGTCATACTTTTTACCTTCCTTTTCCTTTTCTTTCTTTCCTTCCATATTTCTTTCCCTTCCACCTTGATTTAGCAGGATCGGATTTCTTTTCCCAAGTTTATGTTCAGCTAAACCGAGCTCGTGTTAAGTTTTTCGCCATACATCCTCAAATGTTAAACCCGAACAAAACATCTAGGGGCTTCTTCCCGAAGCCGATGATTACATATTCTAAGCATCTATTCACATTTATTGTGTATGCATGTTTACCTTGTCGGTTTTCAAGCCATTATATGCATCAATTAGAAGTAAAAAAAATCCAATCTGGGTTGCCTCGCTCCTGTGTTTACCCTCTACGTTCCCGATTGTTCGGCTAGAGTGTAAAGGGATCACCTCTGTGATTGTTAGAACCGGATCACCTAGATACGTACCTCGGACGGGTGAAGCCAAAATCTAGCTGTCTTTAGCAAAAAAATTGGTGTTATCAACATTACTTGGGCTTCTTTTCCTCAAAAAAGTCATTAGTTGCATACTAGAAGTATACGGTCTTACTATCTACGATTTACGTAGCAACCCAAAGGAAGGTACCAATAGACGTACTATTTTCTTTGGAAGATGTTTCTTATGCTAAGTAGTAATATAACATACCTCCTTGTGCATTTTCTATTTGTTCGCACCAAATGGCTAGATTGTCTGGTTCCGTGCAATAATACCCTCCTATAGAAGGATATTTGATAAGGAATACTCCCAAGATCTTAGCAAGGCAGGTCGAAGCCGATGACCGGTTATGACAAAGTTTACAGCACGAACGGAGCAATTTTTGATTTAAAGTACATAGTTACATAAAATCACATATCTGGCTGCTGGTCCAGATTGTCTATTAAGGCATCTAGGGTGCAATCTTCTTGCGAAAGACGAGCGACGGGTGTTGGATTTCGGGCTCCGCAAAACCCTTAAGATTCGAACACAGGGGCGTGCGCCAAGATCCTTTGCAGCCTCACCCGACCTAGCTCGCTACTCGATGAACGCAGCAAAGAACTCACACGATGACGAGGAAGAAGATGAACATGACAGTTTACCCAGGTTCGGGCTGCTATGAAGCGTAATACCCTACTCCTGCTTTGGTGGATTGCCTCTCGAGGAGGTGAGGTGGATGAACAAGTAAAGTGTTTCGGGGCCTCCTAAGGGCTCTCAGTGGTGTACGAAGCTCCGTGTGGTTTGCTGGTCGATGAGCGATGGATTCAGTCGATTGGGTCCAGATGGACTCGGATCTCCCACTACGAAGTAGGCTACCCTCTATATATAGTGGCGGCCCGGGTCCTCTTCCCTTATCGCAATGGCGGGAAGGGATCCCACAACGGCCAATTTTGAAAGGGGACACGGGTTCGTGCTCGCCGTACCCAAGGGCAGTCTTCGCCTGCAACGTAGCTGTCAACGCTGCAGAGACGGGCTCAGCGATGACGTCCGTCCTACAGAGCTGGTGGTTGCGATCTTGTTGCACCAGAGTGGAAACCTTTGGGGGGGGTGCTTTGGGAACCCGTGTACATCCTTGCTCCCTTTGAACCAAAGGGGAAACTGCGCCGCCTAGCACACTGGTGCTCGCCTATCCTTCCTTGCGTCATCTTTGACTCCTGAGGCCGGGCCTTGCATAGAGATCTCCGCCGCTCCGAAGGGGTCCTAAGGAGGCCCATCCTTCACGGGTCTTGTCGCTGTTCTTCGTCGCGAGGCAAGGGCCCTCGCGAGGGCCTTGTGTTGAGTGGGGCCTCGCCTGGTCCCATTTGGTCGATGAAGTGGGCCACGTCTTGGGCTGCAGGCACGCAGGTATGGGTACCTCCATTCCCAGAACATCGATAGTAGCCCCCGGGCCTAAGGCGCACCCGGGATGGCTTACAGGCGAAAACTCGAGGACTATCTGAAGTGTCGCAGGCCCCAAAACGCCTGTGGGCAAGGCTTGGCATGCATCGAACGACCAGGTGGCAATGCCTCCACTCCACGAGCCGTCCGGAAATGCTCCCGGTCAAACTGACACGACGTCCGAGCACTGCATTAGCCATCATTACCCTTCATTAAATGCTGCTACTGCTCCAGGCCATGCGGATGTGACCCTTGAGAGGGTCGTGTGCCCCTGGAACACGAGGGGGTGCCGGGCGGTCCTCTGCTATATATAAGCGGGCGAGGGAGAGAAAACCCTCACCCACATTTGCCTTCTCTGTCTCCACACCTCTCGAACCGTCCCCTTCTAGCAATGGTGCCGATGAGGAAGTTTTCTACTCTAGAGAAGGGGAAGGCTCCCGGGGATGGCCCTGCCGCCTTGGAGGGGCCGTGGTCGCCCCCGAAAATATGCTGTGGTATGGGGGGCTACTCCCGGCGAGCATAGTCGTGCTCCTACGCGGCGTGATGGCCGCGGGGGAACGCCGTCAGTCGCGGGCGGCCGCGGCGGTGAACACGGTGGCGGTCGAGGTGGGAGGTCGGCAAAGGCCACCTGGCCGCCACGCCTGTGGCTCCATTCGGCCAACTCGGCTCTTGAATTTGTGACGTGGGTGGACATGCCAGAAGCTGCCTGGTTCCAGCTTCTGAGTTGCTTCGCGAAGGCCCTGCCCGCTGGAGTGCCTGCCTCCCTATGGCTGTAGGCAGACGACTGCTGCAGTAGGGCATCCTGGGTGGAGGTCGAGGTCACTCCCAAAGGCTACGTGTACCAGAACCGCTGGTGACAATCGTTCGCCCACGCCCACGGCCTGAAGGGGAGGCGCATCTTCCACTTCAAGTATGACGGGGAGGCGATGCTCTTTGTCAATTTCTTCAGGGGTGAGGGGGAGCACCTGGGGTGTTGTCTCGAAGACCTCGGCCGCGGTGATCCTGGGGACGAGCTTGCCCTTCATGACGGGCACCGTGCCTCCACCAACAGCAACATCCCCTCCAAGGGGAGCCCAAGCGACACTAGCGACATCAACTATGGCACACCGCCATGCCGACGCGCTCGGGTCTCGGGGGGTAGTCCGCCACCGCGACACCATTCTCCCACTCGGGTGTTGTCACTATTCTTCCTCATAAGGCCAGTGCCCTCGCGAGGGCCTTGTATTGAGTGGGGCCTCGCCTGGTCCCATTTGGTCGATGAAGTGGGCCACATCTTGGGCCGTAGGTAGGCAGGTATGGGTACCTCCGTTCCCAGAATGCCGACAATAGCCCCTAGGCCCAAGGCGTGCCCGGGCTAGCTTACAGACGAAAAATCGAGGACGGTCTGAAGTGTCGCGGGCCCCCAAACGCCTGTGGGCAAGGCTTGGCACACATCAAACGACCAGGCGGCGACGCCTCCGCTCCCGGAGCCGTCTGGAAATGCTCCCGGTCAAACTAACACGACGTCCGAGCACTGCGCTGGCCTTCATTGCTCTTTAATAAATGTTGCTGTTGCTCCAGGCCACACGGATGTGACCCTTGAGAGGGTCGTGTGCCCTTGGAACACGAGGGGGTGCCGGGCAGTTCTCTGCTATATATAAGCGGGCGAGGGAGAGAAAACCCTCACCCACCCTTGCCTTCTGTGTCTCCACACCTCTCGAACCGTCCCCTTCTAGCAATGGCAAATATGAGGAAGTTTTCTTCTCTAGAAAAGGGGAAGGCTCCCGAGGATGGCCCTACCGCGGTCGCCCCTAAAAATATGTCGTGGTACGGGGGGATACTCCCGGCGAGCATAGTCGTGCTCCTACGTGCCGTGACGGCCGTGGGGGAACACCGTCCAACGCAGGCGGCTGTGGTGATGAACGCGGTGGTGGCCGAGGTGGGAGGTCGGCAAAGGCCACCCGGCCGCCACGCCTGCGGCTCCATTCGGCCGACTCGGATTTGGAATTTGTGACATGGGCGGACATGCCAGAAGCCGCCTGGTTCTAGCTTCCGAGCTGTTTCGCGAAGGCCCTACCCGCTAGAGTGCCTGCATCCCTATGGCTCCAGGCTGACGACTGCTCTAGCGGGGCGTCTTGGGTGGAGGTCGAGGTCACTACCAAAGGCTACGTGTACCTGCTCCGCGGGTGGCAACCGTTCGCCCGCGCCCATGGCCTGAAGGGGAGGCGCAACTTCCACTTCAAGTATGACGGGGAGGTGATGCTCTTTCTCAATTTCTCCGGGGGAGATGGGGAGTGCCTGGGGTGTTGTCTGGAAGACCTTGGCTACGGTGATCCTAGGGATGAGCTTGCCCTTCATGATGGGCACCGCGCCTCCAGCAACAGCAACACCCCCTCTGAGGGGAACCTGAGCGATAGCAGTGACATCAGCTATGGCACACCGTCATGCCGATGCGCTCGGGTCTCGGGGGGTAGTCCGCTGCCGCGGCACCGTTCTCCCGCTCCGGGGACATCCTCCCCGGCGCGCTTTCGCGAGGCTGTGAAGGAGGAAGAGTACACCGACTGAAAGTCGGTGGGTCGGTATAGGGCTCCTGAGGCGATAGCCCCCTTGCGGCTTCTCACCTGTAACACAAAAACTAAGGGGGGCCTGTTGGCGTGTAATGCATTCGGGCGCCAGCCCTTTTTATTAGTATCTTCTGCATTTCATCAACTAGAGTCGCCTCCCGATCGCAATTAGGGTACTTAGCTTGATTGGCCTGTGGTAGGCTTTCGGGTTGCGGGGGTGTGGCTGTGACGCCCGGAGGGTCAGTTCACCTAGTCGTCTTCTTATTCTTGCGATTGAGGTGAGTCGGGGGCTCTGACGACACCATGTGTCTGCAGGTCCCAGTCCCGCGCATTTCCCTATCATCGCGGGGTGCGACCATCTTACCCTGGACACTCCTCACGAGGCGGGCCCCCGACACTCCTGCTGCCGACCGGAAACCAAGGACGACTCCAGGGGGGTCGAGTAGCCTTATGACTGGTAACGCTCCTCAGGCGTGATGCTCAGGAGCCCCCTTGAACACTCAAGCATCTCTATGTCAGCAGGTCCTAGTCCCGCGCATTTCCCTACCATCGCGGGGTATGACCATCTTACCATGGACGTTCCTCACGAGGCGGGGCCATGGTACTCCCGATGCCGACCGGGAACCAAGGACGACACCAGGAAGTCGGGTGGCATTATGATCGGTTAGGCTCCTGAGGCGCGATGCTCAAGAGCCCCCTTAGATGCTCAAGCGGCCCCAAAAATTATGCTTCCTTCTTCAGGAAGGCTGGGCTTCTTGAGGCTTCCTGATGCTTCCAATTGTAGTCCAAGTAGCCCTGCGTTGACAGGTCCCAGTCCTGTGCATTTCCCCACCACATTAGGTATGACCAGAAGCCAATCACGCACTCCACAGGGCAGGGCCAGGATAGTCCCGATGCAACAGGAGGGGCGAGTTGCATTGCGACCGGTAAGGCTCCTAAGGCATGATGCTCAGGAGCCCCCTTAGACGCTCAAGCTGTCGCGAGAAAAAACTAAATTTTTGTTTCGTCCCCAAGATGGCGCGTCGGGCCGTCAATGGAACCTCTGGGCGAGTACGAGGCGACATGCTCCTACTAACCCACCTGCGAGTACCATGCGAGGATCTAGGCGCCAAGGCCTTGGCGAAGTGTAAGCACCATGCCCCCAGCCCCCGCTCACGGGGTACGAGGGAGAGGGGAGCAGGCGAATGCTTTACTTAGAGGAAGAAAACAACATAAGAAATGGCAATGAAAAGAAATCATTGACATTTTTGACTAAAACGCGATTTAGAAAGACCGCAGGTTTGATTTCATAAAGGTTGGCAAATCGAAACAAGAGAAACGCAAATAACGGCCGCGTTCGGCACTTGGATTGGCCTTCGTCTTCCCCAAGCGCTGAGCGTAGGGCATCCACATTGCATGGGCATAGCCATTGATGGGCAGTGTTGTCTTCTCCGCCAGCTCCGGGCTGTGGCTGCCACATTGCATGGGAGGGACCCCTCCGCATCCACAGGTTGCCCCGGGCGTGTACAACCCACTCATTATTACTTGAGAGTGTCACAGGTAGAACTTCCGGAGGTACTGGAGGTTCCAGGCATTCTAGATGGGGACCCCGTCCTGAGTCTCCACGTGCCCAGCGCCTGGCCTAGAGACATGAGCGTCCTTGAACAGGCCCTCCCACATGGGCGAGAGGTTGTGCAAGCCCTCCCTGGAGAGAACCCACCTCAAGACGAGATCACCGACTTCGAGGGTGTTGGAGAGGATGTTGCGGCAGTGGTAGCGCCGTAAGGCTTGCTGATACCGCGCAGCTCGGAATGAGGCCCGAGGACGCGCCTCCTCTCCGAGCACGAGGTTTGTTCCCCGTGCAGTCTCCTAATGCTCCTCGCCAAACGCCAAGACCCACGTGGATCAGTGCTTGATCTCACGGGGAAGGACTCCTTCGGCTCCGTAGACAAGGAAGAACGGGGTTTCGCCGGTGGGCTTAGTTGCAGTGGTGCGGATGGACCACATCACCGACTGAAGCTCATCGACCCAACCTCTGCCGCAAGCTTCAAGCTTCTTATTGAAGCTTCTTTCCTTGAGGCCTCGTAGGACGTCCGCATTGGCATGCTCCGAATGGCGGTTGCTCCGTGGGTGGGCCACCGAAGCATAACATATCTGTGTTCCAAGGTTAGCACAATAAGTCTTGAAGTGGTGGCATATAAATTGCGAACCGTTGTTAGTGATGATGACTCATGAGGCCCTTGATGAACTTGACGGCCATCCCGAACGGGATGGTGCGCACGGGTTCCACCTTCGTCCACTTGGTGAACTTGTCGATGGTGACGTAGAGGTAGCGGTACCCGCCCGCTCCTCGCGGGAAGGGCCCCAATATGTCCAACCCCCAGACCGCAAAGGGCCAGGAGAGTGGAATGGTTTGGAGGCCTCGAAGGACCGATCCAGCTCGATGGCATCGTCGAGCGCTAGGGGCCAATAGAAGCCTGATCGGAATGCCTTCCCTACAAGCGTGCACGAGGAAGGGTGATGCCCGCAGTCTACTGCGTGGATGTCGGTCAGTAGTTCGCCCCCTTGCTCGATGGAAATACACCGCAGCACAACATTGTTCGGGCGCCTGTGGTACAAATCACCGTCCTTCTAGTAGTAGGATGTGGCTTGTCGGGCCTCACGCTTCGCGTCCTCCTCCTTCTCCAGTAGCGTGCCATGGAGCAGGTACGCCCTGAATTCTTGCATCCGGTTGTCGGCCTGGTGCTCCAATTCCAGGAGCAGCCGAGCCCCGAGGCCTGGCCAAAGTCCGGAGCCCCTGAGGGCGGAGGTGGGGGAAGCTCCTCACTCCGAGCCGCCAGGCCTTCGGTAGGCGGGGTCGCGGAGTGCTTGAAGAGTCGCTCCTCGAAGACGCCTGGCTCCTGAGGTTCGCGACGCAAAGCTCTCTAGGTGATGTCATCCTCCTCCTTGTTTGCACCATGCGGGATGTGCTGCAGCTCCAAGCCCTGAAAATGATTATCGATTTTACATACCTCTTCAAGATACCTCCATGTGCTCGTCCTTGGATGTGTACTCTTTGTTGGAGAAGTTGACGAGGAGCCAGGAGTCGCCCATGATGTTGAGGCACCCAACCCCTAAGGCCGCCGCCGCCTTGAGCCCTGCGATGAGGCCTTTGTACTCTGCAATGTTGTTGGCGATCGTCTCCCCATGCTGGAAGCAGAGCTGCATAGCGTAACTGAGCATGTCTCCTGTCCGGGAAGTGAGCACGACCCCAGCTCCCACTCCCTTGCGTACGAAGGATCTGTCGAAACGGATGGTCAATCTTTCCGGTGCTTCATCACTGGGAGCGAGGGACTGGCTCCCTTTCAACCCCCGATCCGGCGCGTCCGTACATTCCGCCACGAAGTCCGCTAGGGGTGCTCCCTTAATGACCCTTGTCGTGCTAAACTCTATGTTGAAGCCCTGCAGTTCAATGTTCCATTCGGCAAACGCTCCTCTGCATTGGGGCTGTGTAGGATCATCTCCAAAGGGTAAGCAGAGATGACCTTGATTGGATGCCCCTAGAACTAGTGGTGCGGTTTTCTTCAAGCGACAAGGAGCGCTAAGAGAAGCTTCTGTAGCATGGAATAATGTGAAAGCGCGTCCCGCAGCATCGTGCTGACGTAGTACACTAGGTGTTCGACGAGGGCGAGGCCTCCTGAGGCGTCCTGCCCCACGATGGGCTCAGGAGGCTTGGGCGCCTCGTGGTCGGTGGAAGAAGCCAGGGCCTCAGGAGTGTTGGGAGCTTCTTGGCCCGTCTGCGCAACTTGGGCTTCGGGTTTCCCAACTTGAGAAGGAGCTGACTCTTGTTGATCATGGGAGCCCCCTCGCTCCACGTGTGGGGGCCCACCGGAGCCCTTCGATGTGTTACGTGCGCTGGCTTTCTCCTCCCTAATTGGCACCAATGCGGCAATGAAAGAGTGGGGGTGGTGGCCACGTATAGCAACAAGGTTTCCAGTGGGTGAGGCGCTACCATCACCGGTGGTCATGAGGTATCGCTTGAGTTCCTCGAAGGCTGCGTCGGCCTCTGGGGTCCATTCAAAAGGGCCCTTGCTTTTCATGATCTTAAAGAAAGGCAAGGGACGCTCGTCGAGCTTGGAGATGAAACACCCCAAGGAGGTCACACACCCTGCCAAGTTTTGAATTTCCTTGAGGGTTTGGGGCGCGCCCATCTTGTTTATGGCCTTGATCTTCTCCGGGTTCGCCTTGATTCCTCGGTGTGACACCAGGAAACCAGGCAACTTGCCCGAGGGGACCCCGAAGACGGACTTTTAGGGGTTGAGCTTCAAATTTACCTCCCTTAGGCTGGCGAATGTCTCCTCCAAGTACTCGACCAAGGTCTTTGATGCCCTGGACTTGACTACAATGTCGTCGATGTAGGCTTCTGCATTCCTCCCGAGCTGTGTCCCCAGGGCGATGTGCATCAGTCGTTGGACAGTTGCCCCAGCGTTTCGCAGCCCAAAAGGCATGCACATGTAGAAGAATACCCCACACATGGCGAGGAAGGACATCTTCTCCACGTCCTTTGCCGCCAACTTGATCTGGTGGTAACCCGAGTAGGCATCCAGGAAGCATAGGAGATCGCACTCCGCGGTCGAGTCCATGATCCGGTCGATGCATGGCAGTGGGAACGGAACCCGGCGGCAAGCCTTGTAGAGGTTCATGAAGTCAACACACATACGCTGCTTCCCGCACTTCTTTGGGACAACCACTGGGTTGGCCACCCACTCTGGGTAACGCACCTCCAGGATGACCCTTGCCTCCTTCATCTGGCCGACCTCCTGAGTGATGAATGTCTGCTTCTCTGGAGCCTGCCTCCTAGCCTTTTGTTTCATCGGGTGCATAAGGTGGTGCTCGATTACGTCCCTTGGGACCCCCACCAAGTCGGAGGCGCTCCATGCAAACGCGTCTTTGTTCGCCCTAAGGAAGGTCACCAACACCTCCTCTTGGTCTTGATGCAAGTCGGTGGCGATGGTGAAAGTAGGGCCTGAGTTTTCCTTGTCCACCAGTACTTGCTTCATTTCCGCCTGGTTCTTGGAGAATAGTTGCTTCTTCTTTACGGGAGCGACATTAGGGATGCCCCAGGGGTTCTCTGCGCCCCAAGCCGCAGCCCTGACGCTGGTGCGCGCCGCAGCCGTTGTCTTGTAGGAGAGCTTGAGTGTGTGGGACGTGTCTTTGATATCCCCCACGGTGGTGAGGACGCCGCCGCTCCCGGGCATCTTGACGATGTTGTATCCCGGGTGCGTTGCCGCCATGAACTGAGCGAGGGCGGGGTATCCGAGTATCGCGTTGTACAGGAGGTGGATGTGAGCAACATCAAAGTCGACCTGCTCAGTGCGGAAGTTGGAGAGGGTGCCGAAGGTGACGAGGAGGCAAACTCGCCCCATGGGAACGACAGACCCGACCACCACCCCAAAGAAGGGCCTTGAAGGTGCGATCTGCTCGAGGGGTAACAGCAGGGCGTCAAACGCCTCCACGGAGATGATGTTGAGGCCGGCGCCACTGTCAATGAGCGTCCTGGAGATGGCCACGCCGCGTATGGTCAACGTGCACAACATGGGAAGTTCCCCAGCAGCCGACGTGGCCTTGGTGTGGTCGTCGAGGCCGAAGGTGATGTCGATTTCTAGCCATGTGCGATGCTATGTGGGCTCGGGACATGGCTGAACCACTCCCACATGGTGGAGGAAGCGCTTGACATGACGGCCGGAGGGTAGTGCCTACGACCCTCCGAGGATGCAAGTGACCGCGAGGGCGGCCCTGCGCGCCCAAACACCATCTTGCGCCGGGAACAGGGGTCGTCGGGGATCATACCTGCCATGGAGTTGCTGGGTCGGGACGTGGCCTTCACCGCAGGCGGGGAACTTCGACACGCCCCCTACCTCGCGGGCCAAATGTCAGGGCGTGTGCGAAGATCCTCTGCAACCTCGCCTGACCTAGCTCGCTACTCGATGAACACATCGAAGAACTCGCATGATGACGAGGAAGAAGATCAACACGATAGTTTAGCCAGGTTCGGGCCGTTGTGAAGCGTAATACCCTACTCCTACTTTGGTGGATTGCCTCTGAGGAGGTGAGGTAGATGCACAAGTACAGTGTTTCGGGGTCTCCTAAGGTCTCTCAGCTGTGTTCGAGGATCCTTGCGATTTGGTGGTCGATGAGCGATGGAGTCGGTCGATAGGTTTCGGATGGAATCGGATCCCCCACTACGAAGCAGCCTACTGTAGGATCACTAGAAGAGTGTCTAGAGGGGGTGAATAGACTACTAGTAGTATGAGTGGGGAACTGTTCTGAGTTCTTCTCTTGCGAGTGAATGGTGGTGGAGCGGTATATATAGGCATCTCCAAAAATCCAACCGTTACACACAAAATGACCAACTGGGTCACACCGGTGTGTTAATCTCGGTGGTACGGAAGTGACCAAAAGGTGGCAACTTTTGAATCTCGGTGATACCGATATGGGAAACTCGGTTGCACCGATAAGGTGACCAATGGTCATATTGCCCAATCTCGGTGACGCCGATCCAACAATCTCAGTGGGACCGATATTGTGAATTTGCGTAATAGAAAGTTGGCAAACTAAACTCGGTGGGACCATAGAAGAATCGGTTGCATCGTAGTGGCTAGGGTTTGGCTGAGTCTTTCTAGGTTCTAGAATCAGTGGCACCGAGTGGAAAGTGTTGGTTGCATCATTTTTGAGTGTTTGGCTTTGGAAAGACTTTTGTGGAAGAGTTTCTGGGTGTATGTGGTGACTACCACTTGTGCACATATGAGCATTTTGTTCACCAACAAAACCTTACCCCCTCTTAATAGTATTCGCTTTCCTATGGACTCAAATTGATTTATCACAAATGATAAAATGTGGATTCGTTTGCTTGAGGTTTGCCAATCTATATCCTTGCATCTTGGGGTATTCCACAATCCTTATGCCAACCCATCATTGAAGTTTTCCTCTAACATACTCGGTGGAAACATTAGTTCAATGGCATATATGTTGTTATTAATTACCAAAACCGCCAAGGGAGCAAATGTGCTTTCATCATCGTAATCACCATCATAGTCAGTGTCCTACTCAACGATAGTAGTAGCAGTAGCCACACAATCCGTGGTAGTGGCAATGACACCAGAATTTTGGCCTTGCTCGAGAGGCACGTGTTGTACTTGTCCCACAAAATTGTTGGAGATATGCCCTAGAGGAAATCATGTATGATGATATTTCCTGTGTGTTTAATAATAAACATAGTCCTTGGACATTATCAATGATGTGTATTAACAGGTGCATAACTTGTTTGTGAGACTATGCATTGTATGATAACTGTCCTAAATGGTCCATAGTCGAAAGGGTTGTGTGGACACACCTCCAGTTAAACTAGAATATGAGACGGTGGGTGGTCCGGACACACTGACCATGTAGCATTGGTGCTAGCCAGATAATATGGACTCAGAAAGATCTGGTCAGATTCGACGTAGTCGGATCCGAGTCGAGATAATGTCTGAGTTGGATAGACCCCACTATGAGACGCAACGATAGGTCATTTGTGAGTCTCTAGTACAACATGTACTCGGGATGGTGATAGACCTGCTTTGTGCTGAGAAGATGTTACTCTATAACTGGGTAGTTATAAAGGTAGGTTTTGGGCTTGTTCGAACCCATGCTGCGAGACATGGTTGAACAAGATGGGATTTGCCCCTCCGATCAGGACAGATATACTTTGGGCCCCTCGAGTGATCTGACCTAGATATGCATGGCCATGCGATGAGGATTATGAGATAATCCAAAGTGTTGGTCAGATTCACCGGCACAAGAAAAAGATCATGCTGCAACAAGGATGCCCATGTCGCCTTGAGCATGACAACATACATCATGTGGCAAAGGGAACATAAGTGTGAATTACAAGTTTGCCTAACCAGATGCATCGGACACTTGGAGTCGGCACGCTCTAGGGGCCGCGATCGACTAGTCGAGCCGGATGTGATCACACTCGCGACCTAAGGGGTTGGGCGCTTAAGGGAATGAACTTATGGGCTTTAGTATATGTCCTAGGACCAAGTATTGAGCCCATGATAGATGCCTATATATAGTGGAGGTGTGGCACACCCATTCGGTTGATCTCTTTGGAATCATCATTAGGGCTTTGCATGTGTTGTAATTACCCACTGTCGGCATTCTGGGAACGGGGTTACCTAGACTTGCTTACGTGCGGCCCAGAGGGTGGCTCACTTCGACAACCAAGTACGGCCCAGCGCGGCCACCACTCAAGACAAGGCCCTCACAAGAGCCCCGAGCTCGCAAAGGAAACATCACCAAGACCCACCAAGGGATAGGCCTCTCCAGGGCCCTCCGAAGCGGCAGAGGACTCTATGCAACGCCTGGCCTCGAGAGGCAAGGGATGATGCAAAACGGGCCAGGCTAGCACCAGCATGCCAGACGGGATAGATTCCCCTTTGGTGCAAAGACCGCAAAGACGTACGCAGGTTCCCAAAGCACCACCCAAAGGTTTCCATTCCGATGTAACAAGACCAAGACCACGAGACCTGCTGGACGGATGTCATTGTCGAGCCCACCACTGCATCACTAACAACAACTTTGTAGGAAAAGACTACCTTTAGTCAGGTTAAACATGTACCCCTTCTCCCCCTTCGAATTTGGCCATTGTGGGATTCCTTCCCGCCATAGCGATAAGGGAAGAGGACCCGGGCCACTATAAATAGAGGCTAGGCTACTCCATAGAGTGGGGAAGACCACTGACGAAACAAGACCACTAGAACACCCTCGTGAGGAAACTCACCACTGTATTAGTTCATCCACAAAACCTCCTTGTGAGGTAATCCATCAAAGTAGGAGCACGGTTTTACGCTCCGCAGCGGCCCAAATCTAGGTAAATCGTCGGGTTCCATCTTCTTCCTCGTCATCGTGCGAGTTATTCGAACTAGGCTACCAGGTTGTGATATTGGAGTGGTGAGGCTGTTGGGGATCCTCGAACACGCCCCTGTGTTCGAACTATCTTGAGTTTTGCGGAGCCCGAAATTCGACATTTGGCGCGCCAGGTAGGGGGTGTGTCGAAGTCTCCAGCAAGCTCCGCTTCCTTTTCACCCTGCCGTGTCGATGGCCAACGCCTAGCAAGCTCCCTTCGGCCCTAGTGGATCCGCCTTCACTAACCACGCCGCTGCCGTCCAAGACCCGTGCCCCGGCAGCGCGACGCTCAGCGGTCAGTATTGGGCCACCAGCATCATTTCCACCACTATCGCTGCTCATGTCGGCCAGGCGCGCGACGGACGGGTGGCACCCACGGGATCGATATCGGACTGTACCCATGTGGGAGATCTCAATGTGCATGACACACTACTAATGGCGAGCGAGATGCTTTGCCACCGCCCGACGCACGGGGATTCGACGCCTGGGCTGACCACATCATTGAGTTGGTCACCGTTGTGAGGAGGGCCAGGTTTCCGCACCTCCCTTCGCCCGCCGACGGCGTTAGGCGTTGGGGGCACATTCGGCGTGCTCGTCGCCTTGTTCGCGGACAACTTGCCCCCTTCGACCCTAGGTGAGCCCAGGTAGGGCCTGCCGCACGCCATGCTCCTTCTCCTCCGGATCACGGTGACCGGATATGGGGCGCCGCCCGGCCGCATTGGCGGAGCCTTCGAAGAAAGTGATGGGATACCGCGCACGCGCCTTAACATGGACTCTCATACCCAAGTGGATAGTCGACAATCTGGTTCATACATGCGGGAGCACACCAACCGGCGTAGGGAGCAGGCGGCTCAGGCGTCTGGGCAGGCAAGGAACCGCAAGGAAGGCGCATTGGATAACCAGGGAGGCAACCCATGCCAAGACACACGTGGTCAACCCCACGGCGGCAGCAAAGGTTAGAAACTTAGAGGAGAGGCTCACAGCAGGAGGGTCTGCGTGTTGGGCACCCACGGCAGTGTCGTGTTGCCACCTGGTGAGGCCGTCCCTGGTGCGCACAGAGACAGTGTAGGAGGGTAACAAGGCCTTTACGTAGAGGCCTATGTTCCAAGATATGTCATACCTACAGATGATGCGATGGATCAAACGCCCCCCTCAGGCGCCAACATCCTCCCGGAGTAGGGAGGTGTCCTGGATGTCCTACCGAAGCCGACCAGGTTGATGCAAGCGAGAGAGTGGAGGGCATCCTGGATGCGCTTGTGCGCGCCATAGACGCCACCCTCGCGAGCAAGCAACACACAGCCAAACCTCCAAGGGCATCAGTTTAGGAGGGGCGACAAGATGCGAGCAGCGCGGTCCGTCCGCAGCAATAGGAGTGCCGATGCAGCCTCGGGGGCAGGGCCTTACGAGGTCCTCGCGCCAAGGTCTGGTCGGTGCCTCGACACCTCACGAGGTGGATTCATCGACGCAACACCTCTATAGCTACGTCGGGTGCAATGTGCTCATGTTTGGGTCGCGATAGCGCAATCCCACAGCTATGCTGGGAACAATGCATTTGGGTTTGGGCTATAGGGGCGCGTAACCAAGCAAAAATGCACTGGATGTCTCTTAACAGAGTTGGGAGCACCCGGGCCATGCGCTTGGGGGCTTGACCAGGTATCTTCGGCGGTGACACTCTCACGTAATAATGAGTGGGTTATATACACCTAGAGCCCCCCGAGGACGTGGAGCGGTTCCATCCCACTCCCAAGTGGAAGCCCCATGCTCCGTGCTGGCAGACAATACTGTCCTCCAATTAATATGCCCATGCAAGGATGCCCTACGCTCGATGCTAGGAGAAGACGAAGACAAAGACTAGCCTAGGTGCCAGACGTGGCAGTTGCTTGCTTCTTTTTTGGTGTTCACATTGCCACTCCTTGAAAAGAAATTTGAAGATTTCGGAACTCTATTTGAAAAAGGGTCGGGCATTTTTATCTCATCGCAATTCCCTCTTTTCTCACTTTGGAGTCTCTTTCTTTGAATTGGCACCATAAAAAGGCCCACGCACTTTGTCCCTCCCAGGGGCGCCTCAGAGCAGGCCGACAAGAACCTGTTGCCTCAGAAACATACATCTTTTGGCGGTCAACTCCCACTCAAGACTCCGACCGCGGCTCAACTCGACAGCATGGAGCCTCGGGAGGCTCGGGAGCCTCCCGAGGTAGTGTCCGTCTGAACGGTATGGGAGTCGCTCGAGCGTCCAGGGGGCTCCTAAGCAACGCGCCTCAGGAGCCTCAGGAGCCTTACCAGTCATATAGCCCCTCGCCCCATTGGACTCGTCCTGGTGATCCTGACGCCCCAACGGTGGTCGAGGCCTTGCCCCTTGGTCCCGTCCTAGTGATTTGGACGCCCCAACGATGGTCGAGGAATGCGCAGGACTGGGTCCTACCTACTTACAATGCTGCTTGAGCTTTAAGGGGGGTTCCTGAGCAACACGCCCCGGGAACCTCACTGATCACGTGGCTCCGCTCCCCTTCGTCTTGCCTTGGTGATCTGGATGCCCCAGCGATCGACGAGGCCTCGCCCCTTTGGTCTCGTCCTAGTGATCTGGATGCCCCAATGGCGGTCGAGGCCTGCTCGGGATCAGGTCCCGCAGACGCAGAGTGCCAAAAGGGTCCCCAAACCATTCTATAAACAAGGAAGAAGTTGTCACATCCCTAGTTTTATATTTTCTTGTCGTTGCATATTCATGCATGCATTGTTAAATTCAAATGAATTTGAATTGGGGAATTGTCAAGCCTTAGAAATATATTTTTCAAAACAAGCAAGATAAAAATTGCTTCAAATCAGTCCAAGAAAATGTTCCTAATATCCTGTGAAAATATTGGGATGATGTAAAATTGCCAACCAATATTTTGGAATCACAGAAACATTATATATTGGACAATTGACTTAATCCAAATAATATTTGTATTGGAGTTATATTTCCTGTATACAAAATATAAGTCCAATTAATGTGAAACCTTATGTGTGGCATTGGTTAATTCCACTTGGTCCACATAATTAGTTTCAGGTTTTTATAAAATGCTATGGTATTTTTCTCCAAACCAAAACATATTGAATTAATAAAAAACATAAAACAAAATAAAAGAGAGAAAGAGAGAGTTACCTGACTTACTTGGCAGCCCACCGGAGTCGGCCCAGCTGTGGGGACCCCGACTCATAAGTCGAGATCACCGAATGCACATCTACAGTGATCCCAGAGACCAATGCTCACTGAACACACGTAAGATGAATAACAAGAGTCTTCCATCCACGCTTAACGTCTTACACAAATAATGACCACGAAGGTCTTCGTCTTACATAGATAGGGCCACACGGGCCAAACATTTAAAATAGAACAAGCAGTGGAAATCTTGGTCGAAAGCATGAACCCATGACATCTGCCTTAACCTACATGCATTCTGACGGGGAAGCGTCCTAGTTCGCATGTTCGTCTCCAATGAACTCTTCAACATACTCCTGTTCTTCCATGCCAAGCCAATTAAATAACTGGTGGCAAGCCAATGAGTACCTTGAATGTACTCGCAAGCAACCCAAGTTGTGGAACAAGGTAACAATGATGCATGATATAGCACTAAGTAGGTAAGTTTGTGGAAAGCTAATTTTGTATGCAAATGACATGATCAAGTAACTAGTAAGCATGCATCAACAGTTAACAGATGTCCGTGTGAACAAGTTACAGACATCACCATAAGTAGGGGTAGAACATCTCATGTTCATTCATCATGCTAAGCCATCGAACTTAGTTTAATTCCCTCGCTAAGTCATCGGACTCAGCTCATGTGACCTCTTTTCACCATCACATCCATACTCACACTAAGTTTCACGAAAACATCCGGACATAGCTTAAGAAGGACCTCCAACTGTCCATGACCATGGACACGGCTATGCGAATAGTTTTACACTCTGCAGAGGTTGCACACTTTACCTACAAGACTCGGGAACTTCCGTGTCATCCACGACTCGTGGTATATAACATACCCGAGGTAAGCACCTGAACAATGCCTTTCCCCAGGCGATACTAAACAAAGAGTCCACTCGATGGGTACCCAGCCCTCATGAAGTACCTCACAAGAGCCTCGCTCTAAACCATACTATCCATGAGGGGACCAACAGTGTGCCCAGTGCCTGTGAAGACAGCGCATGATCGCACATACTGGTATGAACCCGTATCGAGAGTGACCACGCCACTCCCGCCACTAGTAATGCAGGCTCCTTGCCAACACCAACCAAGGTAATCAACAAAGACCCGTCCCATAAGGGGTATTGTGGTTGCGCATGTAAGGTTGGGACGGTCAGTAGACCTTAAATCTAATCCGCTTGCGAAAACACATACTCATCTTGCCCCGACACACCACTTCTTTCTCAAGTGGCCACCCATCTTCTCATCATCTCCCTCGGGCATTAGTGGCACCCGACGGGGTTTTCGGAAAGTCTTTGAAATCATCACTTTCTTGCCATCAATATGCATAAGTCCCATCCCATTTGCGTAGCATCTAGTAGCAACCTAACTACTCCCACCTGCACAACCCTCATAAGGTGGTAGGGTCATGCATGATGCAAGTCTCAAAAGTAAGAGTAATGGAGGTATCCCACCAAAAGGGGAACACCACATCACATGATCAAATATAATGAAAGTAAAGTGCTATACGATATGCAATAAAAGGGTTTCTCATCATGGTTAAAGGGCTGCTTACCTTACTCAACAAAGTCTCCGGGGTCTTCGAAGTCTTCGGGTCCAACTTCTTCGTCAACCGCGCAATATATCGTCGCGAAATAAAGCGATACAAATAAGCAATCACACAAAATAGAGCACTCAATCTACTACCAAAAATGTTAACCTACTCTGATAAATACTAAATGTCATACTAAAAATATTCTCCTAGGGTTTTGTTGTGAAAAAGATTTTGGAAATAAAATAACAGAGGCAAAAAGGTGCCGATATATAGGTTTTAAAATAAAACAGTACTAAAAATAGTTTCAAACATTTTTATAAATGGAAATATTAAATTCTAGGGATTATTTTAGGAATTTAGGTGAAAAAATAATTGGCATTGGATAAATATATAAGTCTCTGGGATTTTTGCAAAGTCCAAAGAAAACAGAAAAAGAAAAAGAAAGAAAAAGGCCGCTGGGACCTGGGCCAGAGGCGGCCGGAGGCTGGGCCGGCACAGCTGGCCAGCCAGCCGGCCTTGCACGCGGTCAGGTTCAAACCTGACGCACGGGGCCCAGTCGTCAGCGACACGAGGGGGAAGGGAGAGAGCATGGGAGGGAGGAAGAGAGGCCGACAGGTGGTCCCCACCTGTCAGGTCCTTCTCCGACCTCAGGACAGGGAGAGGGGAGACCTCATCGGTGGCGAGGGGAGGCGCGGCGAGGGGAAGTGATGACGGGAATGGTCTCGGGGAGGAGCCGCTGTTCCAGGGGGGTCGAAGGGAGGCCGGCGGTGGCCGAAGTTGCCGGCGGCGAGCACCCATGGCGGAGGTGGCTTCGGGAGGTGGTCGGTGGGGCCGTTTCAGGCTGCAAAGAGGACAAGGAGGAGGAGGAAACGTGTCAGCGTGGCGAGGGAGGACCAGCCGGAGAAGAAAGAGGGTCGGAGGACGCCGTTACCAAGAGATCGACGGTGGCGATGCTGCGGCGATCTCCGGTCGATCCCGAGCGTTTAAAGCATGGGGAGGAGTAGGGGCTTTGCGGGCGGTCAATAGAGGAGGAAAGGGGGGCAAGAGAAGGGTGAGAGCTGGGGGAGGCCCTATTTATAGGGGGAAACCAGTCCACCACACTGCGGTGCGCTGGCGAGGGCGAGACTGGCGCCACAGGTCATGGGGGGCTCCGGCTTGTGTCTAGGGAGTTTGTGGGTGCGGGCTAGCACCAGGGAAAGGGAGAGAGAGAGCAGGGGAGGGGTCTGGTGCCCGTGCGTGTGAGCCCGCGCGTTGGCCAGCTTGGGCGGCGTTGGGCATGCGCGAGAGGGGCCGGAGGAAGGAGAGAGAGGAGGGGGCCGGCCATGTAGCGTGTTGCGGACGCCGAGGGGGACAGGGGGGACAAGGTGGGGTGGCCCGAGGCTGTTGGGGACGCCCATTGGCCAGCGGCTACAGTGCGGGTGCACACTATAGCGCACTCTAGAGCGCAAGCTCTACATGCCAGGGCGTCTCCTTTGCACAATGGGCGCGTCCACTAGTGTCCTGAGGATCTAGGGGTTTTAGCAATGGGGAATAGGGCATGGGATTCTCTGGTGATGCCTTAGGAGAGAAGGGAAGCTAAGAGAGAGGGAGAAAGTTTCTCTCGAGAGGTGTATAATGAGGTTTTTACCCCACTTACCCATGGAGCTTTGGCTAGGAAGATTTACTAGAGGTAGCTAGTAACTCAGAGGGGTTGTGGTAAAAAGTTGGGGGCAAGGGAAAAGAGAAGAGGGTGAAAATGGGGGTTTTACAAAATCACCAAAATGTGTTTTATGGTGTTTTGGGCAAGAATATGTGTCCACCTTACTAAGATATTTACAGGGTCAAATATTAGGTAGAAATGAGAGGATTCACCAAGTTTGAGCTCAAGAGGAAAATGTTGACAATGGAAATTTGATAAACCCTAGAATTTAGCAGAATCAGATTTCCATAGATCCAATGATGCTAGGCTTTTACCCTTGATGCACCACTTAGTGTATCATCACTATTTGGCCATCAGAGCTTGCTCACAAAGTTTGAGGCCAAGGGGAGACACTTCACAATGTAAAGCTGCTCAAATTTGATTCTGGACAGGAATGGTTTTGGGATGGTTTGATGAACCAAACCAACTTGGATTGAGATGAAACTTTGCAAGATCATCACCTATGATAGTAATGACTTGCTGGAATTTTCCTGGAATTTATTGAGAATATTTCTTATAGAAATATTCCAAAAGCTTGATCTCAACACAAAGGGTTTTGAGGTGATTTGCCTATGATCTGATCATGCCCTTGTGTTGAAACTCATATATATGGAAAAATATATGTCCACTGAGTTTCTCTAAATTTTCTTAAATATTTTCAAAGCATTTAAATAATTTTTCACAAGGAAAAACCAGTTCAGACCTTACTAAAAATCCTTTAAATAGAATATGAAATAAACTTTAAAAATAATATTTGGTGGTTTTGGGAAGTCATGTATATAGTACGTTTGAAATAAAGCCTTTGGGAAAGAAGGGTCCACCTGATTTTAGGACTTGAAGTGCAAACCTTATTTCAGGGGGTTTTGGAAAGTTAAATTAAATAAATCATTTTTAGTTAATTTTTTTTGATAAAAATAGTTTTGGGAACTATTCACCTGGCATGATCATTGGGAAAGAGGTTTGGAAAAAGGAAGATGAATATGAAGTGGAATAGAACCTAGTAGTGCCAAATAACACAATCAACAAACAAGCAAACAATATAGCAAGCAAGCACAAGCACATGGGAAAAAAATAGTTGGCTCCTAATTTTATAAACCCAAACATATCAATGTGCTACAAACAGGGGTGTGACACTAGCCAAGCTCCTCCCTTGTCGTCTCCCACCTCTCGCCAGTAGGTAGAGCGTGTGGACGTCGTTCATGTGCACGCGCCATGGTCACCTCCTGCTTGCAGGTAGGTCCTCTAGGCGAGGGGATAAGCCCCGAGAGATGTCCATATCGAGCCCCCTACCCATTTCTATCCCACTCGTCTCTCTCTCGATCTCCCCACCGCTGCCGAGAACGGCCGCCGCCGTCGCACGCAGCCATCATAGCCACTGGCTCTACATTGCCCTGCCTTGCTACTCGCAAGCTCCGCCACGACCCTCACATGGTCTCCATCGAGCCACGTAGCGCTAGAAGGACTTGAACACCCTTGAGCCACCGTTTTCTTCCTCATCCTCGACCGGACGCTGGTCGTCTATTCGCGCCATCTTGTGGCGCCCCCGGCCTCTCCAGCAGCACCAGATGCCCCGAGGTGAGCCACTTATGTGCCTCCCCCTCTCCCCATGGTCCCTCCTGTCCTCCAGCTGCTGCCCTACCATGAGGCCGAGCCCCTCGCCGTCGACGATGGCATGGCCATGGACAGAGCCTCCACGGCTCGCGCCCGAGCATCTCTATGAGCTCCTAAAGCTTCTGTGAAGCCGCCCAGCCGTTCGCCTTGCTCGCTCATGCCCCGGAGGGCTGCAGCGCCCGATGCCCGATTGCCAACCGCTGCAAATGAGCTCGCCTCCATCACTGGAGGCCATCTCCGGTGGAGCTGACGTTCCCATCGGATACACGCGAGCCCTAGCTGCCCATAGGTGCCTTCCGCCGCCCAAATTGTTGCCGGAGGAGGATTTCCGGCGACCCCCGCCGTCTTGGCTCGCCACCGACGACTTAACCCCGACTAACCACCAGATTAGCCTAGGTTAATTAGCTCCCGGAGTCACTGGCAAGTGGGCCCAGGGTCCTGTTAATTAGCTAGGTCACTGACTAGTGGGTCCCACTAGTCAGGTTTGACCTTGGACAGCCCTGTTGACCTGCTGGCATCATCCTAACATTAGGCTAATGAAGTAAAGCTTTTTTTGGAAATTTAAATAAATCTAAATTATTTATTTATTTTCAAAAAATGCTTAAAACATAAAAAATCATAGAAAAAATCTGTAACTCAGATGAAAATAAATTATATATGAAAAATGATCAGAAAAATCCAATGAATCCTTTTATGCCATGTTCATGCATGTTTGAGAAAGTTAACATGACCAAGTAGGAAATTTCATGATTACAATAATTTAATAAATAGTGTTGGAGATGGAATTTAGTATATATTTGAATTCCACTTCACTTAATATGACTACCTATAGCACTAGGTCAATTCTCTACCTTAACATGCCATATCATGCATCATGTTTGTTGCGTCACATTGAATGTGTTCATTTCTCTGTTTGTCTATGTTGTTCCCTCTTGGTAGACATTGTTCCGATGATCCAATCGATGTCACCGATGAAGACCTTTACCGTCTTCAGAAGTGTCAGGCAAGCAACCCCCCTTGAGCATACCGATATGAACCCACTCTCTCACTCCTGCTATCTTTTATTGCATTTGGACAATCACGATTCAACTGTTACATGTTCTCGGTAGTTGAACCCATTCCTTTGCATGACATGTCTTTGCCACAGTAAATAGTTGAAAGCACTTAGCAAGAGTAGCATCTGCTTGAGCCTTGTTGTGCTTACTCATCGATGCTTGCTTATTGTGCCTGCTATGCTTAGAGTCATGTCGGGTCTGATCCATCTGAGCGATGAATCGGGATGGATGTGTTCATATCCTGCTGTGTGCCAGCTGATTGTGTGAACACGATTTAGTAAAGGTAGTGATGAGAGGCCATGTAGGAGTACATGGCGGGTTGTCTCACTGGGACCATCCTTAGGAACTGAGTCATGTGTATGTTATCAAAGACAAGATACTACCATGCATTGGGTCTGAAACCAATGTACCCTCTCGGCTTATTAATCGCCTAGATCTCTGTCCATGAGTTGCAACTAGTTTCTATTGTTTTTAGGATGTGCTGGCGGCCATGCCTAGCGCTGATCGAAGGGGTAGGCTATGGCATGGTAGATGAACCATGGATCGGTGTACCAAGCGTAGTACCATCCATCGAGGTGGGCTTGGGAACCCTGTACACATCAATTGGGGCTGTAATGGAAACTTCGGTCGGAGTTCCTTGCGGGTTCAGTCTCAAATAGGCGATAAACCTGGACTAGAGTCTAGTGTGGTTAACGGTCATGGCTGACTTCCTCGCTGGGCTTCCTCTTGAAGGTTGCCAAGGTGCCTTTTTATGTGCGCATGGCGGTAAGTGGCGAGAGCGTGTGTGAAGAAGTATACCCCTACAGGGTTTGTTAATCTGTTCGAATAGCCGCGTCCTTGGATATGGACTACTTGGAGAACTTAGGTGGTATATAAACAAGTGAAATGGGTACTCTAAAATACGCAAGATAAGTGTGAGTACTATGGATGGCCTTCTTGTAGGGAGAAGGGAGTGGATCCATAGTGGTCTATTGATTTGGTGAATATGTGGACTCGTGTGCTCTATCCCACCTCAAATAAGCTACTTGTAGTCGTAGTACAGGTTAGCCAAGAGTCAAAGCTGCCTTGCTTCAATAAACTCCACAACCCCCTTCATTGATACTGATGCATATGTAGATAGTTCTGATGTAAGTCTTGTTGAGTACCCTTGTACTCATGGTTGCTTAATTTATGTTTTTGTAGAGGAGACGTCAGTCTAGTTAGATATTCTTACGACGTGAATTTCGATGTTGACCGGATTAGCTTGGGAATCCCAGACAAAGGTCTGGTCCCTTTGGTAGGGTCGTTGTAGCTTTTCAGGATCCTCCAGCCACTTTTAGTAGATGTCTGTACCCAAACATGTTTTTGCTTCCGCTTGTTGCTTGTATGACTTGAGTGTTGGGTCATGTGACCCCTGTTTGTAATGTCACACTATGTTGGGTCTACGTATATCGTGCATATTGCGTGTATATTTGAAACGCATTGGTATGTGTGGGATCACTACTAGGAGAGACCTTATAGACAGGAGCCTACTAGTAGCGCTGGAAAAATACAAATGTTGCTGCTAAGTACTAGTAGCACCGTATTCCGGTAGCACTACAAGTAAGGTCTTAGCAGTAGTGCTGGAATCTAGAAAAGCACTGCTGCTAAGGGTGGCCCGACGATCCCGTCGACAGTATTTATAGTAGCAGCGCTTTATTAGGGAAAGCGCTAGTGCTATGCCTCTTATCAGTAGCGCTTGCTTCCCACCCGCGCTACTACTAAGTGCGTCGTGCACTTATCCTCTTCGCCCCACACGTTCCATCTCCCTCCCTCTCTCCCTCTCTCCCTCCTCCCTCCCTCTCGTTGCGCCTACGCCGCCGCCCCTCACTCCCTCCCTCTCCCTATGCCGCCACCTCGCCCCTCAATCCCTCCCTCTCCCTACTCCGCCACTGCTCTCTCCCTCCTCACTCCCTCCCCGTCCTTGCCACCGCCGCTACCCCTCACTCCCTCCCTCTCCATGTGCCATTGCCTCGCCCCTCACTCCCTTCCTCTCCCTACACCGCCGCCGCCCCTCACCCCTCCCTCTCCCTGTGCTTCCGCCGCCCCTCACTCCCTCCCTCTCCACCCTGCGCCGACCACGACCTCGACCTTGGCCCCGACCGCGACCTCGACCCCGACCGACTCCGACACCTACCCAGATCTCTGGTGAGACATCCCCACACCTATAGGGTTCTTGGTAGGGACTAGTTGATGCCCCGAACATTGTTGCGGCAATTTTTGCAATATATTGTGTTTTATTATTTTAACATTACTTGTGCTACAATGTAAGACATATCGAGTGCTTGTGATTTGCTAGTCATTCCGGCAAAACATAGGGCATTTTGTCTATGTCATTGCTCGATATATGGAATGGATTGACTTTAGGTCTGTTTCGGCTCCACGTGTGTCTTTTAGTTAGGAAGAGTGTACACCATATGTTTATATGAGAGAGGAAGAATCCCTACTGTTGTCATGGGGGTCACTTTTCCTTATTTTCCTTGTGCTAGATATTTGTAATGCACTAGGGAAAGGAGGAGTAGCGACCATCACCGACGGTCGAAATATGAGAGAGGAAGCATCCCGACTATTGTCGGGTGGGGGGTTGCTTCTCCTTCGTTCCCGTGTGCTAGACATTTCGGTGTGATGCACTCGGGGACGAATGGAGGAGCCACCATCACCGACGGTCGCAATATTAGAGGGAGTGCCCACCATATGCGTGAGATGAGAGTTTAGTAAGGAAAGACTCGACAAACCTAAAGTCAACCCGTTGCATATTGAGTAATAGTGATCTGTGTGTTCATCTGTTTCCTGGTAGTTTCCTTCAATCGATTTTAAATGTTTCAACTATGAACATAGGAAATGTCTGACGACGAAAGGGAATTCTTTATGCGCGAATACTACGAAGACAAGTGCGGCCTGTGCGGCAAGCCTTACCTAGTTGTTGGTAGGCACTTCAGCATCATGCTGGATGAGACCTTCGAAGTGGATATAGTAAGTCACAAAGACAAGTCTTTTTCTGTAATTAAGCATGACTTCTGTTTCTTTTGCTTTAACTTATAATTTTAATTTTTTACTATTCTACTAGCGTATCCCCTGTCATGCAAGAATTTATGTCTTGGATAAGATTGGTTTCGGTACAAAAAAAGTATGGAGGTAAAGAGAGTTCACTTGAGCCTAATATGAATGCAAAAGTTGGAGAATACTATGCAAGGATTATGCATTTGAGCCTAATATGCTTATCATCTTTGATATTCGTCCGGAAGATGAACTTGAAGGTAATATGGACATCTAGGTAGATGTGCACATGCCTCCAGTTCTACCATTATGTGAGTTTCTCAACCATATTTATTAAGTAATTTATATTGTTTATTTAATAATAGTTGACAACTAATTTCTATTGACAGCTTATTTCCATTCAAGCAAACATATCCAGCACTTGGTAGACAACACCTACTATTGTCCCGAGGCTAAACTAAACTGTGAGGAGATAGGTCATTATGTTTGATGGCTTGAGGATCTTGATGCTATCAAGACGGGTTATTTTCATGGACTTCGAGATATTAGTTCTCAAAACGTGTGACCACTAGTGTGCGTATTGAACTACGGACACATCTATCTAGGAAAGATGGTAAGGTTTTTACTATTTGTCCTCAATGCATCTTTTGCATACATTATTTTAAAGCTAAACGTCATTGCCAAGTATGTTACTACGATGTTCTTCAACAGGGACTCCCGATGAGTGTTATGGCTCATTGGATTGAGTCTAAAGGTTGCATCGCAATGGTTAGCTTACGGCCAAGATATCATGTATTGCACATGAGGGCATTCATCATTTCTGGAAGCGAGCAAGTCTTAATAGTCAAAGACTGGGGCAAAATTGTGAAGGATCGCAATGAAGTACTAGGGGGCAGCAATCAGAAGCACATCCCACAATTAGAAGACAGGTTCATATGCATTCTCCAATATGATGAAGAAGGAGGGATACACTTGTTTTATGCTATTTTACCAGAGAGAGAGAGAGCAGCATGGCACGCCCAAAGATGCGGTCCTATCCTTATTTCGGCACGAGGGCCTCGACAGGGATAGAAGCGCACCTTGTCGTGTTGCAAGAATGGATATCATTACAAGTACATGTAGAGAAGAGATGAGTATATGGAATTGGCTTACACTCTCCACAAGCTACATTCGAGTCACATCAATACAACAACATATGCAAACATCATACAGAAGAGCAGGGTACGACTACGGACGAAAACAAATGACAAAATGACATCCATCCTTGCTATCCTAGGCTGTCGTCTGGAACCCATCCTAGACTGAAGAAGAAGAGGAAGAAGAACTCCAAACAAACAAGCATCGCACTCACGTCAAATCATCGCATTATGTCACATCCCTAGCTTTAGCAAGCATTAGGATCCATGCTTGGGATTGCATCATGTTTAAATTCTTTTAAACTTGAAATGGGGATGATCAAAACCCTAGCACAATTGAATTCAAATAGGTTCAATTAAAATATATTTTTAATAAAACAAAGTGGCAACATAAGCCAGGGATGGTGCATATTTTAAAATGTCATTTTGGGTATTGAAATAAATCAATAACTATTCAGATTGGATATTTAAAATACTATAAATATTTTTAAAGCTCCAATAATTCTGGAAAAGTCTGTGAGTGCTTTTGGTTTTAATATAACAGGCCACATATTAATTTTCAGAATATTACAACATGGTTTGGTTTTGAAATCAAATCAAAACAAAAAAATAGAAAACAGAAAGTAAAAAAAGAAAGAGGAGGCCAGGAGGAGCTGGTCCAGCTGGCCCAGCCGGCCCAGCTACGAGTCACCCCCAACCTCCCGCTAGGAGAATTGGGCGTGTGGCAGGGGCGCGCTGGCACATGCCATGGCCAGCTCTTGCCTAGCTGCCTTCCTGGAGGCCTCTAGGGCCGCCAGCGCCCCCCTCCCACCATGGCCCTCTTCCCCTCCCTCTCTCTCGCCCTGCCACTCTCCCTCTCGCTCTTTCCCCTCTCTCTGATCTCCTGTGTCGCCGGCCACCGAAGCCCCTCGCCGTCGATTCGCCACCTCTGGTGCCTGCCCGAGCCCGCGAGCTCCGTCCTTCGATGCGCTGTGAGCCTCCCCATCGATCCCCCTTCTTCTCCCTGCTGCTTAGCCACCGTAGCCGCCGCTTTCCCCATCGTGCCCGAGCTCCCCGCCAGCAGCGTCATGGCCACCGCGGCCAAAGCACCCGCCGTGCTTAAGTGAGCACTCCGGCGTGCTCGCATAGACCCATAGGTGCCACCCCGACCTCCGGCTTCTCCTCCCGCATCCTGTAGCGCCACAGCCATCCTCGGCCAAGCTCCGGCCGCCACCTCCGGCATCGCATCCGCGAGCTCCAGCGTCTACCCGCGACCCTAGCTAGCTTCCCCGGGTGCGGGTGACCGAGGGCTTCACCCCAGTGCCCCTGGCCGCCGCTCCCGTGGCCGGCAACACGGACGCAGCCGCGACCTGAGGTCGCCGGCGACGAGCCGTCATCCGAGCCACCTGCAGGTGGGACCCCCCTTGTCAGGTGATTAGCCTAAGGCTAATCACCACGTTAATTAACCCTGAGTAGCTAACGTGTGGGCCCAGCCCTGTTAGGTAGCGGTTAGATTAAATTTTTAAAACGTTTAGATGGCTGTGTCATTGACAGGTGGGGCCCAGCCACTAGGTTTGACCTGGGTTGGCACCTTTGACCTGCTGACGTCACCATGACGTCAGGCTGACATAATAATTCAATTTCGGACTTAAATAAATTCCAGAAATTAATAAAAACTTCTAAAATTCATAGAAAATAATATGTAAATCAGATGAAAATAATTTCTGTATGAAAATTGATAAGAAAAATTCAATGAATCCATCTGAGACCTTAGCGGACTCGTGTACGCTTCACAAAAAATTTCAATGTTATGAAAGTCGTAGTATAGGATAGCCACCGAGTCAAAGCTGGCTTGCTGCATTGAACCCCCCCACAACTTCCTTGTTGGTATCGATGCATATGTAGATAGTTCTGATGTAAGTCTTGCTGAGTACTCAGTACTCACTATGGCTTAATTATGTTTTTGGAGAGGAGACTCCAGTCTTGCTAGTGGTTTCTATGATTAGATCGATGTTGGTCATTTAGCTTGGGAATCCCAGCCAGAGGTCTGGTTCCTCTGGAGGGCCTTGTAGATAGGCAGGCTTCCTTAGCCTTCTTCTTTTCTAGATGTCTGTACCCAGACATGTTAAGCTTCCGCTTGTTGATTGTATGATTTGTGTGTTGGGTCATGTGACCCCTGCTTGTAATATCACACTATGTTGGCTCTTATGAGCCTCCTAAATAATATGTTGTGTTGTTGTATGGTTATGCTGTGATGCCATAGTTGTATCTATGCATATCAGGCATGTCGTGTGTATGTGTGACGTGTAATGATATGTATGGGATTTGGCACCTAGTTGTGTGCCTTTAGTAGTACTCTTTATAGAGAACTGCCTCTTTGTGCTTCCACCGAGCCTTGGTAGCTTGCTACTGCTCCAGACACATTGATTGACCGACATATATCATTCTTTGTTGTTGTGTCTGTCCCTTTGGGGAAATGTCTCGCACTGTAATGGAGTCCCTATAGCCTGCTACGACTAGTCTACGTGCGGTGATGACATTTATGTCCACGGCATAATGGAGTCCTTGTAGCTTGCTATGACTCGTCTACACACGCTAGAGGCCGACACCTGCATTGTTGGGTTACGTATGCCTGTTCCTGTACGGATGTGCCACTTGGGTTATATGACTAGCCATGTCGACACGGGTTCTTTGTCGTTTGAATGATAGCGACATATTACATACGTGAGCCAAAAGATGCAAATGGTCCCGGCCCAGGTAAGGTGGCAACCGTGGAATTAACCATGCGTGAGGCCGCAAAGTGATTTGATGTGTTACATGCTGGATTCTTATGGCTTAGGATCGGGGTCCCGACACATTACCTATACCTGCTACTATTGTTGTAGTAATCTGTGAGCCACAGGGACTCAACGGTCTCATTTCCAAGGGTATCCAGACTATTAAAGCTTCATAGGTGAGGTATGATTAAGTGGTGAGGCTGCAGCAAGCGACTAAGCATTTGTTTGAGTGGATAACTTATGAATACACAAAGTAAAGTAAGGTGGTCTACGCATAACGGACATGAACTAGTAATGATCACTAACAGATCCTGAAAACCTACTTACGTCAATCATAACCCCATAGTGTTCTCTTTCGGATAAGAACTCACGAGAAGAGACAGTCACGGTTATGCACATAGTTGGTGTATTTATTTGAGTTTACTTCAATTTTGCTATGACCGGGTGTTAAATAAACTATCCAAGTTTGCCACATAAACGTGGGCACGGCTTTTCGGAAGATTTAACCCTGTAGGGGTGCTCCAAATCATCCATCATAAATTAACCACATGTAGCGGGAATAACCTCGACCACAGATCTCGTGATCTTCGTAGGCAATTCCATAGGAAATCCGTCACCTCGAGATAGCCCGAAGAAAGATCGGAATTCCTCACTCAAGACGTTCGAGAAAGGTAAAACGAATCCAGCAAGGCCACCCAGTGAGCCACTTCCGTAGCTAGAGCCGCGCGCTCTCTATCCACGGGCATCATCCGTATATGCGAAGTGGACGTTAGCCTAAAAATGCCTCGAGTTGCCCCGAGGTTGCACCGCCGACTGCTAGGTAGGTGGACCAACACTCATGCGGAGCACTGGCCTGGGGTTGATTAATTATCCGCGAGGTGATCATGCCCTATGCAAATTTTAGTTGTTATTAAGAAAATAGCACCAATGTTGGGCCTTGCCAGACAAGTTTTATCCTAAAACGAAGATCAAGGGGGTCCCCATAACAATCCCGATCATGTTAGGAGTGCTCAATTATGGAACATAACACCGGTTTACAAGTAAGTAGGGCGGCAAGAGTGGAACAAAACACCGAGCAAAAGGCCAAGCCTTCCACCCTTTACCAAGTGTATACGTGCATTAAATTAAATAGGAATAATATTGTGACAACAAAAGAATGTCCATGTTGTCACATGGAAGGAATTTCACCTCCAACTAGAAACGCTATAAGAAGGGCTGAACAAGCGGTAACATAGCCAAATAAAGGCTTGGTGGGATGTGAAGGGGTTAGAGGCTTTTCATGACAATGTTGGGAGGCTTGTCAAACAAGTGGTAGGTAGCGAGACATAACGATAAAAGCGAGACAACTAGCATGGCAATGATAGTAGTGGTATCTAGGGAAATGTATCATCTTGCCTGAGATCCCGCTCGGAATAAGATCGAATCCATGAATAAGACAAGCCAACGTAGTCGAACGAATCCTCACACTTCGAAATTTTTCAGAACTCTATCGATAAGAAACAAACCGGAACAAACAATCAACACACGATAACACCACACATATGCATGACATGATGTGCAAACCAATATGATGCATGTCCGGATTAATATGCAAGGCATGGCAAAGCACATGACGATACTACACATTAAAGTGAAGCTCAATATGCAACGAGTTGCATATTGACGAAACTCCATGTTCGAATTATTTAGTTCACTCTCGTTAGGCACTCATCAATATTAAATGTTGTTTAACATGGCAAATGGTGAAGCACAAACAACTACAACATCTAGGCATTTTAAATGGGGCCGGAAGCATTATATATCATTTCTGAAACAACCCCATATGCATATTATTAATTTGGTCCAGATCTGTACTAAACATGTTTTATATTTATTAAACATGTTTTATATATGTGGACCAACACTCATGCGGAGCACTGGCCCGGGGGTTGATTAATTATCCATGGGGTGATCATGCCCTATGCAAATTTTTGTTGTTATTAAGCAGATAGTACCAATGTTGGGCCTTGCCAGACAAGTTTTATCCTAAAATGAAGATCAAGGGGGTCCCCATAACAACGCCGAGCATGTTAGGAGTGCTGAATTATGGAACATAACACCAGTTCACGAGTAACTAGGGCGGCAAGAGTGGAACAAAACACCGAGCAAAAGGCCAAGCCTTCCACCCTCTACCAAGTGTATATGTGCATTAAATTAAATAGCAATAATATTGTGATAACAAAAGAATGTCCATGTTACACATGGAAGCAATTGCACCTACAGCTAGAAATGCTATAAGAAGGGCTGAGCAAGCGGTAACATAGCCAAACAAAGGTTTGCTGGGATGTGGAGGGGTTAGAGGCTTTTCATCACAATGTTGGGAGGCTTGTCAAACAGGTGGTAGGTAGCGAGACAAATGATAAAAGCGAGACGAATAGCATGGCAATGATAGTAGTGGTATCCAGGGAAATGTGTCATCTTGCCTGAGATCCCGCTCGGAAGAAGATCGAATCCATGAAGAAGACGAGCCGACGTAGTCGAACGAATCCTCACACTCTGAACGCTTTCGGAACTCTATCGATAAGAAACAAACCGGAACAAACAATCAACACACGATAACACCACACATATGCATGACATGATGTGCAAACCAATATGGTGCATGTCCGGATTAATATGCAAGGCATGGCAAAGCACACGACAATACTACACATTAAAGTGAAGCTCAATATGCAACAAGTTGCATATTGACGAAACCCCATGTTAGAATTATTTAGTTCACTCTCGTTAGGTACTCATCAATATTAAATGTTGTTTAACATGGAAAATGGTGAAGCACAAACAACTACAACATCTAGGCATTTTAAATGGGGCCGGAAGCAATATATATCATTTCCGAAACAACCCCAGATGCATATTATGAATTTGGTCCAGATCTGTACTAAACATGTTTTAGATTTATTAAACATGGAAATAAAGTTTGGCATGAGATTTTACAAGTTTTTCTAGTCAAGTTACATGTATAAAACATTTTCGACGGAGCTACGGGTAATTAGTTATGAAATAAATCATTTTAAGATGGCATATGTGCAAATTAAAGTAAAGATCAAGTTTAAATATTATTATCACATCTGAAAGTTGGATACTGTGAAACTACGTGAAATTCAAGTCACTTTATATATATAAAGTTTTTACATGCGATGCATGGATGAAATGTTGTTAATGAATGAAGTTTAGGTTTTTTCTTGTAATTCTGAAATTCACTGGTTAATTGATAAATCACAGCAAAAAAACCCACAACGTTGGGCTGAAAACTGTGGGCGCAGCTTAGCAATGCTCGCACTGGGCGAAGGATAGGCGTAGCGGGGCGGCTCACCCATGGACCTCATGGCCCGACTCGGGGTCAAGGTGGCGCTAGGCCTAGAGGGAGGAGCGCTGGGCCTTGGGCTGCGGGAGCGAGCGGCTCGATCAACGCGGGCGAGCGAGCACCGGATCTCATCGTCCTCCTCGAATGGACGAGGAAGAGGTAGCTAGAACCTCCAGCGGCGGAGCTTCGTAGGGGCTGCGATGGGATCTTGGTGAGGGGGTACCAGATCGAGGCCGAGGGGCTCTATCCCGACCGGATCTGGGGCGGCGGAGCTCCTCCGGCGAAGCAGCGAAGCTTGATGGCAGCATCCATGGTTCCTGGTCACAAGAAGAGAGAGGGATATGAGAGGGAGAGAAAGAGAAGATGAGGAGGGAGATGGAAGAGAGAGGCGGCGGGGACGGCCTCGTGCTCGCCGGTAACGGGACTCTGGTGGCGGGGCTCGCGCCGGCTAGGCCCTGGCTCGGGGAGAGCTCGGAAGGAGCTCGGGGGAGGCCGCAGGGAGCACAGGCGGTGACTACGGCATCTTGGGCCCAGACGGGCCTCCAGATGGCCTGAGCGGGCCCTGGCGGCAGGAGGAGGGTGGCGGCTGGGGGTTGATCTGGCGCAGAAATCAAGGGAAGGGATAGGGTTTGTCCAAATTCGGAAGGGGGGCTGTTTAAATAGGCAAGGGGGGCTAGGATTAGCAGACTTCGTGTAGCGACCCGACCTGAAAGGTCGAATCTCCGGTGTTTCCGTACCATCCCGAGATCATGCTGGTACACACACGGTACATCAATGTATATATCAAAGGGAAATCACACAGCATTACATTAATCGGAATCTCATATCGAGTCCTTTATTACAATAAAAATTACAATAAAGTGGTCGAAGGCCAACTCATGAGAATATCTAAATCTTGTGGAAGCGTCGAAGGTAGATGAGTCCATCTGACTCCAAGGGCATCTCACCGAGCGTAGAACGTGCCCTCACTCCTGGTCGGAAAAATACTCTGCAACATGATACGTTGCAGCCGTGTAGGTCAGCATATGGAATATGCCGGCAAAGTCACATGAGAGGGGTGAAAAGATAATCATCTAATCTAAATGCTTATATGGCAGGTGGGGTGGTAAGTTTTTGCGTAAAGCCAATTTTTCCTACATCAAGAAAGGGGCTAAGCAAAATATTACTAAGTTGGTTGATTAATGAGATGGTTCCACGAACCAATTCGCATTCCCAAATTATTAATACCCACATCATCATATTAATTGTGTTGAGAGTTCCGGAAGTTTCAGTACCTTTGGCTCAAGTCGTCCATGACCGTGGACACGGCTAATCGATTAGGTTTGAGTACTCTGCAGAGTTTTGCACACGTTCCCCACAAGATTTGGTCGCCTCCGTTTGATTTCTCGCACTTCAGGGTGTTTGAGAAACGGATGACCAAAACATGGTCTTCCAAAGGGTTTCCCTGCGACTCTGTCGGTGCCCATCCTTTCCTACCGTTCTTCTACATCTCGTAGCACCGCCTGTCCAGGGTCACCACGATATCCAACCAAGCCAGAGCCCATAATGACTTGTGGCTGCGCAGGTAAGCCTTGGGTCTTGAAGCACCCATCAATCTCTTTGTGCCTGGGTGGATCTTTCCGCGTGAATACTGGCCATCTCCAGCATCACCTAGGCAATTCCACTGGTTTATCCAGGGTGCCGTTCAACCATCATCCACCCAGAGGTATGTTGAAAACTCGGAGTCTTGAAATCTTGATCATTATGTAGGTCTTGAAATTATTAACTCTCTCAACTCTCATGAATCACACAACCAACCCCGTCTACTAATAGCATAGCAAAAAGTAAAACAACGTTTCCCGGGGCCAATGTGTCAAAGAGTTTGAGGGGGTACCTACCACATGATACTACTACAATGTAACCAAGTTTCCAACTAACCTATCTTGCATGCAATTTGGGGAGATGGTAGAACTAATGCATATAAAACATGGGTAAACATGATCAAAGTGACTTGCCTGATTGATGATCTTCGTACTCGTGGGACTCTAAGTAACAAGCTTCGCACTCCGGATAATCTAACGAAGCAAACAAGCACTCAATAAGCATACAACAGAATATTGTAACCCACAAACATCAATCAAGAACTAGTAAACAGTCAAGACAAAACAATGCACAAATCACAAGTAAGGAAAACACAGAAAGTTTTGTTTACTAGGAGGTGATTGATAAAACACTACTAACATAATAAAACTATTTTGAAATAACCAAAACAATTGTTGACAGCAAGGAAACAATAAAATATTTTTATTAATAAACAGAAGAAAATCAATTTAAGTTTGTTGAGAAAACTTTTGTAAAGTTTGTAAAAGTTTTGATAAACACTATATGAATCAACTATAGTTTTACTAACAAAAGGGCAAAACAAAACTTATTATTTATTAACAAAACATGTTCTTGACAGAAAAGAATTTTACAAATAAACTTGTCTTAGAAAACAGAATTAAATTATATAAAACTTTGTTGAAAGAAAACTATTACTAACTAGTTGTTTTAGTCAAAATAAACCTATTTGAAAAGAAATTGTGATTCCTATATTAACAAAGAAATAAACTAAACAATTTTATATTTTTATTAACAATAAGTAAAACACTAAATGTTTAAATCAACATAACCTACTAAACAAATTAAAACTAAATCTAAGTTAAACAAACTAAAACTAAGTAAATAAAACTATACTATAATACTAAGCAGATTCTGTTTATAGCTAGAACACTAATCAAAATCATCCTAAAAATTGTCAAACTAAACATGGAGGTAGTCCTAACTAATACCAAACAGTAGCAAAAAGATTCATATCAAAATCTATTTTCAAACTCTAGTTATTCAGATTTGAATGATTTGAGCAAATTTGATTCAATTCAAATTTTATAGTTCAAATTTGAAATTTAAAAGTGCAGGGTGAAACTACATGAAAAATGTGAGCTAATGCAAAAAGAATCAACTCAAAAAATTAAATAGATTAAAAGTTATAAGCAAAACAAAATTTGGATTCACTCTGTTAACTAAAACAAAAACAGAAAAGGGAAAAATCTACCGGACCGGACCGAAGAAGAAAACGATTCGGGTTTAAAGAGTTCTAATCCTAGCCGTGGATTGTAGATCCGAGGGGTGAGGATAGATCCGATGACTTACCGGAGAGAGAGAGGATCTCCGGCGAGTGGTGACGGCGGCCGGTGGTCGAAGACGTCGCTGGAGGTAGCTTCAGTGGTCGAGGGAGGCAGCAAAGAGGTCCAGGCGACAGCGGCGGTCGTCCGACATCGATTGGAGGCAACGATGGGGGCTGGGGTGGGGTGTGGCGACGGCAGGAGCTCTAAAGGGTTTCGGTGGTTGCAGGGACTCCGACGAGCTCGTTTGGCAGCGTCCCGGCGAGGTAGGAGGGGGCTTTGGGGGGAAACGAGGAGCGGAGGGTGGCCGGCTTATATAGGGGCGCTGGGGAGTGCGGGGGAGGAGAGAGGAGAGAGATCCGGGGAGGGGAAAACGGCCGGCGACGTGGTCGGGTGAGAGGAGAGTGATGACCGAGCGGGTCTTCGGGCGGTCAGGGTGGGACCCAGTGTCAGCGAGAGGGGAGCGAGGTTTCCGCGTCGGTCGGCCGGTCGGTATTAAATTCGCGAGTAACTGCCGTGGGCCGGCCCGGTTAATACTAAAACCGTTACCGTTTTCTGTTTAATGTTTTTCCAGCGACATTCAAAAGCTTTTAAAACGTTCAAACCGTTTATAAATATAGGGGTATTATATATCAGAATTAACATAATAATAAATGCTATTTAATGAACATTTTTATTCTGTCATTTGAACACTTTGAAAAAAATAATATTTTCAGAAATTGCCTAATTGTTTTTAAATCCTTTTTGCAAATATTTTCAAAATAACTCCTGGTTATTTTTGTTCAAATAGATCACCAAGATGACCCTGGTGTGGAGTGTCATGTTACTCCCCTCTTGTTTTGAACATTTAACCAAAATTTCAAATAGGTGAAAGCAAGTTAGGGAAAAATAGAAAGGGCTTTCAGAAAGTCAGAAGAAGCATTTCAATTATACATGTATTCAAACAATGATGATGATGGATGCATAGCTATATTTCATAACATTCCAAAATGGAATTTTGGGATGTTACACTTTGTCCGTTTTCAGACCGTTCGAGCTCGAGCGGACGGCCCGGAAGCGGAGGGGGCTAGGAGGTGGGCTCGCTGGGTGTGTAGATGGGCTAGATGGGGATGAGAGCGAAGTTTGCGACCCGTGGCATGAGGTTTTAAAACATCGAAAAACGTCCGACAAATAACCGATGACCGCACTGCTACGATAGACCGATGGGGTATCAAACGAACTCGAAACGCGACGAAATTTGGCAGGCGGCCTACCTATACTATAATAAGACTGCACGCCAGGTTTCGACCCAAACCAAGAATATTTTAAAGGCACTTTTAAAATCAATATTTTCCAATGTCGTGGGCGCGTGCGTGTGTCGTTGGTCTCGAAATGGGCAACAGCAAGAATAGAGAGAACCGGCAACTACGAACGGATGCAAGTTTTGAAAACGAGTGACGATGCTATGCAGATGATGCGAATGATGCGATGATGAATGCAACAACCTGACGAAACTCAGACAAGAACGGAAATAAAAGGGGAATCGTGTGGAGCATCAGTCCTGGGCTATTACACAGCAGGAGTAGGTCCTAGGTATTAAGAACAATTTGTTAGTGCTGATTATATATGACTAGTGACCTAGTGACCAAGTTGATGTCCAAGTTCATGATGATGAGGAGGAGTTGCTATATGATAATTATGATGAGTTGTTGTGATTATAACTAGTGACCAAGTTGTTATATGATGTCTCATGGATGAAAATGATGATCAGGAGGAGATCTTATATGACAATGATGTATTATGATGATCTGATGAAACTACTGTATAGAGCTTGTATAAATACATCACAAATACATAGAGGGGTATGAATCTATGCAAACAGTAATACTAGCAGCAGTGCTGGAAGCCATCTAGCAGTAGCATTGGATTATCAGTAGCGCTTGCCTCTTTGCAGCACCACAGATAGCTAGCAGTAGCGCTGGTAAGTGCAGCGCTACTACTAACCAGACTTAGCAGTAGCACTGCACCAACCAGTGCTACTGCTATAACTTAGCTGTAGCGACTTAGCCGTAGCGCTGGACCCAGTACTACTAGTAAGGGTATTTCCAGTGCTACTACTAGCTTAATCGATTCCACACTTAGTTGTGTGCCTTTAGTAGTACACCATATGGGGAAATGCCTCTTTGTGCTTACGTTGAGCCCTGGTAGCTTGCTATTGCTCCGGACACATTGATTGACTGTCATGCATCCTTCTTTGTTGTTGTCTATATCCCTTCGACGAAATGCCTCATAGTGTAATGGAGTCCTAGTAGCCTGCTACGACTCGTCTACGTGTAGTGATGAAAATTATGTCCCACGGCATAATGGAGTCCTTGTAGCTTACTATGACTCGTCTACAAACGATAGAGATCAACACCTACATTGTTGGGTTATGTATGCCTGTCCTAGTACGGATGTGCCACTTGGGTTCTACAACTAGTTATGTCGACCTGAGTTCTCTGACATTTGAATGCTAGCGGCAAATTCACATACGTGAGCCAAAAGACGCAAACGGTCCCGGCCCAGGTAAGGTAGCAGCCGTGGGGATAACCGTGCGTGAGGCCGTAAAGTGATGTTATGTGTTACAAGCTGGATTCTTATGGCTTAGGATCGCGGTCCCGACAACATTAGTATCAGAGCTTAACTGTCTGTAGGATTACCAAGCCAAACTGGTCGATGTTGAGTCTAGAACTGCTTTAGTTATATAAGGGAATAGATTGTGCAAGGGAACGTAAGGCTCTTTTACTCCTTTCCTTGTTTCCTACTAATTCTAAGTCACTCTCTTCTTTATTCTACGGGGTTGAAGAACTAGGCTTCTCATCTATCTATCATCATGACGAGTTACTATGCTGGAGACCTGTAGGAAAGTTGTTGTCTTCCTGGATCGATGTCTCCATAAGAATTAATTGTTAATTGTCTTGCAGCTGGTCTCATATTTCATGACCGTACAACCATTATGTTGTCCGAGTTATCCAAGGTTTCTAAATTATCTGATGCATTTGCAAATCCTTTCATCCCAAGTTAGTGTTTTTGGGCCAGAGAAATCACACTAATTATGGTGTTGAGGTAATTTATTACCTCGACATACTTGTTGAAGTGTTATGAAATCAGGTTATTCTAGTGAACCACCTAATAGTCTAGTTGTGTCTTTTGTTCCCAGTGTGATAATTCTGGTCATCCTTATGGAGAGCACGATGTGATGCTACTTAGTTGTAGGTACTCTATCTCCGGGGTTTTGAACCCAAGGATCATTCTAGTCACTCCCATAGATAGTATTTGCTCGTTCCTTTAGAATATTAGTCACCTTGATCTAGCCTTCAAGGTTCGTGTTTATCATTCTTCCAATACCATGAACCAGTTATGGAAGAAGTTCCCCATGAAGTGAAGATCATAACACGAGTTCTTGTGATGAGTTCTCCATTCCATAGTTGTGCTCTACCAATTCTACCTGTCTGCATGGATTATCTGGAAGAAATATGTTGGACTTTGTTCGACTATTCAATCTATGCATCTACAACTCAGGAAAAATCAGGTGCTCTTGAGTTGCCCCTCTTCGATTGTATTCTGACCTTCAACTATCAATGGATAGTCAAGAGTAGTTGTGCATTTTCATTCATCGATGCCTATTATTCTTCTGGTCCGTCAAGTCATTCTATTCTGGAATGACTAGGAGAAGCAAATTCCAGTACCCGATCCATTTGTAGCATTGGATCAAAGCAGTGGTATTTCACAGATCAAAATGCCAATCTAGCTTTTGCTCCGTTATGCCTTGAGGTATTACCCTCTTATTGTCAAGGTTGTCATGAGAATTGCACTCCCCCTTATGAACTCTTGTTGAAGTGATACTTCTCACCATCATCATTCATTCTTCGGTCTCTATGTTGTTTGTAACCAGAATACCGACAAGTCAATCGTGATTTCTGAAATTGATACTCCTAGCAACTTTGTTGCTTGGTAGTTAGTGGGCAATAATCTCATTCTTAGCATGTTGGTTATTGAATCACCACTCTAAATATTGATCGTGCTACCTAGTCCATTTTCCATGGTGCACTTTTTTATCAATGAGTTAGGATGGTGTCAATCCTTCGCTCATCTGATCATATCATCTTGCCCTGAAAAGAAAGATTGTTCTCGAGCTCAATAACATATTGGTGGTTCGTGATTTTCCGAATATCTTCTCGGACGTATTACCAGGTCGTTTCCTTGACCATTATGCTGAGTTCGTGATCAAGTTGGTTTCTTTTAAACCACCCCTTCTCCAAGAATCCGTGCTGGATATCCTGAACTAGTTGGACTAAGACAAACAACAACTTGGAGAGTTGGAAGATAAAAGCTTCATATGAATTAGTTCATTTAAAAGGGATATCTCCATATGTGTGGGTGTTAAAGAAATATGATACCTTCCACAGTTGATCCTTGTGATCAATTGATGCATCTATTGTCTTATGCAATCTTTGATTTGAGTGTGGGCTATCGTCAAATCAAAATCAGAACCAAAGATCTTCCTAATGTTGTTTTTACTCGTGGATGTATCCTCAAGTAGATACCATCATATTCTTGGGTCTTTATCATGCTATCACCTTGTTCACATAGTTGTCGAACTCCATCTTCATGGATATCTTGATGAGCTGTTTTTGAGCCCATCGACAACATCCTTATCCCCTCCATGACCCATGATGAACATGAAGCTAGTGTTGGAAACTTTTATAGGCAATATATTCGTGTTCCGTACAAAAAGAAAATATTGGTGTCAAAAGTGACTTACTCCTAGTTCACATGCATATGGTGAAAGTTGTCGTTGTGAACTTGAGAAATGTCATTTTGTTTTCTTTGGAATCATCCCAAGTCAGTCATGCCCATGCGAAGTATTCTATGGATTGATAGACTGGTCATATTCATTCCATATGCAATCCCTAGCACACCAAGCCACTGATTGAGTTGTTCAAGGAAAAGAAGTTAATTGACAATCCATGGTAATGCACAAGACTTTGTTACCTCCAATGATGGTTCCATCCAGAACTTGGTAGTGTTTTGTTGTAAGTATTTTAAGTGGCCATGCTTTTCTTGGATAGTGTGTTCATGTGTGTCTTACAATCTAGCTCATGTTTTGGAGGTGTCTACTGTATTTCAGTTCCTGAGAATCTCGTAACATCATCTCTCCAATTTGTGTTGCAGCCTTTTACTTTCAAACATGCTGAGTATGAAATATCCTGGCACCAACCATATCTGAATCTCAGGCAGATATAATGGTTGGAACGTTACCCAAGAACTATAATATTGGTCTCTTTGTAACCCGCTAAAGTGGATTTTGTGGCCAACATACCTAACCGGAGGACCTATTATTGTAGTATCTCGATTTAGCAATTTAGCCACTTCCCCATGAGAATTGCATATGACTTATTCTAGAAGTCATTCTTCATGGACCTTTTCATGCTTCTGAAGTTCGACCTTTTACTTGAGGTGCTATATATCAAGTATTGTCTAAAATCAAGTTATGCCAGCATGTCAAGGAGAACATTAGATGCAGAATGCTAAAGGTCTCTCGGTCAATTGTCCAAATTCTGTTTCCTTGGCATAGCTAAGGTGAAATCTGAGAAAGTGATGTCTTCCTTTGCATTTGCATCCTCCATTGCTATTCATCACAGTACTATGATATGTTGCCAGAATCCTTGGCTTGGATGTTGGTAAAAATCTGATGAATTTGGAGATGCTCAAGTTCTTGAGAGCACGCTCAGACACTAAATTATATCCTCGGTATCAGTTGGAATGTGCCTTTCGTTTGCCAAGTTTCTATATAACGCTAGTTTCCATTCTGATCTGAGTATGCCATTCTTTCGAATTCCTTCAAACAATCATTGTGAATTGCCTTAAGCTGGTATGAAGAGTTTCAATGATCTCTGGATCAAAAGTAATTCTTTTTGCCGCTTAAGGGAATAACTCTATGAGTCACCTTCCCTAAGGTACCCTTTATGGTGTGAAGGGCAACTAACTCCTTGCTACATTGAAACCTCATCACGATCTACTTTAGCGTGGAATTGTTGCCTACCAATTGGACCTCTGTCATCTGCCTCATTCCCACGTTCTCAATGTGCATTTTGTATCTCAGCTCGAGAGATGTTATCACATCTCATTTTACTAGTTGATCATGAGTTGCTTGATCTTCGAGAAGATTGAATCTTCTAGAGATTTCCTTTTCCCATTGGCGTCATGTTGGATGCAGATCTAGAGAGCAAAGATGTCAAGATCAACATGATGCAATGAATCAACATTTTCAAGAAGGGCAACTGGATCACGAAGATTGTGGTAGTTATGTCCCCTCTGTCTTCTTACCCTACGCCTGAATCTCGGGACGACATTCTTGTTTAGTGGGGGTGAGTTGTCACATCCCTATTTTTATATTTTCTTTTCAATGCATATTCATGCATGCATAATTAAATTCAAATGAATTTGAATTGGGGAATTGTCAAGCCTCATAAATACATTTTTCAAAACAAGCAAGATAAAAATTGCGTCAAATCAGTCCAAGGAAATGTTCCTAATATCCTGTGAAAATATTGGGATGCGTAAAATTGCCAACCAATATTTTGGAATCATAGGAAAATTATATATTGAACATTTGACTTAATCCAAATAATATTTGTATTGGATTTATATTTCCTGTATATAAAATATAAGTCAATGAATCTAAAACTTTATGCTCCACATAATTAATTTCAGGTTTTTAAAAATGGTATGGTATTTTTCTCCAAACCAAAACATATTGAATTAATAGAAAACATAAAAAAATTAGAAAAGAGAGAGAGAGAGAGTTACCTGACTTACCTGGCAGCCCACCAGAGCCGGCCTAGCCCAGCTCTCCCCTTGTTGTCTCCCACCTCTCGCCAATAAGCAAAGCGTGTGGACGTTATGCGCGTGCACGCGCAATGGCCACCACCTACTTGCATGTAGGCCCTCTAGGAGAGGGGATAAGCCCCGAGAGACGTCCAGATCGAGCCCCCTCCCCATTTCTCTCCCCCTTGTCTCCCTCCTGCTCTCTCCATCATTGGTGAGAGCCGCCGCCACTGTTGCACGCAGGCACCATAGCCACCGACTCCACGTCGCCCCGCCTTGCTGCTCGCAAGCTCCGCCATGACCCCCATGCTGTCTCCATCGAGCCACGCAGCGCCAGCAGGATCCAAACACCCTCGAGCCGTCGTTTCCTTCCTCGGCCTCCGCTAGATGCCGGTCATCGATTCTATCACACCCTGTGTTTGTATCACTTTTCTATGCTTGGATTTCTAAAATTTGGGACCAATTAAAACTTTTTGAGTGCATGCTAGTTTGAATCATTGCTTGTTGATTGTTTTGTTGAGTTTGTTTGGCACTCTTAGGTTCTACACCTCTCCATATTCACCTTCCTTGAACCAAACTTCTTGCCCAATGATCATGCCATGTGAATAGTGCCCCAAACTATTTTTATCAAATATTATTTTGAAACAAAAAGGTTTTATTCAAATTAGGTTTTCAAAAACCCCTGAGTTGAGGTTTGCACGGCAAGTCCTCAATTTGGGTGGATCCTTTTCCCCCAAAAGATTTATTTCAAACCTACTATATATATGGCTTCCCAAAACCACCAAATATTATTTTTAAAGCTTATTTTACTATTTATTTAAAAGGCCTTTTCTTAAGCCAGAAATGGTCTTTTATAAGGAAAGATTATTTAAATGCTTTCAAAATATTTGAGAAAATTTGGGGAAACTCAGTGGGCATATATTTTCCATATATATGAGTTTAAACACATGGTCATGTTCAAAATCATGGGCAAAACCCACCTTGTCTAGATTCAAATTTGAACAACTTTACATTGTAAAGTTTCTTCCCTTGACCCCAAACTTGGTGAACATGTTCTAATCACCAAATAATGGTGCGACACCAAGTGGTGCATCAAGGGGATTAGCTTAGCATGACTAGATCTACAGAAACTAGATTCTGTTGATTTCTAGGGTTTCACAAAGTTACATTGTGGACCTTCTTGAATCTAGCTCAAACTTCGTGATCAAGCCTAATTCTAATAACCGTTTGATCTTGTCAAATCTTATGGCAAGCAAGGCCCATTTGCTTTCCCTAATCTCCATCAAACAACTTCTGCTAGAATGGCAAAAACCCTGTTTGACCCCCTTCCTCTATTTTCCTTGAGCCCAATTTTTTATCAAAACCTGTCAGTGTTACTTGCTACTTCCAGTAAAACTTGTGTGGCCGCAGCTCAATAATGGGTGGGGTCAAACCCCCCATTTTACCCTTTGATTCACCATGACACCAGTTTCTCACCCCCATCTCCTTTCTCTCTCCACTCACCCTATCTCCGAAGCATCCTATAGGGGCATCTCCAGTACCCCCAGGAGCTAGAAGAGAAGCTAGGGCACAAAGGGCGCGCGGGGGCAGGTCATGCCTGCCATAACGACGCTCCGGAGCATGCTACGGTGCGCTCCCTAATTGTTGCCGTGCCCATCCCAAGCCCCCCGACCACCTAGGGATGAGGAAGTACGTCCCCCGGTCGCCCCTCGACGTCCTCAAAGCGCTAGGAGGTCAGGCCCCTCCTCCCTTCTCCTCTGATGCCCCCCTTCACACGCGCACGGCACCGTCCGAAAGCTAAAATGACAGAGCGCACATGCGCGAGCCTCTGGCCCCCCCTAGATATCCCTCTTTCCATCCGCGGGCAGGGACAGAGTCCACGACCACCGCAGACACAGGCCAGGGCATCCCTGTGGCTTGTGGTGCCACCCTCGACCCCGCCATGCTCCCTGTCCACGGCAGAACTGACCGCCCCTATAAGACGAGTCCCCGGGCCTCCTCTTGCTCGTCCCTCGCCCCCTCGACCACCTAATAGTGCTCCTGCACCGGCCACTCCACCTCCAGACCACTTTGTGCACGGGATCGAACCGATCACTGCCGCTTTGGGCCACTAGCGTTCATGAGGTAAACGACCTCCTCCGCCCCCGTTTTCCCTTGATCTGGAACCCCAGACCCCTCCTAATCATTTTGCCCCTCCTCCCCGAGCGTGTTCATCTAAGGAACGACGCTGGCGACCCCCTCACGAAGCGGCCCCGTTGCACTTCCTCATCGCCGGCGTGACAGTGCCTCTCCGGCGTCCACTCCACCTCCACCCAAATGGCGTGTCCACGCTGGTTCCTTTCCCTCCATCACCAGGCTTGCCATGCTGTGCTTCGCTGCTGGTGAGCACCGCTGTCTCCTGGACGAAGGTTGACGAAGGCCTTGGCAAGTGGGGCCCACTCGTTAGCCTCTGCCTCGCCCGCCTCCCTCTCCCTCTCACTAGCACATGGACCCCACCCGTCAGGTTTAAACCTGACAAAGGCGGGCGCATCGGCTAACCTGGGGCCGTTTTTCTCTGGGCCGGCCGAGTTGCGGCCAGTTCTGGCCTAGGGCATAGTGCCCCTTCCCTTTTTCTTTTTCTGTTGGGATTTCCAAAAATTCCTGAGAACCCATTATTTCTCCAAATCCATTAAATTCTCCACCATAAATCTTAGAATAATATATAGAATTTAATAGTGCCATTTGTGAAAAAAATTGAAACTTTTTATGCACTATTTTATTTTATAATTTGTTTTATGCATCTTTTTGCCACTGTTTAAATAGTTTTCAAAAATGTTTTCACAGCAAAACCTTAGTAGCATATTTGTAAAATAGTTTGTAGTGTTAATCGGAGTAGGGAAACATTTTATTAGTAGATTTTTGTGCTCTATTTTTGTGTGATGCTTATTATTCCCGTTATTTTATCTCGACGATAGATTGCGCTATTCACGAGGGGTTGGACCCCAAGACTTTGAAGACCCCAAAGAATTAGTTGAGCCATGCAAGCAACCCTTTGACCATGACAATGAAAACTTTTATTGCATGGCATATAGCACTTTGTTTCGTGGCATTGATCAAGATGATGTGGTATTTCCCTTCGGTGGGATGCCTCCGATACTTTCTTGTTGATACTTGCATCGTGCATGACCCTACCTCCTTATGCGGGTTGTGCGGGTGGGAGTAGTTAGGTTGCTAATAGATGCTATGCAAGTGGGATCGGGAATATGCATGGTGATGGAAACAAAAGTATTTTCATACATCTACTTTTGAGGAACAAACTTGGGATTGGTGTATTGACCTTCTTCGCATTCAACTCCATTAGAGTTGAAGTAGCCAACACCATGATTCTTCCTGTATCCTTTGTGCTTGCGTACAATCTCCTCAAATTGTTTGCACCCTTCAAGACTCTTGTAGATACCTTTCTCTATAATCCCTTTCAAGAGTTCATTTTCTTTCTCAAGTGTAACTTGGCTAAGACGAGAGTTAGTGGGATCAGGAGAACTGCTAGAAGCAATATCATTGGATTTATCATTTTTATTGCTACTAGTTGAAGAATCTTTCTTCCCTTTTCTACTAGCTTGCTTAGGCTTAACTTGTGGCATGATGTAGATAAGAGAAGTCGCGTGGCTAGATAAGAGGAAGTCTTCTTTCGAAGATCGTCATTGAGCTTTAAGGAACTCATGCTCTGGCTCTAAATTGCGATTCTCGAAGCGTAGCTTCTCATGTGTCCTTACAAGCTCTCTATGATCTTCTAGAATTTACTCGTGAGCTAACTTAAGAGTTTTAATTCTTGAGTTAGTCATTCTATTTCCAATTATCATCATCACACGACTTATCTACACTAGAGTGAGTACTAGCAAGTTCATTTTGACTAACATTACTAGATTTGTCAAATAGCAAGTTATCTTCAATTAACAAGTCATCTTCATCACTATTGAAATCAAGATACTTGGAGTATGATACCTTGGGGCCTTTAGCAATGAAGCAACATCCACTCCCTCCATTTGGTGAATCGAATATGTCATAGGAGTCGGTTGTCACTAGTGCATGTCCGGCAACACCTTCATCTTGGCTATAGTTGGAGTTGGAGTGATAGCTTATGTCGGAGTGGTTGTCAGATTCGAAGCTGGAAACCCATTCACCAACATGAGTTTGATGTCTTCTTCTTGAGTAGCTCTTGGTATACTTGTCCTACTTCTCCGAGTCCCTACTTCTCCTTGAGGGTCTTCGTTCATAACGATCATATCTACTACTTCTCTCTCTTTGACGTGACTCTTCTCTTGAGCTTCGTCTTCTTGGTGACTCTTCATTTCTTTTGTAAGGATTCGTGCACTCATCGAAGTAGTGTTCGGGCTTCCCACAATTGTAGCAGTTTTGGTCACGACTTAATGAACGCTTCTCTTCATATCTTGAGTTGGAGCTTCGATCTTTGCTTTTGTTCTTGTAGAACTTGTTGAATTTCTTGGCCATGAGGCTTATCTCTTCATTTGTGACAAGGTTGTCGCTTGAGATAGCAGGAGCATCACTTGTGGATTTGTATGCACCGCTAGACTTGTGGTCAAGCTCTTCCTTGTCTTTTAGTGTCATCTCATGAGCAACAATCCTACCAATCACTTCCGTTGGCCTGAGATCTTTGTAGTTGGGCATCATTTGGATCAATGTGAAAACGGTGTCTATCGATCATCCAAACCTCGAAGTATCTTCTTGATGATGAATTTGCCAGTCATTTCAGCACTTCCTAAGCCGTCAATCTCATTGGTTATGACTGCTAATCTAGAGTACATCTCAACGACTCCTTCACCATCCTTGATCTTGAACTTGTCAAGTTGACTTTGAAGAACATCCAACTTAGATTCCCTCACAGATTATGTACCTTCATGCATATCAATCAAAGTATCCCAAATCTCTTTTGCATTCTCAAGACAGTTGATTTTGTTGAATTCTTTGGGGCATAGGAAGTTGAAGAGAATGTCATGTGCTTGAGCATTGATGTGCAACATCTTAAATTAATCCGCTGTTGCTTCGCGATCCATTTCCCTTACTTCTACAAAGAATTCACCTTGCATGCCAACATGAAAAATAGCCGAACGGCATGCTTATGACCAAGCAAATGCATTTTCATTTAGTTCTTCCAACTAGCAAAATTTGTGCCATCAAAGTACGGACCTCTACGGTGATAATTTCCCTCACTAGACGCCATACTCTCCTAGGTTGTGAGACCAATTCAATGGAGACCAAAGCTCTGATACCACTTGTAGCATCGAAAGTAGTGCTAGAGGGGGTGATTAGACTACATGACCAAATAAAATCTACCTTTTCCCAATTTTATGTCTTGGCAGATTTTAGCATTCATAGTATGTCAAGTACACCCTACACATGCATGTCTACGAGTATAGAAGCGGAAAGTAAAGACAAGCATGTAAGTAAAGGAAGGGTAGGAAGATCAAACGCAATTGGTGACACGATGATTTTTCCCGTGGTTCCAATAGGTGGCTCTATCGTACATCCACGTTTATGGAGTCTTCAACCCATGAAGGGTAACGGTTGTGGGAGTCCATGAAGGGCTCTACCCATGGAGGCTTCCACCAAGAAGCAACCTTGACTATACCATGATGGCCTACGTCCACGGAGGACTAGCCTAACTCGGGGTTGATCTTCACGAAGTAGGCGATGTCCTTGGCCTTACAAACTTCTTGGTTCACTCCACAACACCAAGTAGGAGGCTCCCAAGTGACACCTAACCAATCTAGGAGGATCCACCCTCCAAAAGGTAAAAGGCTCGAATGTGATGATGAACTCCTTGCTCTTGTGCTTCAAGATGATAGACTCCTCAACACACAATCACTCTCTCATAGATTTGGCTTGGTGGAAGAGATTGATTGGGTGGAAAGCAACTTGGGGAGGCTAGAGATCAAGATTCATATGGTAGGAATGAAATCACATGATCTCAACACATGAGTAGGTGGCCCTCTCTCAGAAAATCAATAGGTATGAGTGGGGAACTGTTCTGAGTGCTTCTATGATAACTGTCCTAAATGGTCCCTAGTCGAAAGGGTTGTGTATACACACCTCCAGTTAAAATAGAATATGACACGGTGGGTGGTCCGGACTCACTAACCATGTAGCATTGGTTCTAGCCGGATAATATGGACTTAGAAAGATGTGGTCGGATTCGACGTAGTCGGATCCGAGTCAAGATAATGTCTGAGTTGGATAGCCCCCACTATGAGACGCAGCGATAGGTCATCTATGAGTCTCTAGTACAACATATGTTCTATCTCCTAAGACGTGAACTCACGCATATACTCGGGATGGTGATAGACCTGCATTGGGCCGAGAAGACGTTACTTTGTAATTCGGTAGTTATAAAGGTAGGTTTCGGGCTTGTTCGGACCCATGCTGCGAGACATGGTTGACCAAGATGGGATTTGCCCCTCCGATTAGGAGAGATATACTTTGGGCTCCTCGGGTGATCCGACCTGCATATATATGGCCATGCGATGAGGATTATGAGATAATACAAAGTGTTGGTCAGATTCACCGGAACGAGAAAACGATAGTGCTGCAACAAGGATGCCCATGTCACCTTGAGCATGACAACATACATTTTTGGCAAAGGGAACATAAGCGTGAATTACAAGTTCGCCTAACCAGCTTCATCGGACAGTTGGACTCGGCACGCTCTAGAGGCCACTATCGAATAGTTGAGCTAGATGTGATCATACTCGCAACCTAAGGGGTCGGGCACTTAAGGGAATGAACTTATGGGCTTTAGTATACGTCCCAAGACCAAGTGTTGAGCCCATGATAGATGCCTATATATAGTGGAGGCCATTTGGTTGATCTCTTTGGCATCATCATTAGGGCTTTCCATGTGTTTTAAGTAGCCACTGTCGGAGTTCTGGGAATGGGGGTACCTAGACTTGCCCGCATCCCAGAGCGTGGCTCACTTCGACATCCAAGTACGGTCCAACGCAGCCACCGCTCAAGACATGGCCCTCATGAGAGCCCCGAGCTCGCGAAGGAAACATCACCAAGACCCACCAGGGGATAGGCCTCCCTAGGCCCCCTTCGGAGCGGCGGAGGTCTCTATGCAAAGCTTGGCCTCGGGAGGTGAGGGATGACACAAGGCGGCCCAGGCTGGCACCACCACGCCAGACATGACAGTTTCCCCTTTGGTGCAAAGGCGGCAAGGACGTACGCAGGTTCCCAAAGCACCACCAAAGTTTACCATTCCGGTGCAACAAGACCAAGACCGCGAGACCTGCTAGACGGATGTCATTGCCGAGCCCACCACTACATGACCAACAGCAACTTTGCGGGCAAAGACCACCTTTCGTCAGGATAAAGAATTTGGCCATTGTGGGATCCCTTCCCGCCATAGAGATAAGGGAAGAGGATGCAGGTCACTATAAATAGAGGCTAGGCTACTCCATGGAGTTGGGGAGACCACAGACGAAGCAAGATCACCAGAACACCCTCACGAGGAAACTCACAACTATACTAGTTCATCCACAAACCTCCCCGGGAGGTAATCCATCAAAGTAGGAGTAGGGTTTTACGCTTCGCAGCGGCCCGAAGCTGGGTAAATCATCGGGTGCCATCTTCTTCCTTGTCATCATGCGAGTTCATCGAACCATGCTACCACGTTGTGAGATTGGAGGGGTGAGGCTGTTGGGGATCTTCGCCCACGCCCCTGCGTTCGAACTCTCTAGGGTTTTTTGGAGCCCGAAACCTAACATATGGCACGCCAGGTAGGGGGTGTGTCGAAGTCTCCAGAAAGCTTTGCTTCCTTTTCACCCCGCTGTGTTGATGGATGACGCCGGGCAAGCTCCCTTCGGCCTTGGTGGATCCGCCTTCACAAACCATGCCACTCCCGTCCAAGACCCGCGCCCCGGCAGCGCGGCGCTCAACGGTCAGTACTGGGCGACCAACATCGTTTCCACCACCATCGCTGCTCATGTTGGCCAGGCACGCGATGGACGGGTGGCACCCACGGGACCGACGTCGCACTGTACCCATGTGGGAGATCGCAACATGCACAATGCACTGCTAATAGCGAGCGAGATGCTTTGCCACCGCCCGACGCACGGGGGCTTCGACACCTAGGCCGACCACATCGTCGAGTTCGTCGCCGTCGTGAGGAGGGCCAGGTTTCCCCACCTCCCTTCGCATGCCGATGGCATTAGACGTCGGGGGCTCGTTCGCCGTGCCCGTCGCCTCGTCCACGGACAACTTTCCCCCTTCGACCCCAGGCGAGCCCGGGCAGGGCCTGCCGCATGCCATGCTCCTTCTCCTCCGGATCCCGATGACTGGCTACGAGGCGGCGCTCGGCCGCATCAGCGAAGCTGTCAAAGAAAGTGATGGGATACCGCGCACGCGCCTCGACGTGCACTCTGATACCCCTAGTGGATCATCGACAGCCTGGGTCATCCATGTGGGAGCGCGCCAACTGGCGCACGGAGCAGGTGGCTCAGGCGTCCGGGCAGGCAGGGAACCGCAATGAAGGCGCATTGGATAACCACGGAGGCAACGCATGCCAAGACACACATGGTCAACCCCACGGCGGCGACAAAGGTAAGAAACTTCGAGTAGAGGCTTGCCCCAGGAGGGTTTGCGCGTTGTGCACCTAGGGCGGTGTCGCGTTGCCACCCGGAGAGGATGTCATTGGTGTGCACGGAGACGGTGCAGGAGAGTAAAAAGGCCTTTACATAGAGGCCTATGTTCGAAGATACGTCATACCTTCAGATGATGCGATGGATTAGGCGCCCCCCGCAGGCTCCACATCCTCCCGGAGTAGGGAGGTGTCCCGGACGTCCTCCTGAAGCCGGCCAGGTTGATGCAAGCGGGAGAGGGGAGGGCGTCCCGGATGCACATGCGAGCGCCACAACCGCCACCCTCGTGAGCAAGCAACACGCAGCCAAATCCCCAAGGGACACGGTCTAGGAGGAGCGACGACGTGCTAATAGGAGCGCCAATGCAGCCTCGGGGGCAGGGTCTCACGAGGTCCTCGAGCCAAGGTCTGGTCGGCGCCTCGACACCTCATGAGGTGGCTTCATGGACACAACATCTCTATTGCTGCATTAGGTTCATTGTGCTCATGTTTGGGTCGCGGTAGCGCAATCCCACGGCTACGCAGGGAACAATGCATACGGGGTTCGGCTGTAGGGGTGCACAACCGAGCAAAAATGCGCAACATGGCTCTTAATAGAGTTGGGAGCACCCAGGCCATGCGCCTGGGGGTTGACCAGGTATCTTCGACGGTGACACTCTCACGTAATAATGAGTGGGTTGTATACGCTTGGAGACCCCCGAGCACGAGGCGGGGTTCCATACCAAACCCAAGTGGAAGCCCCATGCTCCAAGCTGGCGGACAATAATATTCTCCAATTACTATGCCCATGTAACGTGGATGCCCTACGCTCCATGCTGGGAGAAGACGAAGACAAAGACTAGTCTAGGTGCCAGACGTGGCAGTTGCTCATATTTTTTGGTGTTCAGATTGCCACTCTTTGAAATGAAATTTTAAGATTTCAACACTCTATTTGAAAAAGGGGCGGGCATTTTTGTCTCATCGGAATTCCCTCTTTTCTCACTTTGGAATCTCTTTCTCTGAATTGGCACCTTACAAAGGCCCATGCACTTTGCCCCTCCCATGGCCGCCTGAGAGCAAGCCGGCAAGAACCTATTGCCTTAGAAACATATATATTTTGGCGGCCGATTCCGTCTCGGGACTCCGACCGTGTCTCAACTCGACAGCACGGAGCATCAGGAGGCTCAGGCATCTCACGAGGTAGCGTCCGTCTGAACGGTATGGGAGTCGCTCGAGCATCCTGGGGGCTCCTGAGCAACGCGCCTCAGGAGCCTTGCCAGTCATATAGCCCCTCACCCCGTTGGACTCGTCCTGGTGATCTGGACGCCCCAACGATGGTCGAGGAATGTGCGGTTTGGGTCCAGCCTACGTAGAGCGCTGCTTGAGCGTCAAGGGGGGCTCCTGAGCAGCATGCCCTGGGAACCTCATCGATCACGTGGCTGCGTGCCCCTTGGTCTCGTCCTGGTGATTCGGATACCCAAGTGGTGGCCGTGGCCTCGTCCCTTTGGTCTCGTCCTGGTGATCCGGACCCCCAAGGGTGGTCGAGGCCTGCTCGGGATCGGGTCCCGCAGAAGAAAAGTGCTGAAAGGGTCCCCAAACCATTCTGCAAATAAGGAAGAAGTTGTCACATCCCTAGTTTTATATTTTCTTGTCATTGAAAATTCATGTATGCATTGTTAAATTCAAATGAATTTGAATTGGGGAATTGTCAAGCCTCAGAAATATATTTTTCAAAACCAGCAAGATAAAAATTGCTTCAAATCAGTCCAAGAAAATGTTCCTAATATCCTGTGAAAATATTGGGATGACATAAAATTTCCAGACAATATTTTGGAATCACAGAAACATTATATACTGGACATTTGACTTAATCAAAATAATATTTGTATTGGCTTTATATTTCCTATATACAAAATATGAGTCCAATCAATCTGAAACTTTATGTGTGGTATCGGTTAATTCCACTTGGTCCACATAATTAATTTCAGGATTTTATAAAATGGTATGGTATTTTTCTCCAAAACAAATCATATTGAATTAATAGAAAACATAAAACAAAATAAAATAGAGAGAGAGAGAAAGTTGCCTGACTTACCTGGCAGCCTGCCAAAGCCGGCCCAACCCAGCTCCTCCCTTGTCATCTCCCACCTCTCGCCAGTAGGCAGAGCGTGTGGACACCATCTGCGTGCACGCGCCATGGTGTAACACCCAAGATGCGCGCCTATCTGTATTTAGGCACGGGGGCTGCAACAGGGATAGAGGTGGATCTAGTCGTTTCGCAAGTACAGTAACATCGCATACATGTATGAAGAGATGAGTATATGAGTAGGCATACACTCCCCACAAGCCAAATTACAAGTTCACACACTTATTCCAAACATCATACAAAGGATAGGGTCCATCTACGGACGAAAACAAACAAAGAAAAGAAGCAATGAAACTGTCTTGCTAGCCCCAAATATAACGACCGAGGCCTCTCTACTCGTCTTGATATGTCACGTACATTCTGCCATGTTCTTCATCATACTCCCACTGGAGCTGGGTCACATAATCTGGCACGGTCTCATCTGCACCTACACCTGAATTGTTGTAATTTGTGAGCCACAAGGACTCAATAATCTTGTATCCCGGGTACCGAAACTATGTAAGCTTATTGGTTTGGATGGGGTAAGTGTTGAGTTTGCAGCAAGCACTAAGCATTGTTTGGTGGCTAACATACGAGAACATGAATGTAAATATAGTGGACTACGAAATATGATCGAGTACTACCATGATCACTAAGTGATCCTGAACACCTACTTACGTCAAACATAACCCCACCATGTTCTCTCTCGGTTCATGTTCACGAGTACAGACGATCACGGTTATGCACACATTTGTTGAATTTTATTGGAGTTTACTACAAGTTAACTATAACCGGGTGTTAGACAAAATATCCAAGTTAACACATAACTGCGGGCACGGCTTTCCAAAAGATTTAACCCTATAGGGGTGCTCCAACTAATCCATCAAAAATTAACCACACTCCGCGGGAATAACCTCGACCACGGATCTCATGATCATCCTAGGTAATTCCAAAGGAAAACTGACACCTCATGATAGCCCGAAGAAGAGCGGCGTTCCTCGCGCGAGACATTCGAGAAAGGTAAAACAAGTCCAGCAAGACCACACAATGTGTCGACAAACCCGATGAGAGCCACGTATCTCATTCCCAGGACACGACAGATAACCTACGCGTACGGTAGTCTAATAGAAATCTCCCGAGTTGCCCCGGGTTGGCCTCGCATAGTGCTCTAGGTTGGACCAACACTCATGAGGAGCACTGGACCGGGTTGTTGATTAATTATCCATGGAGTTGCAAAGCCATATGCATATTTATTAAGTTGTTTAAGCAAATAGTACCAATGTTAGGTCTTGCCAGACTAGCTTTAATCTCAACCGAATAATCAAGGGGGTCCCCATAACAACCTCGAGCATGTTAGGAGCGCGAAATATGGAAACATAACACCGGTAACAAGTAACTATGGCGGTAAAAGTGGAACAAAACACCGAGCAAAAGGCCAAGCATTCCATCATACCAAGATATATATGTTCATTAAATTAAATAGCAGTCAATATTGTGATATCTCGAAATATCCATGTTATCACATGGAAACAACTTCCACCTGCATCTAAGAACGCTATAAGAGGGGCTGAGCAGCGATAACTTAGCCAAACAAGGTTTGTTAGGTAGTGGAGGGGTTAGAGGCTATCATGGCAATATAGGAGGCTTGACATTCAAGTGGTAGGAAATTCTAATGAAATGATAAGAGTGATACATCTAGCAAAGGAAAAATAGTGTCGGGATCCAGGTACGATCATCTTGCATGTTTGTTCTTCAGAGGGAGAAAGAGCTGGGTCCTCGTAGTGGTATTCTCCTGGATCCTCATACTTAGGTTCAACACTCACGTCTACCCAAGAGAAACAGCAACAATAAAAAGGCAACCACGGTGCAATGCACAAACAAGATGATGCATGATTCATTTGAAGTATTTAAAATGGCAATCCTAAGCTAGTCATGTTTCATGCAGTAGTTAAGTTATTTAGAATTCTGTACAGAACCTCAGGTTAAGTTGTTTTAACACGCATGATCATGGAAGATATGGATGCTTCATGCAAAATCGATGCAAGTGCATATGTAAGACGATGGAAACAGAGTAACGGTTCTCACGCTACGCTCCCGGCAAGGTATGAAGGGAAAATACGAGACACGGAAGGCCATGGGATATTCCTTGGTATTCCAAGGTAGCCACTGGTTAGAAGATGAAAAACGAATCACAATAGAGCCAAATAACAAGAAAAACAATGGAGCATAGCTCCCACAAGTCGCAGAACACCACCACACACGATCTGCCCAAAACAGCAACATAGCAATCTCCACAACAATTAACTAGAGTTGCAGGATGTCTCCAACCTCAAACAAAGCATGAACAAAAACTACACAACATGCTTATCAAATCATCTAACTACGCAAACTTGAAAGGAAGACCATATCACTAAGCATGGAGCTCACAAGATGGCACAATGAAATAGTTCTAGGGACTTAGTGAAAATCACAGTTTTCTTGAATCTAAGTTAATCTGGTAGCAAGTTTACAGCAGAAAACCATGATGCTAGAGACCACCTCATGGCATGAAAATTAAAAGGATTGTAGAGGACAATATCTACTACAAAACACTAGCACTGAGCTTGAGCTAAAACACAACAGAGCACTTGGTAGCATCCACTCAACAGGGCGTAAAAATAATAACAGATTCTCACAGAGAGAAATATTTAGCATGCGGAAAACAGCAACATTTTATTAGCTACTTTGCATAAAGAATCCCACTTATATACAAGTTTATCATGTCAAAATAAAATACCATGGCATAAAACTCTTAAAACATCACCACTTTCATGTTGACACCATTATCATAGCATGCATGGATTAATTCTAACAAAAATCAAAAATGGCATTTGGGGACAAAATGACATTTGCAAAACTTGCTCAAAAGCTAAAACAAATCACATCAATGGATTCCTGGGATTTTTCTACCCCAAATCCATATATCACACCCCTATGTTGCTGTAGATACAATTGCCCATACTCTAAATTACTACTATCATTAAAATCCCCATCAACTTATAAGTCAAAACTTACTATAAATGCTCATGCCCATAAATGCCTATGAACAGATATAGAAATTGAACAGATATAGAAATAATCAAAATAAACAAACAAAACTAATGGAAAAAGAAAACAAAGAAAATATTGGAAGGAGGGGCCCACCTAGCATAGTCACCAGGGCCCCTCTTAGGCTGACATGTTGGCTAGGGCCCACTATCATGCTCTCACACCACACACACAACACACACACACGCACACACATGGGATCCATCTCCACAGCAGATCCCACCACACACTGGCACACACACGCACTCACGATCAACACGTGGCCACACCAGATCCCGTGGATCACCACACACACACACCACCGCAAAAAAGGAAAAAGGGGGGCCCGAGGGGCATCGAACCAGCGACCTCGCGGTCGCACCCCGGTTCAGCTACCACTATGCTACGGCACGGACTACTGACTGAAGGGGATCAACACACGACATAATTAGAGAAAGCAGACGGCTTCCTCCTACCTCACGAGAGAGAAGAGGGGATCATCGCCGGCGGCAACTGCGGTGACCAGCTGCCCAACGGGCCACCGGCGAGAGCTCTGGGGTCTACGGCAGCTCCATTCCTACGGTCACCTACTATCTACATGCGCGAAAGCGAGGAGTTCGAGCACGAGCTCATGCTCAGCTCGAACATGGCGGCCACGGCGGCAGCTACGCGATGCAGGGCGGGGAGTGCGCGAGCCAGCAGTTGCGGGCACACGGGAACGACACAATGTGCGACGGAACCAGCGAGAGCGCGGAGGGCGAAACATGGCACGACGCTATGATCTGCACCCCCTCTGGCGATCAAGTTCAGATACGGGCGCGAGGCGCAGGAAGCACGGCAAGGACACGGCGCGGATGAGAGCTACGGGCGGTAAACAATGAAGAAAATGGCAAGGAGGTGGAGAGGAAGGTACCTCCACTACCTTGGCACGACGAAGAGGTCGGGGACGCGGCTAAGAGATGACGATGCGGTGAGGACTGTAGTGTTGCTGGTGCACCGGTTCTACAGGAGGAAGACGACGATGGGGACGGCGCTCCGGGCTCGCAGACGATGCGTGCGAAGGCGAAGAAGACGGTAGGGACTATCGGAGCTCGATCCACACATCGGGGAGGAAGAAGACGAGGCAGGAAGGCTACCCCGAGCTCGAGCTCGCTCTCGGACGGAGCATGGCGAGTAGGGCGACGGTGGCGCTTGGCTACCTTACCTGAGCAGCGATAATGCAAGAGGATGGGGGAATGGAGCAAGGGGTCAAGCTAGGGCATGGAGGACAACTTATATGGGGCTCTAGGGGCGTCGACGGCCGTCAAATCAAGCCAAGTTCGACGTGGCTGCTGCTGATGCACTGCCATACAAGAGGAGGACGATGGCGCATGCTGGTGGGTTGCGGGCTGCGGCTACTGCTGTAACTAGGCGGTTGCGGGGGCAAGGAGGTTCAGGAGGGCAGGCTCTCACTTTCTTAGAAGAAAATAAAGGTTTTTCTTTTTAATAAAACAATACTAAACCACTATAGCCCAGAGAAGAAGAAAAATGATTTTGGGAAACCAAAATACTTTGCACTACAAATAAATGCTACCTATTAATAAAAAATTAACTAGCCATTTTTTGACAAAGTGAATTTACTACTTTTATTAAATAAAACTTGCTGTTTTATTAGAGATATTAATGAGAAAAACAGCAACACACGGAAGATCTCTCTTACTCCACTCTAAACAATTAGCTTAAGCACCAGAACAGTTTTGAAAGATTTATAGGACAAGTTAATTGTGACATAGAATAATTATGACCAAAAGGGTCTTTTTGAGTTGAAATGAAAGAGGGGGGTATGGAAAAGAAGACAAGGGAGAATAGCAACACACCAAGCACACATGCATTCATCCACATACCACCTGACATCACAACATTCACAAGCAGAAGCAACAAGGCAAAAACATACTATGCAATATGATGATCATCAAGCATGATGCATGAATGGCATGAAGCAAAATTATATTGAGCACAACACATGGTGGGAAACATGGAAGGTCCACATGAGATACATGGCCAAAAGGCAAGGGTTGCACTTGGGCTGTTACAACTCTCCCACCTCCTGCTTGCACGTAGGCCCTCCAAGCGAGGGGATAAGCCCCGAGAGACGGCCAGATCAAGCCCCCTCCCCATTTCTCTCCCCCTCGTCTCCCTCTCGCTCTCCCCACTGCTACCGAGAGCCGCCGCCGCCGTCGCACACGGCCATTGAAGCCACCGGCTCCACGTCGCCCCGCCTTGCTACTCTCAAGCTCCGCCACGATCCCCACGTGGTCTCCATCGAGCCATGCAGCGCTAGGAGGACCAGAACTCCCTCAACACCAATTCAATGGAGACCAAAGCTCTGATACCACTTGTAGGATCGAAAGTAGTGCTACAGGGGGGTGATTAGAGTACATGACCAAGTAAAATGTACCTCTTCCCAATTTTATGTCTTGGCAGATTTTAGCATTCATAGTATGTCAAGTACACCCTACACATGCATGTCTACGAGTATAGCAGCGGAAGGTAAAGACAAGCATGTAAGTAAAGGAAGGGTAGGAAGATCAAACGCAATTGGTGACACGATGATTTTTCCCGGTGTTTCGATAGGTGGCTCTATCGTACATCAACATTTATGGAGTCTTCAACCCATGAAGGGTAACGGTTGCAAGAGTCCATGAAGGGCTTTACCCACGGAGGGTTCCATGAAGAAGCAACCTTGACTATACCATGATGGCCTACGTCCACAAAGGACTAGCCTAACTCGGGGTAGATCTTGACGAAGTAGGCGATCTCCTTTCCCTTACAAACTTCTTGGTTCACTCCACAACATGAAGTAGGAGGCTTCGAAGCGACACATAACCAATCTAGGAGGCACCACCCTTCAAAAGGTAAAAGGCTCGATTGTGATGATGAACTCCTTGCTCTTGTGCTTCAAGATGATAGACTTCTCAACACACAATCACTCTCGCACAGATTTGGCTTGGTAGAAGAGATTGATTGGGTGGAAAGCAACTTGGGGAGGCTAGAGATCAAGATTCATATGGTAGGAATCAAATGACATGATCTCAACACATGAGTAGGTGTCTCTCTCTTAGAAAAATCAGTAGGTATGAGTGTGGAACGGTTCTGAGTGCTTCTCCTGCGAGTGAGTGGTGGTGGAGGGGTATATATAGACATCTCCAAAAATCCAACTATTACACACAAAATGACCAACTCGGTGACACTGATGTGTTAATCTCGGTGGTACCAAAGTGACCAAAAGGTGGCAACTGTTGAGTCTCGATGAGACCAATATGGGAAACACGGTTGCACCGATAAGGTGACCAACAGTCAGATTGCCCAATATCAGTGACGCCGATCCAACAATCTCAGTGGGACTGATATTGTGAATTTGCGTAAAAGAAAGTTCGCAACCTAAACTCAGTGGCACCAAAGCAGAATCAGTTGCACCGAAGTGGCTAGGGTTTGGCTGAGTCTGTCTAGGTTCTGGAATCAGTGGCACCGGGTGCAAAGTGTTTGTTGCATCGATTTTGAGTGTTTGGCTTTGGAAAGACTTTTGTGGAAGAGCTTGTGGGTGTATGTGGTGACTATCACTTGTGCACGTCTGAGCATTTTGTTCACCAACAAAACCTTACCCCCTTTTAATAGTATTCGCTTTCCTATGAACTCAAAGTGATTTCTCACAAATGATAAAATGTAGAGTCCTTTGCTTGAGGCTTTGCCAATCTATTTCCTTGCATCTTGGAGTATTCCACAATCTTTATGCCAACCCATCATTGAACTTTTGCTGAAACATACTTGGTGGAAACATTAGTTCAATGACATATATGTTGTTATTAATTTCCAAAACCACCAAGGGAGCAAATGTGCTTTGATCATCGTAATCACCATCATAGTCAATCTCCTGCTCAACGATAGTAGTAGTAGTAGCCACAGAACCCATGGTAGTGGCAATGACACCAGAATTTTGGCCTTGCTCGAGAGGCACGTGTTGCGCTCGTTTCACGAAATTGTTGGAGATAGGCCCTAGAGGAAATCATGTATGATGATATTTCCTATGTGTTTATGAATAAAAGATAGTCCTTGGACATTATCAGTGATGTGTATTAACAAGTGCATAACTTGTTTGTGAGACTATCAATTGTATCATAACTGTCCTAAATGGTCCCTAGTCGAAAGGGTTGTGTGGACACACCTCGAGTTAAACTATAATATGACACGGTGGGTGGTCCGGACTCACTAACCATGTAGCATTGGTGCTAGCCGGATAATATGGACTCAGAAAGATCTGGTCGGATTCGACGTAGTCGGATCCGAGTTGAGATAATGTCTGAGTTGGATAGACCCCACTATGAGACGCAGGGATAGGTCATCTGTGAGTCTCTAGTAAAACATAAGTTCTATCTCCTAAGACCTGAACTAACGCATGTACTCGGCATGGTGATAGACCTGCTTTGGGCCGACAACACATTACTCTGTAACTGGGTAGTTATAAAGGTAGGTTTCGGGCTTGTTTGGACCCATGCTTCGAGACATCTTAACCAAGATGGGATTTGCCCCTCCGATCAGGATAGATATACTTTGGGCCCCTTGGGTGATCCGACCTGGATATGCATGGCAATGCGATGAGAATTATGAGATAATCCAAAGTGTTTTTCAGATTCACCAGAACAAGAAAAAGATCATGCTGCAATAAGGATTCCCATGTCGCCTTGAGCATGACAACATACATCGTGTGGCAAAGGGAACATAAGTGTGAATTACAAGTTCGCCTAACCAGCTTCATCGGACACTTGGAGTCGGCACGCTCTAGAGGCCGCTATTGACTAGCCGAGTCAGATGTGATCACACTCACGACCTAAGGGGTCGGGCGCTTAAGGTAAAGAACTTATGGGCTTTAGTATAGTTCCTAGGACCAAGTGTTGAGCCCGTGATAGATGCCTATATATAGTGTGGCACACCCATTCGGTTGATCTCTTTGGCATCATCATTAGGGCTTTGCATGTGTTGTAAGTCACTGTAGGCGTTTTGGGAATGGGGGTACCCTGACTTGCCTACCTGCGGCCTAGAGCGTGGCTCACTTCGACAACCAAGTATGGCCCAGCGTGACTACTGCTCAAGACAAGGCCCTCACGACAACCCCGAGCTCACGAAGGAAACAACGACAAGACCCACCAGGGGATAGGCCTCCCTAGGACCCCTCTGGAGCGGCGGAGGTCTCTATGCAACGCTTGGCCTCGGGAGGCGAGGGATGATGCAAGGCAGGCCAGGCTGGCACCAGCGCGCTAGACGGGATAGTTTCCCCTTTGGTGCAAAGGCGGCAAGGACGTATGCAGGTTCCCAAAGCACCCCCAAAGGTTTCCATTCTGGTGCAACAAGACCAAGACCACGAGACCTGCTGGACAGATGTCATTGCCGAGCCCACCACTTCATCACCAATAGCAACTTTGCAGGCAAAGACCACCTTTCGTCAGGATAAAGATGTACCCCTTCCCCCCCTTCGAATTTGGCCATTGTGGGATCCCTTCCCACCATAGAGATAAGGAAAGAGGACACGGGCCACTATAAATAGAGGCTAGGCTATTTAGTAGAGTGGGGGAGACCACAGAGTAATACAAGACGACCAGAACACCATCGCGAGGAGACTCGCTATTGTACTAGTTCATCCACAAAACCTCCTCGTGAGGTAATCCATCAAAGCAGGAGTAGGGTTTTATGCTTCGCAGCGGCCCAAACCTTGGTAAATCGTCGGGAGCCATCTTCTTCCTCGTCATCATGCGAGTCCATCGAACTAGGCTACCAGGTTGTGAGATTGGAGGGGTGAGGCTGTTGGGGATCTTCGCACATGCCCCTATGTTCAAACTCTCTTGGGTTTTGCAGAGCTCGAATTCTGACATTTGGTGCGCCACCTAGGGGGTGTGTCGAAGTCTCCAGCAAGCTCTGTTTCCTTTTCACCCCGCTGTGTCGATGGACGACGCCCAGCAAGCTCCCTTCGGCCTTGGTAGATCCTCCTTCACCAACCACGCCACTGCCGTCCAAGCCCCATGCCCTGGCTGCGCGGTGCTCGATGGTCAGTACTGGGCCACCAGTATCATTTCCACCACCATCGTTGCTCATGTAGGCCAAGCACGCGATGGACGGGTGGCACCCGCGGGACCGACGTCGCACTGCACCCACGTGGGAGATCTCAATGCGCACGACGCACTACTAATGTTGTGCGAGATGCTTTGCCACCGCCCGAGGCACGGGGACTTTGACGCCTGGGCCGACCACATCGTCAAGTTGGTCACCGACGCGAGGAGGGCCAGGATTCCCCACCTCCCTTCGCCCACCGATAGCGTTAGGCGCCAGGGGCTCGTTCACCGTTCCCGTCACCTCGTCCACGGACAACTTGTGCCTTTCGACCCCGAGCGAGCCCAGGCATGGCCTGCCGCATGTCGTGCTACTTCACCTCCAGATCTCGGTGACCGGCTACAGGGCGCCGCCCGGCCGCATCGGTTGAGCCTTCAAAGAAAGTGATGGGATACCCTAGCGGATCGTTGACATCCTGGGTCATCCAGGCGGGAGCGCGCCAACTGGCACATGGAGCAGGCGGCATAGGCGTCCGGGCAGGCAGGGAACCGCAACGAAGGCACATTGGTTAACCACATTGGCAACCCATGCCAAGACACACGTGGTCAACCCCATGGCGGCAGCAAAGGTAAGAAACTTCGAGCAGAGGCTCGCCACAGGAGGGTCTGGGCGTTGTGCACCTAGGGCGGTGTCGCGTTGCCACCCGGAGAGGCCGTCCTTGGTGCACACGGAGACGGTGCAGGAGGGTAACAAGGCCTTTACGTAGAGGCCTATGTTCCAAGATACGTCATACCTATGGGTGATGCGATGAATCAGCCCCCCCCCCCCCCCCCGCAGGCGCCAACATCCTCCCAGAGTAGGGTGGTGTCCCGGACGTCCTCCGAAAACCGGCCAGGTTGATGCAAGTGGGATAGGGGAGGGCGTACCGGATGCGCATTGGCGTGCCACAGCCGCCACCCTCGCGAGCAAGCAACACGCAGCCAAACCCACAGGGGGCCATAGTCTAGGAAGAGCGACAAGATGCGAGTAGCGCGGGCCACCTGAGGCAACAAGAGTGCTGACACGGCCTCGGGGGCATGGCCTCACGAGGTCCTTGAGCCGAGGTCTGGTCCGTGCCTCAACACCTCATGAGGTGGCTTCATCGCCACAACATCTCTATAGCTACGTCGGGTGCATTGTGCTGATGTTTGGGTCGCGGTAGCGCAATCCCATGGCTACGCGGGGAACAATGCATTCGTGTTTGGGCTCTAGGGGTGAACAAATGAGCAAAAATGCGCGGGGTGGCTCTTAACAAAGTTGGGAGCACCCAGCCCATGCGCCTAGGGGCTTGACCAGGTATGTTTGGTCGTGAGACTCTCACATAATAGTGAGTGGGTTGTATACGCCTGGAGCCCCCTGAGGACGTGGAGGGGTTCCATCCCAAACCCAAGTGGAAGCCCCATGCTCCGTGTTGGCAGACAATATTGTCCTCCAATTACTATGCCCATGCAACGTGGATGCCCTATGCTCCATGCTGGGAGAATACGAAGAAAACACTAGCCTAGGTGCCAGACATGGCACTTGCTTGCTTCCTTTTTGGTGTTCAGATTGCCACTCTTTGAAATGGAATTTGAAGATTTCGGAACTCTATTGGAAAAAGGGGTGAGCATTTTTATCTCATCGCAAATCCCTCTTTTCTCACTTTGGATTCTCTTTCTCTGAATTGGCACCTTACAAAGCCCCACGCACTTTGCCCCTCCCAATGGCGCCTCAGAGCAGGCCGACAAAGAACCTGTTGCCTCAGAAACATACATATTTAAGCAGTCAACTCCCACTCGGGACTCCAACCGCGGCTCAACTCGGTAGCACGGAGCCACAGGAGGCTCAGGTGCCTCCCGAGGTAGCGTCCGTCTGAACAGTATGGGAGTCGCTCGAGCGTCCAGAGGGCTCCTGAGCAATGCGCCTCAGGAGCCTTACCAGTCATATAGCCCCTCGCCCCATTGGACTCGTCCTGGTGATCCGGACGCCCGAACGATGGTCGAGGCCTCACCCCTTCATCTTGTCCTAGTGATCCGGACGCCCCAACGATGGTCGAGGAATACGTGGGACTAGGTCTTGCCTACATAGAGTGCTGGCTACGTAGAGCGCTCCTGAGAAACACGCTCCGGGAACCTCACCAATCACGTGGCTCCGCACCCCTTGGTCTCGTCCCGGTGATCCGGATGCCCCAACGGTGGCCAAGCCTTGCCCCTTTGGTTTCATCCTAGTGATCCGGACGCCCCAACGGCGGTCGAGGCCTTCTCGGGATCGGGTCTCATAGACGCGGAGTGCCGAAAGGGTCCCCAAAACATTCTGCAAAGAAGGAAGAAGCTGTCACATCCCTAGTTTTGTATTTTCTTGTCATTGCATATTCATGCATGCATTGTTAAATTCAAATGAATTTGAATTGGGGAATTGTCAAGTCATAGAAATATATTTTCCAAAACAAGCAAGATAAAAATTGTTTCAAATCTGTCCAAGACAATGTTCCTAATATCCTTTGAAAATATTGGGATGACGTAAAATTGCCAACAAATATTTTGCAATCACAGAAACATTATATATTGGACATTTTTATTTATCCAACTAATATTTGTATTGGATTTATATTTCCTGTATATAAAATATAAGTCCAATGAATCTGAAATTTTATGTGTGGCATTTGTTAATTCCACTTGGTCCACATAATTAATTTCAGGTTTTTATAAAATGGTATGGTAGTTTTCTCCAAACCAAAACATATTGAAGTAATAGAAAACATAAAACAAAATAAAAGAGAGAGAGAGAAAGAGAGTTGCCTAACTTACCTGGCAGCCCACCAGAGCCGGCCCAGCCCAGCTTCTCCCTTGTCGTCTCCCACCTCTTGCCAGTAGGTAGAGCATGTGGATGTCGTCCGTGTGCACACGCCATGGCCACGTCCTGCTTGTAGGTAGGCCCTCCGGGCGAGGGGATAAGCCCCGAGAAACGGCCAGATCGAGCCCCCCTCTCCATTTCTCTCCACCTCGTCTCCCTTTCATTCTCCCCACCGCTGCCGAGAGCCACCGCTGTCGTTGCATGCTGCCACCGGCTCCACGTCGCCCCGCCTTGTTGCTCGCAAGCTCCGCCACGACCCCCACATGCTCTCCATCAAGCCACGAAGCACTAGAATGACCCGGACGCCCTCTAGCCGCCGTTTTCTTGCTCGGCCTCCGTCGGATGCCGGTCGTCGATTTTGTCACACCTTGTGTTTGTATCACTTTTATATGCTTGGATTTATAAAATTTGGAACCAATGAAAACTTTGAGTGCATGCTTGTTTGAATCATTGCTTGTTGATTTTTTTCGTTGAGTTTGTCTCGCACTCTTAGGTTCTACACCTCTCCATATTCACCTTGCTTGAACCAAACTTCTTGCCCAATGATCATGCCATGTGAATAGTGCCCAAAACTATTTTTATCAACTATTATTTTTGACCAAAAAGTTTTTATTCAAATTAGGTTTTCAAAAACCCCTGAGTTGAGGTTTGCACTGCAAGTCCTGAATTTGGGTGGATCCTTTCTCCCCAAAAGTTTTATTTCAAATCTACTATATATATGGCTTCCCAAAACCACCAATATTTAAAGATTATTTTAATATTTATTTAAAAGGGTTTTTCTTAAGGCGAGAATTGGTCTTTTACGGGGGGAAATATTTAAATGCTTTCAAAATATTTGAGAAAATTTAGGGAAACTCAATGGACATATATTTTCCATATATATGAGTTTCAACACATGGTCATGTCAAAAATAATGGGCAAAACCCCTCAAAACCCTTTCTTTCAAATCAAGCTTTTGAAATATATCTATACGAAATATTCTCAATAAATTCCAAGAAAATTCCAGCAAGTCAACATTGTCATAGTTGATGATCTTGCAAAGTTTCATCTCAATCCAAACTTTTTTTATTCATTAAACTATTCCAAAACCCTCCCTGTCTAGATTCAAATTTGAACAACTTTACATTGTGAAGTTTCTTCCCTTGACCCCAAACTTTGTGGACATATTCTAATCACCAAATAATGGAGCTACCCAAAGTGGTGCATCAAGGGGATTAGCTCAGCACGACTAGATCTACAGAAACCAGATTCTTATGATTTCTAGGGTTTCACAAAGTTACATTGTGGACCTTTTCAATCAAGCTCAAACTTGGTGATCAAGCCTAATTCTAATCACCATATGATCTTGTAAAATCTTGTGGCAAGCAAGGCCAATTTGCTTGCCCTAATCTCCATCAAACACCTTCCGCCAGAATGGCAAAAACCCTGTTTGACCCCCTTCCTCTATTTTCCTTGAGCCCAAATTTTTATGACAACCTCTCAATAATGGGTGTGGTGATAACCCTGTGTTACCTGATACTTCCAGTAAAACTTGTGGGGACTCAGCTCAATAATGGGTGTGGTAAAACCCCCATTTTACCCTCTGATTCACCATGGCAGTAGTTTCTCACCCCATCTCCTTTCTCTCTCCACTCACCCTAGCTCCCAAGCATCCTAGGCGCATCTCCAGTACCCCCCAGGAGCTAGAAGACAAGCCTGGGCACCCAGAGCACGCGGGGGCAGTCCGTGCTGGCTATAACGGTGCTCTGGAGCGCATTACAGTGCGCTCTCGCATAGTTGTCGCCCTCATACTAAGACCCCCGACCACCTAGGGATGAGGAAGTATGTCCCCTGGCCGCCCCTTGACGTCCGCAAAGCGCCAGGAGGTCCGGCCCCTCCTCCCTTCTCCTTTGATGCCCCCTACACATGTGCACGACACCATCTGAGAGCTCCAACGATGGAGCTCAGACGCGCGAGCCTCTGGCCCCCTAGCTACTACTCTTCCTATCCGCGGGCATGGACCGAGTCCATGACAACCGTAGACATAGCCCAGGGCATCCCCGTGTCTGGTGGCGTCGCCCTTAACTCCACATGCTCCCTATCCATGGCAAGGCCGACCGCCCCTATATTAGGAGTCCACGGGCCTCCTCTTCCTCCTCCCTCGCCCCTCGACCACCTAATAGTGCTCCGGCACCGGCCACTCCACCTCCAAACCCCTCTGTGCACGAGATCGAGTCGATCACCGCCCCTTCGGGCACCAGCATTCGCATGGTAAATGACCTCCTCCGCCCCTGTTTTCCCTCGATCTGGAACCCCAGACCCCTCCTGATCCTTTCCCCTCCTCCCCAATCATTTTCAGCTAAGGAACAACACCGGCGACCCTCCTCCCGAAGCTTCCCGGCCGCACTTCCTCGTTGCTGGCGAGACAATGCCTCTCCGGCGTCCCCTCCACCTCCACCCGAATGGCGGGTCCATGTTGGTTCCTTTCCCTCCATCACTAGGCTCACCGTGTTGTGCTTCACCGCTAGTGAGCATCGCCATCTCCAAGACGAAGGTTGATGAAGGCCCTGGTCAGTGGGGCTCGCTCGTTAGCCTCTGCATCGCCTGCCTCCCTCTCCCTCTCACTCGCACATGGGCCCCGCCTATCAGGTTTGAACCTGACGAGGGCGGGCGCACCGGCTCGCCTAGGGCCGTTTTGCTCTGGGCCGGCCTAGTTGCGGCCAATTCTAGCCCACGGCACAGTGCCCCTTCCCTTTTTCATTTATATTGGGATTTCCAAAAATTCCCGAGAACCCATTATTTCTCCAAATCCATTAAATTATCCACCATAAATCTTAGAATAATATGTAGAATTTAATAGTGCCATTTGTGAAAAAATTGAAAACTTTTTATGAATTGTTTTATTTTAATGTTTTAGGGATCTTTCTGCCTCGGTTTAAATAGTTTTCAAAAATGTTTTCATGGCAAAACCTTAGTAGCATATTTGTAAAATAGTTTGTAGTATTTATTAGAGTAGGGCAACATTTTATTTGTAGATTTTTGTGCTCTATTTTTGTGTGATGCTTATTATTCCCATTATTTTATGGCGACGATAGATTGCGCTATTGACGAGGGAGTTGGACCCAAAGACTTTGAAGACCCCGAAGACTTTGTTGAGCCTGGCAAGCAGCCCTTTGACCATGGCATATAGCACTTTGTTTCGTGGTATTGATCATGATGATGTGGTATTCCCCTTCAATGGGATGCCCCCAATACTTTCTTGTTGATACTTGCATCGTGCATGACCCTACCTCCTTATGAGGGTTGTGCGGGTGGGAGTAGTTAGGTTGCTAATAGATGCTACACAAGTGGGATCGGGAATATGCATGGTGATGGAAACAAAAGTATTTACAAAAACCTTTCAAAAAACCCATCGGGTGCCACTAATGCCCGAGGGAGATAATGATGAGTTCGGTAACCACTTGAGAAAGAAGTGGTGTATCAGAACAAGTTGCGGGTGTGTTTTCGAAAACGGAGAGTTTGAAGATTTGCTGACCGTCCCAACCTTACATGTGCGACCACGATACCCCTTATGGGATGGGGCTTTGTTGATTACTATGGTTGGTGCTAGCAGGGAGCCCGCATTACCAATGGCGAGAGTGAAGTGGTCACTCTTGAGACGGAGTCGTCCCGGTGTGGAAGGCCATGCGCTATCTTTACAAGCACCGGGCACACCATTGTGTTCCCTCATGGATGATACCCGTGATGTATATCATTAGGGATGGCACCAACGAGTGGACTCTTTGTTTAGTATCACCATGGGAAAGGCATTGTTTGGGTGCTTACCTCGGGTATGTAATATACCACGAGTCATGGATGACACGGAAGTTCCCCTAGTCTTGTGGGTAAAGCGCGCAACCTCTACAGAGTGTAAAACTATTCGAATAGCCATTTCCACAGTCATGGATAGTTGGAGGTCCTGCTTAAACCGCATCCGATGTTTTTTTAACTTGCTGTGCATGTGGGGATGACATAGAGATGGAACTTGAGCCAAGTTAGATAACTTGACGTGATGACAGAACATGAGGAATTCAACCCCCTGTCATATGGATATTTGTACCTTGTTCATATGCATACAAAGTCAGCTTTTTGCAAAATTTACCTACTTAGTGATTTATCACGCATTGTTATACCTCATTCCACAACTTGGGTTGCTTGCGAGTACATTCAAAGTACTCACTGGCTTGCCACTGGTTATTTAATTGGCCAGGCATGGAAGTGCAAGATTATGGCGAAGAGTTCGTTGGTGACTAACATGCGAATTAGGATGCTACCCAGTCAGAATGCCTGTAGGTTTAAGGAAGATGGCGTGGGTTCACGCTTTCGATCAAGAGTTCCAATGTTTATTATGTCTAAGTGTTTTGCCCTTGTGGCCCTATCTTTGTAAGACTAGAACTTCGTGGTCTTTATTTTTGTAAGACGCTAAATGTGGATGTAAGACTCTTGTTATTCAGCTTCTGTTTGTTCAGTGAGCATTGATCTCTGGGATCACTATACACATGCATTCGATGATCACCACTTATGAGTCGGGGTCCCCATAGAGCTGGTATCAGAGCCATCCTGACTCTAGGAAGCCCTTTGTTACCGTGAATGTTAGTTAGGATAAAAACCACTTTCAAAACTACACCTAGAACCTATACTTAGGAGTTTTGCACTATTTACCTCTTCTATTCTTCACACAACACTTTGTTGACTCTCCTCACTTCAAACCTTTGTAGATGGTCGTCATACCCAAAGCCCTCCTAGCATCCGGATTTCCCTTACTCCTTGGGGATAGCCTGGAGAAGTGCCAGTTTCATCGACCACCCGTTTTCCTCTACCACGAGCATTGGGTTTATGCCGTCATGGAGGAGTACCACGTTGATGTATTCGTGACGGAAAACGACTCCCCGACCAGTTGGTTCTTTGAAGGACCATAGATGGAGACCCTCACACTCGCAGTCGAGACAGCTGCACGGAAGGCACTCATCCACCTTCGAGGGATCATCCCAGAGATGGCTGACAAACCATCTACTCGCTATCTACCCTTCGGGAGGGATGATATTGGCGAGAGTTGTACGTTGGTTCCATCCAAGGAGGATGGGACACCACTCAGGTTCCAGGCCTACTTCAGCATCTCCACCAACAGTCTGGCTCACAACTTGATTAAGGAGTCCGTGAAGCTCCGCGAGGAATTTCACCACACCCGGGAGCTACTTCGACAAGCCAAGATGAAGCCAGACATGATCAAGAAGGATGGATCCCCCGAGGGACGACCAACTGTCATTTATCAAGGAGGAGAACCCCCAGCTAGAGATGCACCCACACGTCGTCATCGCATGAGTGCAAAGGAGTATCGTGAGATCTTCTTTGACCCATCGACGAACCATCATCAGGATGGACCTCCTCGTTCTCCGACCCCTTTGATCGGAAATGATGCCCGTTCAGATGATGAATAGGAGGAAGACCTAGAGGAGCGTCACTACGTTCCCGAGCACTCCACCAACTGAGTCCGAGAACCCCTAGTGTAGGATCAGTCATGTTCCCCTCATGCGAAGTTGAGTCCGTGTAATGGTTCATATGAAACCATGTGTGCTTGTTGTTTGAATTTTTTTGTGTGTTCCGATGCAAGTCGCTCTTTTGCCTTAGGCAACATGTAATCGACTCTATCGCCTATCTTACCTTAATATATGTGTTGGTCTTTCGACCTTGTTTCATGACACTCGCACTTGACCAACCCCCTTGGGCGCACTTTTCCATAATTGCTTTTCCTCGAGTTATCCCAATTGTTTGACTTGGCTTCTCCAAACAGGATGGTGCCTACTACCCGCAATAGCTACTTCGCCAACCCTGAAGCCGGCAACTCAAGGCAGCAACAGGGAGCTAGTGGGACTGCTCAGGCTAGAGGACACCAGGAGCAGCCATAGGGCGACATTCACCCGCCACCACCTCCATCGGAGAACATGACCATATCTTAGTTTCTCCAAGTTCTCCAGCAGGAACGCCAAGCCAACAATGCTGCCATTTAACAGATGGCTCAGGCCCTTGTGAACAACCAGTAGCAAGGTAGGAACAGCAATGACGGCACCACTCTGTCTGAGTTCATAAGGAATTCGTCCCCAACCTTCACTAAGACTATTGAACCCTTAGATGCTGACAACTGGATCCACACCATCAAGGACCACCTTGCACCGGTCAATTGCAATGAGGATCGTGAGAAGGTGCTTTATGCCTCTCACTGCCTTGGAGATACCGCCCGAGCTTGGTGGGATGGATTCAAGGTCATGCAAGACGACCGTGTGATCACTTGGGATGACTTCAAGGAAGGATTTCGCACCGCCCATATTCCTTCTGGGATCATGGCTATTAAGAAGAGAGAATTCCGAGCGCTGAAGCAATGAAGTGGCTCTATCAAGGAGTACCTACAGAAGTTCAACCTGCAGTCAAGGTATGAACCTAAAGATGTCAACACGGAGGCTGCCAAGAAGGAACGCTTCATGGAAGGACTTCAGCAGACCCTGCAGTATCATCGCATTGTGTGCGACTGTCGTACCTTCTTCGACCTGGTGAACAAGACCCTCATGCTGGAAGACAAGCATCGTGCCATAGAAGATACTCACAAGCGCAAGATGATTAGCAAGGGTAGCTCTAGCAACCAGAAGCCTCGCCCCTGACAGCCAGCCCCAACAAAGCCAAACTATCATCCGCAACAGGCTAGACCTCTTGCGCCTCGTCCGAGCTACCAACCTAAGAAGTATCCAACCCTAGGACGTCTTACAACAACCCCAATAACAACAACGATGATAGGAACTACAACAACAACCGTGGGCAAGTCACTTGTTTTGGATGTGGCTAGCCTGTGCCCGAACAAGAAGCCAGATGCACTGCGCCCCAATGCACCGAACAAAGGTCAAGGCCGTGGAGCGCCACCAAGGAACACAACTCCCCGCAACCAGCCTAGTAATGTCAAAGGTCGTGTGAATCACGTCACCGCAAAGGAAGCCCAGGAAGACCTTGACGTCATACTGGGTACGTTCCTCATCAACTCAACCCCAGCAACAGTACTGTTTAATTGTGGAGCTTTGCATTCTTTTGTCACCCAAAAGCTTGCACTAGTGAGTGGCATGAAGCCTACACCCCTGGGTAGTTATATGTTGATTCAAACCCCGAGATCAGTTATGAAGTCTGGGATAGGTTGTAAAGGAGTGGAGATTAACATCAACGGGGTAGACTTCCTAGCAGACCTTATAGTTCTGGATTCACCAGGCTTGGACGTTATAATTGGCATGAATGAGTTGACCAAGCATCAAGGTGAGTTAGACTATGCCAAGAGGATTGTTACCATGACCAATAGCCAAGGAGTGGAAGTCAAGTATGTACCTAACCCTACCTCCACTCAAGCCCCGGAGGCTAACTGTCTATCGGGAATTGAGTTAGATCAAGTGCCAGTGCTATGTGAATACCCAGACGTATTTCCTAATGAGCTGCCCAGAATGCCTCCTGACCGCGACATTGATTTCATCATTGAGCTAATGCCCGGATCAAGGCCCATATATAAGAAGCCTGTGGGGACCCCGACTCATAAGTCGTGATCACCGAATGCACGTGTATAGAGATCCAAGAGATCAACGCTCACTGAACAAATAGAAGCTGAAGAGTCTTACATCCACATTTAGCGTCTTACACAATAAGGACCATGAAGGTCAAGTCTTACATAGATAGGACCACACGGGCCAAACACTTAAAATAGAACAAGAAGTGGAAGTCTTGGTCGAAAGCGTGAACCCATGCCATCTGCCTTAATCTAAAGGCATTCTGACTGGGAAATGTCGTAGTTCGCATGTTCATCTACAACGAACTCTTCAGCATACTCCTATTCTCCCATTCCTGGCCAATTAAATAACCAGTGGCAAGTCAATGAGTACTTTGAATGTACTCGCAAGCAACCCAAGTTGTGGAACAAGGTAACAATGATGCATGATATAACACTAAATAGGTAAATTTGTGGAAAGCTAATTTTGTATGCAAATGACTTGATCAAGTAACTAGTGAGCATGCATCAACCACTAGAAGGTATTCATGTGAACAAATTGCAGATATCATCATAAGTATTGGTTGAACATCTCATGTTCACCAATCACGCTAAGTCATTAGTCTTAGCTCATGTGACCGCTTGTCACCATCACACCCATACTCACACCATGTTTTTGCAAAAACATTCGCACGTGGCATAAGTAGCATCACCCAACTGTCCTTGACCATGGACATGGCTATTCGAATAGTTTTATACTCTGCAGAGGTTGCACACTTTACCCACAAGACTCGGGGAACTTCCATGTCATCCATGACTCGCGGTATATAACATACCCGAGGTAAGCACCCGAACAATGCCTTTCCCATGGTGATAATAAACAAAGAGTCCACTCATTGGTGCCATCCCTCATGTTATACATCACTCGTATCATCCATGAGGGCACACAACGGTGTGCCCGGTGCCTGTAAAGACATCGCATGACCTTCCACTCAAAGATGACCCTCTCTCAAGAGTGACCACTTCACTCTTGCCACTAGTAATGCGGGCTCCTTGCTAGTACCAACCATAGTAATCAACAAAGCCCCATCCCATAAGGGGTATCATGGTTGCGCATGTAAGGCTGGGACGATCGACAAATTTTAAACCCTCCGTTTTCTAAAACACATATTCATCTTGTTTCGGCACACCACTTCTTTCTCAAGTGGTCACCCATCTCATCAACATCTCCCTCAGGTATTAGTGGCCCCCGATGGGGTTTTCGAAAAAGTCTTTGAAATCATGTCTTTCTTCCCATCATGATGCATAGATCCCGATCCCACTTGCGTATCATCTACTAGCATCCTAACTACACCCACCCGCACAACCCTCATAAGGTGGTAGGGTCATGCACGATGCAAGTGTCAATGGAGAAGTACCGGAGGCATCCCACCGAAAGGGGAACACCACATCACAAGATCAAATATGATGAAAGTGAAGTGCTATATGACATGTAGTAAAAATGGTTTCTCATCATGGTCAAGGGGTGCTTGCCTGGATCAACAAAGTCTCCAGGGTGTCTGACGTCTTCTGTTCCAACTTCATCGTCAACAGCGGAATCTATCGTCGCGATAAAATAACGATAAAAATAATCAACACAAAAATAGAGCACTCAACCTACTAATAAAAATTCTAATCTATTCTGATAAATACTAAGGACTATATTAAAAAAGTTTGTTTAAAATTTTAATATAAAAATATTTTTAAAAACTATTAAATAGAGGTAGGAAATGCCAAATATGGATTTTTAATTGAAAACAGTACTAAAAAGTTTTCAAATATTTTTACAAATGGCACTAATATATTCTATGGAATATTCTAAGAATTTAGGTGCAAAAAGTTTTGTCATAGGATTTTATTTGATCTCTGTGGGATTTTTGCAAAATCCCACACAAAACAAAAAGAAAAAGAAAAGGGAAAAGCCACTCGGAGATGGGCCAGAGGCGGCCAGAGGCTGGGCCGGCCCAGCTGGCGAGCCAACCGGCCTCACGCACGGCGAGGTTTAAACCTGATGCACAGGGCACAGCCGTTAGCGACTGCTCGGGAGAGAGAGAGGTTGCAGGAGAGGGAAAGAGAGGCCAACAGGTGGGCCCCACCTGTCAGGTCCTTCTCCCACCTCGAGACAAGGAGGGGAGCTGCTCACCGGCAGTGGCATGGGGCACGGCAACGGCGGGCGATGGTGGGAACAGGCTCGGGGAAGAGTCGCCGGTCTTCTAGAGGTGGAATGGAGGCCGGAGGTGGCCAGAGTCGCCGACAGCAAGCACCCACGACGGAGGTGGTTTCGGGAGGTGGTCGCCAGGGGGCAATTCATACTACAAAGAGGACGAGAAGGAGGGCGGATCGCATCAGAGGGGCAAGGGAGGACCAATGGGAGAGAAATGAGGGCCGGAGAGGCTCCATACCCGGAGATCAACGGGGATATGGATACAGCGATCCTCGGGTCGATCCCGAGCACAGGGCCCTCGGGCGGTCTACGGAGCGCGCAGGGGGGCTATTGGGGAGAGGAGAGAGAGGCCAGAGGGTAGAGATGGGTCCAGGGGGGCCTTTTATAGACGGGGACGAGTCCACCGAACGCTGGTGCATTGGCAAGCTCGTGGCCGAGGCCAGAGGGCACGAGGGGAGACAGGGGTGAGTCTGGGGTGCTCCTGCGGGTGGTCCACTAAGAGCGGGAGCAAGGGAGAGAGAGGGGAGTGCGTGTGTGTGAGCTCGCGCATTAGCCGGCTCGGGCGGCATCAGGCACGCGTGAGAGGAGGCCGGAGGAGGAGGAGAGAGGAGGGGGCCGACATAGTGGCATGTCAGGGACGCTAAGGGATTCTAGGGGGACACGTGGGGAAGGCCCAACGCTGTCGGGGACGACCATTGGGTGGCGGCTACAGTGCGTATGGCCGACAATGCCGTTTCATGCATATGGCCAACAATGCGGTTTCATGCGTGCTTCGGGGTGCCCCACCTTGTCCACTAGCACCTGGAGGGCCTGGATATGCTCTTTGGATGCCTTAGAGGCTAAGTAGGGCTAAGGAGAAAAGAAAGGGAAAGGGAAAGATAGAAAAGATGTTGTTCAGGGGTGAGAATAGGGGTTTAACCCCACCTCACTGTGGTCTGATGGCTTGGGACTTTTACTGGAGGTGAAATTTATCCATCTCAGGTTGTGGTAGAAAGTTGGGTGCAAGGGTAAAAGAGAAGAGGGTGAAAATGGGGTTTTACCAAATCACTAGAAGGTGTTTGGTGGTGTTTTGGGCAAGAAGATGTTACCATCTTATTGAGATACTTACCAGGGTCAAAGGCTAGGTGTAAATGAGAGGATTCACTAAGTTTGAGATTAAGAGGAATAAAGTTGACAATGAAGATTTATTAAACCCTAGAAATTTGCAGAATCAGGTTTTCATAGATCCACTGATGCTAGGCTTTTACCCTTGATGCACCACTTAGTGTATCATCTCTATTTGGCCGTTAGAGCATGCCCACAAAGTTTGAGGCCATGGGGAGACACTTCACAATGTAAAGTTTCTCAAATTTGATTCTAGACAGGAATGGTTTTGGGATGGTTTGATGAACCAAATCAACTTGGATTGAGATGAAACTTTGCAAGATCATCACTCATGATAGAGTTGACTTGCTAGAATTTTCCTAGAATTTATTGAGAATATTTCTTATAGAAATATTCCAAAAGTTTGATCTAAACAGAAAGGGTTTTGAGGGGTTTTGTCCATGATTTGATAATGCCCTTGTGTTGAAGCTCATATATATGGAGAATATATGTCCACTGACTTTCTCTAAATTTTCTCAAATATTTTCAATGCTTTTCAATAATTTTTCCCTAAGAAAAACCATTTCTGGCCCCAAGAAAAAGCCTTTAAATAAAATGTGAAAATAATCTTTCAAAATAATATTTTGTGGTTTTGGGAAGTCTTATATATAGTGGGTTGTAAATAAAGCTTTTGGGAAGTAAGGACTTGCAGTGCAAACCTCATTTCAGGGGGTTTTGAAAACCAGATTTGAATAATCATTTTTGGTTAAAACAATATTTGATAAAAATAGTTTGGGCACTATTCACATGGAATGATCATTGGGCAAGAGGTTGGGGCATGGAAGATGAAATATGAGGTGGAATAGAAACTAGGAGTGCCACATAACAATCATCAAGCAAGCAAACAATATGCAACCAAGCACAAGCACTTTGAAAATGTTTTAGTTGGCTCCAAATTTTATAAAACCAAACATAACAATGTGCTATAAACACAGGGTGTGATAGAGCTTCCCCCTTACAAGAATCTCATCCTCGAGATTCCTAGGCTAAGTGCTAAAAAGATAAGGGAATTCAGATCTAAGATAATCTTCACGCTCCCAAGTTGCTTCAGCTTCAGTGTGGTTGCTCCACTGGACCTTGAAGTACTTGATGGTGCGGCTTCGGGTGCAACACTCGTCTTCATCCAAAATGCGAACTGGCCTCCCATGATAAGTGAGGTCTGGCTGAAGATCGATGGCTTGATGGTCGATGTCCTTGTAGAGGTCGGGGCGGTTGGGAACTTGGAGACACTTCCGGAGTTGTGACACATGGAAGACATTGTGCACATCCGACAGTTTGGGAGGTAACTCCAGTTGATAGGAAACTTCTCCTCACATTGAGGTGATCTTGAAGGGGCCGATATATCTTGGTTCAAGCTTTCCTTTGATGTGGAATCGCTTGGTTCCCATGAGAGGCGTGACTCGGAGGTAGACATGGTCGCCGACATAGAAGTTCACTTCTCGGTGGTGAGAGTCGGCGTGGCTCTTCTGTCTTGATTCGGCGGCCTCCAGGCGTTCCTAGATGAGTTGAACTTGTTGTTCGGCTTCCTGAAGGATGTATTGTCCACAAACCAATCCTTCTCCGGTCTCTGACCAGTTGAGGGGGGTACGGCACTTGTGTCCATACAACACCTCAAATGGTGCCATCTGAAGGCTCGACTGATAGTTGTTGTTGTAGGAGAACTCGGCGAATGGTAGGCAATCTTCCCACTTGGCTCCTTATGCCAACACACAAGTGTGGAGCATATCTTCGATTATCTGATTTGCTCGTTCCATTTGTCCACCAGTCTGGGGATGAAAAGCAGTGTTGAAGGAGAGCTTGGTTCCGATAGCTTCTTGAAACTTCTTCTGGAATCTTCAGGTGAATCCTCGATCAGACACAATCTCCTTTCGAATTCCGTGAAGGCTCACAATCCAGTTGATGTAGAGGTTCGTGACCTGGCTTCCATCCTAGGTGGTTCTGACGGGAATGAAGTGGGCTACCTTGGTCAGGTGGTCGACAATGACCCAAATGGAATCATTTCCCTTGCTTGACCTTCGCAAACCGGTGATGAAATCCATCCTGAATTTATCCCACTTACATTCAGGCACTTTGAGAGGTTGCAATAGCCTAGCAGGTCGCTGATGCTCAGCCTTGACCATCTGGCATATGTCACACTTAGCAACGAATGTGCCTATCTCCCGTTTCATGCCATGCCACTAGAATCTTGCCTTGAGGTCTTGACACATCTTGGTTCCTCCAGGACGGATGGAGTATGGAGTGTCATGAGCTTCTTGCAAGATCAGGTTCTTGAGATCTTCCTTGTTGTGTACACAAATGCGAGTACCAAACCATACAACTCCTTGTTCATCCACTAAGAATCATGGGGCCTTACATGCCTTGATCTTCCTCTTGATGCCTTCAATGCTCTCGTGTCCCTTCTGGGCTTCCCTAATATCATCCATCAAGGTAGGCTTTGCTTTGAGGTTGGCGAGGAATCTTGGTGCAACCAGTTCCAAGTCGAAGCTCTCAAGTTCTTCATACAGGGCGAGTAGCCTTTCCTTAATCATAGCATTGAAGTAACAAGCCTTTCTGCTTAAGGCGTCCGCTACCACATTGGCCTTTTCAGGGTGGTATTCAACACTGAGGTCATAATCCTTGATCAATTCCAACCATCTTTGCTGCCTCATGTTCAACTCCCTTTGAGTGAAGATATACTTCAAACTCTTGTGGTCTGTGAATATCTCACATCGCTTCCCTAGAAGGTAATGTCGCCCATTCTTCAAGGCATGAACCACGGCAGCTAACTCAAGATCATGAGTGGCATAGTTCTCTTCATGAGGACGTAACTGTCTGGACAGATATGCTACGACTCTGCCTTCTTGCATCAGAACACCTCCAAGCCCGGTCCTTGATGCATCAGAACAAATCACAAACTCCTTGTGAATGTCGGGGGTGGCCAAAACAGGGGCTATGGTTAATCTCTTCTTGAGCACCTAGAAGCTTTCCTCGCACTTAGCTGTCCACTCGAACTCCTTGTCCTTCTTCAAAAGCTGGGTCATGGGTCTGGCAATGCTTGATAACCCTTCCACGAACTTGCGGTAATATCCCGCGAGTCCGAGGAAGCTTCTGACTTCCTTCACGGTGGTTGGGGTTTGCCATTCAGTCACGGCTTCAATCTTGGCAGGATCCACTAATAATCCTTCTGCAGCCATTACCCAAGAATCCAACTTCATGTAGCCAGAATTCACGCTTGTTGAAGTTGGCATAAAGCTGGTGCTCCCGAAGCTTTTCTAGGACCAATCTCAAGTGTTCCTCATATTGTTCCTCGGACTTGGAGAAGACGAGTATGTCATCAATGAAGACAACAACGAACTTGTCCAAGTACTCCATGAAGACCTTATTCATGAGTTACATAAAGTAGGCAGGGGCATTAGTTAACCCGAATCACATGACCGTGTACTCATACAGGCCATACCAGGTTACAACTGCCGTCTTTAGAATGTCTTGGGGTCTGATCTTCAGCTGATAGTACCCAGACCTCAGGTCGATCTTGGAAAACACCCTTGCTCCATTTGACTGATCAAACAGGTCTTCAATCTTGGGGAGTGGGTACTTGTTCTTTATGGTGACTTCATTGAGAGAACGATAATCGACACAGAGTCTGATAGTTCCGTCCCTCTTTGACACGAATAAGACAGGTGATCCCCAAGGAGAGGCACTTGGGCGAATGGATCCTTTTCTGAGCTGCTCTACCAGTTGCCTCTTCAACTCAGCCAACTCTTCGGATCCCATCCTGTAGGCCTTCTTATAGATGGGCCTTGATCTAGGCATAACCTCAATGATGAACTCAATGTCGCGATCAGGAGGTGTTCCAGGAAGCTCATCAGGAAACACATCCGGGTACTCACATACCACTAGCACTTGATCCAACTCAACTCCCGATAGGCAGTTAGCCTGAGGGGCTTGAGTGGAGGCAGGGTTGGGAACATACTTGACTTCCACTCCTTTGCTATTGGTCATGGTGACAATCCTCTTGGCACAGTGCAACTTGCCTTGGTGCTTGGTTAACCAATTTTTATGCCAAGGATGATGTCGAATCTTGACGAATCCAGAACTATAAGGTCTGCTAGGAAGTCTACCCCGTTGATGTCAATCTTCACTCCCTTACACCCTATCCCAGACTTCATAACTGAACCGGGTTTTTTATCAACATACGGCTACCCAGGGGTGTACATTTTGTGCCACTCTCTAGTGCAAACTTTTGGGTGACAAAAGAATGGGAACCTCCACAATCAAACAGTACTGTTGCTGGGGTTGAGTTGAAGAGGAACGTACCCAATATGACGTCCGGGTCTTCCTGGGCTTCCTCTGGGGTGACGTGATTCACACGACCCTTGCCATTGTTGGGCTGGTTGCGGGGATCTAGGTTCCTTGGTGGTGCTCCTCGGCCTTGACCTTGGTTTGGCGCATTGGGGCGCAGTGCATCTGACTTCCTTTTGCGGCAAAGATTAGAGATGCGTCCAGACAGACCACATCCAAAGCAAGTGACTTGCCCTGGGTTGTTGTTGAAGTTCCTGCCACCGTTGTTGTTATTGGGGTTGTTGTTGTAGGCTGGCCTGGGATTGGCATATTGCTGAGGCTGGTAGCTCAGACGAGGTGCAGAAGGTCTAGCTTGCTATGGCTGATAGGTCGGCTTGGCTGGGGCTGGCTGCCAGGCGCGAGGCTTCTAGTTGTTGGGGTTACCCTTGCTGATCATCTTGCGCTTGCGAGTGTCGTCTATGGCACGACGCTTGTCTTCCAGCATAAGGGACTTGTTCACCAAGTCGAAGAAGGTTCGATAGTCACAGACGATGAGCTGATACTACAGGACCTGTTGAAGTCCTTCCATGAAGCGTTCCTTCTTGGTAGCCTCTGTGCTGATATCTTCAGGTGCATACCTTGACAGCAGGTTGAACTTCCGTAGGTACTCCTTGACAGAGCCACTTCCTTCCTTCAATGCTCGGAATTCTCTCTTTTTGCTAGCCATGATCCCAGAAGGAATATGGGCAGTGTGGAATCCTTCCTTGAAGTCATTCCACGTGATCACGCGCTCTCCTTGCATGACCTTGAATCCATCCCACCAAGCTCGGGCAGTACCTCCGAGGTAGTGAGAGGCATAAAGCACCGTCTCACGATCCTCATTGCATTGACCAATGCAAGGAGGTCCTCGATGGTGCGGATCCATTCGTCAACATCCAATGGTTCAATAGTCTCGATGAAGGTTGGGGGCGAGTTCCTCATGAACTCAAACAGCATGGAGCGACCATTGCCGTTCCTGCCTTGCTGCTGGTTGTTCATGAGAGCTTGAGCCATCTGCTGGATAGCAACATTGTTGGCTTGGCGTTCCTCCCAGAGAACTTGGAGAAACTGAGCTATGGTCATGTTCTCTGGTGGAGGTGGTGGCGGGGGAATGTTGCCTTGTGGCTGCTCCAGGTGTCCTCCAGCGTGTGCAGCTCCACCAGCTCCCTGTTGCTGGCTTGAGTTGCCAGCTTCAGGGTTGGTGAAGGAGCTGTTGCGGGTAGCAGTCACACTGTTTGGAGCAGCCAAGCCAATTAAATAACCAGTGGCAAGCCAATGAGTACTTTGAATGTACTCGCAAGCAACCCAAGTTGTGGAACAAGGTAACAATGATTCATGATATAGCACTAAATAGGTATATTTGCGGAAAGCTAATTTTGTATGCAAATGACATGATCAAGTAACTAGTGAGCATGCATCAACAACTAGCAGGTATTCATGTGAACAAATTGCAGATATCAGCGTAAGTATTGGTTGAACATCTCATGTTCACTCATCACGCTAAGTTATCGGTCTTAGCTCATGTGACCTCTTGTCACCATCACACCCATACTCACACCAAGTTTTTGCGAAAATATTCGGACGTGGCATAAGCAGCACCACCCAATTGTCCTTGACCATGGACACCGCAATTCGAATAGTTTTACACTCTACAGAGGTTGCACACTTTACCCACAAGACTCGGGGACCTTCCGTGTCATCCACGACTAGTGGTATATAACATACCTGTGGTAAGCACCCGAACAATGCCTTTTCCATGGTGGTACTAAGAAAATAGTCCACTCGGTGGTGGCATCCCTCATGTTATACATCACTCGTATCATCCATGAGGGCACACAATGGTGTGCCCGGTGTCTGTACAGACAGCGCATGAGCTTCCACTCAGGGACGACACCGTCTCAAGAGTGACCACTTCACTCTTGCCACTAGTAATGCGGGCTCCTTGATAGTACCAACCATAGTAATCAACAAAGCTCCATCCCACAAGGGGTATCGTGGTTGCGCATGTAAGGTTGGGACGGTCGACAAATCTTAAACCCTCCATTTTCAAAAACACATCCTCATCTTGTTCCGGCACACCACTTCCTTCTCAAGTGGTTACTCATCTCATCAACATCCCCCTCGGGTATTAGTGGCACCCGACGGGGTTTTCAAAAAAGTCTTTGAAATCATGTCTTTCTTCCCTTCACAATGCATAGATCCCGATCCCACTTGCATAGCATCTACTAGCATCCTAACTACACCAACCCGCACAACCCTCACAAGGTGGTAGGGTCATCCATGATGCAAGTGTCAATGGAGAAGTACCGGAGACATCCCACCGAAAGGGGAACACCACATCACAAGATCAAATATGATGAAAGTAAAGTGCTATATGACATGCAGTAAAAATGGTTTCTCATCATGGTCAAGGGTTGCTTGCCCGGCTCAACAAAGTCTCCAGGGTCTTCGAAGTCTTCGGGTTCAACTTCTTCGTCGACAGCGCAATCTATCATCGTGATAAAATAATCAACACACAAAAACAGAGCACTCAAGCTACTACTAAAAATGCTAATCTATTCTGATAAATACGTTTAAAATTTTACTATAAACATATTTTTAAAAACTATTAAACAGAGGCAGGAAATGCGAAATAGGGATTTTTAATTAAAAACAGTACTAAAATGATTTACAAATATTTTTGACAAATGGCACTAATATATTCTATGGAATATTTTAAGAATTTAGGTGCAAAAAGTTTTGTCATAGGATTTTATTTGGTCTCTGTGGGATTTTTGCAAAATCCCACAGAAAAGAAAAAGAAAAAGAAAAGGGAAAAGCCACTAGGACCTGGGCCAGAGGCTGGGCTAGCCCAGCTGGCCAGCCAGCTGGCCTCGCGCGCAGCCAGGTTTAAACATGACGCGCGAGGCCCGGCCATCAGCGACGTGGGGGAGAGAGAGAGGGCATGGGAAAGGGAAAGAGAGGCCGATAGGTGGGCCCACCTATCGGGTCCTTGTCCCACCTCGGGACAGGGAGGGGAGCTGTTCACCGGCGGCATCACGGGGCACAGCGACGACAGTCGATGGTGGAAATGGGCTTAGGGAAGAGTCACCGGTCTCCTAGAGGTGGAATGGAGGCCGGAGGTGGCCGGAGTCGCCGGTGGCAAGCACCCATGGCAGAGGTGGTTTCGGGAGGTGGTCGCCGAGGCCGATTCAGACTGCAAAGAGGACGAGAAAGAGGGGGGTCACATCAGAGGGGCAAGGGAGGACCAACGGGAGAGAAATGAGGGCCGATAGGCTCTGTACCCGGAGATGGATGGGGAGATGGCCGTGGCGATCCTCGGGTCGATCCCGAGCACAGGGCCCATGGACGGTGTTTGGAGTGCGCAGGGGGCTATCAGGGAGAGGAGAGAGAGGTCAGAGGGTAGAGACGGGTCCGGGGGCCCTTTTATAGACGGGGACGAGTCCACCGAACGCTGGTGCGCCGGCGAGCTCGTGGCCAAGGCCAGAGGGCACGGGGGAGACGGGGGTGTGTCTAGGGCGCTCCTGGGGGTGGTCCACGACGAGCGGGAGCAAGGGAGAGAGAGGGGAGGGCGCGCCTGTGAGCTTGCGCATTGGCCGGCGCGAGCGGCGTCGGGCACGCGCGAGAGGAGGTCACAGGAGGAGGAGAGAGGAGGGGGCCGACAGACTGGCGTGTCACGAACGCCGAGGGCGTTGCGGGGGACACGCGGGGGAGGCCCAGGGCTGTCGGGGCTGGCCATTGGGTGGCGGCTATAGTGCGGGAGCGCACTGTAGCGCGCTCTAGAGCATGCATATGGCCGGAATTGTCGTTACCTGTGCGCTCTGGGGTGCCCCACCTTGTCCACTAGCACCTGGAGGGCCTGGAGATGGTCTTTGGATGCCTTAGAGGCTAAGTAGGGCTAAGGAGAAAATAAAGGGAAAGGGAAAGATAGAAAAGATGTTCTCCAGGGATGAGAATAGGGGTTTTACCCCACCTCACAGTGGTCTGATGGCTTGGGACTTTTACTGGAGGTGAAATGTATCCATGTGAGGTTGTGGTAGAAAGTTGGGGGCAAGGGTAAAAGAGAAGAGGGTGAAAATGGGGGTTTTACCAAATCACCAAAAGGTGTTTGGTGGTGTTTTGGGCAATAAGATGTTACCATCTTACTGAGATACTTACCAGGGTCAAAGGCTAGGTAGAAATGAGAGGATTCACTAAGTTTGAGCTTAAGAGGAAAAAGTTTACAATGAAGATATATTAAACCCTAGAAATTTGCAGAATCAGGTTTCTGTAGATCCACTGATGCTAGGCTTTTACCCTTGATGCACCACCTAGTGTATCATCACTATTTGGCCATTAGAGCATACCCACAAAGTTTGAGGCCAAGGGGAGACACTTCACAATGTAAAGTTTCTCAAATTTGATTCTGGACAGGAATGGTTTTGGGATGGTTTGATGAACCAAATCAACGTGGATTGATATTAAACTTTGCAAGTTCATCACTCATGATAGTGTTGACTTGCTAGAATTTTCCTAGAATTTATTGAGAATTTCTTATATAAATATTCCAAAAGTTTGATCTGAACAGAAATGGTTTTGAGGGGTTTTGCCCATGATTTTACCATGCCCTTGTGTTTAATCTCATATATATCGAAAATATATGTCCACTGAGTTTCTCTAAATTTTCTCAAATATTTTCAAAGCTTTTAAATAAATTTTTCCTAAGAAAAACCATTTTTGGCCTCAAGAAAAAGCCTCCAAATAAAACGTGAAAATAATCTTTAAAAATAATATTTTGTGGTTTTGGGAAGTCTTATATATAGTGGGTTTGAAATAAAGCTTTTGGGAAGGAAGTATCCACCTAATTTGAGGATTTGCAGTGCAAACCTCATTTCAGGGGGTTTTTAAAACCAGGTTTGAATAAATCATTTTTGGTTAAAAAAATATTTGATAAAAATTGTTTTGGGCACTATTCACATGGAATGATCATTGGGCAAGAGGTTGGGGCATGGAAGATGAAATATGAGTTGGAATAGAATCTAGGAGTGCCACATCACAATCATCAAGCAAGCAAACAATATAGCAACCAAGCACAAGCAGTTTGAAAAAGTGTTAGTTGGCTCCAAATTTTCTAAACCCAAACATAACAATGTGCTATAAACACATGGTGTGAGAAAGCCCTATATAATGGGATCCGAAGAGTTGGAAGAATTAAAGAAGAAACTGGCAGAGCAGCTCAGAAAAGGATTCATTCGCCCTAGTGCCTCTCCTTGGGGATCACCTGTTCTATTCATGTCAAAGAGGGATGGAACTATGAAACTCTGTGTCGATTACCGTTCTCTCAATGAAGTCACAATAAAGAACAAGTACCCACTCCCCAAGATTGAAGACATGTTCGATCAGTTAAACGGAGCCATGGTGTTTTCCAAGATTGACCTTAGGTCTGTGTACTACCAGCTGAAGATCAGACCCCAAGACATTCCAAAGATGGTGTTTGTAACCCGGTATGGCCTGTATGAGTACGCGGTCATGTCTTCTGGATTGACCAATGCCCCTGCCTACTTCATGTACCTCATGAACAAGGTCCTCATGGAGTACTTGGACAAGTTTGTTGTCATCTTCATCGATGACATACTTGTCTTTTCCATGTCTGAAGAAGAGCATGAGCAATACTTCAGATTGGTCCTAGACAAACTTCGTGAGCACCATCTTTACACCAAATTCAGCAAGTGTGAATTTTGGCTACATGAAGTTGGATTCTTGGGTCATGTGTTGACTGCAGAAGGATTGTCAGTGGATCCTGCCAAGATTGAAGACATGACTGAATGGCAATCCCTAACCACCATGAAGGAAGTCAGGAGCTTCCTCGGACTCGGAGGGTATTACTGCAAGTTCATGGAAGGGTTATCGAGCATTGCCCGACCCATGACTTAGCTTTTTAAGAAGGACAAGAAGTTTGAATGGAGATCTAAGTGTGAGGACAGCTTCCAGGAGCTCAAGAAGAGATTGACCACAACCCTAGTTTTGGCCATCCCCGGTATTCATAAGGATTTTGTGATATATTGTGATGCATCGAGAACCGGGCTTGGAGGTGTTCTGATGCAAGAAGGCAAAGTCATAGCATATCTATCTAGACAGATACGTCCACATGAAGAGAACTACTCTACTCATGATCTTTAGTTAGTAGCCATGGTTCATGCTTTGAAGACATGGCGACATTACCTTATGCGGAAGCGATGTGAGATATACACAGACCACAAGATTTTGAAGTATATTATCGCCCAAAGGGAATTGAACATGAGGCAGCAAAGATGGTTGGAGTTGATCGAGGATTATGACCTCAACGTTCAATACCACCCCAGAAAGGCCAACGTGGTCGTAGACGCCTTAAGCAGAAAGGCTAGTTCCTTGAATGCCATGATTAAGGAAAGGCTACCCACCTTGTATGAAGAGCTTGAAAGCTTTGGCTTGGAACTAGTTGCATCTAGATTCCTCGCCAACCTCGAAGCAAAGCCTACCTTGATGGATGATATTAAGGAATCCCAAAAGGGACACGAGAGCATTGAAGGAATCAAGAGGAAGACCAAGGCAGGCAAGGCCACATGATTCTCTATGGATGAACAAGGAGTTGTATGGTTTGGGAATCACATCTGCGTACCCAACAAAGAGGAGCTCAAGAAATTGATCTTGCAAGAAGCTCATGACACTCCATATTCCATCCATACTGGAGGAACCAAGATGTATCAAGACCTCATGGCAAGGTTCTGGTGGCATGACATGAAGAGGAAAATAAGCGTGTTTGTTGCTAAGTGTGATATATTCCAGAGAGTCAAAGCAGAACATCAGCAACCCGTTGGGCTATTGCAACCTCTCAAAGTGCCTAAATGGAAGTGGGACACAGTCGCGATGGATTTCATAACCGGATTACCAAGGTCAAGCAAAGGACATGATTCTATTTGGGTCATTGTTGACAGCCTGACCAAGGTAGCCCATTTCATTCCCGTTAAGACCACCTATGATGGTAACAAGCTAGGGAGTCTCTACATTGGCCGTATTGTGAACCTTCACGGAATTCCTAAGGAGATCGTGTCAGACCGAAGCACCGAGTTCACCTCGAGGTTCTGGAAGATGTTTCAAGGAGCCATGGGGACCAAACTCTCCTTCACACTGCTTTTCACCCACAGACAGGTGGGTAAACAGAACAGTAAATCAGATACTCAATGATATGCTCCGCGCTTGTGTTTTGGTATATGGGACCAAGTGGAAAGATTGCCTACCATTTGCTGAGTTCTCCTACAACAACAACTACCAATCGAGTCTTCAGATGGCACCATTTGAGGTGTTGTATGGACGCAAGTGTTGCACAACCCTCAACTGGTTAGAGACCGGAGAAGGATTAGTCTTTGGGCCAGACATCCTCTGCAAAGCAGAAGAACAAGTTCAACTCATCCAAGAGCACCTTGAGACTGCCAAGTTAAGACAGAAGAGTTACGCTAACTCCCACCGCCGAGAAGTGAACTTCCATGTCGGTGACCATGTTTACCTCCGAGTCAAGCCTCTCAAAGGAACCAAGTGTTTCCATGTCAAGGGGAATCTTGCACCAAGATACATTGGCCCCGTCAAGATCACCGCTACGTGCGGAGAAGTTGCCTACTAGCTAGATCTACCTTCCGAGTTATCAGATGAGCCCAACGTCTTTCACGCGTCACAACTGCCCCGACCTCTACAAGGACATTAACCATCAAGCCATCGATCTTCAGCCCGACCTCACTTATTGTAAGAGGGCAGTTCGAATTTTGGATGAAACAGAGCGTTGCACCCAAAGACGCACCATCAAGTACCTCAACTTCCAACGGAGCAACCACACTTAAGTTGAAGCAACTTGGGAGCATGAAGACTATCTTAGATCCGAGTTCCCTTATCTTTTTAGCGCTTAGCCTAAGAATCTCAGGGACGAGATACTTGTAAGGGGGTAACTCTATCACACCCTATGTTCGTATCACTTTGCTATGCTTGGATTTATAAAATTTGGAACCAATTAGAACTTTTTGAGTGCATGCTTGTTTGAATCATGCTTGTTGATTGTTTTGTTGAGTTTGTCTGGCACTCTTAGATTCTACACCTCTCCATACTCACCTTCTTGGAACCAAACGTCTTTCCCAATGATCATGCCATGTGAATAGTGCCCAAAACTATTTTTATCAAATATTATTTTGGACCAAAAAGGTTTTATTCAAATTAGGTTTTCAAAAAACCCTGAGTTGAGGTTTGCACTGCAAGTCCTCAATTTGGGTGAAACCATTTTCCCCAACTGTTTTATTTAAAACCTACTATATATATGGCTTCCCAAAACCACAAAATATTAATTTTAAAAAATTATTTTAATATTTATTTACAAGTGTTTTTCTTAAGGCTAGAAATTGTCTTTTATAGGGAAAAATTATTTCAATGTGTTCAAAATATTTGAGAAAATTTAGGGAAACTCAATGCATATGTATTTTCCATATATATGAGTTTCAACACATGGTCATGTTCAAAATCATGGGCAAAACCCCTCAAAACCCTTTCTATCCAAAGCAAGCTTTTGAAATATTTCTATAGGAAATATTCTCAATAAATTCGAAGAAAATTGCAGCAAGTCAACATTGTCATAAGTGATTATCTTGCAAAATTTAATATCAATCCAAACTGTTTTGATTCATCAAACTATTACAAAACCCTGTCTGTCTAGATTCAAATTTGAACAACTTTACATTGTGAAGTTTCTTCCCCTGACCCCAATCTTTGCAGGCATGTTCTAATCACCAAATAATGGTACTACAACAAGTGGTGCATCAAGGGGATTAGCTCACCACGACTAGATCTACATAAACCAGATTTTATTGATTTCTAGGGTTTCACAAAGTTACATTGTGAAACTTCTTCAATCAAGCTCAAACTTGGTTATCAAGCCTAATTCTAATCACAATTTGAAATTGTGAAATCTTATGGAAATGAAGGCTCACTTCCTTGCCCTAATCTCCATCAAACACCTTCTGCCAGATTGGCGAAAACCCAGTTTGACCCCCTTCCTCTATTTTCCTTGAGCCCAAATTTTTATCACAAGCTCTCAGTGTTACCTGCTACCTCCAGTAAAACTTGTGTGGCCTCATATCAATAATGGGTGGGGTAGAACCCCCCATTTTACCCTCTAATTCACCATGGCAGCAGTTCTCACACCGATCTACATTCTCCCTCCACTCAACCTAGCTCCCAAGCATTCTAGGGGCATGTCCAGTACCCCCAGGAGCTAGAAGACAAGCTAGGGCATCCAAAGCGCGCGGGGGTAGGCCATCCAGCCATAACGGCGCTCTAGAGAACGCTATGGTGTGCTCCTGGACTGTAGACGCCCCCATCCCGAACCCCGTGACCATGCCTAGGGTTGAGGAAGTATGTCCCCGGCTACCCCTCGACGTCCGCAAAGAGCCAGGAGGTCGGGCCCCTCCTCCCTTCTCCTCCGATGCCCCCCTTCAAACGCGCATGACACCGCCCGAGAGCTCCAATGATGGAGCTCACACGCGCGAGCCTCTGGCCCCTTCTAACTACCCCTCTTCCTGTACACGGGCACGGACCGAGTCCACGACCACTAGAGACACAACCTAGGGCATCCCGGTGCCTTTTGGCGTCGGCCTCGACCCCGCCGTGCTCCCTGTCCACGGCAGGGCTGACCGCCCATATAAGAGGAGTCCTCGAGCCTCCTCTTGCTCCTCCCTCGCCCCCTCGACCACCTAATACTGCTACGACACCGGCCACTCCACCTCCAAACCCCTCTTTCCACGGGATCGAACCGATCACCGCCGCTTCAGGCCACCAGCATTCGCGAGGTAAACTAACTCCTCCGCCCCCGTTTTCCCTCAATCTGGAACATTGACCCCTCCTCATCATTTTCCCCCTCCTCCCCGATTATTTTCAGCTAAGGAACAACGTCGGCGACCCCCCTCCCGAAGCGGCCCCACCGCACTTCATCATCACTGGCGAGATAGTGCCTCTCCGGCGTCCCCGCCACCTCCACCCGAACGGCGGGTCCATGTTGGTTCCTTTCCCTCTATCGCCAGGCTCGCCATGCCGTGCTTCACTGCCAGTGAGCACCGTCGTCTCCTGGATGGAGGTCGATAGAGGCCTTGGCAAGTGGGGCCCGCTCGTCAGCCTCTGCCTCACCCGCCTCCCTCTCCCTCTCACTCGCACACGGGCCCCGCCCGTCAAGTTTGAACCTGACGAGGGCGGGTGCACCGGCTCGCCTAGGGCCGTTTTGCTCTGGGCCGGCCCAGTTGCGGCCAGTTCTGGCCCAGGACACAGTGCCCCCTCCATTTTTCTTATTCTGTTGGGATTTCCAAAAATTCCAGAGAACCCATTATTTCTCCAAATCCATTAAATTCTCCACCATAAATCTTAGAATAATATGTAGAATTTAATAGTGCCATTTGTGATTTTTTTTAAAACTTTGTATGCACTATTTTATTTTAAAACTAGTTTTAGGCATCTTTTTGCCTCTGTTTAAATAGTTTTCAAAAAAAATTTCATAGCAAAACCTTAGTAGCATATTTGTAAAATAGTTTGTAGTATTTATCAGAGTAGGGCAACATTTTATTAGTTGATTTTTGTGCTCTGTTTTTGTGTGATGCTTATTATTCCCGTTATTTTATCGTGACGATAGCTTGCACTATTGATGAGGGAGTTGGACCAAAAGACTTTGAAGACCCTGAAGACTTTGTTGAGCCACGGAAGGAGCCCTTTGACCATGACTATGAAAACTCTTTTTGCATGGCATATAGCACTTTCTTTCGTGGCATTGATCATGATGATGTGGTATTCCCCTTCGGTGGGATGCCTCTGATACTTTCTTGTTGATACTTGCATCATGCATGACCCTACCTCCTTATGAGGGTTGTGCGGGTGGGAGTAGTTAAGTTACTAATAGATGCTATGCAAGTGGGATCGGGAATATGCATGGCGATGGAAACAAAAGTATTTAAAAAAACATTTCAAAAACCCCGTCAAGTGCCACTAATGACCGAGGGAGATGATGATGAGTTGGGTAACCACTTGAGGAAGAAGTGGTGTAACGGAACAATTTGAGGGTGTGTTTTCAAAAACAGAGAGTTTTAAGATTTGCTAACCGTCCCAACCTTACATGTGCGACCACGATACCCTTATGGGATGGGGCTTTGTTGATTACTATTGTTGGTGCTAGTAGGGAGACCGCATTAGTAGTGGCGAGAGTGAAGTGGTCACTCTCGAGAAGGGGTTGTCCCGGAGTGGAAGGCCATGCGTTGTCTTTATGGGCACAGGGCACACCGTTGCCTGCCGTCGTGGATGATACATATAATCTATATCATGAGGGATGGCACCAACGAGTGGAATCTTTGTTTAGTATCACCATGGGAAAGGCATTGTTCAGGTGCTTACCTTGGGTATGTAATATACCGTGAGTCGTGGATGACACGGAAGTTCCCCGAGCCTTCTGGGTAAAGCGCGCAACCTCTAAAGAGTGTAAAACTATTAGAATAGCCATGTCCACGGTCATGGACAATTGGAGCTCCTCCTTAAACTACGTCCGATGTTTTTTAACTTGGTGTGCGTGTGGAGATAACACAGAGATGGAACTTGAGACAAGTCAGATGACTTGATGTGATGACTGAACAACAGATGTTCAACTCCCTTTTTATGATGATATCTATAACTTGTTCATATCGATATCTATCAAATGTTGATGCATGCTTACGAAATTACTTGATCATGTCTTTGCATACAAAATCAGTTTTGTGCAAAAACTTACCTACTTAGTGCTTTATCATGCTTTGATATACCTCGTTCCACAACTTGGGTTGCTTGCAAGTACATTCAAAGTACTCATTGGCTTGCCACTGGTTATTTAATTGGCCAGGCTTCCCAGTCAGAATGCCTATAGCTTTAAGGCAGATGGCATGGGTTCACGCTTTCGATCAAGATTTCTTCTGTTTGTTATGTTGAAGTAATTGGCCCTTGTGTCCCTATCTATCTAAGACTAGACCTTCGTTGTCTTTATTTGTGCAAGACGTTAAATGTGGATGTAAGACTCTTGTTATTCAGCTTCTGTGTGTTCAGTGAACATTGATCTCTGGGATCATTGTACACATGCATTCGGTGATCACGACTTATGAGTCGGGGTCCCCACAGATTTGCGCCATCCCGTGCCCCCCGGCCTCACCAATAGCACTAGATGTCCCAAGGTGAGCCACTGATTCGCCTCCCCCTCTCCCCGTGGTCCCTCCCATCCTCTAGGTTCCGCCCCGCCCCGCCGCGAGCCCAAGCCCCTCGCCACCGGCGTTGGCATGGCCATGGACAGAGAATCCACGGCTCGTGCCCGAGCATCTCTACGAGCTCCTGGAGCTTCTGTGAAGCCGCCCCACCGCTCGCCTTCCTCGCTCGTGACCCGCAGCGCTGCAGCGCCCGATGCTCGATCACCAGCCACCGCAAATGAGCTCACCGCCATCACTGGAGGCCATTTCCAGTGGAGATGATGTTCCCATCGGATGCGTGCGAGCCCCATCTGCCCATAGGTGCCTTCCGCCGCCCAAATGGTCGCCGGAGGAGGATTTCGGGTGACCCACACCATCTTGGCTCGTCGCCGATAGCTTAACCCCAGCTATACACTAGATTAACCTAAGCTAATTAGCTCCGAGAGTCACGGGCAAGTGGGCCCAGGGCACTAATTAGCAGGGTCAGTCACTAGTGGGTCCCACTGGTCATGTTTGATCATTGACGGCCCTGTTGACATGCTGACATCATCCTGACATGAGACTAACGCAGTAAAGCTTTTTCTGAAATTTAAATAAATCTAAATGATTAATTTATTTTTAGAAAATGTTTAAAACTAAAATATCATAGAAAATAATCTGTAACTCGGATGAAAATAAATTATATATGAAAAATGATCGGAAATATTGAATGAATCTGTTTATGCCATGTTCATGCATGTTTGAGAAAGTTAAAATCACCAAGTAGGACATTTCATGATTAGGTTAATTTAATAAATAGTGTTGGATTTCGAATTTATTATATATTTGAATTCCACTTCACCTAATATGACTACCTATAGCACTAGGTCAATTCAGTACCTTATCATGCCATATCATGCATCATTCTTGTTGCATCTCATTGAATGTGTTCATTTCTCTGTTAGCCAGTGTTGTTCCCTCTTAGTAGATGTTGTTTGGATGATGAAATCAATGTCATCGATGAAGAGCTTTACGATCTTTGTAAGTGTCGGGCAAGCAATCCCCCTTGAGCATACCAATATGAACCCACTCTCTCGCTCCTACTCTCTTTTATTGCATTAGGAGAATCACGATTCAACTTTTACATGTTCTCGGTAGTTGAACCCATTCCTTTGCATGGCCTATCTTTGCCACAATAAATAGTTGAAACTACTTAGCATAAGTAGCATCTGCTTGAGCCTTGTTGTGCTTACTCATCCATGCTTGCTTATTGTGCCTGCTATGCTTACAATCATGTCGGGTCTGATCCATCTAAGCGATGAATCGGGATGGATGTGTTCATGTGCTATTGTGTGAGAGCTAAGTGTGTGAACACGATTTGGTAAAGGTAGCGATGAGAGGCCATGTAGGAGTAGATGGCGGGTTGTCTCATTGGGACCATCCTTAGGAACTGAGTTATGTGTATGTTATCCAAGACAAAATGCTACCATGCACTGGGACCGAAACCAATGGGCCCTCTCAGATTATTAATTGCCTAGATATCTGTCCAGGAGTTGCAACTAGTTTCTAGGGTTTGTAGGATGTGCTGGCGGTCGTGCATAGCGCTGATCGGAGGGGTGGGCTATAGCACGGTAGATGCACCATGGACCGGTGTACCAAGCGTAGTACCATCCGTCGAGGTCGGCTTGGGAACCATGTACACATCGTTTGTGGTCGTAATGGAAACTTCAGCCGGACTTCCTTGCGCGTCCAGTCTTAAACAGGCGATAAACCTGGACTAGAGTCTAGAGTTGTTAACGGTCTTGGCTGACTCCCTCGCTGGGCTTTCGCTTGAAGGTTGCCAAGGTGCCTTTTTACGTGCACATGGTGGTAAGTGGCGGGAGCGTGTGTGAAGAAGTATACACCTGCAGGGTTTGTTAATCTGTTCGAATAGCCGCGTCCTCGGATATGGACTACTTGGAGAACTTATGTGGTACATATGCACGTGAAATGGATACTCTAAAATATGCAAGATAAGTGTGAGTGCTATGGATGGCCTTGTCATAGGGAGACGGGAGTGGATCCATAGTGGTGTATTGATTTGGTGAATATGTGGACTCGTGTGTGCTATCCCACCTCAAATAAGCTACTTGTAGTCGTAGTACATGTTAGCCAAGAGTCAAAGTTGGCTTGCTACAATAAACTCCACAACCCCCTTCATTGATACTGATGCATATGTAGATAGTTCTGATGTATGTCGTGTTTAGTACCCTTGTACTTACAGTTGCTTAATTTATGTTTTTGCAGAGGAGACGTCAGTCTCGTTAGTGATTCTTACGACGTGAAGTTCGATGTTGACCGAATTAGCTTGGGAATCCCAGACAGAGGTCTGGTCCCTTTGGTGGGTCGTTGTAGGTTCTCGGGCTCCTCCAGACACTTTTAGTAGATGTCTGTACCCGGACATGTTTTTTGCTTCCACTTGTTGCTTGTATAACTTGAGTGTTGGTTCATGTGACCCCTGTTTGTAATATCACACTATGTTGGCTCCTATGAGTCATTAATGAATACTTGAGCCATAGAGTTATGTTGTGATGCCATGTTGTATCTGCGCATATCATGCATATTGCATGTATGTTTGAAATGCATTGGTATGTGTGGGATTCGACACCTAGTTGTGTGCCTTTAGTGGTACTCCATACGGGGAAATGCCTCTTTGTGCTTCCGTTGAGCCCTGGTCGCTTGCTACTGCTCTGGACATGTTGATTGACCAACATGTATCCTTCTTTGATGTTGTGTCTGTCCCTTCGAGGAAATGTCTCGCATTGTAATGGAGTCCCTATAGCCTACTACGACTCGTCTATGTGCAGTGATGACATTTATGTCCCACAGCGTAAAGGACTCCTTGTAGCTTGCTATGACTCGTCTACACATGGTAGAGATCAACACCTGCATTGTTGGGTTATGTATGCCTGTCCCTGTACGTATTTGCCACTTGGCTTCTACGACTAGTCATGTCGACCCGAGTTCTCTGACATTTGAATGCTAGCAACACATTCACATACGTGAGCCAAAAGACACAAATGGTCATGGCCCAAGTAAGGTGGCATCCGTGGGGATAACCGTGCGTGAGGCCGCAAAGTGATGTGATGTGTTACAGGCTGGATTCTTATGGCTTAGGATCGGGGTCCCGACAATGTTGGTATCAGAGCTTGACTGCCTGTAGGATTACCAAGCCAAACTGGTCGATGTTGAGTCTAGAACTGCTTTAGTTATATAAGGGAATTTATAGTGGAAGGGAACTTAAGGCTCCTTTTTTCCTTTCCTCGTTTCATACTAATTCTGAGTCACTCTCTTCTTTATTCTACGGGGTTTAAGAACTAGGATTCTCATCTATCTATCAGGATGATGAGTTACTATATTGGAGACCTATAGGAAACTTGTTCTCTTCCTGGATCGATGTCTCCATAATAATTCATTGTTTTGTTGTTAGTTGTCTTGCAGGTTGTCTCATATTTTATGCCCGTACAGCCGTTATGCTGTCCGAGTTATCCAAGGTTTCTAAACTATCTAATGCATTTGCAAATCCTTTCATCCTGAGTTAATGTTTTTTGGGCCAGAGAAATCACACTAATTAAGGTGTTGAGGTATTTTGCTACCTCGACATATTTGTTGAAGTGTTAGGGAAACTAGGTTATTCTAGTGAACCACCTAATAGTCTAGTTGTGTCTTTTGTTCCCAGTGTGATAATTCTGGTCATCATTATCGAGGGCATCATGTGATGCTACTTAGTCATAGGTACTCTATCTATGGATTCATGAACCCAAGGAACATTCTGCTCACTCCCGTTGATTGTATTTGCTCGTTCCTTTAGAATATTAGTCACCTTGCTCTAGACTTCAAGGTTCGTGGTTTATCATTCTTCCAATACCATGAACCAGTTATGGCAGAAGTTCCCCATGAACTCAAGATCACAACATGAGTGCTCGTGATGAGTTCTCCATTCCATTGTTGTGACTCTGACAATTCTACCTTTCTGCATGGATTATCTGGAAGAAACATGTTAGACTCTGTACGACGTATTCAATCAATGCATCTACAACTCAGGAAAAATCAGGTGCTCTTGAGTTGCCCCTCTTCGATTGTATTTTTCCCTTCAACTATCAATGGATAGTCAAGAGTAGTTATGCATTCGCATCCATCGATGGCTATTATTGTTGTGGTCCGTCTTTTCATTCTATTCTAGAATGGCTAGGAGAAGCAGCGTCGGGCTCTCCTCGGGCGCCGCGGGGCAGGCTCGGTTGGTGTGCAACCTTGTTTCACATCGCTCCATCTGCTCCCGTCGGGTCACATCCTCGCAGCCCGAGGGTGAAGGCCAAGGGGAAATGCCCCATTCAAGGAAGGGTAGTGATGGCCAATATAGCGCACAGGCGTCACATCAGTTTGACTGCGTGTCAGTGTCAAAACCGATGGATCTCGGGTAGGGGATCCCAAACTTTGATACTAAAACCGATGGTAACAGGAGACGAAGGGGACACAAATTTACCTAGGTTCGGGCCCTCCTATGGAGGTAATACCCTACGTCCGGCTTGGTTGTATTGATGATGTGGGGGTTACAGAGTTGATCTACCTCGAGGTCGAATAGCTAACCCTAGATGAGTTACTCTGTCCCTACACCCTAAAACCCTCTGGCTTATATAGACGCCGAGGGTACCTAGGGTTTACACATGGTCGGTTACACGCCAAAGAGATAAACAAGCCTATTCGCTACATCGAACGTGGAGTAGAATCCGTGCTTCCCGAAGCTTCCATCTTGGAGACAGGGCCTTCAATTGATCCTGTGTTAGGTAAGTGGCCCATATAGTCCAGCCCATAGAAATAGGTCGGCCCCCTAAGGACCCCTTAATCCAGGACTCTCTCAAGAGCCCCTGAACTTGCATCCAACGCCAAGGCTCTTTTGTTTCAATTGCTTCGCTCGATCAGAGTCTTCGGCTTGCGAGGTGAGTTCTTCCTGCCGAATTTAGTTTGGCCTCAGATGAAAATTAGCTTTCCGAATAGTGGCGCATTCAAACACTCTGAATAGGTCGGCCCTGAAGGCCAAACATCAAGGGGTAAAATAATGTCCCCTGGCGACCTTTCTGACGAAAGGTCAAGACCCACCATGACAGCTAGGCCAGTCGCAAAAACTCGATTCGCGGTTTGAGGCCATTTTACATGGGACATGTTTAATCATGTGCATGCAACAACACACACGTTTTGGGAAGCAGAGGAATTCACGGGGTAGCAAAGGGGGCCCAAACGATAAGTCTCATAAAACAGGTAAAAACCCCAAAGACTATTCATTCTCCCCATTTGCCTTGTCTGCAATCCATTCTTCCGAGCCTCCGAAGCACAAATCTAGTTTTTCCGCCCCCACTCTAGAACCCAACAATGGCGGGTTCTAGCGCCAACAGCAAATGGGAGGTTTCCACGGTCACCGACCGGGATATCCTGGACCTCAAGAAGGCCGACTACCTCTCGGCTAACATCCCTCACCGTGCGCCGGAGGAGGGCCAAGTGATCCCCACTCCCACGCCGGGCGAAAGGGTGGTATTTCTCCCCCACTTCATCCGAGGGATGAGCTTCCCACTCCACCCCTTCGTGGGGGGCTGATGTTTTTTCTATGGTCTTGACTTCCACAACCTCTCGCCGAACTCTTTCATGCATATATCAACATCCTCCCCTTATAGCATCGAGATAATCCCTTGTGGGCCCGTCTGCTTGACGATGCGCCCACGATCCTGAACCTCTTCTGCACTACGAGGGAGAAGCTATGGAAGGTGCTCTTCAAGTCGCAAAAGAGTTGGCCATCCGAGGAGGAAGACAGGGGTCTGCACGCCTCCAAGCCCACCTCCGAGGTACGGTATAATTTTGCTTGGTCCGCTTTACTTTTCATAGAGAGGATCCATAACAACTTTTCCGATCATCCCTTTGCAGACATGGCTAAAGAAATACGTTAACATCAGTAGTCTGCCACCTCAACCCGAAGATGCCAGGTCCAGGCTGTTAGCGGAAATGCTCGTGGTGAAGCCTTACGAGGCCCCCACGAGGAAGGAGAAGAAGAAGAAACCAGGTTGGGGTGGCCTACGCATCAGGGACCAGTCAGAGGTTGTCTTCGGGGAAACACATGCCTCCTCTATCAAGAGGAGCATGAGGAGGAAGGGGAAGAGGAGGAGCAAGAGGAAGAGGAGGAGGACGAATTCAAGGGGAGAAGGAAATTCCCCCCTCGCAAGAAATAGGGCGGCGTCATCGGGCGCCTCGGAGGAGGTACCCCCTCCTCCCTAGAAGAAATAACATCGGGCATAGGTGATCTTGTCCGATGACAGCTTAGACTCAAACATTGTGTCCGATGACTTCCACCCAGTTCTAGAAAGGAACCTCACGGTCAGGCCCCCTGCTCGAAGGTTAGGATCCGAATATCACCTTCTTCATAATTAACAGGTTTAATGTTCATTAACACACGGGTACTTATAGACTTTGCAGCCCCCATACGTCCTTCCCGCCGATCAGATATCCGAGGGGAACTCCACCCGCCGAACTAGTGGAGAGTGGGAATGCGTCGTATCCCGCTAGTCCGGGCGCCGCCAAGGACGCCACGGAGGTGTCATCCCAACATGCTCCTATGGAGCCGTGCACCAGCGGCAGGGGAGACAACATCACGGCCAAGGCTAACGCCTCGGCCGCCCAAGACCAGGGGGATAACCCCCATCCAGATACTGAGGAGGACGGATGAGCGGCAGCTCAGTCCCGTCCGAGGACCTCTCCGGAGCGCACCATGGATACGGAGGCAACAGTTCAAACGCGATCACCACCGGCACCACCAACCAACGGGTGGACTGTCTTGGAGGAGGCTCTGTCAAGCGCCTCCATCTTCGAGGAGCATCGCTCCCTCATGGGTTCGATATTGCAGAGCGTTCACTCCGTCGACAATGGACTGAAGTAGGCCTTCAAGTGTCTCCTGACGGGTTTTCAAGTAAGCCATGCGACACTCTTATTTGCAAAAATGTTTTTTTTTATTTTTATGATTATATACATGGCAGCCTCGAGCCCTCAGTGAGTTTAATAAAAACTTACCTAGGGGCCAATCATGGATCCAACTCGGAACTATAAACAAATGACATATTCAGAAAGTGAGAGTAGGCCCTGAGAGGGCCGAGCATATGATCGGATTGACGATAGTTCGGAAGTATTGCAACTATGTAACTAGACAAGTGTTTGTGTATTACAGGCTTCATCATTGGCGGCGGCCGTAAATGGCGCCGAGCTAGACAACGTGAAACGAAAGCTAAAATGCTCCGAGAATGAAGTTGATGCACTCAACAAAAGATTCGACGAGGCACAAGGTAAGTCTACACAAAATCTGAAAACCTTTGCCAGAATAATGTCAATGCAGGTCTTCATAGTGTTAATGATTACACAGCCCCGACGAAAGAGGTGGAGAGGCTCAATGCCAAGCTTGAACAGGCGAAGGACGAAGCGGGTGTCGAGAGGGTGGCAGCCAAAGAAGTGGCTACCGCCCTGTCTACCCTACGAGCCACCAGCGACAAGCATGAGGCTCATGTGGTGGAGATTCAGCAGAAGCTCAAGGACGTCAGCCAGAAGTGTGAGGTCCTTGAGCAGAAGGGCAACGAGAGCGTGGCCGAACTGTCCAACCTGAAAACCTATATCCAAAAGGAGCAGGTGGACAAGCGGTTCTTTGAGGAGCAGGTCCGCCAAGCGAAAGATATAATAGATGGTAAGCCATACTTACTACAGTGTGTCTTCAGGGATAGCAAGTTCAAATTGCTTACCTAGGTGTGGCGTTCCTTAGGTGCCTCCTCCAATCTCCAGAAGAGTGTAGGAGATGCCAATCGGCTTTATGCATCGTGGGAAGAAGGAGATGAAGCGCGTTTATTCTGGGCACAATTTGAAGCCCCCGAGCGCACTCGTCCTCTTGTTGAGTAACGGAAGCAGCTGATAGAGCCGCAACAGATAGCGAAACCAGCCATGAAGGATCTCTGCATCCTCTTATGGCCCGACGAGCCGCTCCCAGGCAGCTACTTTGGCCTGGTGCAGAAGCTAATCAACGCTTTGCCCTGCCTCGACACTTGGAAGCACTACTCCTGCATCGAGGGAGTACGGATGGCCCTTGCCAAGGCTAAGGTGCACTAGCCGGGGCTGGATTCGATGTAGATAGCCTCCGCCCCGCCACCTCCCAAGAAGGAGCATAGACGCCCCGAGTTGTACTTCGCCGAAGAAATGGAAGGTGCTCGTGCGATAGCGTCACAGTGTTCGAAAGATAACATGCATGTATAAATTTGTAATATGTCCTAAGACATTTTAAAGCTTTAATGTTATAATATATCATGCTTTGATGTTTTGCATTCCTTTATAACTCCCGTGTGTCCTTTTGACACTTAAAGATGCGAGTCGTCGGCTTCAGCCCCCATGTAGATACTACATGGGGTGTCTCTGCCAATGCACTATGTCCCTTAACCGAGTGATAGGAACCCGAAGGCGGTAGAGTGTGGTAGACTAGGCAATCAAACTATAGTGCTTTATTTCTTTCACTTAGTTGTAGGGGCACAAAAAGGACTGTGGCGGCTGATGACTAGCCCCTAGAGTGTTTGTGATGTTCGGATGAACCGCGGCTAAGGCCATCATCACATGGTTTGCATGAACCACAAACCCCTCACATAACGGGAAATATCCTCTGACGAGGATTTAAGCATAACACTTTAAGCTTGGATTCACAGACCTGCTCTCGCATATTATGATAGTTAGTTTCAGGATTTCACCCCTGAGATGCTTGATCAGACTATCCACAAACACAATCGCAGGGGTTCTCCCTTTTCCCTTTCAGCCGAGCGAGAGGAACGTAAAGGGGAAAGCCCAGGAGCCGGGAAACCCAACTATTGACCCAACACATAGTTCAGAAGCAATGCATATAAAGTGAATTCCAAGACACCAAACACATAACAAGCTCTACGTAGGGCATTTTATTTTTAAGCTCGAGCCCTCGGTGTATTACCCAGTTGCATCGTAGCATACCAAACTGTTTCACGAGAAGAAGGAAAAAAGGAAAATATGTGCCAAAAAGGACAACAAGACAAACATGTATAATGATGCTGTAATTTTTTCTCAACAACTCTTATTACTCGAAGTGCCGAAGCAACTTCTTATAGGTATGTGAAGGAAAATAAGTTATATAGGAGTGGCTATACAGGGGTCTTCAGTTTGTCATCTTAAGTCTTTGGTGTGCCCCTTCGCTTATGTACTCTTGTGTCTTGGTGCACCTTAATAGGTGATATTGTTCGGCAAACAGATAATGCAAGCAAGATCTTGAGAAGTCTCCGAATTGTGGATGAGCTTTGCACCATTGGTAGGCCTTTCAATTGTACCTGCATTGTGTCCGAAGACATGTTAATGGTAGTGGTTTGGTCCAGCCGGACACCCACCTTTGTTTCCCCACCGCTACCCATGGAATTTTAAGTGTGAAGTTGTGCCTCCTTGGCACGTACTTTGTTGGTCCTAGGGTTCTGCGATGGGGGGCGAGTCCCTATTTGAGGGGAGAGGAAGGCTCCGAGAGTTCGGACTGAAGCCAAGCCCGCTTCCCAATCTTGTGTGCCTTTACAGCAGATGCCGGAGCCTTCCGATCATCTTTGTAGTTAAATTTGGCCGCCAGGGCCAGCACATGTTCCTCGGTTCATATAGAGCGCTCCGTATTGCCATTAATAGTGATGACCCCCTTGGGGCCAGGCATCTTGAGCTTGAGGTATGCATAATGCGGGACGGCGTTCAAGTGAGCGAACGCTATCCGGCCGAGCAGGGCATGATAACCACCGCGGAAGGGCACAATGTCGAAGATCAAGTCATCGCTATGAAAACTATCGCGCAAGTCGAACATAACTTCCAGGTTTACGGAGCCCAGTGCATCGGGCCTCAACACCTGGGATCACTCCATTAAAGGTAGTGTGACTGGGTTTGATCCTTGATGGATCCATGCCCATCTTTTTCACTGTGTCTGAGTAAATCTGGTTAAGGCTACTTCCTCCGTCCATTAAGACCTTTCTGAGGTGGTACCAATCTAAGATGGGATCTAGGATGAGTGCGGCCGAACCCCCATGATGGATACTGGTCGGGTGATCACGTCGATCAAAGGTGATCGGATATGTCGACCAGGGGTTATACTTCGAAGCTACAAGCTCTACGGTTAGACGTCATGAAGGGCACGTTTCCTCTCCTTCTTGGGCATATGGGTGGCGTATATTATGTTTACTGTTTTGACCTCTAGAGGGAATTTCTTTTCTCTGCCACCAATCGGACCCCGAGGCTCATCCTCATCCTTGCTGCGAGGGGTCTTTCCTTGATCCTCTAGCGGGAGCTTGCCGACCTGTTTAAACACCCAAAAATTGCGGTGTGTGTGATTGGCGGGCTTCTCTCGAGTCCCGTGGATTTGGTAAGGCCTTTCCATGATCTTTTCCAGTGGGGTGGGTCCTTCGCGATTGCCTTTAGGAGGATTCTTCCGCTGCCCAGGATGGGTGTTGCGGAAGCCGGCGTTAACAGTCGTATCATCGGCATCACTATTATTGTGTCGGTGCTTGTTCTTAGTGCGCTTGGGTTTATTGTTGCCGTCGCTAACTTCGGAGGTTCCGGGGTCTTCGGAATTTTGGTTGCGTCGTGCTAGCCAATTATCTTCACCCGTGCAAAAGCGGGCATGAGGGATGTAAGGGCGGACATGGTCCGAGGTTTATCTTGGCAGAGCTGGCGACACAGCCATTCATCCCGAATATTATGCCAAAAAGAGGCTATTGCCTCAGCATCCGGGCAGTCGACAATCTGGTTCTTCTTGGTCAAGAACCGATTCCAGAATTGTCGCGTAGACTCTCCGGGCTTTTGTACAACATTGCTTATGTCGGAGAACTCCGGGAGCTGAACATAGGTGCCCTGGAAGTTAGTTCGGAATGCATCCTCTAAGTGTTCCCAACATCCGATGGACTTTTCAGGGAGGCTGTAAACCAAAGCAGAGATGGCCCCTTGAGTTTTAGGGGGAGATATTTGATGGCGTGGAGATCAACTCCTCATGCCATGTAGATGTGGAGGAGGAAGTCCTCAATCCATATTGTCGGATCAGTTGTCCCATCGTACTTTTTGATGTTCATAGGTTTAAACCCCTCTGGGAACTGATGTCGCATGACCTCATCTGTGAAGCACAGAGTTTGAGCGATGCCTCGAACCCGATCTATATCGTTCTTGTATTCGGTGTCTGCTTTAGCCCGATTGCGTTCCCGGTCTCTGTTATTGTTTCCGTCGAGCCATGGTCTTTACCCATCCCGTCTATTGGGTGAGTAGCCTCTAGATCCATAGATGGATCTTCTGCGACCTGCTCTGTAGTCTAGGTCGTCTCGCAGGTCGAACCTGTCACTGGGCTCTAGAGGCTCCCTTCCCCGTCTTTGGGGCATAGCCGGTCTATAACCGGTATCATCAACCGTCCTATCACACCCGCGACGCGGGACGGCTTATTATACGGGGTATGTTTGGGAGACGTGGTATTAGTGAGCTCATCATCAAATTGCGGCAGCAGCCTTCTGCGTGGATAACTCTTAGGTTGATCCAATAGACCGATGTCATATCCCTCCTCAACTGAGAGAACTCTAGTCCATTGATCATTGAGGTCGTCTTGTTCGGCTTTAAGTTTCCCTTCCGTCACTTTAAGGCTATGGGCCATTGCTATAAGCTGTTGTCTGAATAGTTCCTGGTCTTTAGAGTTATCAGGAATGTCTAGGTCATCGGCTTCCGGGATGTCCTCCTCCTCGACAGGAGGGAGATAATTATCATCCTCGGAATCGTTGCAATCATCGGGGTTGCTCTGGTCCTCAGGCCTTTCCTAATCCTCTAACGGGTGGTCAGGGATATCGGTCCTCAGGGATATCTCCGTCCCCGGTGCCGATAATGGCTTTCCTTCCCTTTTTCCCTTTGTACCTCTCATGGGGTTTCCGGTGCCTTGACGGTGCGTCGCCCGACTTGTCGCCACAATTATTGGGTGGTTAGTCGCCATTAGTTGAAGGAGTGTCCACCAAGTACACATCGTATGTGGAGGTGGCAGCCCATCGCTCGGTATTGACGGGGGTCAGGGCACAGTCCTCTTCATCCATGTATTTCGCCTCGTTTTAGGCATAGTCCAACATGTCGGTTTGGTCTTCGACTATGGCTATGAAGTGGTTGGTAGGTGGGTCGAAAAATCCGTCCCGACCCGCTCTGTAGCCGATCCGAGCATAGATTGGGATTGAGTCATCAGAAATTTTCATCATAGAGTTCCGATCTAGGGCTTCGTCGAATGCCGAGCACTCGATCGGATCACATTGTTCAGAACTTTCGAATTTGACGTCCGATGTGCCCGAACGAGAGGGATGTTTGGCAAGAACGATTGTACGGCCTTCTGGCACTATGGATGTATACAGACTAGGAATTGGGTCACCATCATGGTTAACGCCCTTGCCGTGACCGAAGAAGGAACTCGAGGTTAAAGCTTTAGAGTCTACGAGCTTGGCAAGTGAAGCCAAAAGCCTGGTTAGTGATAAGTCGCCCCGAGAATCCACGGATAATTCTAGGTTCCCGAATCTGATCTCTCTATCAGGGGCGAAGCTATCGACATGGCCTAGATGGCTGGTCGGGTACGAAAGTGTTCATGTTGTGGACCTCTTTGTTGATGACAAGGCGAGACATCCATTCCTTGGCGCTCATAGCGGAACTCTCAATGAAAGCACCAATGTCAGTGTCAAAACCGGTGGATCTCGGGTACGGGGTCCTAAACTGTGAGACTAGAACCGATGGTAACAGGAGACGAAGCGGACATAGATTACCCAGGTTCAGGCCCTCCTATGGAGGTAATACCCTATGTCTTGCTTGGTTTTATTGATCATATGGGGGTTACAGAGTTGATCTACCTCAAGATCGAATAGCTAACCCTAGATGAGTTGTTCTTTCCCTACAACCTAAAACCCTCTGGCTTATATAGATGTCGAGGTTACCTAGGGTTTCACATGGTCGGTTACACGCTGAAGAGATAAACATGCCTATTCGCTACATCAAATGTGGAGTACAAGTCGTGCTTCCCGAAGCTTCCATCTTGGAGATAGGGCCTTCAATTTATCATGTGTTCAGTAAGTGTCACACATAGTTCATCCCATAGAAATAGGTTGCCCCCCACCTCCGAGGACCCCTTAATCCAGGACTCCCTCACTCGGGGTGGTTCCTAACATCCCTGCCACATCAAGCGACATGGACAAGACGGGCACGCAAGCAATTTGGGCCCGCATCGCTCAGGTCGTCTCCTTCAGCTTCGCCCCGAAGCCAACCTGAGTGCGCCTCGTGCCCAGGGACAACTGTCGGCGTTCTGGGAATGGGGGTACCCAGGCTTGCCTGCCTGTGGCCTAGAGCGTGGCGAACTTCGACGGCCAAGTACGGCCCAGCGCAACCACCACTCAACACAAGGCCCTCACGAGAGCCCCGAGCTCAAGAAGGAAATAGGGCCAAGACCCGCCGAGAGATAGGCCTCCCCAAGGCCCCCTCCGGAGTGGCAGAGGTCTCTATGCAACACCTAGCCTCGGGAGGCCAGGGATGACACAAGGCAGTCTAGGCGGGCACCTGCGCGCCAGACGGGACAGTTTGCCCTTTGGTGCAAAGGGGGAAAGGACGTACGCAGGTTCCCAAAGCACCCCGAAATGTTCCCATTCCGGTGCAACAAGACCAAGACCGCGAGCCCTGCAGGATGGATGTCATTGCCGACCCCACCACTGCATCACCAACAGCAACTTTGCACATGAAGACCAGCTTTCTTGAGGATAAAGATGTACCCCTTGCCCTGCTTCGAATTTGGTCGTTGTGGGATCCCTTTCCACCATAATGATAAGGGAAGAGGACCCGGGACACTATAAATAGAGACTAGGCTCCTCCATAATGTGAGGGAGAACACAGAAGAAGCAAGACCACCAGAACACCCTCGCGAGGCAACTCACCACCAAACTAGTTCATCCGCAAACCTCCTTGTGAGGTAATCCACCAAAGCAGGAGTAGGGTTTTACGCTACCCAGAGGCCCTGAGAGAAAATTTGCTCCCTTGGTGGTTTTGGTAATTAATAACAACATATATATCGTTGAACTAATGTTTTCACTAAGTATATTTCAGGAAAAGTGAAATGATAGGCATGGCAAAAGGATTATGGACAAACCCCAACATGTAAAGAAATGGATTGGCAAAGATTCAAGGAACAGGACTCTACATTTACTTTGTGAGAAATCACTTCGAGGCCATAGGAAAGCCAATACTATTAAAAGGGGGTAAGGTATTATTGGTGAACAAGATGCTCAAATGTGCACAAGTGATAGTCACCAAAAACACCTACAAAATCTCCACATAGTCTATCAAAAGCCAAATATCCCATATCATTGAAACCAACATCTCCGACTCGGCCCCACCGATTCCTGAACTTAGACAGACCCATGCCAAAACCAAGCCATTCAGTGTAACCGATTCTGCATCGGTGCCACCGAGTTCAGGCTGCCAACTCTCTGTTGTCTCGATTCATAAAATCGGAATTTATGAGTTTTTGGATTGGTGTCACCGAGATGCAGATTCTTACCGTTGGTCACCTGATCAGTACCACCAAGATTATATATTGGTCTCATCGAGATTCAAAATTTGCTACCTTTGGAGCAACTCGGTACCACCGAGATTCACACATCGGTGTCACCGAGTTGGTCACTTAAGGTGTAATGGTTGGATTTTTGGATATGCCTATATATACCCCTCCACCACCACTCACTAGCAAGAGAATCTCCCAAAACAGATCCCCATTTATCCCAACTGATTTTCTGAGAGAGAGCCACCTACTCATATGTTGAGATCATGTCATTCCATTCCTACCATATGAACCTTGATCTCTAGCCTCCCCAAGTTGCTTTCCAGCCAATCAATCTCCTCCACCGAAGCCAAATCTCTGAGAGAGTGATTGAGTGCTGAGGAGTCTATCATCTTGAAGCACAAGAGTAAGGAGTTCATTGACACTATCGAGCCTATTACCTTTGGAGGGTGGTGCCTCCTAGATTGGTTAGGTGTCGCTGGGGAACCTCCTACTTCATGTTGTGGAGTGAACCAAGAATTTTGTAAGGGCAAGGATATCTCCTACTTCGTGAAGATCTACCCCGAGTTAGGCTAGTCCTCCGTGGACGTAGGCCACCATGGTATAGTCAAGGTTGCTTCTTCATGGAACCCTCCGTGGCTAGAGCCCTCCGTGGACTCTCGTGACCATTACCCTCCATGGATTGAAGACTCCATAAACATGGATGTACGATAGCACCACCTATCGAAACCATGTGAAAAAATCATCATGTCTTCAAATTGCATTTGATCTTCCTACCCTTCCTTTACTTACATGTTTGTCTTTACTTTCTGATGCTATACTCATAGACATGCATCTGTAGGGTGTGCTTGACTTGCTATGAATGCTAAAATCTGCCAACACTTAAAATTGGGAAAAGGTAAATTTTTATTTGGTCAAGTTGTCTAGTCATCCCCCGTCTAGACCTACTTTTGATCCTACATGGCCGAACCTGGGTAAATCATTGTGTGCCATCTTCTTCCTCGTCATCGTGCGAGTTCATCAAACAAGGCTAACGGGTTGTGAGCTTGGAGGGGTGAGGCTATTGGGGATCTTCACACACACCCCTGTGTTTGAACTCTCTTGGCTTTTGTGGAGCCCGAAATCCGATAGCCACCTTCACTTGTGGTCGACAATGTGATCGGACCTAGCAGTCTGCACATGATGTTCCTCCTGGACAAGCGGATATCATTAGAGGCGATCCACTTGAATCGCTCCGACGAACATGTACGTGGGATCCAACGATCGAGTGTTCGAGGGAGAACCGACGAGGAGGAGACGACTCTAGATGTACTGCCCCAACTCTACTTTCGTTGCACGACACTACACGTCTAGTTGTAATGATCTATGATCCATATCTATAGCATGCTCCTGGATGTTCTGGACGTAGGAAAATTTTATTTTCCATGCAATCTACCTACAACAGAACCCAAAAACAATTCGGAAGGCAACGTTGTTGTTGTAGAGGTGCGACGGGTGCAGCCGGTTATGGAGACGTGAGAGCACTTTGTTGAACTTGGCCTCCATCTTGTTGTCGAACGTCTTCTCCAAGCCATCTAGCTTCTCCATAGTAGCTCCAAAGCTATTTATTAAGTCTTGCACCTGTTCACCCCTCATTTGTTGAAGTTTATCATGGAGCGCCTTGTTAGACATGCTCTCCCAGTCTAGCTCGTCGGCCTGTGATCCTGGCATGGGTAGCAACAATAGGAATATAGAAGAATATGATCCTATAGACTACTAGGAAGTGGTGGTGGTGGTAGTGATGGTGTGGTGGACAGTCACAAATCCGCCAAGCAAATCTCAAATTCTTACAGATCTTAACAAGCAACATGTGGTGATAGACAACCGTTGTAGTAAACACTCTCAAAGCTTGGATAGAGTGATTACCAAGTGGTATCAAACACACGACATAGATGTATGTGGAGCTGGGATGACTTACAATATGGTACAAAAAAGGGTCGACAATAATCAACTCGGAGATGCAAAGTAGAATAAATGCTCAAAGACGGTACTATGATGGTACTAGGCTAGACTAGACTAGGGATGCAAGCCTAGAACACCGACAAACTCACGGTGCGACAAGTAATCAAGGGAAAAGCACACGCTGGATTTTTTTCCTCTCTTTTTTGTGCTCTTTTTTGCTCCTTTTTTTAGAAAATCACTATATTGTCAAGTATCTCAAAACTCTTCCCTGGGTGTAAAACATAACAGGCACAAAATTTTTGGACTCTTCTTCTGGAACATCTCTAGGCAGCGAAGACCAAAAACTACGAAAAAAATGAGTATGATGGCGAGTGTCTCAAAACGGTCTGAGAGCCTAAAAACAGATTGACACAAAATCACCCGTCAAAATTTTGTGGGGAAATCTATGAACAAAAAAATATTGATGAAAACTAAACGCTACATAGACAATGAAATATGAATCTGACTACAGATGGATCTCGAAAGAAAATCAAACACGGGATGGAATCAGATTGGTGCCGAACAAGCGGTGGTATAGGTGGACTCAAATTGATGGTTTACTGGCATTGGTATATGTTGGTGGCCGACAGGCGGTCATATATGTGGACTTGGATAGGTGGAGGACATGAAAAACTAACCATAATTGTTTTATTGCTTTTTCATGGACTGTAGGTAACAAAAACAGATGTGATCTAGACTACGAAAAACTGGAAGAATCTCACCGAGCAACCTGGAAATTGTATACCACTTGATATAGGCAAAGGTGCCCCATCTTTCGATCACATGGTGCCTATCGTTCAGTGTAGTAGACTTTGATGATTCGACTATGAACGTGCAAGGAAGTCTTGCCTTACCAATCGCTAAACCAACTCTGAGAGGTTATTGACAACACCGAAGCACGAACAACCTCACCATGAGGGTCTATTAGCTGCACCCAAACAAAGAACAAGCAAGAAACTGAATTTGCAATCTGAATATTTCGAATATAAGAGGAAAGCGGGGTTTTGTGACGTCTTGGTCTAGTCATAGAACACAAACGAAGGACACAACTTGCATCTATAACAAACATGAATCCAAACAAAGCTAAATTCAACATGGTGCCCTAAGGGTTATATTGATAGGGGAAAAGGAGGGGGTTTCGTCCACCCTTGGCAAGGTGGGACTAAAACACCTCCTGAGTCGTTTCCCCTATAATATGGGTTCTATAACCAACCTATAAAGTAGTATTTCTGAATTACATGGGACTCGCCCAAAAATAAGGTGGTGCATCACCTATGTTAAGCTATGGAAAAAATTTATGAGAGGGCATGTTGTATATTTCATCCATGTCCTTGTATCCCATCATAGGAGCTTCAAACTGCTGAAAACTCCACTAGAAACGTCGTTCTAGTTCGCTTCATCCGCACCTTCATCTCCATTCTTGATCCGTCTCCAAGTTCATCCCTCTTGTCCATGCTTTGCCCTTCATTAATAATCAACACATATGTATCTATTTTAGACAACATCATATTCTCATGAACATGAGAATCATTCCCAAGAAATAGAAGTACTTGAAAATTTAATTGGCGTGCGTGCTCTAGTAATTAGTTCAGTATGTATAGTAGCAGGGGTTGTGGGTGTAACTATGGTATTGATGTTCTCATCGCTGAGGCCTGCCATTATTCGGGGCTTGTCGTGCCCTAGTTCTCTGGCCAACCGTTCAACACTAATATGGTGTTTGAATGTTGCGATTGCCTCTACATCTACGTAGTCCAATATTAGGTTTTTCTTATTCAAAAATAGATTCCGGAATTTTTGGACCGACTCCCCTGGTTTTCGCATGACGTGAGCAAGGTCAATGGCATCCGGGGGTCGGATGTAGGTGCCCTGGAAAATTGTGTGGAACTCATCTTCGAGGTTTTCCTAGGCAGTCGAGTTCTTGGGAAGGTTGTTAAGCCAATGCCAAGCTAAGATTTTGCGCACCAATGGCAAGTATATGATGACATGTGGAGGTTATCTGCACTTGTGATGTGTACTATCATGAGGAAATCCTCTATCTAGACTGTTGTGGGGACCCCGACTCATAAGCCGTGATCACCAGATGCACGATCCCAGAGATCAATGCTCACTGAACACACAGAAGCTGAATAACAAGAGTCTTACATCCATACATACCGTCTTACACCAATGAAGACCATCAAGGTCATGTCTTACATAGATAGGGCCATGAAGGCCACCAAACATAACCAGCAGCAGAAATCTTGAACAAAAGCATGAACCCATGCCATCTGCCATAACCCTACGGGCATACTGGCTGGGAAGCATCCTAGTTCGCATGTCCGTCACCAATGAACTCTTCACCATAATCCTTATCTTCCATGCCTGGCCAATTAAATAACCAGTGGCAAGCCAATGCGTACTTTGAATGTACTCGCAACCAACCCATGTTTGGAACAAGGTGTAACAATGCATGATACAACACTAAGTATGTAATTTGTGGAAAGCTAATTTTGAGTGGAGTGACATGTTCAATCAACTTGTAAAAGCATGCATCAACATGTTGTAGATATCCATATGATCTGACAGATGCAATCTTAAGCAGGGGTTGAACATCTCATGTTCAGTCATCATGCCAAGTCATTTGACTTAGCTCAAGTACCATCTATTATCTCTCTCTCTCCCTCACACACACACACACTCCAAGTTTGTGAAAACATCGAACGTAGTTTAAGCAGGACTACCAACTATTCACGACCATGGACACGGCTACTCGAATAGTTTGACACTCTGGAGAGGTTGCGCACTTTACCACGAGACTCGGCAAACTTCCGTGTCAAGCCACGACTCGCGGTATTGTTCATACTCGAGGTAAGTACCAAACAATGTCTTTCCCCTCACAACACTAAACAAAGAGTCCACTCCTTGGCCCACGTCTTCATGATGTACATCACATGAGACTCGCTCAATCATTGTACCATTTATGAAGGGACACAATGGTGTTCCCGGTCTATAAAAACAATACATGGTCGCCCTACCTGGCATGGCCCTGTAACGAGAGAGTAACCCATACTTTCCAGCCACTATTAATGTGGACCCTCCGTTAGCATCGACTAAAGTAATCAACAATGCCCCGTCCCATAAGGGGTATCGTGGTTGTACATGTAAGGTTGGGATGGTCAGCAGATCTTAAATCTCTCCGTTTTCGATAACACACACACACAATTTGCCACGATACACCACTTCTCTATCAACTACTTACCTAGATCAACTTCATATCCCTCGGGCAATAGTGGCACCCGACGGGGTTTTCGAAAAGTCTTTGAAATCATTACCTTTCCAACACCACACATTTCCCCATCCCACTTGCATAGCAAGTACTTGGCATCCTAACTACTTCCCACCCGCACAACCCTCATAAGGAGGTAGGGTCATGCCCAGTGCAAGTATCGATGAGGAAAGTAATGGAGACAACCCATAAAGGTGGTAACCATAGCATCATGATCAACATATCGAAAATAAACTGCTATATTCCATGCATTAAAAATGGTTTATTAGACATGGTCAAAGGGTTGATTGCCTTGCTCAACAAATTCTTTGGTGTCTTCAATCTCTTCTAGTCCAACTCCCTCGTCAAGAACGTGATCTATGTTCACAAAGTAACGGCGTATAATGAGGCAATAGCACAAAGCAAGGAAAATGAATCACTCAGAACAATGTCAAACAAATTTTGTAAAATACTAGGCTTAAAAGTAAAAATACTAAAATTACTAGTTTCTGGTATTGAAGTGTAAAAAGTAGTGAAAGCATTTCTAATACAGTTATAATGCTTTAAAGTGGGAGGCGGCGTTGGAGATCGAGCTGCGGGGCGAGCCGGCGCAGGTTGGAGAAGACATGCTTTGATGCGAACTCTGGGAGATCCCGAGCATCAGCCTCGCTGCCCATGTTCACGCGGGAGATGGCGGTCTCCAGCGCCTCCACCACAAGGCGGAAGAAGTCAAGGTAGCCCCCATCGCCCTACATGTTGGGGAGAGCGGGGGCATCCCCGACGAATCGCTCCACTGCGCCAGTCGCTCGGTGGGTGATGTCGAGGTATTGTTTGGCCTGCCTGGACTCCAGAATCTTTGCATAGCCTGCCTCGTCTCGCGTGGCGTGTATGGCATCGACCGCCTCTTGGACCTGGGCCTAAAGAGACGCCAGTTCCGCCCTTGTCTCCACATCGCCCCTGAGGGCTACTTGGAATGCTGCATCGCCGGTCGCCAGCTGGGCGCGTAGCGCGTCCACCTCCTCCTAGAGCTCGATGCGCTTGTGTTTCTTGGCCGCGGGTGCTCTGGAAGCACGAGACCGTCAAGCCCAGTACATTGAACCTGTCACGCAAAGAGAGAGGGAGGCGATGAAACAATTACTCCTCCACCATGGTGCAACGCCGACAAATCTGTGCTAGCTTCGAGGGTCCCCTACCGCTGCCTCCGGAAGAAAGTGAGGGGGCTGGCGGCCCCGCGCGCTCCCCTGCACTGGCGGTGCCTCCACCAGAAGCCATGGGGAAATGAAGAAGCTAATTAAGGAGAGGAAGAGGGTTTTCTCAGGAGTTGTGGGAGCAGGCGATCGCTTCGATATGCCATGGCTTCGTCATGAGGGGGCAGATTTATAGGCGAGATCAAGGCAATGAGGCGTCGTGGGAGAGGAGGCGACGTGCGCCCCTCTGGCATCGAAAGGTCTAGCTCGATCGACACGTGACCCTGCCTTCCGTCGCCTCGTCTGGCACTGTCGGGTCATATCCGCATGGCCCGAGGACTGGAAGCCCAAGGAATCGACAACATTCAAGGAAAGGTAATGATGGTCAGCGCTGGCACAGACACTGTGTTGGTTTGACTTGGGTGGTTCCTGACGCCTTCGAGGAGTGGAGGCGTTGCCACTCGGGTGACCAACGCATGTAAAGCCTGGACCGCAGGCATTTGGGGCCGTGACGCTTCGGGCTTCCCTCGAAGCTTCACTCTGAAGCTAGCCCGGGCATGCCCTGTGCCTGGGTGCTACTCTCGGTGTTTTGGGAATGAGGGTACCCAGCCTTGCCTGCCTGCAACCCAGAATGTGGCCCACTCGTCAGCCAGGCGAGGCCTGGCGCGACATTGTTCAAGACAAGGTCCTCGCAAGGACCCTGGGCTAATGAGGAAGGACAACATCAAGATCAGCACGGATGGACCTCCTCACGCCCCCTCCTGAGTGAAGGAGATCTCTATGTAGAGCCCGGCCTCAGGAGTCAAAGGTGACGCAAGGAAGGACAGGTAGGTGCCAGCGCTCCCGGCGGCAAAGTTTCCTCTTTGGTGCAAAGGGATAAAGGACGTACGCGGGTTCCCAAAGCTGCCCAAAGGTTTCCTTTCCGGTGCAATGAGACCACGACCACGAGCCTCGAAGGACGGATGTCATCGCCGCGCCCACCACCGCATCATCAACAACTACTTTGCTGGCAAAGACCACCTTTGGACAGGGCGCGGATGAACTCCTGTCCCCCTTCAAAATTGGCTGTTGTGGGATCCCTTCCCTCCATTGTGATAAGGGAAGAGGACCCAGGCCACCGCTATATATAGAGGCTAGGCCACACCATAGAATGGATCTGGCCCAACACTTAGCCACACAACACAACACCACTAGATAACAAGCCAAGAACACATCTTGAGCGCCCTCGTGAAACTCAAGCACTTTGTACTAGTTGATACACCCAAACCTCCAAGAGAGGCAATCCACCAAAGAAGGAGTAGGGTATTATGCTTCACATCGGCCCAAACCTGGGTAAACTATCGTGTTCATCTTCTTCCTCGTCATCTGCATGTTTTCCTTCATATCCATCTAGTAGTGAGCTAGGTTGGGTGAGTCCGCTTGAAATCTTTGCACACGCCCCTGTGTTTGAACCTTAAGGGTTTAGCGGAGCCCAATATCTAATAGGGTGCCAGTGGCAGAAAGAAGGGGCGATAGATAGGCGAGGATGATAGGCGGGCCCCGCTTGTCATCCCTAACGCCAGGGCAGAGAGGGTGCGCGGCTTACCATCGTTGATGCATGGCATGACGAGGGCTAGGGATGATGGGAATTGACTCAGGGGCGATCCTTGTTTGGGTGGAGGTGGAGAGTGGCGCTAGGGTGTAGCAGTTTGACGACGACGAGCACCCGCGACAGAGGAGCTCCGGAAGGTGGAAACTTTGGTCATTCCTGGAAGAAACCAACAAGGAGAATGAGGGGTATCACATTAGGGAGCTCCAAGGGTTCCAGGTCGAGATAGAATGGAGGCCGGGGGAGGCTCTTATAGCATGGAAGCCGGTGACCTGAGGCGGCGGCGCTGTAGTCCATCCTGAGAGCCTGAGCTCCAAAATGAAAGGGGAGAGGTGCGAGAGTGCGATTGAGAGGAGAAGGGTGCGATCAGAGGAGAGGGAGAGCTCGGGGGAGGCCATTTATAGGTCGGCTTGTGGTCCACCGAATGTTCGTGCGCCGGAGAGGTCCTAGCCGTTGCTGGAGGGCATGGGGGATGGTGGGGGCATGATCGGGTGCCCCTGGGATTGGTATAGGCCCATGGGGAGAGAAGAAAGAGAGATGGGTGCACATGCGTGTGAGGCCAAGGGTTGGCCTACCCGGCAGCACTCGATACGTGCGGGGAGGGGCGATGAAGGAGGAGAGAGGAGGGGGCCAAAAGGGTGTCTAGTCAAGGACGTAGAGGGCTTCTCAGGGGACACGAGGGGGAGGCTCGAGGATGTCGGGGCCATGCATTGGGTGGCGGCTACAGTGCGGGTGTGCACAGTAGTTCGCTCTAGAGCACTTGTATGGCATGCCAACAGCGTTTTGGGCACAACCAACCATCTCCAATAGGTCTAGGGGGTTTAAACAAACAGGGAAAAGCATAGGATGCTTTTGGGGATGCCTTGGTAGAGAAGGAAAGCTGGGGGAGAAAATATGTTGTCCGAGGTGTAAAAATGGACTTTTCACCCCTCCAAGATTGATCTGGGGCCATCGGGTTTTTACTAGAGGTAGAGGAGTACCAGGAGTTGTTGTGGTAAAAGTCTGAGGTGAAGGAGAGCAATGAAAATGGTGAAAACAATGTTTTTACCATTGTGCCAGAAGATGTTTGATCCTAGTTTGAGAAATAAAAAGGTTCCACTTCTCATGAGTTTTACCAGGATCAAATAGAAGGTACAAATGAGGTTGGTCACGAAGTTTGAGCTTATTTGGGAACAGTTGTCAATGTAAACTTTGTAAACCCTAGAAACTAACACAATCGGGTTTCTATAGATCTAGTCATGCTAATAATCTCCTTGATGCACCACTTGTTTTAGTGTCATTATTTGGGTATTAGAGCATGGCTAAAATTTTGAGGTTAACTGGGAATACTTCACAATGCAAAGATGCTCAAAATTAGATCTGGACAGGATTAGTTTTGAGATATTTAAGTGAATCCGAACAATTGGGATTGGGATGAAACTTGGCAAGATCATCACATATGGCATGTGTAACTTGCTAGACTTTTCCTGGATTTATTTGAGAATGTTTCTTATAGAAATATTTAAAATTCTCGAATTTGGCAGAAATGGTTATGGAGGGTTTTCTCCAATATTTTGATCATGACCATGTGTTGAAACTCGTATATATGGAAAATATATGTCCACTGAGTTTCCCTAAATTTTCTCAAGTATTTTCAAAGCATTTAAAAAAATACCTATGAAAGACCATTTCCAGCCTTAAGATAAAGACTTTAAATAAAATAGGAAAATAATATTTACTGGTTTTGGAAGTCTTATATATAGTGGGTTCCAAATAAAGCCTTTGGGGAAAGATATTATCCCTTATTTGCGAACTTGCGGTGAAAACCTCAATTTAGGGGGTTTGAAAACCTAAATTGAATAAATGCTTTTTGGACAAAATAAAATTTGATAAAAATAGTTTTAGCTCCTATACACATGGCATGATCCTTGGGCCGAGAGTTTTTGAGTGGCATAACACAATCAACCAAACAAGCAAACATCGAACAATTCAAACATGCACTAGAACTCAAAAGTTTAAATGGGTCCAACTTTTATAATATCATATCATAGAAAAGTGGTACAAACATAGGGTGTGACAAACCTACCCCCCTTACAAGAATATCGTCCTTGAGATTCCTAGGTAAAGCGCAAAAAAGATAAGGTTACTCAGTTCTATGGTAGTCTTCATCCTCCTAGGTTGCTCGTGTTTTAGTGTGGTTGCTCCATTGGACCTTGAAGTACTTGATGGTGCGGCTTCGGGTGCAATGCTCGGTTTCCGCCAAAACGTGAACTGGTTCTCACCATAAGTAAGGTCTAGCTGAAGGTCGATGTCTTGATGATCGATCACCTTGTAGAGGTCAGGGCGGTTGGGAACTTGGAGACACTTCTGCAGTTGTGACACGTGGAAAACCTTGTGCACATCTGATAGCTTGGACGGTAGCTCTAGCTTGTAGTAACTTCCCCTCACTTTGCGATGATCTTGCAGGGGGTCGATGTATCTTGGTGCAAGCTTTACTTTGAAATGGAAACACTTGGTTCCCCTCATAGGCATGACATGGAAATATACATAGTCTCCGACACAGAAGTTCACTTTGTCGGCGGTGTGAGTCAGCGTAGCTCTTTTGTCTTGACTTAGCGGTCTCCAGGTGTCGGTGTACTAAAGTATGGGCTTTTTAGTACCCCGTACTTGTGGATGGCAGTCATAGCCATACAAGCGGCAAGACCTGCTAGGGAGCAACTGAGAACAAATATAGCAACATCGAGAAGGCATTCAAGTCAATAGACCGATGACCGAATAAATGCACCCGGCAAGATCTTGCCGAGATGGCGTATGGAGCCCTAACAAGAAGTGCACCCGGCAAGGCCCCGCCATCCTGCCAGCACAGAGGTAAAGCCTTGGCAAGCCCCCGCCAGCACAGAGGCCAGGTGTCACCTCGCCTGGGCACGTGTCAAGGCCCCGGCAATGGAGAGGCTAAGTGGTGTCGATGGAACGGGCTCCTGTCCCGACCCGCAGATGGTCAGGGACGCCTGACGGATCATTAAATGCGTTTGTCTCGCACCGGCAGTGTTAGGTATGATAACACTGTAGCACTGTACACCATGTGTACATACTATATGCCATTGTTGGTGACCCATTCAAGAGTATAAAAGGAGACCCAGGGTGTTATAGTAGAACACATTTCGACCTTTTCGGACTCCTAGACTTTTGGAGCTCCTCTATCCCATTCTGCATGAGTAGCAGCTGTATACTGTAGCACTCCCAGAACCTGAGCGAGAATTCATCCAATACAACCAAGCAAGAGTAGGGTATTACGCATCTTTGCCGGCCGACCGTGGGTAAATTCCCATGCGCTATCCATCCGATCTGCTCTTTGCGCGAGCCTTCTTCCCCGCAGAACAATAAAGGGATCCCTCCGATCCCATAGGTGTCGTCACATCTAACATCTTTGGCACGCCAGGTAGGGGGAAAGGTCGTGTGAACCTGATCTTGTGATTAGAGCGTCAGTTCCTTTGTCATAATTGTCATCGCCATGGCTCCCAATAAGAAAGGTTTCACGGCAATGGAACCCTCCATGTCCGCCGCGCCCGTAGTCGTCCAAGCAGGTGATGGAGTGGGCATGGGCAGAGGGAGGGTGGACCCTGCACCCATGCAGCTCTCTGATGATCAAGGGAAAATAAGAGGCGACGCTGCCATAGAGACGCTCACGGCGGCGGCGGAAACCCCCGCACCGTTGGGTCTCAGGATGGAGCTGTACCCCCTGCGGGCGGTATGGTGAACTCCCAGGATAGTAGGGAACCTTCCAAGGCACCCACGCCGGCACGTACGCCGTGACCTTCCAAGGATGCACGCGAAGAGCAGCGCCACGGTGTCGGTGGTTCCCAACGTCCCCACGGAAAAGCTCCTGCGCATCGTTCCCAAGATGCACGGGACCATCAAGCTAATGGGAGAGGTGTGCAATCGCAGGAACACAATAGAGCTCCTTCTAACACGGTTAGAAGTCGGAGCACCTGGCGTTCCTCGTGTCGTTCACTGCCGCTACGTCGGAAGAAGCAATGGCGCGAGCAAAGCTACTCCTGAACTTCCCTCCTACTACGGATAAGCTCGATGAATGGAGAGCCACCATTCAGAGCCTCCTCAGCTTCGCTGACAAGTTTCGGTCCACCGAGCCGTCTCACGGCAGTGGTGAGAAGGCCGGAGGTGGTGGGACCACGATGCACTCTCCTCCACATCAACAATGCCGATCACCGACTCGATGGACCGACACTTACGATGGTTACTCGACGACATCGTCTGATCCACAGACTCGCCGCGATCAGCGTCAACTTGTTTAGGAACGAAGAAAGGAAGATGCTCGAACTACAATTGAGTGACGGTAGGAAGCGCGCCATCAATCTGATAAGCCCGCGGGACCCGCTGTAGACAAATCCGCGCCAGGGTATCCTGTCAGCCTACCTTACAAGGTGGGTTGTCTAGTGTTTACCCGTGAGTTGTGGCAAGTCCAGTGGCCCAATTCCTGCATGTTCAAGCTAGAGGTCCTAGAAAAATACGACGGCAAGACTCACCCATTAGAGTTCGTGAGCATCTACATCATTGTGGTGCAGGCTGTTGGGGCTCACGATGACAAGATACTCGCCAACTACTTCCTGTTGGTACTTAAGCCCAACATTAGGTTGTGGTTGGTGAACTTGCATGAAGGATCCATTTCTTCATGGGCAGATCTGTGCATGAGTTTGTTGGCGCCTGTACCGATGGTCATCAAGCTCCTGGTCAAGAAAGTGATTTACATCTCATCCCCCAGAACGAGGGCGATACTTTGCGCAAGTATATCCAAAGGTTCATTCGCATACACCACAACATACCAGACGTGCATCCTGCTGCTGTTATGAGCGCGTTCCATCAGAACATGCGCAACAAAATAATGCGGGAAGAGATGGCGACGAACAAGGTCAGGGATGTTGTTGTGCTCTATGATCTGGCAGATAAATGTGCTCGAGCTGAAGAAGGGAGGAGGCTCCCCGGAGAAGACGCTAGTGCAGGGGTCGACTCTAAGGATGACGACACCGCCGCTCCGGCAAAGAAGGGTCAGCGGCACAACAAGAAGCCCAAGGGCAAGGCCGTGCTTGTCGTCGAGGGATCCGGCAACCCCGGCACTGTCAAGAAGGCCAAGGCCGACGACCTCAGCAAGGACATTGTCGGGTGCGTCTCCTATCAGGCTTTGGTGGCTGCCGACAAGACGAAAGGCTCCATCAAGCAGTATTGCATGATCCGTCGGACCAAAGGTCATGATCTCCAAGACTGCCGGCAAGTTGAGCAGCTTGCCGAGAAGCAAAAAGCCGAGTATGGGAGGCGAGACAAGGAGAAGGGCTAGGATGGGGCGGAGGGATCCAACAAGAAGAGCGGTGGTCGAGGAGGTCGCCATGGCAAGGCCAAGCCACAGAAGACTGGCCCGCCCGTGGCCGCGACAAGAAAGAAGGGGATGATGATGATGATGTTGAAGAGGACGACGAGTCCAGCGAGCAAGAATTCCTGAGAGCTACAAACGTCATGTGCATCGACGGAGGTTCCTCGTTGCATTATTCCCACCGCCAACTTAAACAGTGGGTGCGTCAGGTTAATGCGACTGAGCCATCTGTCGGTGTTTAGGATCACCCTGATCGCGTAATTGCGGTCGGGTGTTTGTCGTTGTTGGTCTCACCAATGATTCACAACCTCAATGCGACCAAAATGTTAGTTGACGGTGGGGCCGGCTTGAACTTGATCTCGCCCGAGGTGATCAAGAAATTGCAAATTCTTGATGGAGATCTCGAGAAAACGGGCTCATTTCAGGGCGGGTCAATCTAGGAAGGAGCCAGCCCAAGGGAAAGATCACGCTTTCGGTAACGTTTGACAGCGATATGAACTTCAGGTTGGAGAAGGTTGTTTTTGACATCGCCAAAATTCCGTTGCCATACAATGGGATCCTTGGCAGTCCAGCGTTGGCCAAGTTCATGGACGCGACATACTACGCCTACAATGTATTAAAGATGCCCGCGCCGACGGGCATCATCACTGTCAAGTCCAACAAGAAGGACGCGCTTATCTGCGCCGATCAACTCTATCAGGAGGTGGTTGCAGCATCTGCCGCCAAGGCACTTGCTCCTGCCACTGAAACTCCCTGGAGGAAGAAGCCTAGCAAGACCTCTAGCACACATTTGGGCAAGCATGCCTCCTCAGAGTGTTGCACTCCCATTGACGATGTGACAGAGAGTTCCACCAGCAAGAGCAAGAATTCCAAGGCAGCTCCACCAGAGACTAAGAAGGTGCCTGCCAAGGAGGATGGTACGGGAGGGACTTTCACCATAAGTTCTACCCTTGATGACAAATAGGAAAGCACGCTCGTCGCCTTCCTGCGGGCAAATGTCGATATGTTTGCATGGCAACCATCTAATATCCCCAGTGTTCCCAGGAAGGTGATTGAGCACCACCTTGCCGTCTGTCCACACGCACGGCCCGTCAAGCAGAAGGTCAGGAAGCAAGCTTTGGAGCGGCAACAATTTATTGCCGAAGAAATCAAGAAATTAGAAGCGGCTGGCTTGATCAGAGGAGTGCTTCATCCAACATGGTTGGCCAATCCAGTTGTAGTGCGCAAGGCAAAAGGGAAATGGAGGCTATGTATTGACTTCACAGATATCAATAGGGCGTGCCCAAAAGATCCTTTTCCCTTGCCACGCATTGACCAGATTGTGGGATCCACCACCGGCTGCGACTTGTTGTCTTTCCTTGATGCCTATTCAGGTTACCATCAGATTTTCATGGCCAAGGAAGACGAAGAGAAGGCCGCATTTATCACTCCATGTGGTACATATTGCATTTTGCATATGCCTTTCAGGTTGAAAAGTGTTGGTTCTACATTTGCAAGAGCTGTCCAGATTGGTTTTGAGCCCCAGCTACATAGAATTATGGAGGCTTATATGGATGACATAGTGGTCAAAACCAAGGACAAGGCTACACTTATATCAGACCTAGAAGAAACATTTGCAAATCTGTGCAAGATCAACTTGAAGCTCAACCCTGAGAAGTGTGTGTTTGTTGTCCCATCTGGCAAACTTCTCGGGTTCTTTGTATCTCAAAGTGGAATTGAAGGGAATCCCGACAAGATCAAAGCAATTGAGCAAATTGAAGTGCCATGATGTGTCAAGGATGTGCGTCGTCTTGCCGGCTGTGTTGCCGCTCTGAGTAGTTTCATTTCAAAATCTGTTGAGCGTGCCCTGCCCTTTTTCAAAATCTTGAAGATGAAATGGACTTCGAAAGCGGAGGCAACACTGCAGGATTCGAAGAAGTACCTCTCCGCTCCGCAAGTCCTAGTCGTGCCAAAAACACAAGAGCCTTTGCTGCTATATCTGGCGGTAACAAATCAAGTGTTGAGTGCTGCACCAGTGGCTGAAAGAGAAGTCGATCAAGAAGCAACAACAGTGGCAGGACCGCCAAGCGACAAGCCAGAATATTCCCCAGCAGAGTCTGGTGCCGACAAAGCAAGATCTGCGCGGTCAAATGAAACAATTCAGAAGAAGAAGAAGATGTAGTGCCCAGTCTATTTTGTCAGCTCCCTTTTGCTCGGGGCTAGGTCAAGATAACCTGGCATGCTGAAGTTGCTCTTCAGCCTCCTTATGGCCTCGAGGAAGTTGTGCCATTACTTCCAGGCACATGAGATCACCGTTGTCACTCGCATCCCGTTACAACAGATTTTGCGGAACCCTGATGCTACCGGCAGGATTATGTAGTGGGCTTTGGCACTGTCAAGCTTTGGTCTCAAGTTTGAAAGCACTTTGAGCATCTAGAGAAGAGCCTTCGCAGAGTTCATAGTGGAATGGACCCCAACGCCAGATGAAGAAGTTCCAGAGTCAACTCTCCCCGGCAAGGAAACTAACCAAGAGTGGACCATGTATTTTGATGGGGCTTTCTCGCTACATGGCGCCGATGCTGGAGTGCTGCTTGTCACACCCACTGGAGAGCACCCCAAATATGTGATTCAGATGCACTTTCCCTAGGAGAGGTCGACGAACAATACTGCAGAATACGAAGAGCTGCATGCTTGTCTTAGGATCGTGGCAGACCTTGGATTAAGAAACATGTTGTCAGGGCTGATTCTCAGCCTGTTGTCAGGCAGGTGAACATGGATTATAAGATTCCATTGATGGAAGCTTATGTGGATGAATTGAGGATGTTGGAAGAACATTTGGACGGTCTATAAATGGAGCACATTCCGTCTCGAGTGAACACCGTTGCTGATGACCTGTCAAAGTGTGTTGCCCTTAAGTTCCTTATGGAACAAGAAACTTTTGTGCTCTGACTGACTCAACCATCCGTGACACCATCAATTGGACAAGAGAACAGAAGGAAGTTTTGTTCCGGCAAATATTTCCTAGCAGAGCTCCCGGAAGCTGCCAGCAAGGAAGTTGCCACGGACAACGCTAGGCTGGTCGGTGAGCGTCGTGCTCCGGCAAGGCCTCAGTCTCTTACCATGGAAGCACACGCTCCCACCAGGATTGCCGGGGGCAAAAGGCTCCAGCATGACCTCGAGCCATTGCCATTGATACAAATGTTTCCCCAGTAGAGGATATGCCTTTTGTCCTTGTTGTCGAGTCCTAGGCTCCAACATGGGCACAACACATGTCCATTTCCTTCAAACAGGAGCACTCCCTGAGGAACAAGAAGAAGCTGAGAAAGTAGCCCGACGGTCTCATATGTAGCAGTTCGTGGATAATGTCCTATATAGAAAGCGTCCGAACGGCGCGAAACTGAAGTGCATTTCTCGGGAAGATTGACTGGAGCTGTTGGCGGAGATACATGGAGGCATATGTGGCTCCCACATATGATCAAGAACGCTTGCCGGTAAGGCATTCCGGCAAGGTTTGTTTTGGCCCCCTGACCTCCAGGATGCAACTACACTAGCAACCAAGTGTGAAGCATGCCAGTTTCATTCAAATAAAGTGCATCAACCATCTCAAGCTCTTTAAACAATCCCTCTCTCGAGGCCATTATCGGTCTAGGGGCTCGACATCTTGGGCCCCTTTTCCTATGCTACCGGGGGCTTTGAGTACTTGTACGTTGCAATCAACAAGTTCACAAACTGGCTAGAAGTGGAAGCAGTGAGAAAGGTGACAGCACAGTCAGCCGTCATGTTCTCAAGGGACTAGTCTTCCGCTTTGGTGTTCCCAACAGGATCGACAATGACAACGGCACATAGATCATGAGCCACACCTTCATGTAGTATGTCCAAAACCTTGGTGGCAAGATCTGTTTTGCTTCTGTTGCCCACCCAGGGAGCAATGGCTAGGCGGAAAGGGCTAATGCTAAAGTGTTGTGAGGCCTCGAGACAAGAACTTCCGACAAGCTGCGCAAGTGCAGAAGGTGTTGTATTGATGAGTTGCCGGTGGTTCTTTGGTCAATTAGAACGACTCCAAATCGAGCTTCCGGCCAGACACCCTTCTCCCTAGTATATGGGGCAAAAGAAGTTCTCCCCATGGAACTCAAATATGGGTCACCTCTAGTGCTCGCTTATAACAAGTTTGAGCAAGAGAAGTTGCGGCAAGTTGACGTGATGCTCCTTGAGGAAGATCGTCTTCAGGCTATTGTGCAAGCTGCGCGCTACTAACAAGCTTTGCGTCGCTATCATAGCCACAAGGTTCATTCCTGAAGTGTTGAGGAAGGCGACCTTTTTCTTCCGCGAGTTCAGTCAGCCAAGAATTCAAACAAGTTAACGCCGAAGTGGGAAGGCCCATATTGTCAGGACCCCGATCCTAAGTCATATGAATCCAGAATGTAACATATCACATCACTTTGCGGCCTCATGCACGGTAAGGTCCACGGCTGCAGCCTTACCTTAGCCGGGACCGTTTGCGTCTTTTGGCTCATGTATGTGAACATGTCGCTGGCAATCGAACGACAGAGAACCCGGGCCGACGTGACTAGTCATAGAACCCAAGTGGCACATGCGTACGAAAACAGGCATACGTAACCCAGCAATGCAGGTGTTGGCCACAAGCGTGTGTAGACGAGTCATAGCAAGATACAAGGACTCCATTACGCCATGAGACATAAATGCCATCACTGCACATAGACGAGTCGTAGTAGGCTACAGGGACTCCATTACACTGCGAGACATTTCCCTGAAGGGACAGACATAGCAGCAAAGAAGGATACATGCCGGTCAATCAAAGTGTCCAGAGCAATAGCAAACTACCATGGCTCAGTGGAAGCACAAAGAGGGAGTTTCCCATAAAGAGTACAACTAAAGGCACACGACTAGGTGTCGGATCCCATACATACTGTTGCACGTCACACGTACGCACGACGTGCCCGATATGCATAGATACAACCATGGCATCACAACATAACCATACAACAACTTTTATTTAAGGGGCTCAGACAAGCCTTGCATATCATGTTCTTACAGATAGGGGTCACATGACCCGACACTCAAGTCATACAAATAAGTTCATACAAACCAAGCAGAAGCAGAAGCTGTCTGAGTACAGACACATGAAAGGGTAAAAAGGCACATGGCCTGACTATCTACAGCCCGCCATGGGGCATAAGGTCGTAGCTAGGACACCAGCTATTCGGCATCGTCGACATCTAGAAAGAACCCACCTGATGGGTCCTGGGTCTCATCTGCAACATTTATTAAGCAAACGTGAATACAAACGTACTCAGCAAGTCTTTAAAACAGACGTAGTCCATTCATGCCCATGTATCAACAATGGGGGTAGTGCAGTTTATGCAGCAATGCCACCTTTGACTCATAGCTAACCTAGACTACACAATTTTAACTCTTTGTTTATATTTTAGATATCACACACGAGTCCACTAACTCCATGACAATACACCACCATGGATTCACTTCCCTCTCCTGGGAGATTGCCATCCACGATACTCACACTTGTCTTGATATTTTTATGAGTTTCCATTTGATTATCTATGAACATCTTAAGTTCTCCATGTAGTCCATATCCGAGGATGCGGCTATTCGAATAGTTTCATCCCCTACAGGGGTGTACTTCTTCACACACGCTCTGGCCACTTATCGCTGTGTGCTCATAAAACCATGCACCTTGGCAACCTTCAAGCAGAAGCCCGACAAGGGAGTCGTCCACAACCGTCAATCACATAAGACCTCTAGTCCAGGTTATCGCCTATTTGAGACTGCACCCACATGGAAGTCCGGCAGAAGTTTCTACTACTGCTCCAAATGATGTGCACAGGGTTCCCAAGCCCACCATTCGGGTGACCCTTGGTACATCGTGCCACAACCTACCACATCATAACCCACCCCTAGGGTTAGCGCTACGCACGACCTCCAGCATGCTATAAACACCAGAAACTACTTGCAACTCCTAGACTAAGGACTAAGCGATTGATAAGTCGAGCGGGGTCATATTTCAGGGCCCAACATGTGGTAGTAACTAGTCTTGGATCACAAACACGGAACTCGGTTCCTAAGAACGGTCCCAATGAGACAACCCGCTATGTACTCATACATAGCCTCTCATCGCTACCTTTACCAAATCAGGTTCATCACAAGCTTATCACATCGGAACAACATGGTTTCACTCCAGTTCATCACCCAGATGAAACAAACCTGACACAACTCTAAGCATAACTAGCATAGCAGGCAAGGTAAGCTAAGCACATCATGGCACAAGCATCTACCAGGTACGCTAGGTTGCAACGTTTAGCTATTTACTATGACAATGACAGGTCATGCCAAAGAATAGGTTCATCTACCGTGTATGACAGACAAGTGAATGTTTGTCCTAATGCAATAAACAAGAGCAGGAGCGAGAGAGTGGGATGTTATCGGAATGATCAAGGGGGTTTCTTGCCTTGCTGGGTAGCAGGAAGGTTATCTCCTTCGTTGGAATACTCGGGGGTATCCTCAGAAGCAGGGCCTACCCTAATGCAGATAAATAGCAATCAATACACGCAAGTGCAACAATATGATGCATGATCATGACATGGCAGCATGTATAGATGAGCTAATGAAACTATTGTCTAAGTTAATTTGAAGTGAGTTTGAATATAAGTTCAAAAGAGTTCTTTATTTCAAATTCCATAAGTTAACCTATTAATAATGTCAATGTTCATCTACATAGATTGCTCTAACATGCATGATAATAGGACCATTAGTTCATTGGATTTTTTTGATAAATTTTCAGATGTAAATTATTTTCATATGATTTACAGATTAATTTATATGAATTTTTGAAGTTTTAAACAATTTTTGGAATTATTTTAAAACTAGAAAAATAGAATTATGGCGTCGGCTTGACGTCACTACGACGTCAGCTGGTCGGCTAACCAGGCTAGGTCAAACCTGACATGCAGGACTCGCACGTCAGTGACACATGCCTAATCCCCGTGCTAACCAGGGGTTTGACCCACCTCGGGGCCCACTAGTCAGTGGCTGGTGCCTAATTAATCAGGGGGATTAGCCCCTGATGGTGGGCCATGTCAGTTCCCACCGGAGCGGGGCCGGCGGCGACCAAAAGCGCGACGGCGACTCGCGGGAGTTGCGCCTCCGGAGACCATTTGGCGCGTGGAGGGCACCGAAAGGTAGCCCGTGCATGCGCGCATCGAACGCTGCGGCAAAGGGGGCTCGGGGGCCACCGGAGCTATGGTCGGCAATGAACCGAGCGGCGGCGTGCTTCGTGCAGCAAGGGGAACGGGGCCTATGGCGAGGGACAGGCCACTAGAGGAGGGGGAAACAGAGCAGGTGCTCACGATGGGGTTGCTGGGGGAGACGGCGAGCTCGGGGACGCGCAGATGACTTCGTATCACCAAAGGGAAGCTTCGGCGGTCGACGGGGAAGAAACAGCGACGACGGGTCGTGGAGGGCACCCGACATCGACTGGCTTCACGGGGAGGACGAGGAGGTTGCGGCGAGGGTTTTGGCAGGCTCAGAAAGGAGCGGGGGTGGTGGGATCTACGGCGGCATGGCGGTGACGAGCTCGGGCATGGCGGGTAGAGAGGGGGAGAGCGAGGGAGAGAGTTCTCGCGAGGGAGAGAGGGAGAGGAGAAAGAGGCGATGGCAAGGAGGCCTTGCGTTGGCGCTCTCCATGCCCTCCAGGCCAGCAGCCACGCAGGGAGGAGCTAGGTGGCGCGTGCCCACGCATGGCGAGCATGTGCCCCTGTCCTCCTGGCGAGAGGACAGGGATGACTGGCAATGGGCTAGTGGGCCGACTTCTCCTGGCCTTTCCTCTCTTTTTTTTATTTTCTGTTAATAAATCTGACATTTGTTTATTTCTTGTGCAGGTACAATGCTATTATAAAATATCCCTATTATTTTATATAACCAAGTTTGAATATTTCAAACTCCCATAAAAAATTTCAGGATATTTTGAAATATAAAATAATGATAATGCTTTATTTGGCATTTTGAGAGGCTTTATCATTTTTTCTAAATTGCTATAGTTGTTCAAATATTTAAAATGGCCCCTGTTATAATCATGTCCATATTTATCATACATAGGGAACATTTTGTAAGGGTATTTTGAATTTGTTGAGTTTTCACAACTTTGAATTAATTTGATTCAAATGTGAGCTTGGGGTTTCTTTTAGTCCCCATTTCATGTTGGTGCAAAATTGAAACATGATGCACACACATGCTGTCCTATGACATCTAGCTAGGGATGTGACAACTCACCCCCACTCAAAAGAATCTCGTCCCGAAATTTTGAAGTCATCGGGAAGAGCGCGGGGTACTCTAGTCGAAGACGATCTTCTCTTTCCCATGTGGCCTCCTTTTCAGAATGGTGTGACCACTGAACCTTGAGAAACTTGATGTTTCGACGCCGAGTGGTATGCTTAGCTTGATCAAGATTACGAACAGGGTATTCTCGATATGTAAGGTTATCTTGGAGATCAAGCGCTTCGTGGTCTACTTCACGGATAGGGTCCGAGAAGCAATGCCTGAGTTGCAATACGTGGAAGACATCATGAACCTTGGAAAGATGCGGCCGAAGTTCCAATTGGTAGGCAACCTCTCCTCGTTTAGCAAGAATGCCAAAGGGTCCAATGTAACGAGGAGCCAACTTGCCCTTCATACCGAATCGATGGGTACTGTTCAGAGGTGTAACCTGAAGGTAAGCCTTCTCGTCAACTTCATCGGTCACATCCTTATGATGGCGATCATATTGGCTCTTTTGACGAGATTGGGCTGTTTTCAACTTTTCACGGATAGTGCGAACTTGCTCCTCTGCATCCTGGATCATATCCAGGCCAAAGAGTTGCCTCTCTCCGGTTTCTGACTAGTTAAGAGGTGTTCGACACCTTCGTCCATAGAGAACTTCAAAAGGGGCTTTGCCCAAGCTTGATTGATAACTATTATTATATGAAAATTTGGGAAATGGAAGACATGAATCAAGCTTGGGCCAAGCCCCTTTTGAAGTTCTCTATGGACGAAGGTGTCGAACACCTCTTAACTGGCCGGAAACCGGAGAGAGGCAACTCTTTGGCCCGGATATGATCCAGGATGCAGAGGAGAAAGTTCACATTATTCGTGAAAAGTTGAAATAGCCCAATCTCGTCAAAAGAGCCAATATGATCGCCATCAGAAGGCTGTGACCTATGAAGTTGACGAGAAGGCTTACCTTCGGGTTACACCTCTGAAGGGTACCCATCGATTCGGTATCAAGGGCAAGTTGGCTCCTCATTACATTGGACCTTTTCGCATTCTAGATAAACAAGGAGAGGTTGCCTGCCAATTGGAACTTCCGCCGCATCTTTCCAAGGTTCATGATGTCTTCCACGTCTCGCAACTCAGGCGTTGCTTCTCGGACCCTGTCCGTGAAGTAGACCACAAAGCGCTTGATCTCCAAGATAACCTTACATATCGAGAATACCCCGTTTGTATTCTTGATCAAGCTGAGCGTACCACTCGGCGTCGGAACATCAAGTTTCTCAAGGTTCAGTGGTCACAACATTCTGAAAAGGAGGCCACATGGGAAAGAGAAGATCGTCTTTGACTAGAGTACCCCGCGCTCTTCCCGATGACATCAAAATCTCGGGACGAGATTCTTTTGAGTGGGGGTGAGTTGTCACATCCCTAGCTAGAATTCATAGGAACAGCATATTTTTGCATCATGTTTCAATTTGGCATCAACTTGAAATGGGAAGTTGAAGAAACCCCAAGCTCACATTGAATCAAAACAATTCAAAGTTGGTGAAAATTCAACAAATCCAAAATGCTCTTTAAAAATGTTCCCTATGTCTGATAAGTTTGGACATGATTATAACAGGGACCATTTTACATATTTGAACATCCAAAACAATTTAAAAATAAATGTAAAAGCTCCTGAAATTGCCAAATAAAGCATTATCATTACTTTTGTTTTCAAAATATCCTGAAACTTTTTAGATAAGTTTGAAATATTCAAACTCCATTATAGAAAATACTTGGGATATTTTGTAAAGTCATTTTGTACCCGCAAAATAATTAAACAAATGTCAGAAATTAAAAAAGAAATGAAATAAAGAAAAAAAGGAGAAAGGAGCCCAGGCTATGCCGGCCCACCTAGCCCAGGGAGGTCATCGTCCTCCTGGCGGCCAGGAGGACGGGAGTGTAGCCGGCGTGCGTGCGCTGCCGTGCCTCCACGCCGGTAGCTGCCTCCCTGCTTCCTCCTCACCAGCGTGACGGGGATAAGCTCCCAGAGCCCTCCCCATCGCCCCCTCTCTCTCTCTCGCCTGCCTCTCTTTCTTCCCTCCTCTGTTCCGCCATGCCCGAGATGCTCGCCGCCGTAGCGCCGCCGTTTTAGCCGCCCCCACGCCCTTCTGATCCCACCAAAGGCTCTGCCTAGATCCCCTCTTCCTTCTAGCCGAGCCACGCACCGCTGGGAGCTCCCTATCGCTGCATCGCCATCGTCTTCAACCTCCGACCACCGGCAAGCAAGTGAAGCTCGTCACTGCTCTAGGGCCTCCCCGAGCCCGCTCTCGATGTCCCTGCAACCGTCGTGAGCCCCTGGATTTTTCCCCTCTTTCCCCCCTCCTTTGCGTGTCCTAGTGCGGGATTCCATCGAGGTCCGAGGTGCCCTGCCGCTCGAGCTCGATGCCGGCCATGCTCCGGTGACCAGCTGGTCCATCAGAGGCCACCGTCGTGTTCGTGAGGCTGTGTAGAGGTCGTAGGTGGCAAGTAGAGGTCGTGTTGCGCCCTGGTTCAACGGGCTCGTGCTCGCCCGACCTCCGGCAGCCGCCAAGCTCGCCGTCGGCGTTGATTCCGACCATCTCAGCTCCTGGGAGGTGTCGAGATGGACGCGTGCGTGAGCATAGGTCCGTTTGGTGCCCACCACCGTCCATTTGGTCGTCGGAGGAGGGATCCTGAGCCCCTCCGCCGTCTCTGGAGCCACCGGCGGCTCAACGCCAATGGGTCTTGCCGGAGTTGACCACAGGGGTTTGACCCCAGGTCAACTGGCAAGTGGGTCCGACCCTCTAATTAAGTTAGATTAAGAAAAATTAATTAATTCAGTTAATTAACCTAATTAGTCACTGACCAGTGGGCTGAGAAATGCTAATTAACTAGGATTAGTTTTACTTATCCAGTTAAGTGATTGAGTCACTGACATGTGGTCCCCACATGTCAGGTTTGACTCTGGCCTGGTCAGCCGACCTGCTGACGTCACTATGACATTAGGATGATGTCATAATTCTATTTTCTAGTTTGAAAATAATTCCAGAAATTATTGAAAACTTCAAAAATTGATATAAATTAATCTGTAAATCAAATGAAAATAATATATATGAAAATTTATCAAAAAAATCCAATGAATCCAATGATGTTATCGTCATGCATGTTAGAGCAATCTAAATAGGTGAACATTGACATTTACTAATAGGGTAGTATATGGAATTTGAAATGAAGAACGATTTTGAACCTATATTCAAACTCATTTCAAATTAACATGATCACTAGCTGCATTAGCTCATCCATACATGATATCATGCCATGATCATGCATCATATTGTTGCACTTGCGTGTATTGATTGTTTCTTGTCTGCATTGCGGTAGGCCCTACTTCCGAGAATACCTCTAAGTATTTCAACGAAGGAGAGAACCTTCCCGCTACCCAGCAAGGCAAGCAACCCCATTGATCATTTCGATAACATCTCACTCTCTCGCTCCTGCTCTTGTTTACTGCATTAGGACAAACGTTCACATGTCAGTCATACATGGTAGATGAACCTATTCTTATGCATGACCTCTCATTGTCACTGTTAATAGCTAAACCTTGCAACCTAGCATACCTGGTAGATGCTTGTGACATGATGTGCTTAGCTTACTTTGCCTGCTATGCTTGTTTTGCTTAGAGTTGTGTCAAGTCTGATTCATCTGGGTGATGAACGGAGTGAAACAATCTTGTTCTAATGTGCTGACTTATGATGAACCCGATTTGGTAAAGGTAGCGATGAGAGGCTATGTAGGAGTACATAGCGGGTTGTCTTATTGGGACCGTTCTTAGGAACTGAGTTCCATGTTTGTGATCCAAGACTAGTTACTACCACACATTGGGTTCCGGTAACTCGACCCCTCTTGACTTATCAGTCTCTTAGTCCTTGGTCCATGAGTTGCAAGTAGTTTCTAGTGTTTATAGCATGCTGGAGGCTGTGCGTAGCGCTAACCCTAGGGGTGGGTTATGACGCGGTAGGCAGTGGCACGGTGTACCAAGGGTCACCTGAATGGTGGGCTTGGGAACCCTGCGCACATCGTTTGGGGCCGTAGCGGAATCTTCGACCGGACTTCCGTGCGGGTTCACTCTCAAATAGGCGATAGCCTGGACTAGTGGTCTTATGTGATTGACGGTCGTGGCCGACTCCCTTGCTGGGCATCCGCTTGAAGGTTGTCGAGGTGCATGGTTTTATGAGCACACAGCGATAAGTGGCAAGAGCGTGTGTGAAGAAGTACACCCCTGCAGGGTATGAAACTATTCGAATAGCTGCATCCTTGGATATGGACTACTTGGACAACTATGCTGTTCATAGATAATCAAATGGATACTCATAAAAATATCAAGACAAGTGTGAGTACCGTGGATGGCACTCTCCCAGGAGAGGGAAGTGAATCCATGGTGGTGTATTGCTATGAAGTTGGTGGACTCGTGCACGATAGCTAAAATTGTAACAAAGAGTTAAAATTTGAGTAGTGCAGGTTAGCCATGAGTCAAAGCTGGCATTGCTGCATAAACTCCACCACTTCCCTTATTGATACATGAGCATGATTAGACTAGGTCTGTTTTAAAGACTTGCTGAGTACGTTTGTACTCATGTTTGCTTAATAAATGTTGCAGATGAGACCCAGGACCCATTGGGTGGTTTCTTTCTAGATGTCGATGATGCCGAATAGCTGGTGTCCTAGCTACGACCTTATGCCCTGTGGCGGGCTATAGATAGTCAGGCCATGTGCCTTTTTACCCCTTTCGTCTGTCTGTACTCAGACAGCTTAAGCTTCCGCTTGGTTTGTATGAAATTGTTTGTGTGACTTGAGTGTCGGGTCATGTGACCCCTATCTGTAAGAACATATTATGCAAGGCTCATCTGAGCCTCTTAAATAAAAGTCATGTTGTTGTATGGTTATGTTGTGATGCCATGGTTGTATCTATGCAAATCGGGCATGTCGTGCGTACGTGTGACGTGCAACGGTATGTATGGGATCCGACACCTAGTTGTGTGCCTTTAGTAGTACTCTTTATGGGAAACTGCCTCTTTGTGCTTCCACCGAGCTATAGTAACGTGCTACTTCTCCCAACACATTGATTGACCAGCATGTATCCTTCTTTGTTGTTGTGTCTGTCCCTTCGGGGAAATGTCTCGCAGTGTAATTAAGTCCCTATAGCCTGTTACAACTCGTCTACGTGCAGTTATGGCATTTATGTCTCACGGCGTAATGGACTCCTTGTAGCTTGCTATGACTCGTCTACACACGCTTGCGGCTAACACCTACATTGCTAGGTTACGTATGCCTGTTTCCGTATGGATGTGCCACCTGGGTTCTATGACTAGTAATGTCGGCCTGGGTTTTCTGTCGTGTGAATACCAGCGACATGTTCACATACGTGTGCCAAAAGACGCAAACGGTCCCGACTAAGGTAAGGCTACATCCGTGGAACTTACCGTTCGTGAGGCCGCAAAGTGATGTGATGTGTTACAATATGGATTCATATGACTTAGGATCGGGGTCCCGACATCATCCTAGTCCACCAGAACCTCTTGCGTAGGTCCTGATACATCTTGGTACTACCCGGATGAATTGTCAGAGGAGAATCGTGAGCCTCCTTAAGAATCAACTACCGAAGATGTTTGCTCTTGGGAACCACCAAACGGTTCTGAAAGAACACCACACCTTGATCATCAATAGAGAAATCCTTAGCGATACCGCCAATGAGGTTCTCTTTGATCTGGGAAATACCCTTATCATGCTTTTGGCCGGCTATAATTTGATCCTTAAGAGTAGGTTTCGACACCAGGTTCGAAAGGAATCCTTGAGGAACAATGTGAAGGTTCAACTTCCAAAATTCCTCATAGAGAAGTGGTTGACCTTGTTTTAACATCAGATTGTTACAATAAGACTTAGGACTTAGTGCATCAGCCATGACATTGGCTTTCCCAGGGGTGTAAGTTATCCCTAAGTTGTAATCTGTAATCAACTCAACCCATCGTCTTTGCCTGTGATTCAAATCCGGCTGGGTGAAAATATATTTCAGACTTTGGTGATTAGTGTAAGTTTCGCAACGATTACCCAGAAGGTAATGTCGCCAGGTTTTTAGTGCATGGACCACAGCTGCAAGCTCAAGATCATGTGTTGGATAATTATCCTCATGTGGACGCAACTGTCAAGATGCGTATGCAATTACATGATGATATTGCATGAGAATGCAACCTAATCATTGTCGCGAGGCGTCGCAATAGATAACAAAGTCCTTAGAGAAGTCTGGTGGCACCAGAACGGGAGCAAAGGTCAGTCGTCTTTTCAACTCCTGAAAACTGTGCTCACATTGTGGAGTCCACTCGAACCTTTTATCTTTCTTGTGGAGTTTAGTCAGAGGTTTCGCAACCTTGGAGAAATTCTCGACAAAGCGGCGACAATAGCTCGCTAAGCCAAGGAAACTCCAAACTTGCTTAACCGATTCAGGTTGAGTCCAATCAAGGACAGTCTGAACTCTCTCGGGATTGATAGAAATACCTTTACCAGAGATCACGTGGCCCAGATAGGTCACTTCAGGCAACCAAAATTCACACTTGGAGAATTTGGCATACAGACGGTGCTCTCGAAGTTTCATCAATACCGGCCTTAGATGCTCGGCATGTTCCTGTTCGTTCTTCGAGTAGATGAGTATATCATCGAGGTAAACCACGATGAATTTATCCAAATACTCCATGAAGATCGAATTCATTAAGCGAGAGAAGGTGGTTGGGGCATTGGTTAAGCCGAAGGACATGACGGTGTACTCGTGTTGGCCATAACGAGTAACAAAAGCCGTTTTTGGAATGCCCCCGTTCCTAATTCTGATTTGATGGTATCACAACCTCAAATCCATTTTGGAAAAGACACAGGATCCAACGAGTTGATCATACAAATCGTTGATCCTGGGGAGCGGATACTTGTTCTTTATGGTGACCAGATTCACTGGCCGATAATCCACAACCATCCGATCCGATCCATCCTTCTTCTTGTCGAAGAGGACGGGACAAGCCCAAGGAGAAGAACTAGGACGGATGAAACCTTTCTTGAAAGCCTCATCGAGTTGGATCTTAAGTTTGGCTAGTTCTAAGGTTGCCATATTATAGGGTCTTCTCGCTATTGGGAAAGTCCCTGGAATGAGCTCTATCACAAACTCAACATCTCTGACAGGTGGAATTCCTGGCAGTTCTTTTGGAAAGACATCCGGGAAGTCACGGACTACCGGAATATCTTCTAATTCTGGAAGAGAGCTAGCATTGAGGGAATAGAGTTGGCGCTTGGCTGCTCGAGTGGAGACATTAACTATCTCACCCAATGGATGTGTAAGTTGAACATTCCTAGGATGAGTATCAATCATAGCATAGTGGGCTTCAAATCCAATCCATGCCTAAGATGATATTGATGTTAGAAGACTTGAGGGCTATCAAGGATGCTAGGAAGACTAGCCTATCCACCAGAATCTCATTGTCATGGCTCACCCTAGAAGTTTGCCATTTTGAACCAGGAGTCTGAACTACTAATGGAGTAGCCATATCACAAAAAGACATGTTATGCAACCGTGCATAGCTTTCTGAGATGAAAGAATGAGATGCCCCAGTAACAAATAGAACAGAAGCTGGATGACTATTGACAAGGAGCGTACCTAGGATAACATCGGGATCCTCAAGGGCTTCCTCAGCAGAAACATAGTTCACTCGTCCACGAACAGGAGCTTGCTTCACATAGAAGGCTTTTCCCGGCTTCCCACGTCCAGCCGGCTTAGCATTGTTCTGAGGACACTCATGAGAGTAGTGTCCTAGTTCCCCACATTTGTAGCAGACCACGGTGGCACGGGGAGCAACATGGTAGGCAGACCTCCAAATGGCCTGGCTGGAGGGTTGGGCTGAGTTGGGCGAGGCTCTTGGAAGGATGGCCTTGCGGTGTATCTTGGCGGCAGAGCTACGTTGGGCACCCACACCCGGCATTTGTTGGAGCCCGAGCCAGATGCGGGGCTGAAGTCATGGTTGTGCTTCCTCGTGGCCTCATAGTCAGTCTGTCCAGTCTCGGCATTGATAGCCTTATTGACGAAAGCCTGGAAGGTTGTGCACTCATGCAGGCGCAGATCTCGACAGAGCCCAGGGTTAAGTCCCTTGCGGAACCTAGCCTGCTTCTTAGCATCAGTTGAAACTTCCTCCGGAGAATAACAACCAAGATTGCCGAACTCACGGCTATAGACATCCACGAACAGTCTGCCCTAGGTGAAAGCACAGAATTCCTCTCTTTTGTGATCCATCAGCCCTTCCAGGATGTGATGGGTACAAAATGCTGCACTGCATTCTGCCCAAGTTGGTGCGGGGCCTGCGGAACACATGGCTTCACAGCTTTCCCACCATAGATTGGCGGGTCCTTGTAGAAAGTAAGTAGCAAATGTCACCTTGTTGGCCTCGGACACATTGGCAGCTCGGATCTTGCGGGACATGCTGGTCAGCTAGTCATCTGCGTCGAGCATCTCGACCGAATGACGATAATTAGGTGGGCACAGCTTGATAAAATCACTGAGAGACACGCAATCATTGTGATCATTACGGGGACCATGTGTTGTGTTCCTCTCAATCCGTTCCAACAACCAGTTGGTCTCCCCTTTTGTTCCTTTCAGCTTCAAGCATCACTTCTGCCAAAGAAGGCGCATGTGGCAGGTTCTCTTGCCTTGGCTGGCTTCCCTCGCGCTGCTCGGCGGCAGGCATGCGGTTATTCCTAGTTGCCACCATCCTGGGAAAACAAACCCACAGCTTAGACATAGATGACACCAACTCTAAGACATGATATAAGGAATGTACTAGACAACATGGCATGCAGGGTAAACACACAAACAACATGGTAATAACAACTGCCATATGTACACCATGATTCATACACACCATGACATAGTTCAGTACAAGCCCAAGCTGAAATACAACTACGGAGAGATGACACAACTCATCGGAGGCATTACGAGCTTCCTATACATTATCTATCTACACTTCCGGAACTCAACTCTCAACCTCGGTCATATCCCACAAGACACGCAGGACTGTGGCGATACGACTACTACCATACTAGTACTAACATCCACGTACTCAAGCATCACTGTAGAATGCCTCATATGGGGTACCCTCGTGACCCAGGAGCTTAAACTGAGCATCTAGAAACACTCTAGCATGTGATCCCTAGAAACCATAAGGACACGGATGTGGCCTTGGTCCCCTTGTTGGCAGCAACAGTGGTCCTCGAAGAGGGGTGATGCCTCCAACATCGGGCCAGTCTACACGTGCAGGAAGTTGAGTCCGTGATGGTGTCAGCATCTCCAAATCTCCATAGCCTGACTACACGACAGGTGCCAACTGCGTCAGGGATGTCCAAAGATGTGCGCGGGTGGCATAAAGCTCCATGCGAAGAGCACGTGCATCACGGTCCCTGTTCTCCAACATCTGAGCGGTCACCTGCAGCCTAGGGTCCTCATGAGAATGATCGTAGTAGGCTGCACTAAGATAGCTATCCTCTCCTCCCATGGAAGCAGGAACATAACAGAAATCTGTGTTCTGAAGGAGACCATGGTGAAATCTCATGATAGTCAGCATGGTGTAGGCGGCCTCCTGAACTGCCATGTCTATGGTGACACCTAATCCATATGTCCAGTGAAGCGGCTCTACAACTCCAGGATATGAAGGATATATCTTAACAGTACACAGATACTGACTCTAGTTGAAATCTCGATACTGTTCCTCCACTGTGTACTCTAGGTACCAACGGTAGCCAGCCTCCATCATGGCTGTATGACCGGTACATCGATGCACCTGGTAAGATGGACCACCTGACGGGAAGGACGAGGGGGCATCTAAAACAGAGAATGATGCAAAGACATTAGAGACTCTAGCAAAAATTGGACAACATAATGGCTGTAATTGCTCAAAAAGGATTTTGAGACAACTGCAAAACATTGGAAAAGCATAACCACTCGACTTTTTAGACTCAAATCTCTTCTCATCTGTTTGTCACACCAACTATACTCAAGTACCGGCATACACTTGCAAACAAACTAGCTAGTAGTCCATGGTTAGTAACTCATCATCCTAAGCAATAGATGAGAAGCCTAGTTCTTATCCCCGTAGAAAATATGAGAATGACTCAGAATAGAATAACTTGGGAGGAGGAGTAAAATGAGCCTTATGTTCCCTTTCACAATCAATTCCTCTACTTTTCTATAGTGTTTCTAGACTCAAGTTCGACAGGTTTGGCTTGGTAGTCCTACAGCCAGCCAGGCTCTGATACCAATGCTGTCGGGACCCCAATCCAAAGTCATATGAATCCAGACTATAACATATCACATCACTTTGCGGCCTCACGCATGGTAAGCTCCATGGATGCAGCCTTACCTTAGCCAGGACCGTTTGCGTCTTTTGGCTCACGTATGTGAACGTGTCGCTGGCAATCGAACGATAGAGAACCTGGGCCGACATGACTAGTCATAGAACCCAAGTGGCACATCCATACGGAAACAGGCATACGTAACCCAACAATGCAGGTGTTGGTCTCAAGCGTGTGTAGACGAGTCATAGCAAGCTACAAGGACTCCATTATGCCATGAGACATAAATGCCATCACTGCACGTAGACGAGTCATAGCAGGCTACAGGGACTCAATTATACTGCGAGACATTTCCCCGAAGGGACAGACACAGCAGCAAAGAAGGATACATGCCGGTCAATCAATGTGTCATGAGCAGTAGCAAACTACCATGGGTCGGTGGAAGCACAAAGAGGCAGTTTCCCGTAAAGAGTACTACTAAAGGCACACGACTAGGTGTCGTATCCCATACATACCGTTGCACGTCACACGTACGCACGACATGCCCGATATGCATAGATACAACCATGGCATCACAACATGACCATACAACAACTTTTATTTAAGGGGCTCACACGAGCCTTGCATAACATGCTCTTATAGATAGGGGTCACATGACCCAACACTCAAGTCATGCAAACAAGTTCATACAAACCAAGCGGAAGCATAAACTATCTAAGTACAGAGAGATGAAATGGTAAAAAGGCATCATGGTCTGACTATCTACAGCCCGCCACAGGGCATAAGGTCGTGGTTGGGACACCAGCTATTCGGCATCGTCGACATCTAGAAAGAACCCACCTGATGGGTCTTGGGTCCTATCTGCAACATTTATTATGCAAACGTGAGTACAAATGTACTCAGCAAGTCTTTAAAACAGACCTAGTCTATTCATAACCATGTATCAACAATGGGGGTGGTGGAGTTTATGCAGCAATGCCAGCTTTGACTCAGGGCTAACCTACACTACACAATTTTAACTCTTTGTTTAAATTTTAGATATCGCACATGAGTCCACTAACTCCATGACAATACACCACCATGGATTCACTTCCCTCTCCTGGGAGAGTGCCATCCATGATATTCACACTTGTCTAGATATTTTTATGAGTATCCATTTCATTATCTATGAACAGCATAAGTTCTCCAAGTAGTCCATATCCGAGGACGCGGCTATTCGAATAGTTTCATACCCTGCAGGGGTGTACTTCTTCACAGATGCTCTCGCCACTTATCGTTGTGTGCTCATAAAACCATGCACCTTGGCAACCTTCAAGCGGAAGCCCAGCGAGGGAGTCGGCCGTGACTGTCAATCACATAAGACCTCTAGTCCAGGCTATCGCCTATTTGAGACTGAACCCGCATGGAAGTCCAGCCGAAGTTTCCGCTACCGCCCCAAATGATATGCGGAGGATTTCCAAGCCCACCATTCGGGTGACCCTTGGGTGCAACTACCTACCGTGTCATAACCCACCCCTAGGGTCAGCGCTACGCATGGCCTCCAGCATGCTATAAACACCAGAAACTACTTGCAACTCCTGGATTAAGGACTAAGTGAATGATAAGTCGAGTGAGGTCATATATGAGGGCCCAGCATGTGGTAGTAACTAGTCTTGGATCACAACCACGGAACTCAGTACCTAAGAATGGTCCCAATGAGACAACCCTCTATGTACTCCTACATAGCCTCTCATCGCTACCTTTACCAAATCGGGTTCATCATAAGCTTATCACATCGGAACAACATGTTTTCACTCCAGTTCATCACCTTGATGAAACATACCTAACACAACTCTAAGCATAGCTAGCATAGCAGGCAAGGTAAGCTTAGCACATCATGGCACAAGCATCTAGCAGGTGTTCTAGGTTGCAAGGTTTGGCTATTTACTGTGATAGTGATAGGTCATGCAAAAGAATAGGTTCATGTACCGTGTATGACAGACAAGTGAAGGTTTGTCCTAATGCAATAAACAAGAGCAAGAGCGAGGGAGTGGGATGTTATAGGAATGATCAAGGGGCTTGCTTTCCTTGCTGAGTAACGGGAAGGTTTTTTCCTTCGTTGGAATACTCGGGGTATCCTCAGAAGCAGGGCCTACCGGATTGCAAATAAATAGCAATCAATACAAGCAAGTGCAACAATATGATGCATGATCCTGACATGGCAGCATGTATGGATGAGCTAATGCAACTATTGTCCAAGTTAATTTGAAGTGAGTTTGAATATACATTAAAAATCGTTCTTCATTTCAAATTCCATAAGTTAACCTATTAATAAATGTAAATGTTCATCTACATAGATTGCTCTAACATGCATGATAATAGCACCATTGGATTCATTGGATTTTTCTGATAAATTTTCATATATAAATGATTTTCATTTGATTTATAAAATTAATTTATATGAATTTTTGAAGTTTTAAACAATTTCTGGAATTATTTTTAAACTAGAAAATGGCGTCAGCTTGACGTCACTACGACGTCAGCTGGTCGGCTGAACAGGCCAGGTCAAAATTGACGTGCGGGGCCCACAAGTCAGTGACATAGGCATAATCCCTATGCTGACCAGGGGTTTGACCCACCTCGGGGCCCACTGGTCAGTGACTGGGGCCTAATTAATCAGGGGGATTAGCCCCTGATGGTCGTCCACGTCGGCACCCACCGAAGCGAGGCCAGCGGCGACCAAAAGCGTGGCGGCGACTCGCTAGAGTTGCAACTCCGGCAACCAGTTGGCACTCGGAGGGCACCAGGCGGTAGCCCGTGCACGCGTCCATCCAATGCTACGGCAGAGGGGGCTCGGGGGCCACCGGAGCTACGGCCAGCGACGACCCGAGCGGCGGAGAGCTTTGTGCAGCAAGGGGAACGGCGCCTACTGTGAGGGACAGGCCGCTAGAGGAGGGGGAAACGGACCAGGGCCTCACGATGGGGTCGCTGGGGGAGACGAAGAGCTCGGGGACGCGCAGACGACCTCGAATCGTCGGAGGGAAGCTTCGGCGGCCAGCAGGCAAGAAACAGCGATGGCGCGTCGTGGAGGGCTCCCAGCGTTGACTGGCTTCACGGGGAGGACGAGGAGCTCGCGGTGAGGCTTTTGGTGGGCTTAGAAAGGCATGGGGGTGGCTGGAACTACGGCGACGCGGCGGTGACGAGCTCGTCCTTGGCGGGCAGAGAGCGGGAGAGCGAGGGAGAGAGAGAGCTCACAAGGGAGAGAGGGAGAGGAGAAAGAGGCCACGGTGAGGAGGCCTCGCACTGGCGCTCTCCATGCCCTCTAGGCCAGCAGCCAGGCATGGAGGAGCTGGCTGGCGCGTGCCCGCGCGCGGCGAGCGCGTGCCCCTGTCCTCCTGGCGAGAGGACAGGGATGACTGGCAATGGGCCAGTGGGCTGGCTTCTCCTGGCCTTTCCTCTCTTTTCTTTATTTTTTTAACTTTCTAGTAATAAATCTGACATTTGTTTATTTCTTTTGCAGGTACAATGCTATTATAAAATATCCCAATTATTTCATATAATCAAGTTTGAATATTTCAAACTCCCATAAAAAGTTTCAAGAGATTTTGAAATATAAAATAATGATAATGTTTTATTTGGCATTTTTAAAGGCTTTATCATTTATTTCTAAATTGCTATAGTTGTTCAAATATTTAAAATGGCCCCTGTTATAATCATGTCCATATTAATCAGACATAGGGAACATTTTGTACGGGCATTTTGAATTTGTTGAGTTTTCACAACTTTGAATTAATTTGATTCAAATGTGAGCTTGGGGTTTCTTTTAGTCCCCATTTCATGTTGATGGAAAATTAAAACATGATGCACACACATGCTGTCCTATGACATGTAGATAGGGATGTGACACTTATCGGGTAGTGCGAGTCATCAGTCCTGGCGCAATCCGGCTAGAGACCGAAGATGGCATCCCAATAAGTAACTCTTGGAATATCGAACATCTTCGTAACTTCTACCCGTGAGGTGCAGTTGTCGGGCCTCCCGGCAACCACCTTTTGTACAAAGTCTTACCGCCGAAGCATGTAATCCTTTGTCCAAAGTCAGGTGCAGACCCTGTGTGTAGTTGAGTAAACCTAAGTGTTCTACAAATCTTGTTGATTCTCATGTTTACTTATATACATGCTTGTCTGAGATACTGTATTGCGCTTACTCCCGGCAAGAGCTAACGGACCGCCAAGGTTCCATATCCCTATTTTCACTTCTTTCTTTTTCTCAAAAGGATAGAAGGTTACCTCGCATGCAGCTTTTTCGGGGGGGGGGGCGGTGATATGGATACCGACGGGCGACCTTCCAGGAAAAGATCATGTCGGAACTAGCACGGCAATGAAAAGCTCAATTGCAAAACCCTAAGTGAACTCTTACTGTGAAGTTATTTTCCTTGGACGATTTCGCCTTTTGTATGGAAAACCTGCACGCTGAGGAACCTTGCCATGAATGATGGCGCCCTTGCTCTGTTCCGAGTCTGCTCAACGGCTTAAGTGGTTGCGCTCGCGCTCCTATTCTATTTCGAGTCCGCTCAACGGCTCAAGTGGCTGCGCTCGCGCCCTTACTCTGTTTCGAGTCCGCTCAAAAACATAAGCGGACACGCCAAGAACGTCGAGATATCTTGCCGGTACTGGCACCACCAGCAGGCTGCTAAGGACCCGCTCCTCGAAGCGCTCGTGGTAGGGCTACACATGTCGGCAAGGTCTTTCCCGTAAATGCGTAGGGAAAACACCATGCAAAGAGGAATCTAACAAGGAGAATAGTATACAGTCTTTCAAATAGGGTGAAATTTACGTGAGATGTCGCCTCTTCCTAAGTACATCTTTATTTGACTTTCTCCCCTAGGGGAGATTACAAGAAGAAAAAGATGGAAACAGGAGGAAGACTACAAGAAGAAAAAGATGGCAAGGGGCCTCCAACGAGAGCCTGGCCCCTCCTGGACAAGCATTGGACAGAGGAGACGGCCAGCATTGCGTGGAGGAGAGGACCAGCACTGCGTGGACGAGAAGGGTAGCCCCGGAAGCCAAAGTCCACGGGCCTACCGGAAGATCCAGCTGGAAGATGAGGCAGCGCCCGGGACAAGGAGCCTCCACGATGACCATGGCCCCTCGCGTCTCTCCCGCCGTGAGCACCTGGATCACCTTCCGCCTCTGTGGTGGAAGCGGTGGCATTATCCAGATTAGAACTCCTCCTCGGTGCGGAGGATGGTGGCCGCCCTCGCCCCCTAGTCATGGCTAAGGGCGGGCGCCACTCAAGGTTTGGAAAAGGTGGAAGGGCGAGCTCTGGAGGTTTGAACTCGATGAGGAACGAAGGATGAATGAGCATCGACCTCGGAAACCCTCAATTTATAGGGGGTTGCGCAAGGGCTGGCTCTCCCCCGCTCCAAGGGTCGCCGCCCACCTCCTCCAATAGCGTTGCCCATGATCACAGGGTGAACAACAACCGCCCCATTGCTCCAATCCACGGCGCTGAAGTTTCTGCCACAGCCAGGACTTTAAGTCACGGCTGCCCGTTGCGGGCTATTCGCTATACATGCGGCACGCATGGTGGAAACAGCCTAACGTAGCCCTGAAAATAATTATTACCATTCCACGCACGTACCCCCACGTAGCGCACTTAACGTGCGTCATGGGGAGACGCAATAAGCGGAACGGTTGCAACAGAGATTAATCCCTGCCACGCGTGCCTGTGCACTATTTGGGCCTATCCCAACATTGCCTCGCACCGTGTATGGCCCAGGCCTGGGGGTTCCTGTCGGTGTACTAAAGTATGGGATTTTTAGTACCCCGTACTTGTGCATAGACACTCGTAGCCATCCAGCGGCAAGGCCTGCCAAGGAGCAATTGAGAACAAATACAGCAACATCGAGAAGGCATTAAAGTCAACAGACCTAAGACCGAAGGCTAGGATCCCGTCAAGATCTTGCCGAGATGGCCTACGAAGGCCCGGCAAGGAGTGCACCCTGCAAGGCCCCGCCATCCTGCCAGCGCAGAGGCGAAGCCCCGGCAAGGTGAAGCCCCGGTAAGCCCCCACCAGTGCAGAGGCTAGGTGTCACCTCTCCTGGGCACGTGTCGAGGTCGCCGGCGATGGAGAGGCTAAGCGGTGCCAATGGCATGGGCTCCTATCCCGTCCCGCAGATAGTCAGGGATGCCTGACGGAGCATTAAATGCGTTTGTCTCGCACCGTCAATGTTAGGTATGATAACACTGTAGCATTGTACACCCCATGTACGTACTGTATGTCACTGTTGGTGACCCCTTCGAGAGTATAAAAGGATGCCTAGGACGTTACGGTAGAACACTTTCCAACCTTTTTGGACTCCTAGACTTTTGGAGCTCCTCTAACCCGTACTGCATGAGTAGCAACTATGTACTGTAGCGCTCCTAGAACCTGAGCTAGAATTCATCCAATACAACCAAGTAGGAGTAGAGTTTTATGCATCTTTGAGGCCCAAATCGGGGTAAATTCTCGCGCACTAGCCATCCGATCTGCTCTTTGTACGAGCCTTCTACCCTGCCAAACCATAAAGGGATCCCTCCGATCCCATAGGTGTCGTGACCCCTGAGACCAGGTGCTCTCTGACTAGATGAACTTGCTCTTTAGCTTCACGGAGAATCTCTGGTCCAAAGACCAATCCTTCTCCGGTTTCCGACCAGTTGATAGGAGTGTGTCACTTGCGCTCGTACAACACCTCAAATGGCGCCATCTGAAGACTCGATTGATAGTTGTTGTTTTAGGAAAACTTTGTGAATGGTAGGCAATCTTCCCACTTGGCTTCATGTGCCAAGATACAAGCACGAAGCAAATCCTCGAGTATTTGGTTGGTCGGATTTGGGGATCCGCAAAAACCACAAGATTCAAACACTGGGGCATGTGCGATGATCTAAACCGGCTCAAGGTCTCAAGCTTGTCACCCTATGGCTTACCTACGACGAGCGAATGCAAGCGAGGAAGAAAGTGGACTTAGAGATTTACCCAGGTTTCGGCCACCTTGCGGTGTAAAACCCTACTCCTGCTTTGTGGTGGATTGGCCTCACAAGGTGGCTAAGGACGAACTAGTATAGTTTTGGGGTGGCCTCACGAGGACCTTTGTTGGTGATGAAATAGCTCTGCTCCACCTCACTTCTATGATGGGAGTGGATGGTTATTTATACAGGCGACGGTCCTCTTCCCTCATTGCACGGGCGGGAAGGGATCCACAACGACCAAATTTGAAAGGGGACATGAGGTACATCTTATCTTGACTAAAGGTGGACTTCGCCTGCAAACCTTCGGGGGTGACGCAATGGTAGGCTCGACGATGATATCCATCCTGCCAAGCTCGTGGTCTCGCTCTCGTTGCACCAGGAAGGAAACCTTTGGGGGATTCCTTAGGAATATGTGTATGTACTTGTCTCTTTAGCATTGAAGAGGAAATTGTCCTCCTTTTGCACCTGCAGGCGCCCGCCTGGCTTCGTCGTCAGAACCCACGTCATCTCATCCTCGGGAGGTTGGGCACTTGCATAGGAATCTCCATGCCTCAGGAGGCAGCCTGGGAGGATGCTACTCTCCCTTGGTCTTAGCATTGTCCTCCTCGCGAGGAATGGGCCCTCGCGAGGGTCTTGACTCAAGGAACTTGTCACTGGGATGTACCGGGCCATGATGGTGGGCCACGCGCTGGGCGTAGACATGCAAGTCTAGGTACCCCCAGTACAAGAACACCGACAGTAGCCCCGGGGCACAAGGCGTGTTCACCTAAGCTTTGAGACAAAGGCAAGGAGCGACGATTGAAGCGTCGCGGGACCCCAATCGCCTGTGGGTTAGACTTGACCCATGGCGCACGACGTGGAGGAGACGGCGCCAGCCCGAATCACCTCGACAACCGTCCAGGCTAAGAAAATCCAAGTGCCCACTGCGGAGTCATCATTGCCATTCTTCTTCACGTATGGTTCCCTTGATCATATCCACTTTCCTCCACGAGAAACTCCTCCAAGTCTTGACGTAGAATCATCCTTGCTCTTGCTCTCTTGTTTCCGGGATACTGCGGATGGCGCCCGCCAGGAATACAAAGCCCGAGGCTCAAGCCTCAGCCCCTCTTCTCCCTCTTCGGCACTCACAACATCTACCATTGCCAAGGAGGGGGAACTCGCCCCGGCGCTCCCGCTGACCGCCGGAAACACCAAACAGTGGGGGAGACATTGATCTGGTGCGAATCTACTGATCGGTGCACCCTAGCAAAGACGACCTACCGCTTCTTCATCCATAGCATCTTCTGCGGGCTCGTCCCGCCATTCTCCGGGTTCTTCTCCGCCATCCTTGCACACTATGTGTTCCAAGGTCTCCACCTTCATCCCAACTCCATCTTCCTCCTATCAATCTTTGCTTTCTACTACGAGGCCTTCATGGGTGTGAGGCCTTCGGTGGCCCTCTTCTACCATTACTTCAGCATGAGGCTTCATGAGAGCACGCTGCGGTCGGGATGCGCCTCCTTCATCGCGGTTCAGAGCGGACTCCTGTAAGCTGGGAAGAAGGTGAAAGGCTATAGGCACCACTAGGTCTTCTTGGATGTCAAGTGGGTCGACCCGCATCTGGAGCTTCCGACGAGACTATCCGAGAAGACTCTCAGGCGGGCCTCCACAAAGCTCACCGACCCTCGGGCAGCGCCTGCCTTGAGGCAGATCTCCTCGTACATGGACACTAGAAAGCTGACCGGGCGATGATGGTGAAGGAATTCGTGATGCATCACCTGACACCACTCCAGCAGCATTCGAAGCCCATTTGGGAGTACACAGGCAGTGGGACGGCATCAGGCTTGGATCCGCCGATCTATCAGGAAAGGAGCTAGACAGGGCCATGAACATCCGGCTCAACAGCGATCTTGGGAATCTTCCCGAGGCCTATGCCCTGTTCTACTGTCACGACTATGGCGCAGCTCTGGCTGCCGCTATACCTATCTTCTACGACTTGGGACTCGGGCCACCCGAGCATCCCAATCCCTTGGTACTGGTGTCCTCTGGTGACACCAGCGGCAAGGGGGATATAGAGGAGACCGTGGATGGCAGAGAGGATGTGTCCCTTTCGACGCAGAGCGTGCTCCTCCGCAATCTTGACGACAACAACATTGATGACGACAAGCCCCCTGCCGGTGGCTTCAAGCGCTTTGCCAGGGTGCCTAAGGGGCCGGGGCCTTAACCCAAGGCCATCGATCGTCCGACCGGGCAACCCCGAAGAAGCGCGCTCGCTGCATCCCCTCCAGAGCACTCCTCGTGTCCCACCAAGGTAATAGAGACACTAGGCTCATCCCAGCCAGTGTTGCAGTCGGGAGGCAGGGAGGTCGTCGCCTCGGCCGACATGGGCTCATCGGCCTTGGATCCCTGGGGCGCCCTCCACACTTCTCCGGGCAGCTACACTGCACCGGTAGTTGGTGCGGAGCACCTAGTACGTCCCCAGGGCCCAGCCAGGGCCGTGCCGAAGGGGAGCGGGGGCATCCCAACTTGCACTGAGGTGGAGCTGAAGAGGAAGTGGGTTGCATGCGAGTAGTAAGTAGCCTTTCTTTGCTTTTAGTTTATCTTGAATTGTGGATTTGCTCATGGTCTGTCGGTGTCAAAACTGGCAGATCTCGGGTAGGGGGTCCCGAGCTATGAGACGTGGATCGATGGTAACAGGGGACAAAGGAGATGATGTTTACCCAGGTTTGGGCCATCCTATGGAGGTAAAACCCTACGTCCTGCTTGATTATATTGATGTTGTATAGGTTACAAAGTTGATCTACCTCGAGATCGAATCGCTAAACCCTATTTGAGTTGGCCTTTTTCTACAACCGAAAACCGTCTGGCTTATATAGATGCCGGGGGTACCCAGGGTTTACACATGGTCGGTTGCATATTGAAGGAAAAACACGCTTATCTACTATCGAGAACTTGGAGGATATGCCAGGGCTCCTTGAAGCTTCCACCCTCGTGACGGGGCCTTCGATCATCTAATGCTCATCCGGCAGCCCACATAGTCTGGTCCATGAGAAACAGGTTGGCTATTAGAGGACCCTTAAACCAAGACTCCCTCAGTAGGCCCCGGACTAGCCTCCAATGCCGAGGTATGTCTGGACAGTCTGGTGCGTCAAAGTCTTCAACTTGCAAGGCGAGTCCCTCTATTCCTTCTTGTCGCCAACCATCCTTTCATCGGCGAAATCCCAAGCGTCACGAGGTCGCCAGGTTCACTATAATAACCATCAGCATTTCTCAATTTTCACGTGCCATGGGGAGACAAACAGTTCAGTGGCCTTTTACAAGACCGCCCCTCCATGATGGAGGCACCACCCATCTAAACAAACTGAATTGTGGTCTAAGCCACATCCTCTTTCTCCTCATTAGAAAAAACTTTCAGCGAGGGGTCACCACAAGAACATGGTGAGCACCCCCAGCTCTTCCTCGTGCCCTTACGGCTCCCGTCCCGGGGATTGGACAAGCTTTCGACTAAGCAACCTCGAGACCCAAGGGTGCCTTCCCTCCTCAGATCTGGCGATTACCGACACTGGCTTGTCTTCATTCAGCGGTGAAGCCTTCGCAGAAAATTTTCCCAATCTGCAAAAGGGGGAGCGTGTATGTTTTGTACCCTTCCTTTTGCTGGGACCCGGATTCACCATTCATACATTCTAGAGGGGGTTATTGGAGTTCTACAGGATCCAACTTCATCACCTCAGCCCAGGGTCTATTCTACACATCTCAGGCTTCGTCGCCCTTTGCGAGATGTTTCTGGGCTGCGAGGCACATCTTGAATTGTTTTCGGGACCCCGATCCTAAGTCATATGAATCCAGACTGTAACATATGACATCACCTTGCAGCCTCACGCACGGTAAACTCCACGGCTGCAGCCATACCTTCGCCGGGACTATTTGCGTCTTTTGGCTCACGTATGTGAACATGTCGCTGGCAATCAAATGACAGAGAACCCGGGCCGACATGACTAGTCATAGAACCCAAGTGGCACATCCGTACGGAAACAGGCATACGAAACCCAGCATTGCAGGTGTCGACCTCAAGCGTGTTTAGACGAGTCAGAGCAAGCTACAAGGACTCCATTACGCTGTGGGATAAATGTCATGACTGCACGTAGAAGAGTCGTAGCAGGCTACAGGGACTTCATTACACTGCGAGACATTTCCCCGAAGGGACAGACACAGCAGCAAAGAAGGATAAATGCCGATCAATCAATGTGTCCGGAGCAGTAGCAAACTACCAAGGCTCGATGGAAGCACAAAGAGGCAGTTTCCCGTAAAGAGTACTACTAAAGGTACATGTCTAGGTGTCAGATCCCATACATACTGTTGCACATCACACGTACGCACGACATGCCCGATATGCATAGATACAACTATGGCATCACAACATAACCATACATCAAGACAACTTTTGTTTAAGAGGCTCAGAAGAGCCTTGCATAATATGTTCTTACAGTTAGGCGTCACATGACCCGACACTCAAGTCATGCAAGGAAATTCATACAAACCAAGCGGAAGCATAAAGCTGTCTGAGTACAGACAGTTGAAAGGGTAAAAAGGCACATGGCATGACTATCTATAGCCCACCACAGGGCATAAGTGTCGTAGCTGGGACACCTGCTATTCAGCGTCGTCGACATCTAGATAGAACCCACATGATGGGTTCTGAGTCTCATTTGCAACATTTATTAAGCAAACATGAGTACAAACGTACTCAGCAAGTTTTAAAGCAGACCTTGACAATTCATGCTCAAGTATCAACAGGGGAGTGGTGGAGTTTATGAAGCAATGCCAGCTTTGACTCATGGCTAACCTATACTCAACAATTTTAACTCTTTGTTTAGATTTTAGATATCGCACACGAGTTCACTAACTCCACATCAATACACCACCATGGATTCACTTCAATCTCCTACGAGAGTGCCATCCATGGTACTCACACTTGTCTTGATATTTTTATGAGTATCCATTAAATTATCTATGAACAGCATGAGTTTTGGAAGAATTCCATATCCGAGGACGTGGCTATTCGAATAGTCTCATACCCTATAGGGGTGTACTTGTTCACACACGCTCTCGCCACTTATCGATGTGTGCTCATAAAACCATGCACCTCGGCAACCTTCAAGCGGAAGCTCAGCGAGGGAGTCGGCCACGACCGTCAATCACACAAGTCCTCTAGTCCAGGCTATCGCCTATTTGAGACTGAACCCGCACGGAAGTTCGGCCGAAGTTTCCGCTACGCCCTCAAACAATGTGCGGAGGGTTCCAAAGCCCACCATTCGGGTGACCCTTGGTACACCGTGCCACTTCCTACCGCGTCGTAACCCACCCCTAGGGTCAGCGCTACGCACGGCCTCCTGTATGCTATAAACACCAGAAACTACTTGCAACTCCTGGACCAAGGACTAAGCGATTGATAAGTCGAGCAGGGTCATATTTTAGAGCCCAGCATGTGGTAGTAACTAGCCTTGCATCACAAACACGGGACTCGGTTCCTAAGAATGGTCCCAATGAGACAACCCGCTATGTACTCCTACATAGCCTCTCATCGCTACCTTTACCAAATCAGGTTCATCATAAGCTTATCACATCACAACAGTATTGTTTCACTCCAGTTCATCACCTAGATGAATCAGACTTGACACAACTCTAAGCATAGCAGGCAAAGTAGGTAAATCACAACATGGCTCAAGCATCTACCAAGTATGCTAGGTTGCAAGGTTTAGCTATTTACTGTGACAATGACAGGTCATGAAAAGGAATGGGTTCATCTATCGTGTATGATAGACAAGTGAGCGTTTGTCCTAATGCAATAATCAAGAGGAGGAGCAAGAGAATGGGATGTTATCGGAATGACCAATGGCGTTGCTTGCCTTGCTAGGAAGCAAGAAGGTTTTCTCCTTCATTGGAATACTCGGAGGTATCCTCAGAAGCAAGGCCTATCGCAATGCAGATAAGTAGCAATCAAGACATGGGAAGTGCAACAATACGATGCATGATCATGACATGGCAGCATGTATGGATGAGCTAATGCAGCTACTGTCCATGTTAAATGAAGTGATTTCGAATATAGGTTCAAAATCATTCTCCATTTCATATTTCATATGTTAACCTAATAGTAAATGTCAATTTTCCTCTACATGGGTTGCTGTGACATGCATGATAACAACACCATTGGATTGATTCGATTTTTCTAATAAATCTTCATATATAAATTATTTCAATCTGACTTATAGATTAATTTCTATGAATTTTCTAAGTTTTAAATAGTTTCTGGAATTAATATAATTCAGAAAATTCTTTATTGCATCAGTATGACATCGTGAGGACGTCAGCTGGTCAACAGACCGTTGACAGGTCAAACCTGACGAGTGGGGTCCATTGGTTAGTGACCCAGCTAATAATAGAGTTAATTAAATCCCTAACTACTAATTAGATTAGGGTAGGGGCCACTGTCAGTGGGTCATTAAGTTAATTAAATTAATTAATTAATTATCTTAACTATTCCTAATTAACCCTGACCCGGCCCCATTTGCCAGTGAGCCAGGGGTGAAACCCCCATGGTCAACTCCGGCCAGACCCACCGGCGTTGAGCCGCCGGTGGCTCCAGAGACGGTGGAGGGGTCGGGTTTCCTCCTCCGGCGACCAAATGGGTGGCGAAGGGCACCGATCGGCTCTGCGTGCTCACGCGTGTCGAGCCCGACACCTCCCAGGCGCTGGGATGGTAGGACTCGGCGCCGGCGATGAGCACGGCGGCTGCCGGAGCTTGGGCGAGCACGGGCTCATCGAGTCGGAGCTCAAATGACCCAACTAAGTGATCCTAAGGCTACCTAGGTTCCTCCTGAGCACGACTACGTGCTCAAGTGCGAGCTTGGGCCGCCGTAGCGACAGCCACATCCTCACCGATGGCAAGGAGCTCTCGGATCCGAGGGGATCCGACGCTAGAACACGCTATAGAAGGGGGAAAGGGGGAGAAGGAGCAGGAGCTCACACCGGATGCAACGGCAACGAGAGCGGGCTTGGGGAGGCCTTGCTTGCCACGAACGGACGGCGGCGGTCTCCGGTGACTGAGGAGGAAGAAGGCGTTGAGGTTGACGCTGGGGGCCTCCGGGCTCGATTCTTTCGACAGAGAGGTTTAGCACGTCAAGGCGCAGCTACAGGGGGGCTCAGGGGCGAGAGGGAACGGCTGGAGCAGCGGCTACGGCGGTGAGAAGGTGGTGGCGATGGCGGCAGAGGAGAGGGAAGAAGCAGGGGGGCGAATGGACGAGAGAGAGAGCGATGGGGACGACAGCGGCGTCCTCATCCTCTCACCAGCACGGTCGGGGATGCAGGCACGCAGGGAGCTGCGTGGCAGCACCGCCGCGGGCACACGGCGAGCACACGCTTGTCCTCCAGGTCGCCAGGAGGAGGACGACGGTGCTAGGCCAGATGGGCCGGCCCAGGTGGCTTCCTCCTTTTCTTTTATAAAAAATTCATTTTCTGTTTTATTTTTCTGACATTTGTTTTATTTATTTGTAGCCACAAATGCTAGGCATAGAATATCCTAAATAGTTTAAACTTCTATAAAAAGTTTGAGAATATTTTGAAAACTGGAATAATTATAACGCTTTATTTGGCATTTTTAGTAGCTTTAATATTTATTTTTGAAATGCTATAAATATTCAAATATTTAGAATGACCCCTGGTATAATCATGTCCATATTTATCAGACATAGGGGACATTTTTGATGGGCACTTTGGATTTGTTGGTTTTTCACAACCATTACATTGGTTTGATTCAAATGAAGTGTTTGGGGTTTCTGTTAATCCCCATTTCAAATTGATGCAAAAAATGAAACATGAAGCACACACATGCTGTCCTAAGTAAGCTAGCTAGGGATGTGACAATTGTGGAGGAAGTACTTCTGCCTTGTCCCTCACACTAGGGACAAGACAATTCTAGAGGTTGGAGGAGCCGAAATATGCCGCATAGCGGGGACGGGTTATCGAGTGGGAACACTGAAGAAGTTCGAAGAATGGTCTTCAGAATGGTTTTATATCGAGGACGTCCCCCTATTTGATCTAGCTCGGAGGGGTTTGCCCGAATACTCTGACGCCCCCTTGAAGAAGAGGTACAACTGGTTACCAAAGATCTCATCCCAAGAAGATAACGTCGAAGTACAATGCTTGACAGCACATGTGCGGGTACTAGCCCATCACAGATTGACCATGATGGATGACATGGTTGTTGCCATAACCTGGTGCGTTCAGCCTCTTCAGCAGAGAATACACTCGTTGTGGTGTTACAACGGGACAAGCAACACTACTCGCTACCGATGACAGGGCCCTTCCGATCAAGCAGCACTAGCCGCCCGCACTTGCCGACCTATATAAAGGGGAGCAAGAAGATTTTGTTTGGCTGCCGACCAAGGAAGGCTACTCCAGTCATAACCCCATTGAATGGGAGAATCTTTTAACTGAGTGACCACAATTCAAGTTTTCAATTGTATCCCCTCTTAACCGAAGCCTTTAACTTATGCGAACAGGAATGGAGGAGCTTCATCGAGACAGTTCACTGTCCGCCCCCCCAACCCGAGGACTATTCTCGTGATGACGATCCGGGCTTTCATGATGACCCGGATCTGGTAGTTGAGCTTGACGATGGGGTTTTCTATTAGGAGAGCCTTGATCGGTCCAAAGTGGCCACTATATGAGATTATCCTAGATCAATCCCTTCCCCTACAATAAGCAAGAAGAAGAAAAACCCGTCCCGCAAAAGGCAGGTATCCTCCAATGATCCAAACGCACCGTCTCCTCCTCCCAAGCGTCATCGGTTTGTGCGATAAGCATCGGCTACGGCGGCAATGCCCAGACTAGAAGGCAACAAGAATCCGTCAAATGAGTCGAACGTAGGGACAAGTCCGCCCACTCGCTCAACCCAAAGGTACTTTGTTCGGCTGTTTTAATTTATTATCACGACCGATAGAGCCTCATAAGAGACCTTATGTCGAAAATACTCAGGCAAAGAGTTCAGCCATCTTCTGCCAAGGATGTTGCCCAGGTGTCTGACGACGCTCAAAATTCAAGAACTACGGCTCACGCCGAACCAGCTGGAGAGGTCCTTATGGTCACCCAGCCCCCTGAACACTCTGGGGACGCAATGTCAGTTACCAAATCCGAGGTAGAGAGTGCCATGAATCATCGGCATCGATGAGAAGCCCTGTGCCACCCAGTGCTCTCTCAAGAAGAGTTTAATGCCCTATGCTGGGCAGATGCACACATGGGAGCTGCCCGAACAGGGTTCGGGGAGGCCCTAAAACTGATATCGTCCAGCCTACAGGTAAGTAATCGGCTATATAAGTCCAAAGACTCATGTAAACCCAATAGCCCCCGAACGTTAAAGTGGTCGGAATGACAAAATTAAGGGTCCTCATATTGTCTTACTGCTATTGCAGACCTGGAGCAGCGAAGCGAACAACTAACCAAGGAACTGGAGGCAAGCCAAACACAGGTGGAAGCCGTGAAGGCCGAATTGGATCGCGTGAAGAGCTTTACCCGGGAGGCACATGGTGAGTATACCTGTTCTGCTAATCTTAGTGTATGTTCCCATGCTGACGCAAGGGTACTTTGTAGCATCTAAATCAATAGGGAAATTGGAAAGAAATTTAGAAGGAGCTCAAGAATCTCAGAGGTATGCCGAATCCCAGCATTTGGTCGGTTACTGTATTTTGCAACGAAATATTTAGGTAAAAATCGTCTTCAGGTGGAAAACAAATAGCCGACCGAAGAAATTGAGAGATTAAAAACTCTATTGGCCTAGGACCACAAAGAGAACCAAAAATTACAGAGGGGCATGTTCGATAAGTGTGATACTAACACTAGTCAGTACTTCTTATGTATGAAGTGTAATGATCATGCCTTGACTCATGTGTAGGTCTCATGTCCGGGCAGCCCGAAGAAGAGATCGTATCTTACCGCGGAAACCTTCTGAAGGAGCTGCCCGCCCTTCATGAGTGGGCTTGGAAGGTCACGGAGAGCATGGTGAAAGTGTTGTGGCCTGCCGAGGAAACTCCGAAGGAGATGACCGAACTGGTTCATAGATTCAAGGGAGCCCGAGCTAGGTTCGAGCTGTGGAAGACATCAGGTTGCCGAGAGGGAGCACAAGAGGCGTGGGAAATCATCAAGACCTATTGTACCGGCCTTAACCCCGACTGTATGGCCCAGGTTGGGCCGGTAGGATCGGATGGGCAAGAAGTGCCGCTTCACTTGGTATACAACCAAGTGATGCCCATCGCCCGTCTCTCGCAAGAAGATTGCTCCCTAGACACCTTAATAGATAATCTCGAGCAGCAGCCAGATGTATCATGATGTGTAACTATGTACTAATAATCGAGTAATTGCTCCGTTTGTGTTGTAAACTTTGTCTTAACCAGCCATCGTCTTCGACCTCGCGCGCTAAGAGCTTGGGACTGTTCCTTATAAAATATCACTTGAGATGAGCAAAATATTAGCGGGTGTGGGGACCCTGACTCATAAGTCATGATAATGGAATGTAAGTCCACAGTGATCCCAGAGATCAATGCTCACTAAACACACAGAAACTGAATAACAAGAGTCTTACATCTATTACGTACCGATTTATTAAATATGGCCTTCATGGACAAGTCTTCATATGATTGCAGCGGAAATCTTCAATGATAGCGTGAAGCCATGCCATCGGCCTTAACCCTACAGGCATTCTGAATGGGAAGCGTCCTAGCTCGCATGACCGTCACTGAGGTAATCTTCATCATAACCTGATCTTTCATGCCTGGCCAAAATAACCAGTGGCAAGCCAATGAGTACGTTGAATGTACTCGCAAGCAACCCATGTTTGGAACAAGGCAATAACAATGCATGATTTAGCACTAATAGGTAAGTTTTGTAGAAAGCTAGTTTTGACTGCAATGGCATGATCAAGTGACTTTAGTGAGCATGCATCAACCAGAGATAGGTGTTCATAAGAACACGCCATAGTCATCATCATAAGCAGGGGGTTGGACATCTCATGTTCAACCATCACACCAAGTCCTCAGACTTGTCTCATGTACCTTCTGAACATCTCATGTTCAATCATCATGCCAAGTCATCCGACTCGACTCAAGTATCATCCTAGTCACCACACACACACACCAAGTTTGCGAAAACATCTAGATGTAGTTTAAGCAGCACCTCCCAACTGTCCTTAACCGTGGACACAACTATTCGAATAGTTTTACACTTTGCAGAGGTTGCACACTTTACCCACAAGACTCGGGGAACTTCCGTGTCATCCACGACTCACGGTATATAATATACCCGAGGTAAGCACAAGAACGATGCCTTTCCCCTAGCGATACTATACAAAGAGTCTACTCGATTGGTACCCAGCCCTCACGATGTACATCGCACGAGCCTCGCTCTAATCGTACCATCCATGAGGGAACCAACGGTGTGTCCGGGGCCTGTAAAGACAGCGCTTGATCGTACATACCGGTATGACCACGTATTGAGAGTGACCACGCCACTCCCGCCACTAGTAATGCAGGCTCCTTGCCAGTACCCACCAAGGTAGTCGAAAAATCGTAAATATAATCCATTTTCGAAAACACACACTCAACTAGTTCCTGCACACCACTTCTTTCTCAAGTGGTCACCCAACTCATCATCATCTCCCTCGGGCATTAGTGTCACCCAACGGGGTTTTCGCAAAGTCTTTGAAATCGTTTCTTTTCTACCCATCATCATGCATAATCCCGATCCCACTTGCGTAGCATCTACTAGCATCCTATCTACACCCACCCGCATAACCCTCATAAGGTGGTAGGGTCATGCACGATGCAAGTGTCAATGGTAAAAGAGTCGTAAGCAACCCACCGAAGTGGTCACTTATCCACATGATCAAGATAACGAAAGTAAAGTGCTATATGACATGCAATGAAAATGGTTTCTTAATATGGTCAAAGGACAGCTAGCCTGGCTTCGCAACGTCTTCGAGGTCTTCACACGCTTCTCGTCCACCTGCGAGCACTTTGTATATCTTGTCAACTACTGTCGGTAAACAACCAAAATAGGCAACACAACAAGCAGAAAATACGAGTGCTCTATAAATAGGAGTTCTATTATTCTTGGACACCTTGGGTCACAAGAAAAATAACAAGGAAGGTTTCACTGGATGTGGATCAAGGAGAAGTTTCAAAATGGAGGAAAATATGGGAATGATAATCCTTTAAGATGTCAACAGAAAATATTTTTATAAAAATGAGTGAAGGCACCCATTCAGTAGGGTATGATTTTAGAAACATTTAATTAGTAGTTTTTCTGGTTTTGGAGTTGGTAAGAATAACCTAGGGATTTTCAAAGTGGGTCACATATGAATAAATGGCCCAATCGTTGACATGGCAGAATAAGTGTATGGAAAAATGATCACTACTAAGTGCATGATTTTAGATACACCTAGGAACTTGAATCACTCCATTTGGAGTTCATAAGAATTCTCTAGGAATTTGCAAAGTGGGGTTCTACAGGGTTCAAATTCAAATTTGAATTTAAACTCAACAGAAAATATTTATGGAAAAATGTGGAATGCACTTATTTGGTTAGGCCAAAATTTTAGAAGCTTGTAGGAATTTGAATCACTAAATTTGGTGTCCAAATGAATTTATGAAGCATTTACTAGTCTCTCAGGAAAAACAAAAGGAAAAAAGAAAAGCTATTTACCAGCTTGGACTAAAGTGCGCATAGGGCGCTGGATAGCCAACTAGGCTGACCCAGTTGCTTAGTCGGGCTGGAGGGAGGGCCATGTCGAAGTTGCACCCAGGGGAATACACCTTCCCCTGGCAAAGGCATCCCCCGACATCCCAGCCTCCACCTAAGCCACGGGCCCGACGGTTGGCTCGCTGATGGGAGGGTGCCACCTGTCGGGTTCATCGTTCTCCTCCCGCGCCCTCGCGCACGGCCGCGGAGAGGGGTGAACCCCGACGGGGATTGCCGGCGACTCCGTCCACTGCTCGAGTTGCCTAGCATACCGGCGTGCTCAGGGGACCGAGGCGGTCCTCCTCATGCCATTCATGGTCGCCGAGGGTTCTGAGCTAAGCACGGCCCCGGCCGTGGCGGAGACCGGCGGCAGCCATGATGACTCCAATGACTCCGGTACGAGGAAAAACATTGTAGTGGGGGGGTCAGGCCCTTAAGGTCTTGGGGGAGCTAATGGAGCAGTAAAGGAGGTTGGGGGGGCTCTGTGCCGTTCGAATGGCAGCAACCCACAGAGGCGGTGCTCCGGCTCGGGTCGAGCACGTAGAGCGGGGAAATGGGAGAGGGGGTGACTAGGGGTTCAATTGGGACTGAGTGGAAGCGAGACGAGGGCAGAGATGAGCCCGAGGAAGCTTTAATAGGCGAGGGCGTGGTCCACCGCGAGCTCGTGTGCCGGCTTGGTCAATGCCGCCGCGCGAGGGCTCGGGGGGTCGCGGGAGCACGTCTACGAGCTTTGTGGACGAGGTCCACGTCCCGAGAGGGAACAAGGGGGATAGAGGAGCACGCGTGTGAGCTTGCCCATTAGCCGAGCCGGGCGGCCATGGCGCACATGCGAGGGAGGCCATAGAAGGGAGAAAGAGGAGGGGGACAGGACGGTAGCGTGTCCCGGAAGTCGAGGCCGACAAGCTGGCAAAAGGGAGGGGCTCGAGGAGGTCGGGGCTGGTGATTGGGCGGTGGCTACAGTGCGGGAGCGCACTGTAGCGTGCTCCGGAGTGCCCATATGGCATGCCATTGGCCTCTTGGACGTGGCTGTGCATGTCCAGAAGCTTCAGGGAGGTAAAACAAAGGATATACTGCATAGGATGCTGTGGAGGTTTCATTAGAATGGGGAGGGAGTGGGGATGAAGGTAAAACATTGTTGTCTAGGGGTAGAAATGGGGCTGTTACCACATAAATCATTGAGTTGGGGGCTGGGTTTCTTACTAGAGGTAGAAGGGGGCTAGGTGGGGGTGTGGTAAATAATTTGAGGTTTAAGAGATGAATGGAAGAGGTGAAAACACCAATTTCGATTTTCTGCCAGAAGGTGTTTGATAGAGTTTTGGAGAAGGAAAAGGCCCCCACTTGCTGTGGGATTAAACAGGATGAAATTTTGGGTAAAAATAGGTGTGGTCACAGGTTTTGAGCTCATTTGAGAAAAGTTGGCAATACAAATATTGTAAACCCTACAAATGGGCAGAAATGGATTTTCTTAGATCTAGCTATGCAAATCCAGTTCCCTTGATGCACCACTTGATGTGGTCACATATTTTAGGGACTATAACAAGCACAAAAATTTTGGGGCCCAATGGGGAAACTTGGCAATACCAAATTCTTGAAATCAACAGAAATGGCTTTGAGGGTATTTGGACAAGTTAATCTGTTGTCCTCAATGCACCACTTGTTGTGGATGCATTATTGGATGATTAAAACATGTGACATGCAAGAATTTTCTAGGATTTAATTGAGAATATTTCTTATAGAAATATTTCAAAACCTTGAAACAGACAGAAATGGTTTTGAAGGGTTTTGTCCAATATCTTGAACAAGACCATGTGTTGACACTCTTATATATGGACAATATATTTCCATTGAGATATCCTAAATTTTCCCTAATATTTTTAAATTATTAAAATAATTTTTCCCTATAAAAGACCATTTCTGTCCTTAAGAAAAAGCCTTTAAATAAAATATGACAATAATATTTTAAAATAATATTTTGTGGTTTTGGGAAGTTATATGTATAGTAGGTTCCAAACAAAGTATTTGGGGAAAAAGGATCCACCCAATTCGGGGACTTGTAGTGCAAATCTCAAATCGGGGGTGTTGAAAAAAAGTATTTTGAATAAAACCTTTTTGGCCAAAATAATACTTTGTAAAAATATAAATAAGTCCTATTCACATGGCATGATCATTGGACGAGAGTGGAGATCAAGGAAAAGAGTTTTGAGAGTAGGAGAGATTTTATGAATATAGAGCACTAGCGAGCAATCAGACAATCAGCAAACAAGTCAAGCATAACAAACACACAAAAGTTTTAATTGGCCCTGATTTTTTAGTCATGATAATTTAGTCATGAGGCAAATCACAGGGAGTGACAGACCTACCCCCTTACAAGAATCCCGTCCCTGAGATTCCTACGCTAGGCGTGGGAAGATGCGGGAATCCAAAGGTGAGGTAAACTTTCGCCTTCGAGGTTGCTTCTGCTCTGGCATGGTTGTCTTCCTGGGTCTTGAAGCGCTTGATGATATACCTTCGAGTGCACTATTGACTTTTGCTAAGGGTGAACAGGTTTTCGGCAAGGGCCTGGCTTGCGTGTGTACTCCAAGGTCGGAATAGCGGGCCAAGTAGTGTGTCTGCGTGCTGGTCGTGGGACTGCTCTCGTTGGTCAGTGACATCTAGATGTCTCGCATTAGAATAGAAGGGTTGAGTCTTGGTATAGCTCCTTGTTGACGGGGAAGTCCTTATCTTTCTTAAAGCAGGGGTCTTCAGTCATAGGTTGTCTCCATCTTTGAGAGTGCTAAGGTTTGCCTTCGTGGGCTTCTCGCCGAGATCTTCTTCTTGAGTAAGTTGCCTAGGTAGATTCTTCATTCTTCTTTGGTCGTTTGTCTTCATCATCATGGATGCACGCTCTGGAGGGTCTTAGAGCGTTTGGTCTATTCGTCACTCCGTGGCAAGGTCTGTGCTGGGTCTCGCCCCTAAGGCTGAGCTTAGAGACTTGGTGTCAAAACGGGTTCTACCATCCGGGAAGGTTTTAGTGGGGTTCTACATAAGCTGACTATTCAGAGTGTAGATCAACCGTCTAATCTCCAAGGTCTGATGCTTGGCAAGAGGGGTGAACTACCTTTGCAAGGGGGTTACCATGATCGAGTCAGGTTCATGTCTTAGATTGTTTAAAAAGGGATGATAACAAAGTCATGACAGTCGTCCACTCCATTCTAGACATTTGAAGGGAGTAGGGACGTCATGCTCAACGTAACCGTCAAGGTTGTGGAGTGAGGGTGACATAACCTTGTTAGTCCCATCCTTGTTAGGAACAAATAGGTGTCTACTTAAAGCAAGGGGCTCTTTAATCCTCTTGATGTCCAAGGGCTTCATCGGTCTTGAATGTCGGTGCCTTTGGATATAGTATAGTTGAGGTAGCCGGCAGAGGAGTGGTAGTTGACTTCTTCTTCATTGTCGTCGTGGCTCCACGATCGTAATGGTTCTTCATCTTGCTTGGGAAAGAAAGTCTTCTTCTGTAGGGAGGGTGCTTCATGGAGTCCAACTCCTTCAAGGTGAGACCTTATACTCGAGAGACATGGCAGTTAGTGTTCCTGGGGTTGGTAGAAACTGGACTAAGGTGTTCCTCTTCTCATTGGGTAAATAAGTATGCCATCCCTGAGGACAACAACCTATTTCCCGAAGTATCACATAAACACATTACTCATGGGACATGTGAGACGAGTGGGCATTCGTCCCGGATGGTCACTAGTATCAAGGGTTTGCGGTCCATCCTAATAGAGGTCTTCGTGGACACCTTCCTTATGGAAAGGGTGGGTGGTGGTCACGATGGGGTATCGACCATGGTCTAAGGACTTATAGTCCAAGGCCTATACTCATTATCTGACCGCGTCATGGTCCGGTAGAGCTCTGGGGTTTCAAGGAGCTTAGGATGTGAGTGAACGTCTATCATCTTATCCTCGAGCACGGTTCTTAAATGCCAATAGTACTACCTAATACTCCAATCAAAATCACCCTATATCATCGAAGGTATCACCTCATATAAGTCAACTCCAATATTACACATGTTACTCATATCTCCAAGGGTTTTGGGAGAAGGACTATACCGAAAATCTCGTAGGTATACTATAGCCAACTCACATACATCCCTATATAAAAATCCTCGGGATAATTTACAAGCCACTAAACTTGATCATGACACTACCAATCCAATTATGCTATCCAAGGTCTAAGGTACTGCATTAATATGCTAAGGAAACACGTGATAAACTAATCAGAGCTCTTGTTTGCTTCCTACGAATCCAACTTAATCGATCCACGAATATCATCCACTATTATATGATCCATTACTACTACAAATCTAGCATCGACGGTGTCCAAAATAATCTCCTCGAGTTCATATAATCCACATATCATTGGAAGGACTATCATAACAATATATTCATGAACTTCCAATCTCATGGCCAACTAAACTCCAAGGTCGAGCTTATATAGATCCCTAATTCATCCCTAACATCATCCGATTCCTCCTACGATCATCCACCGAGAAACATGGTATCATGATCAAGATAATTGGACTAAATCCAAGTTACTCTGAACCATATGGTTTAATTGATCTTGAGCACCTATTGGAATCACCTATTTAAATCCAAGGCTTACATCTAGTAAGAATTCCCTACTAGTTACTCCAGTCACTATCATACCACCATCAATCCAATATCAACATTACTTGCCAAGGTCAAGTCATTAATCCACCAAGAATTCCAGCTTGCGGCCATATTTGTCCTACTAATCGAATTTTCTCAAGGGACAAGTAAGTTATGCTACTCTATCAGTATGGACCCACCAAGTTGTCTGCCAACATTAAGTCTCGTAATCCACCAAAGGGTCTCAACTATTTCCTCAAGACATCTATTATGGCTAAATCAAATCATTGTTAGCAAATAGTATATACTCAGAATGATCCTCTCTATGGCATCAAGGTTCTAGTGCTAGTGTAAAAATGAAGGATGTTTGTTCACTATGATCACTAGCTCCATAATGAACACAACGCAAAGCAGGGGTTATTGAAGCTCAATAAGTGCTCACGTAAATCCGTGTATTAGACACGTGATCAGAGACTTGTGCTGTGGAGCTTGTGAGGTCTAGGTTGGGCAAGGGAAGGTTTCCATCCTTGAGGGAGAAGCATAACTCCACGGGGTTGTGTCCTATTGAGTTTGTTGTAGTCGAGGTCTTTGGTGTCGGGTGCTTGCTGAGGTGGATCCTTGGTGTATCTGGTCTTGTTGGTCTTCGGTTGACGAGATTGGGAAGAGGGAAAGTAGCATAGAGGACAGTGCCTAAGGGGGTAGTATAGTGCAAGTGCAATCAAGCAAGTGCAGAAAAGGCCGAACTCAAACATCAAGGTAAGGTAGGTGGTATACTCACACACTTGTTGCCTAGGGAAAAAGTCTGACTTTCATCAAAGCACAAACAAGAAAAACAAGCAACACACATCATGGCTCTATTTGAACCATCATACAAACTCGACTTCGCATGGGGGACACACGACATATCCTAGCCTAGGGGTTCTCAGACTCATTAGTCGTGCTTGCTTCGTGACTTGGAGAGGAGTCCGCTTAGTCTTCTGGGTCTTCTTCAGGTATCGCTATGTCTCCGGTTGTTGTTCATCAAAATGATCCTGGTTGCACCTGAAGAGTCCTTGACGACTTCGGGTCTGTTGAGTTGATGATGAAAGTGAATCTTCACGACAGTTGTTGACAGGGTCTTCTGGTGTCTTCTAGTCGTGCCAAAGTCTTATAGTATTTTTGCGACGCCGAGGGTTCCAGGTGGGCAACCTTTTATGCAACGACATTAGCAAGGCATTGTAGAGTTGTATCATGTCAGTCTCGTTGACGATATCATCGGTACCAGGAGCAGGGGAATGATGAGGACCATTTTCCTGCTCACTATAGTGAGGTGGACCAAATTGCAAGGTTCTCATTCACCGATGGTTGCCGACACGACAACAAAAAGGACAGGGTTTCTCCATTAGCGATGCATATCATGACATTGCATGTCTTGTGCCCTAGTCATCGAAGGCCAAGGTGGCATCATCCTGGGGCTGTGTCGAGGGTGTCACTATCACCAAAGTCTTGACATCCTCATCCTTCGAGAAGGTATCTTCTACTGGTAGCTCCTTGTCTAGTGTCGCCAACTTGGGTCCAAGATATGTAGGCAATCGTCTGGCAAGGTGGCTTGCTTCCAGGTTACCCACGAGGATTATAAGGAATCCCGTGGTCAGGGGCACAAGGGTAGGAGCGACCATTTGCAAAGTTTTGGAAAAGCAGACGAGGAGAGCTAAGAGAAAGATGGTGGAAATGCTAAGGAAAAAACCTGTGCTTTCTTTGAAAATTCAGGAGAGGTGAGAAATATAGAGGCTTTGTAAGTAATTTTGAAGGGTCTCGAAAATAGTTTTGTCCTAACTAACGTCCATGCTAACTAAGGGCTTCCTACAGTCAGGATGGCTCTGATACCAGCTTTGTCGGGACCCTGACTCGTAAGTCGTGATCACCGAACGTAAGTGCATAGTGATCCCAGAGATCAATGCTCACTGAACACACAAAAACTGAATAACAAGAGTCTTACATCCATTGCGTACCGGTTTACTCAAATATGGCCTTCATGGCCATGTCTTCGTATGATTGCTACGGCAATCTTTAACGATAGCGTGAACCCATGCCATCTGCGTTAACCCTACAGGCATTCTGACTGGGAAGCGTCCTACCTCGCATGACCGTCACCGAGGTAATATTCATCATAACCTGATCTTTCATGCCTTGCCAATAAAATAACCAGTGGCAAGCCAATGAGTACTTTGAATGTACTCGCAAGCAACCCAGGTTTGGAATAAGGTAATAACAATGCATGATTTAGCACTGATAGGTAAGTTTTGCAGAAAGCTAGTTTTGAGTGCAATGGCATGATCAAGTGACTTAAGTGAGCATGCATCAACCAGAGATAGGTGTTCATAAGAACACACCATAGTAATCATCATACGCAGGAGGTTGGACATCTCATGTTCAACCATCACACCAAGTCCTTAAACTTGTCTCATGTACAATCTGAACATCTCATGTTCAATCATCATGCCAAGTCATCCGACTCGACTCAAGTATCATCCTTGTCACCACACACACACACATACCAAGTTGGCGAAAACATCTGGACATAGTTTAAGCAGCACCACCCAACTGTCCTTGATCGTGGACACGACTATTCAAATAGTTTTACACTCTACAGAGGTTGCGCACTTTACCCACAAGACACCGGGAACTTCGGTGTCATCCACGACTCGCGGTATATAACATACCCGAGGTAAGCACCTGAACAATGCTTTTCCCCTAGCGATACTAAACAAAGAGTCCACTCAATTGGTACCCAGCCCTCATGATGTAAATCACACGAGCCTCGCTCTAATCGTACCATCCATGAGGGGACCAACGGTGTGCCCGGTTCCTGTAAAGACAGCACATGATCGTATATACATGCACGACCCCGTATAGAGAGTGACCACGCCACTCCCGCCACTAGTAATGCGGGCTCCTTGCCAGTACCCACCAAGGTAGTCAACAAAGCCCTGTCCCATAAGGGGTATCGTGGTTGCGCATGTAAGGTTGGGACGGTCGACAAATCTTAAATCTAATTCATTTTCGAAAGCACACACTCAACTGGTTCCGGCACACCACTTCTTTCTCAAGTGGTCACCCAACTCATCATCATCTCCCTCGTGCATTAGTGTCACCCAACGGAGTTTTCGCAAAGTCTTTGAAATCATTTCTTTTCTTTTCGTCACCATGCATAATCCCGATCCCACTTGCGTAGCATCTACTAGCATCCTATCTACACCCACCTGCATAAACCTCATAAGGTGTTAGGGTCATGCACGATGCATGTGTCAATGGTAAAAGAGTCAGAAGCAACCCACCGAAGTGGTCACTTCTCCACATGATAAAGTATGACGAAAGTAAAGTTCTATAAGACGTGCAATGAAAATGGTTTCTTATTACGGTGAAAGGGCTGCTTTCCTGGCTTAGCAACGTCTTCGAGGTCTTCACACGCTTCTCGTCCACCTCCGAGCACTTCGTATATCTCGTCAACTACCGTTGGTAAACAACATAATAAGCAACACAACAAGCAAAAAATAAAAGTGCTCTATAAATAGGATTTTTATTTTTATTGGACACCTTGGGTCACAAGAAAAATAATCAGGAAGGTTTCATTGGATGTGGAGCATGGAGAAGTTTCTGAATGAAGGAAAAGATGGGATGATAATTCTTTAAGATGTCAACAGAAAATATTTTTATAAAAATGAGTGAAGGCACCCAGTTAGTAGGGTATGATTTAAGAAACATTAAGGAAATGGTTTTTATGGTTTTGGAGTTGGTAAAAATAACCTAGGGATTTTCTAAGTGGGTCACATATGAATAAATGGCCCAATAATTGAAATGGCAGAATAAGTGTATGGAAAAATGATCACTAGTAAGTGCATGAATTTATATACACCTAGGAACTTGAATCACTCCATTTGGAATTCATAAGAATTCTCTAGGAATTTGCAAAGTGGGGTTCTACAGGGTTCAAATTCAAATTCAAATTTGAACTCAACAGAAAATATTTATGGAAACATGTGGAATGCACTTATTTGGTTAGGACAAGATTTTAGAAGTTTGTATGAATTTGAATCACTAAATTTGGACTCCAAATGAATTTATTAAGCATTTACTAGTCTCTCAGGAAAAAGAAAAGGAAAAAGAAAAGCTATTTACCAGCCTGGGCTAAAGTGCGCATAGGGCGCTGGATAGCCAACTGGGCCAGCCCAGTTGCTTAGCCGGGCTGGAGGGAGGGCCACGTCGAAGGCGCACCCAGGGGAATACACTTTCCCCTCGCGAAGGCGTCCCCCGGCGTCCCCACCTCCACTTAAGCCATGGGCCTGGCGGTTAGCTCGCTGAAGGGAGGGCCCCACCTATCGGGTTCATCGTTCTCCTCCCACGCCCTCGCGCACGGCCGCGGAGAGGGGTGAACCCCGACAACGATTGTCGGTGACTCCGTCTACTGCTCGAGTCACCTGACCTATTGGCATGCTCAGGGGACCGAGGTGGTCCTCCTTATGCCGTTCATGGTCGCCGAGGGGCTCTAAGCTGAGCACGGTACCAGCCGCGGCTGAGACCGACGGTGGCCATGGTGATTCCGACGACTCCTGTATAGGGAAAAGCATTGAAGTGGGGGGGTCAGGCCCCTCAGGTCTCGGGGGAGCTAAGGGAGAGGAAAAGGAGGTCGGGGGCTCTTTGCCATCCGGATGGCAGCGGCCCGTGGCGGCGGTGCTTCGGCTCGGGTCGAGCACGCAGAGTGGGGGAAATGGAGAGGGGTGACCTGGGGTTCAATTGGGGGAGAGAGGAAGTGAGAGAAGGGCCGACGTGAGCTCGCCGAAGCTTTAATAGGCGAGGGCGCGGTTCACCGCGAGCTCGTGCGCCGGCTTGGTCAATGCCGCCGCTGGAGGGCTCGGGGGGTCGCGTGAGCACGTCTACGGGCTTCGTGGATGAGGTCCACGTCCCGGGAGGGAACAAGGGGGAAAGAGGAGCACGCGTGTGAGCTCGTCCATTGGCCGAGCCAGGCGGCCATGGAGCACGCGCGAGGGAGGCAACAGAAGGGAGAAAGAGGAGGGATAAAGAGGTATAGGACAGTAGCGTGTCCGGGACGTCGAGGCCGAAAAGCTGGCGAAAGGGAGGGGCTCGAGGAGGTCGGGGCTGGCGACTGGGCGGTGGCTACAGTGCAGGAGTGCACTATAGTGCGCTCTAGAGTGCCCATATGGCATGCCATGGCATGCCATTGGTCTCTTGGACGTGGCCATGCATGTCTAGAAGCTTAAGGGAGGTAAAAACAAAGGATATACTTCATAGGATGTTGTGGAGGTTTCATTAGAATGGGTAGGGAGTGGGGATGAAGGTAAAACATTGTTGTCCAGGGGTAGAAATGGGGTTGTTACCACACAAATCATTGAGCTGGGCGGCTGGATTTCTTAAAGGAGTTAGAAGGGGGCCAGGTGGGGGAGTGGTAAAAATTTGAGGTTAAGGAGATCAATGGAAGAGATGAAAACACCAGTTTTGGTTTTTTGCCAAAAGGTGTTTGATAGAGTTTTGGACAATCAAAAGGCCTCCACTTGCCGTGGGATTAAACAGGATGAGATTTTGGGTAAAAATAGGAGTGATCACAGGTTTTGAGCTCATTTGAGAAAAGTTGGCACTACAAATGTTGTAAACCCAAGAAATGGGCGGAAATGTATTTTCTTAGATCTAGCTATGCAAATCCATTCCCCTTGATTCACCACTTGATGTGGTGACATATTTTAGGGACTATAACAAGCACTAAAATTTTGGGGCCCAATGGGGAAACTTGGTAATGTAATATTACCAAATTGTTAAAATCAACAGAAATGGTTTTGAGGGTATTTGGACAAGTTAATCTGTTCTCCTTGATGCACCACTTGTTGTGGATGCATTATTGGATGATTAATACATGACCACAAAGTTTGAGATCAATAGGACACAGTTGGTAATGTAGAGTTGCTCAAGTTTGGATCTAGACAAAGAGGGTTTTGGGATATTTTGGTGAACCAAAACAATTGGGATTGATATGAAACTTGGCAGGATGACCACATATATCATATGTGACATGCTAGAATTTTCTAGGATTTAATTTAGAATATTTCTTATAGAAATATTTCAAAACCTTGAAAAAAGCAGAAATGGTTTTGAAGGGTTTTGTGCAATATCTTGAACATCACCATGTGTTGAAACTCTTATATATGTACAATATATGTCCACTGAGCTTTCCTAAATTTTCCCAAACATTTTTAAATTATTGAAATAATCTTTCCCTATAAAAGACCATTTCTGGCCTTAAGAAAAAGCCTTTAAATAAAATATATAAATAATCTTTTGAAATAATATTTTGTGGTTTTGGGAAGTTATATATACATTAGGTTCCAAATAAAGTATTTGGGGTAAAAGGATCCACCCAATTTGGGGACTTGCAGTGCAAATCTCAAATCAGGGGGTTTTGAAAAAAAAAACTATTTTGAATAAAACCTTTTTTGGCCAAAATAATATTTTGTAAAAATATAATTAAGTCCTATTCACATGGCATGATCATTGGACAAGAGTGGGGATCAAGGAAAGGAGTTTTGAGAGTAGGAGAGATTTTATGAATATAGAGCACTAACGAGCAATCAGACAATCAGCAAACAAGTCAAGCATAACAAGTAGACAAAAGTTTTAATTGGTCCTGATTTTTGAGTCATGATAATTTAGTCATGAGGCAAATCATAGGGTGTGACATCGGGGAACCAGGCAATCCGGCCATTTTGTGTGAACAGACCAAAAACACACATGGAGATATGTTATATTACAACTTAGCGTAAGAAACATCTTCCGAAGAAAACAGTACCTCTATCAATACCTTTCTTCAGGGTGCTACGTAAATCATAGGTAGTAAGTTTGTATACTGCTAGTATGCAACTAATGGATCTTGTGTGAAAAGAAGCCCCGGTAATGGTGTTAACGAGCATAGTCTCATTCGTTGCTTCCATCGTAGGTGACCAATAGTTTGCTGAAGATAGCTAGCTTTCAGATTACCCGTGTGAGGTATGTATCTAGATGACCCGGTCATAGCAATCATAGAGGTGCTCCCTTTACCCTCTAGGTGAACAATTGGGAACATAGAGGGTAAGCACAGGAGCGAGGCAACCCATCTTGGCAAAAAAATAGTTCGAATTGATGCATATAACGGCTTAAAATCGACAAGGGAAACATGCATACACAATAAGTGTGAATAGATGCTTAGAGTGTAACAGCATTGGCTTCAGGAAGAAGCCCTCAGGTGCTATGTTCGGATTTAGCAAATAAAGTTGTAAGCCAGAAATCTTAATACAAGATCGGTTGAGCCGAACATAGAGCTGGGAGGAAAAGGAAAAAATTCAAACCTGCCCAAAAATCAAGGTGTGATGGAAAGGAAAAAGAAATAAAGAAAAAAGAAAAGAGAAAGGAGGTAAAAGGTGGAGAGTATGATGACACCGGTTTATCCGTAGAAGCGGAAAAGACGAGCTGTGTTCCATGGGTTTGGTTCAAGGCGGTTATCCATCGGGTTTCGAAGACGGTAAGCCCCTCGGGTAGGTATTTATTCGGATCCAAATAAAGTTGTACCACGTCGGATATAAACTCGATTATTGGTTCGGATTTGGCTGATTTGACAGTTTCACCTCTATCCATTTGCTAAACTTGTCAACCATGACTAGTAGGCATTTATTCTTCTTGGTCCCCCTTTAAGTGGCCTGACCATATCTAGCCCTAGACGTTCAAAGGTGAGGTGATCGGAATAGTCTGAAGAGTTGTTGGGGGCATGTGACTTTGATTTGCAAAAAGTTGACACCCCACGCAGTGTTTGACAGGTGACTGGGCGTTCGCCCGAGTAGTGGGCCAAAAGAAACCTGCTTAGAAGGCCTTGCTAACTAAGGATCTTGTTGTGGCGTGGTGGCTGCCCATCCCTGCGTGGACTTCAGCTAAGAGCTCATGTCCTTCTTCCTCAGATATGCACCGCTGTAATATTCCAATGGTGCTTTTCTTGTATAACTCACCCTCGTGTACTTTGTAGGCTTTGGATCGCCAAATTATGCGCCACACCTCTGTCTGATCGTCGGGGAGTTCTTTGTGAAGAAGGTAGGAAAGGAAGGGCTCGGTCCATGGTGCAATTACTGCCATGACCTCATGAGCCAAAGGCGTTTCATCCATTACGGGGCCGCCGATAATTTGGTCGTCTGGTTCATATATAGGGGGGAACAACCTCCTCCACAGTATTTAGACTAGCGCCATTAGGATCGTCCTGCCAAACCACGGATGGCTGAAAGAGCCATTCCAGGAAAGTGTTTTTTGGAACAGGGTCACATTTAGCCCCCATGCAGGCCAGTACGTCGGCGGCTTGGTTGTTGTCTCAAGTGACGTGGTGAAATTCCAACCCCTCAAACCGTGCGGATATCTTGAGGATAGCGTTTCTGTATGCCACCATCTTCGGGTTTTTGGCATCAAATTCACTGTTGATTTGGGAGATGGCAAAGTTGGAGTCTCCCCGTACCTCCAGCCGTTGTATGCCCATTGACACTGCCATCCGAAGACCGTGCAAGAGTGCTTCATATTTGGTTGTATTGTTGGAATCGACATACATGATCTACAACACATATCGAACAGTGTCGCCTGTGGGAGATGTGAGGATAACTCCAGCACCTAGTCTAGCCAAAGTTTTAGATCCATCGAAGTACATCATCCAATGGGACTATGTATTATATTCCTCGGGGAGCTCGGCCTCTATCCATTCACCAAGGAAATCTTCCGGTACCTGAGATTTTATAGCTCGTCGTGGCTTGTAGGTAATTTCAAAGGGAAGGAGCTCAATAGCCCACTTGGCTATGCGGCTGGTGGCGTCCATGATGTTGATTATATCGTTCAGGGGTACTTCGGATGCCACCGTAACTGAACACTCTTGGAAGTACTGTCTAAGTTTCCGTGATGCCATAAATACTGTATAGGCTATCTTCTGCTAGTGTGGGTATCTGGACTTGCATTGCGTTAGTACTTCTGACATGTAATAGACTGGTTTCCGTGTCCGGAATTTGTGTCCCTCCTCATCTCTTTCGATGATGATCACTACACTAACGACTTGGTTGGTAGCCGATATGTATAATAACATGGGTTCACCACCGCCTGGTGTTGTGAGTACGGGATTGCTTGCCAACAGTGTTTTAATTTCTTCTAACGCAGCCGCTTCGTCGGTCCACTCAAAATTGTTGGTCCATTTCAACAGTCTATAGAGTGGTAAAGCCTTTCCCCTGAGGCGGGAGATAAAGCGGCTTAGCGCCACTACGGAACCATCCAACCTCTGGACATGCTTTAGCTCTGTCGGAATTACAAGTTCTGATAGAGCGCGGATATTAGCTGGATTCACTTCTATTCCTCTAAGGGAGATGATGAATCCGAGCAGTTTACCAGCGGGAACTCCAAATACACATTTCTCCGGATTGAGTCGTATGTCATACTCATGTAAGCTGGTGATGGTTTGCCTTAGGTCGTCGATCAACGGGCTGACTTGTTTGCTTTTGATTACCATGTCGCCCATGTATGCCTCGACTGTTTTACCAACTTGTTTTGCAAGGCAAGTCTGGATCATGCATCGGTACATAGCCCCATCATTTTTTAACCCAAACGGCATCATGTTGAAGCAAAATGGACCGTAGGGGGCGATGAATGTGGTTGCAGCTTGGTCGGATTCCTTCATTTTAATCTGATGGTATCCAGAATAAGCATCGAGGAAACACAACGAGTCGTGTCCGGCTGTGGCGTCAATATTCTGATCTATGTGCGGTAAGTGGAAAGGGTCCTTAGGGTAAGCCTTGTTAAGGTCTTTAAAGTCGACGCACAGTCTCCAGGATTTGTCTTTCTTTGGTACCATCACCAGGTTTGCCAACCATTTGGGGTGTTTAATCTCCCGAATGAATCCGGCCTCTAGCAGTTTAGCTAATTCTTCACCCATAGCTTGTCGTTTGGGCTCGGAGAAGCGGTGTAGAGTCTGCTTAATGGGCTTGAAGCCTGGAATGATTTTCACACTATGTTCTGCGAGCCGCCATAGAATTCCGGGCATATCAGAAGAATGCCATGCGAAGATGTCCCAGTTTTCTCGTAAAAATGTCCATAGTGCTTCCTCCACTGTGGGATCCAGCTGAGCTCCGATGGATGTTGTCTTGGTGGGGTTCATTTGGGTGCACCTAAAATTTAATGATTTCCTCTGTAGTGTTAAAGGACGTGGGTTTGGGCCTTTTGCTAAGGATCACATCGTCCTTGTCAATCGTTGACCAAAGTGAGGTCAGTTCTTTTGTAGTGAATGTCTCGGCTAGTGCCTAGAGGGCAAGCGCTGCAATTTTGTTCTTGACCCGAAGGGCTGTCACACCCTGTGTTTGTATAACATTATTATGTTTGGATTTATAAAAATTGGAGCCAACTAAAACTTTTTCAAATACTTGTGCTTGTTTGAAATGATGTTTGTTTGATTGATGATTGTGATGTATGGCACTTTTAGATTCTAACCCTCTCCATATTCATCCTCCTTGACCCAAACTTCTTGCCCAATGATCATGCCATGTGAATAGATCCCAAAACTATTTTTACCCAATTTTGTTTTGACCAAAAATAATTTATTCAAATTAGGTTTTCCAAAACTCCTGAAAGGAGGTTTGCACTGGAAGTCCTCAAATTGGGTGGATTCTTCTTCCCCAAAAGCTTTACTTCAAACCTACTATATATAAGACTTTCCAAAACAACCAAATATTAATTTTAAAGATTATTCTTATATTTTATTTAAAGGCTTTTTCTTAAGACAAGAAATGGTCTTTCATAGGGAAAAAATATTTAAATGCTTTCAAAATATTTGAGAAAATTTAGGTAAACTCAGTGGACATATATTTTCCATATATATGAGTTTGAACCAATGAGAATGACCAAACCATGGGCAAAACCTCTCAAAACCCTTCCTGTTCAAATCAAGCTTTCCGAATATTTCTATAAGAAATATTCTCAATAAATTCCAAGAAAACTCCAGCAAGTTAACACTATCATAGGTAACGATCTCGCAAAGTTTCACCTCAACCCAAGTTGATTTGACTCATCAAACCATCCCAAAACCCTTCCTGTCTAGATTCACATTTGAGCAACTTTACATTGTGAAGTTTCTCCCCTTGACCTCAAACTTTGTGAACATGCTCTAATCACCAAATGATGACGCTACACTAAGTGGTGCATCAAGGGTAAGAGCTTAGCACATCTAGATCTACAGAAACCTGATTCTGTTAATTTATAGGGTTCACAAAGTTTCCATTATGAACTTTGCGCACTTGAGACCAAATTTGGTGAATCGTCTCATTTTTACACCTTCTGGTAAAATAGTAAAGACACCATTTCCACCTCTTCCACTTTTACCCTTGCCCCCAACTCTTTACCACTGCCTCTTGTAGATGCCTTGTACCTCCAGTAAATTCCTTAAGGGCATAGCTCAATGATTTAGGGGGAAAAACCTCCATTTTTACCCTTGAACAGCACCCATTCCTCCCTCTCTTCCTTTTCCATATACCCTAAGGCACCTCAAGATGCCTCCCTAAGTCTCCTAGGCATTGTTTAACTCCCCTGGATCCGCTAGACACAAGTGGTCGTGCAAAAAATGCCAAGCGCATGCCCTGGCATGTAATGCTCTAGAGCATGCTACAGTGTGCATCCACACTATAGTCGTTGCCCAACGAGTGCTCCCGATAGCGTCGGGCCTCCCCATCTTATCCCCCTTGTCCCCCTCGACGTCCGCAATGCTGCACGCGGTTGTGACAGCCCAAGTGTTGTCACGACCTTGTTGGGCATTTATCTTAAGTGAACCTTGTTGCCATGAGTTTAATGTTATGAGTTGAACCTTGTTATGCCATGTCTTGTTCATGCATTCATGCATCACGCATCATACCATTCATCATGCCATGACTTATTGTGATGTGACTTGTTGTGGATGAGTTTGTCCTCGTGTGTTGTGATGTGGTTAGAGTGTGGGTGGTGCATCTACTTCTCCTTTCCCCTCTCTTTTATTTTCAATTAAAGCCAACTAAATGCCCCCCCTTTTCCATTCCCTTGTTTTTCTTATGATCAGTAGTAACTTGCTAATAAATTTGAGATAAAATGTTCAAGAGGTAGCCTGTTATGTTTTACAAATTATGAGTGTGGTTCTTCTGCTAACTTGAGTTAACATGCATTTGTGGGTTAAATAACCAGGGGGCTGTTATTTTAAAACCTATTAAAAATACTTGTTTCAAAATTCCCCTTGACAATTTTATTAAATAGTTCTCATATTCTTTTAGTCAAAAGTAATTTTGCCTTTTCAAAAATCCTTCTGATTTTCTCTGGGAGTTTTCCTTTTTCTTGTTGTTTTATTAAATAGAAAACTCTCTATGTTTTCTTTTTCTATGTGAGAGAGGAAGAGTTGGGCCAGCTCCTCCCTGCGCGGCCCAGCCCAGGTGCTAAGCGGCCACCTGCTCCATTGTCTCTCCGTCAGTAAAGCAGAGAGACAACAAAGAGCGTGCGTCGTCGCCATGTCCTTCCCCATCGCAGTGTCGTCAGCTTCCCCCCTTTTAAACTCCCCCTCAGCGTGCGTGCTCCTCTAGGTTTTCCCCTCTCCCTCCTCATGACGCCGCCACCCTCTCTTCCTCCTCCTTTCTTCTACCCTTACTCTCCTTCTTCCTCTGTCAGGTAAGCTTCAGAGAGAAATTTAGAGAGAGACAGAGAAGATCGCCGGCGTCTGCTCGTCGTCTCCGTCGAGCTCATCGGCGTCCATGGCGTCTAGAGGCTCAGGGAACCTCCCCGTGCTCCATTCTCGCCGCTAGGAGTCTCGGAGAAGCTCTGCAGCGATGACCCCTTCTTCGTCTTTGTCGGAGACGCTCCGCTCCATCGACTACCCCTGTTTCCACTCTGGCGCTCGTCTCCGATGCCCCTTCGTCGTCGTTTTCTCTTGCAGCTACCCCGTGGTGAGCAGCCGTTCCTCTGCCATGCCCCCTCTGCCCTGATGCGTGCGCGTGGTCACCGTGTCGGACGAGCCCGTGCTCGCTTCCATCGTAGCTCCGCCGTAGCTGGAGGTGCTGCTGCGGTGGGTCTCGTCGTGCGTTAGGTGTGGGATTGCGACCCCGATAGGTGCCGCTTCCCCCCTGCACCATTTCCCCTTGCCAGAGATACCCTATCGCCGCCGGAGTGACCGTTGCATTTGCTGTCGCGGTAGGTGTCTTTTTCTTCAGTTTCGTCAGTGTAGTCATGCCTCGTTAGTACTAGTGGGCTAGTTGTCCCCTTTCTGTCCAGAACCGAAGCGTAGTGTAGTGTTGTGGGGGCGGGGAAACGACCAAAGGTCGTGGGTTCGAGCCCGAACCCCTCCCCCTTTTGTTTTTTTCTTTTCTTTTCTTTTGTTTTTCTCCTTTGCTATTGCATGAATATGTGTATGTGCATACCTGCATGAGTGTATGTTTTTTTCTATTGTATGTTGGTGTGGAGTGGTGCAGTGTGGTGTGTAGTGCATATATGTGAGTATGCATATATGCATGTGTGTTTGTGAGTGTGTGTGTGTGTGAGTGTGGTGTCACATGCATATGTATATGCATATATGCATTATGCATATATGTGTAAATAGGTGTGTGTGGATGAACACCCACATACATGAGTATGTGTGTTTCATGAGTGTGGAAGTGCCATGTGTACTTGTGCATGTGTGTAGTGTGTATGTGCCTATATGCATTGTGCATATATGGTGCATATGTGTGAGTGTGATGAACACCCACCCTCTTAGGTGCATGGGTGTGGTTGTGCTCATATGACCTTAGTCATATGGCGTCATGTGTGTGCATGCTTGTGTAGTGGTGTGTAGAGTGTGTGTGGGGGGTGACAAGTGGGTTCTTTCCCCACTTGCCATACACTTTGTTTGTGGTATATGCCATGTTTTGTAGGAATTGTGAGATCATTTCCAGTTTAAGCAAAGTTTCAAAATCTGGTCATGATCAAATATGCACATGTGCATTTTAAGTATGTTTTGACTTATAAGAGAGGTGGTTGTTTTGCTAGTATAGTTTGTGCCATGTTTCTTCACATGTATATACAAGTATGAGACATGATTTTGGGGTATAAAAATCCAAGGAATCCATTGGTGCAAACATATTTCACTTTTGAGGAAGTTTATAAAACTGTCATTTTCTGCTGTGATGCTACTTTGTCATTTTTGCATGAATTAATTCATGCTTGCTTTGGAGCATGTGCCAACATGGAAGTGTTAGTGTCTTATGTCTATTATGCCATGGTATTTTTGTTTGACATTAGAATCACCCATATAAGTGGGAAACTTGCTACAAAGTAGCTAACTTAATGTTACTGTTTTCACCATGCTAAATATTTGCAAGTCTGAGAATCTGGTGTTATTTTTATGCCATGAAGAGTGGTTGCTATCTTGAGATATGTTGTGAATTAGCTCATGCTCAGTGCTAGTGTTTTGAAGTAGATGTTGTCTACTACCATCCTATTAATTTTCATGCCATGAGGTGGTCTCTAACACCTTTAACATCTTCTTTCAACATGCTACCAGATTAACTCAGATTCCAGAAAACTGTTATTTTCACCAAGTCCCAGAAATCTGTTTCATCATGCCAACTTGTGAGCTTCATGCTTATTGATGTGTGCCTCCTTTCCAGATTGTGTAGTTGGATAAGTTGATAAGAATGTTATGTAGTTTATGTCAATGCCTTGCTTGTGGTTGTAGGATTCCTGTAGCTCAAGTTGTTAGCTGTGATAGTTGCTATGTTGCTGTTTTGTGACAAATTGTTGTTTTAATGTTTTGTGACTTGTTGGAGCTATGCTCCATGGAATTGCTTGATACTTGGATCTATTGTGGTTGATTTTTCATTGCCTAACCAGTGGATACCTTGGAATGCCAAGGAATAGCCCAGGTCTATCTTGTAATGTGTTTTGCCTTCGTATCTTATTAAGAGCATATCGTGAGAACCGTAACTCTGTTTCTTACGTTCTTCATATGCATTTTTATCGTTTTCACATGATGCATCCATATTTTTCCATCTTCATGCATGTCTAAATAACTTAACATAAGGATCTGTCCACATTTATTAATAATCAATCATTGCATGTGAAACATGACTAGTTAGGATTGCCATGCTAAAAACTCTTCAACTAAGCATGCATCATTCTTGCTTGTGCATTGCACCATGGTTGTTTGTTTATTATTGCTGTTTATTTTGGGTAGACGCGAACGTTGAAACTGAGTACAAAGAGCCAGACGAGTACAACTACGAGGATCCCGCTACTTATTCCACTGAAGAACCAACAGACAAGATGATCGTACCCGGACTCCGATACTATTTTCGCTTTCTAGTGTCTCACTCTTATCGTTAAAATTGCGCTACCTACCACCTAAATGTCAGCCTCCTAATTGCCATGATAGCCTCTAACCCTCCACATCCTAGCAAACCTTTGATTGGCTAAGTTCCCGCTGCTCAGCCCTCTTATAGCGTTCTTAGTTGCAGGTACGGGTTGTTCCATGTGATAACATGGATTTGGCGTAACACAATATTAACTGTTATTTAATTTAATGCACATATATATCTTGGTATTGGTGGAAGGCTTGTCCTTTTTCTAGGTGTTTTGTTCCGCTATTACCGCCATAGTTTCTTTTTACCAGTGTTATGTTTCCATACTTTGCGCTCCTAACATGCTCGGGGTTGTTATGGGGACCCCCTTGGTTATTCGGTTAAGATTAAAACTTGTCTGACAAGACCCAACTTTGGTACTACATTTGCTTAATAACTTAATAAAATTTGCATAGGGCTTTGCAACCCCTGGATAATTAATCAACCCCCGGGACAGTGCTCCTCATGAGTGTTTGTCCAAATTAGAGCCACTTGCGGGGCCACCTCGGGGCAACTCAAGGGATTTCTATCAGGCCACCGTACGTACTACTCATCTGTCGTGTCCTGAGAAAGAGATACGCGGCTCTTATCGGGTTCATCGACACGTCGGGTGGTCTTGCTAGATTTGTATTACCTTTATCGAGTGTCGTGCATGAGGGCTCTGACTTTGGTTGGGTTATCTCGAGGTGTTGAAATTCCTTTGGAGTTGCCTAGGATGATCACGAGTTCCGTGGTCGAGGCTATTACCGCGAAGTGTGGTTAATTTGTGATGGAGTAGTTGGAGCACCCCTGTAGGGTCAAATCTTTCGGAAAGCCATGCCCGCGGTTATGTGGCAACTTGGATGTTTGTTTAACACCTAGTTATAGTAAAATTCAAGTAAACTCTAATAAAAACACACCAACTGTGTGAGTAACCGTGATCATCTCTGCTCGTGAACATGATTCGAGAGAGAACACGGTGGGGTTATGATTGACGTAAGTAAGTGTTCAGGAACTCACACAGGTCATTCTAGATTCGATCGTTCATCGTAGGCCACTCACATTTATCTTCATGTTACATAAGGTTAGCCACCTTAAATGCTTAGTGTTGCTGCAAACTAAACACATACCCCATCCCAACCTTTAAGCTTGAATAGTCTCGATACCCGGGCGCATGATTGCTGAGTACTTATGGCTCACAGATTACTACAACAATCCAGGTACAAGTGTAGATGAGTACGTGCAAGATGATCTGACGCAGCTCGAGTGGGAAAATGACGAGGAAAGAGGCAGGATGTACGTGACTTACCCGGATGAGTAGAGGACTATGGTCGTGATCTTTGGGATAGCAAGATAGTATCATTTGCATCTGCTTTTATCATTTGCTTTCGTCCGTAGTCGGACCCTGTCTTCATTTTGATGTTTGAGACACTTGTTTGGAATTGTAATTTAGTATGTGGCGAGGGTAATCCAACTCTTATACTCATCTCTTCTGTAATGTATGATGTAATGATGCTATACTTGTGAATGACAAGATGCGCCTCTATCCCTTGCAAGGCCCTCGTGCCTTAATATGGATAGGCGCACATCTTGGGCATGACAAGTTGGTATCAGAGCCGACCCTCGCAGTTACACGGATGTTTGCCGATAGGTGCGCGGTCATGTTGTTCACGAAGTTGGTGACCCATCATGGCACACGGAATGTCACATATATCGGACTGGAAGCATAGACGTTTGTGCCAAGAGGGAACATTCCTGTGACCCGATGAGGATGTCGGTTCCTCTGAGTGGTTGTCACGCCCAAGATGCACGCCTATCCATACTAAGGCACGAGGGCCTCGCAAGGGATAGATGCGCATCTCGTCGTGTTGCAAGAATGGATATCATTACAACTACATGTACAGAAAAGATGAGTATATGGAGTTGGCTTACACTCGCCACAAGCTACATCAAAGTCACATCAATACAACAACATACTCAAACATCATACAGAAGAGCAGGATCCAACTACGGACGAAATCAAACGATAAAATGACATCCATCCTTGCTATCCCAGGCTGCCGCATGGAACCCATCCATGATTGATGATGAAGAAGAAGAAGAACTCCAATCAAATCAAGCAACGCGCTCACGTTCAATCATCACATTACCTGTACCTGCATCTGTTGTTGAAGTAATCTGTGAGCCACAGGGCCTCCACAATCTCATTTCCAAGGGTATCAAGACTATTGAAGCTTAATAGGTGAGGTATGGTTAAGTGGTGAGGCTGTAGCAAGCGACTAAGCATTTAATTGAGTGGCTAACTTATGAGTACAGAAAGTAAAGTATGGTGGTCTACGCATAACGTATGTGAACTAGAAATGATCACTAACTGATCCTGAACACCTACTTACGTCAAACATAACCCCACCATGTTCTCTTTCGGACAAGAACTCATGAAAAGAGATAGTCATGGTTACGCACATAGTTGGTGTATTTTATTAGGGTTTACTTCAAGTTTGCTATGACCGGGTGTTACACAAAGTATCCAAGTTTGCCACATAACCGCCAGCACGGCTTCTCGAAAAGATTTAACCCTACAGGGATGCTCCAACTCATCCATCATAAATTAACCACACGCAACGGGAATAACCTCAACCACGGATCTCGTGATCATCCTAGGCAATTCCAAAGGAAATCCAACACCTCGAGATAGCTCGAAGAAGATCAGAATTCCTCACTCAAGACGTTCGAGAAAGGTAAAACAAATCCAGCAAGGCCTCCCGACATGTCGACGATCCCGATAGGAGCCGCGTATCTTGTTCTCAGGACACGGCAGATAAGCAACGCGTACAGTGGCCTGATAGAAATCTCCCAAGTTCCCCTGGGTTGGCCCCGCACAGTGCTCTAGTTTGGACCAACACTCATGAGGAGCACTGGCCCGGGGGTTGATTAATTATCCACGGGGTCCGGAAAGCCCCTATGCAAGTTCATTAGTTATTAGGAAAATGTAGTACCAATGTTGGGCCTTGCCAGACAAGCTTTATTCTAACCCTAAAATCAAGGGGGTCCCCATAACAACCCCGAGCATGTTAGGAGCGCTCATTTATGGAACATAACACCGGTGCACAAGTAACTAGGGGCGGCAAGAGTGGAACAAAACACCGAGCATAAGGCCAAGCCTTCCACCTTTACCAAGTATATATGTACATTTAATTAAATAGCAGCAATATTGTGATATAACAAAATAATGTCCATGTTGACACATGGAAGAAATTGCACCTGCAGCTAGCAATGCTATAAGAAGGGCTAAGCAAGCGGTAACATAGCCAAACAACGGTTTGCTGGGACGGTGGAGGGTTAGTGGCTTATCATGGCAATGCTGGGAGGCTTATCAAACAAGTGGTAGGTAGCGTGACATAGCGATATAAAGACGAGACAACTAGCATGGGAATAATAGTAATGGTATCCAAGGAAATGAGTCATCTTGCCTGAGATCCTACTCGGAAGAAGAACGAGTCCATGAAGAAGACGAGCTAACGTAGTCGAACGAATCCTCACACTCCAAACGCTATCGGAACTCTATCAAGAAGAAGCAATCTGAAACAAACAATCAACACAAGATACACCACAACATATGCATCACACGATGGGCAAACAAATATGATGCATGTCCGGTTTAAATATGCAAGGCATGTCAAATCACAACAATCAAATACTACCCATTAAGTGAAGCTCAATATGCAACGAGTTACATATTGACGAAACTCCACGATTGACTTATTTAGTTCATCTCCGTTTAGGTACACATCAATGTTAAATGTTGTTAGGCATGGCAAGAGGTGAAGCATAAGTAAACTATATATCTAGGCATCTTAAATGAGGTCGGAAACAACTTATAGCATTTCCGAAACGACCTCATATGTTAATTTCGAAATTGGTCCAGATCTGAACTAAGCATATTTAATATTTGGTAAACAACAGAACAAATCATGCCATGCAATTCTACACGTCATTCTAGTCGATATACATATAAAGAACATCTCAAACGGAGCTACGGTCTAAAAGATATGAGCAACACAAGATGCACATGTCATGAATGCAAATGCATGGGAAATACCATCACAAACATTTCAAATCATGAATTCAGCAAGTTATTATGAATCTACATGATATTCTAAGCAAGTTTCATATGTAACATGCCCACAACGGAGCTATGGTTCAACCTCAAACACCAAAAAAAGGTTTACAAGAAATCTGCCCAAAACAGCAACATGGCATTTTGCACACATGAAAACAACAAGTTACACTATTCTAAAATGCACAAAGTAATCATGGGGCAGTAGCACATAACACACACTTCATTTCATCTTCACATATCATCAGCAAAATATGCATGGGTCACATGGTAGAAAGCTCACAAGGTGACTACTTGAAAACAGTTTCAGACTTAGTGAAAATAGCAGTTTCTGACAGTGCAGTTTCTATCACGAAGGCATATTGACAGCAATGAAACTATATTCTATAGGTCATATTATGGCATGAAACTTAACATCATACTAAAGGACAATATCAACTACAAGTAAATGCATTACACCTATAACAAAAGGATTCTAGATCACTAGCAAAACACATGGGAAAACAGCAACAAAATATTACAGATTCTAGACTTAGAAATATTTTAGCATCTCAAAACAGAAGAATTTTATAGCAAGTTGACAACAAGAAAAGAACACCTATACATGCATTTCTAAGACAAACAAAATGTCCATGGGCTAGGACACATATCAAAGAGCATATCTCAGGTTCAAAATTAATTCAAATCATTCATCGATTAAATCACACGAAAATAACAAAAGGGCATCACAACAAAAACAGCATGCACACAAAATGCTCAAATGACAATACTAAATGCACAGATAAATACTACGAATTATCTACCCCGAAAACATAGATAATACGCATAGGTTCATGTGGAAAATTAATCACAATTAAATATGCAAGTTATGGCCTAATCACCTTATAACAATTCATATATGCAATTAAAATGCAAACATCATGCCAACATTTTTATCATGCATGAAAATGTGATGCCGATGATACGAACATTTTAAATATATAGTTGGATTAATTCCGATGCACGTTAATTAAATATGACAATGCAATTTAGTGGTAATTGTGCAAAATCACAGAAAATGGCATGTTAAACATTTTAAGCATGGATGCAAGTGGCATAATATTAATCTACATGGTTTTATAATCATTTTACATGTATAAAATATTTTATTACGATGAACGGTTAAATTGCTATGAATTAAACCATATTAAATAGGTCATAACGCAAATCGATGCAACCAATAGGTTTAAATATTTTAAACATGCATGAAAATTGGTTATTGTGAAACTAGATGACATCTACCCATTTTACATATTTAAAATATTTAGATACGGATCACATATAATAATATATTAACGTTTTAATTCGCAATGGCCAAAATATAAAAAAACGCAAAAAAGGGGGGGCTGCTCACCCTGGCCATATGGGCCGACTGGAGGCGAAGCTGGGCCGGCTGGCGCTGCCGCCGGCCCATGTGGGCGCTGGAGCAGGTCAACACGCAGCGGAGGCTGCGCTCGTCCTCCTCCCGACGTGAGCAGTGGCAGCCATGGCGAGGGGCGGCGCTGCCACGGCGAGGGACGCGTGGGGAGGCCAGGGATGGGGATATCCGGCGGCGGGGCACCGGATACGGCGGCGGCTGGGCCGTTCCCGGTGACGGCGAGCTTCGGCGGCCGGCGGCGGAGCTCCATGGTGGCGGGTTCCTGCGGAGGAAGAGGGAGACCGGGGGCAAGAGAGGAGGAAGAAGGAGGAAAGGGAAGGAGGAGGAGAGGGGCGGCGAGATCCTGCTCCGACGGCGACCGGTGGCGGCGGCTCCGACGAGGGCCGGCCGGTGGGAGCTGCAGGGTGAGGCGATCAGGCGCCATGGGAGACACGGGAGGAGCTCGGGGCTTCTAAGGTCGCCGGACATGTCCGGGTTGGCCGCCGGACATGTCCAATAGTTGGGAAAGTGGGCGATTTTCGGCCTCTAGATTGCGATCCGAGGGCCGAAAACGGACAGATGGATGGGGTTGCGGGATCGAGAGGAGGAGGGCTAGCAGGTGGGGTTTTCCTAGGGGTGTGGCTGCAATTTGGCAAGGGGGAAACCCTAGAGAGTGTGAGAGCTCTCTCCATGGCTTTATATAGGGAAGGCACTAGGGGTGGCTGGACAACGTCCGTTCGATCGAGATCCGACGACCGCGAACGGAGGGAGTGGCTAGGTTGGGCTAGCGGGCTGTGTAGAGGGCCTAGGGAGAGATGAGAGGAAGTGCGGCCTGTGACACGAAGTTTTAAAACACCGACAAACGTCCGATAAATCGATGACCGCACTGCTACGACTGACCGACGGGGTATCAAACGAACTCGGAACGCGACGAAATTCGACATGCGGTCTACCTAGACTATAACAAGACCGCACACCAAGTTTCGACCCAATCCAGAATATTTTTAGCACGCATTAAAAACGGTTTTATTTAAATGATGCCGCGGGTGCGTGCGTGTGTGGTTGGTCTCGAAACAGGCAACGACAAGAACGAAGGGAACCGACGACTACGAACGGATGCAAGCTTTGAAAACGAGTGACGATGCTATGCAGATGATGTGAATGATGCAATGATGAATGCAACAACTAGATGAAACACAGACGGGAACGGAAATAAAAGGGGAATCTTCTGTAGCGTCGGTCCCGGGCTGTCACACTGGTGGTGTATGTGATAGCCTGTCTTATTAGGGATGATAAACTAATCATATCAATGAAGAATTCCTTCCTTTCCAGGAGCCCATTCAAAGAGAACTCCTAGGTTAAGGGTGATTGGCTTGGAGTAGTTCTTGGATGGGTGACCGACCAGGAAGTTGGTCCCGGGTGCGCATGAGTGAGGACAAAGTGCGCAGAAAAGACTAGTATTGATCTGTGAGGCCAATCTAGATTCCACCAGGAGTAACAACTACCGGCAGGTGTGTCCGGGGCATTACAAGTTGGTATTCAGAGCCATACGACCATAGGAGCCTTTGCTTGATCGAACTTGGCTGAGTCGAGTCTAGGAAAAACTATTTTGAGTCTAGTTATATCGAAGAGTATGATTCTTTTTACTGCTCTTCTATGCTTTGGTGAGGTATTCGACTTAGGAATCTTGATTCTACTCCTCTTCTCGCTCAAGAAAAATTTAGGATCACGCGGGTATTTTGGAGTCTATATGATACCGATGAGACAGGGTTCTGTCTTGGTGCCTCCTGTTTGACTTGATTTTTTCTGGGGAGTCGAGCTCCAGGGAATGTTGGCACATCGTTATCATTTAGCTTCCTTGATATCTTAGGATGGAGAGTGTTCGAAATTAGTTCAATACTTGTTGTGGTGAGATAAGGTCGGAGTTACCCAGTACTGGGGAGGCGTCCGAGGTACCACCATGGTTTAGTATCGTTGTGAGTTTGAGGATTCGAGTTAAATGAATTTGTGAAAGCCTCTGGTTATGTGTTGAAGGATGGATACAGTTAGGGTGTAGGATTGCTAGTGGTGTGAGATATTTCCTCCTTGTATCTTCCACACCGGATTGCATAACCAGAAATTTTTCGGAAGTTCTTAGCTCGGAAATCTTGTTGTTATCTAGGATCATCTTCTTCAGATGTATATGGGCATATACATTTGTTCCGAGCAGTTAGCTCAATACTTTTGTTTTATTGCAAGTGGCTTCTAATATCTGATGATGTTACCATAAACCGAAGAAGCATTCTTACTAATTTTTCCGTAGGAAGGTTGTGTTGTTATTTGTTCAATTTCTTTCAAGCATTTGATTCAGCTTTTGAATTCATCTTATCAATGAGGTGCTGATGCATTTTCTCCATCTTTAGGATGGCTCCACCAACTCGCAACAATCCGGGTCATGGTGAGGAGCAGGCTGATGTTCCACCACCACCCCCCGCCGCTGCCTCCTCCTCCAGAAGCTTGGCAAGCTATGATGGCCGCAACCAATGCGAACACTCAGATGTTGCTCAGGCTGTTGCAAGAAAGGGAGTACGGTCAGCAAGACTTTCAAGGGAATTTTCAGAATCAACCCCAGTTTGCGACGCTCAATCAGTTCCTTGCCAACCAGCCCAAGTTTTTCACCTGTTTTGAGCAGCCTTTTGATGCTGATGATTGGATCCATGATATGAGTAAGCATTTTGAGTGCAGTAATGTGAGGCCCGAGGACTTTGTCAGATTTGTATCGTTCCAGCTCAAGGGTCAAGCAGCTGATTGGTGGCAGCAGTACAAGGATTCTAGGGGCGATTGTGTTGTTACTTGCAACGATTTCCGTTGTGACTTCAGGGCTCATTACATTCTGACAAGCTTTGTCGAGGAGATGCATGAGAAGTTCAAGCACCTGAACCAGGGAAGCAAGTCTATCTATCAGTACAACAACGAGTTCCAAAATCTAGCCCGCTATGCTAAGCAAGATGTTCCAGATGACAAGGCGAAGATCTATCAGTTCAGAGGTGGTCTCAAGGATGAGCTTCTGCTAGGCCTAGTTCTTCAAGAGCCTCGTGAGTTTGATTAGTTCTACAACATGGCTTTGAAGGTTGAGGCAACTCAGCTCAAGTTGGAGAACTCAAGGAAGCATTCAAGGGATTCATAATCGTCTTCTTCCAGCTCTCACATGGTTCCTAAGCAGCAGAAGTATTGGGTGCCAAATCCTCCTCCGTTTTGTCCTCCTCGGCACCAGAAGTTGTTCGGTGGTCGTGGTTCTTCCCACCCACCCAACCCAGGATTTCAGCAGAGACCCCACGCGTCCAAGGCAGTTCTTGTTCCTCCTCCAAGCAATGTTTGTCCGCTTTCTGAGGTGACTTGTCACAAGTGTGTCCAGAAGGGTCACTATGCAAACAAGTGCAACCAGTGGTGTCTTCCGCCGCCTCCTCCAGTCAGGCCTCCACGCAATGCAATGGTGAAGCATAATCCCAAGACCGCAAGAGTGAATATGGTGAATGCAGCTGAAGCAGACCAGTCCAATGATGTGATTATGGGTAATCTCTCAGTTAATTCTATTCCGGCAAAAGTGTTGTTTGATACTGGTGCATCACATTCATTCATTTCTAGGCCTTTTGTTGCTAAGCATGAATTTGTGACTGAGGAAAACCTTAGACCCATGAAAATTATTTCTCCGGGAATGCAAATGACTTCTCGTGTGATGGTCCGGGATGCTTCTATAAAGATGGGCAATTATTCTTTTCTGGCTTCTCCAATTGTTCTCGGTAATTCCGACATTGATCTCATTTTGGGCATGGACTTCCTGGCTATGAATAAGGCATATGTTGATTGCCAAGCAAAAGAAGTCAAGCTGATTCATCCTTCAGAAGATGTGATTATTTTCGCGGCTCGCGATGACACAATTCGTCTCTTTGCTCTTAATGTGAAGGGTGAAATCTCGGCGATTTCTCAAATTCCGGTGGTGAATGAGTATGAAGATGTCTTTCTCGAAGAATTGACAGGAATGCCTCCGCACCAGCTAGTCGAGTTCGTGATTGATCTTGAGCTCAGGACTGAACCGGTTTGCAAGCGCCTATATAAACTTGGCCCCAATGAGCTAAAAGAGTTGAAGAAGCAGCTAGATGAGCAAGAACGTTGTGGTGTTTTGTTTGTCAAGAAGAAAGATGGCATGGATCGTCTTTGTGTCAACTACCGTCCATTGAACAAGAAGATAATCGGAAACAAGTACCCACTCCCCAACATCAATGTGTTGTTTGAACAACTGAAAGGTGCCAAGGTTTTCTTGAAGCTTGATCTTCGCATGGGTTATCATCAGATTCGCATTCGCGAAGAAGACATTCCTAAGACCGCTTTCAGGACGAGTTTTGGCTCTTATGAGTACACCGTCATGTCATTTGGTCTTGCTAATGCTCCTCCAACCTTCTCAAGAATGATGAACTTCATTTTCTCTCCTTTCAAGAATCAGTTCATCTTGGCCTATTTGGATGATATCCTTGTGTTTTTGGAGACAGAAGAAGAGCATGCACAGCATCTCCACCTTGTGCTTGAGAAGTTAAGGGAGCATCGATTTTATGCCAAGTTTTCCAAGTGTGAGTTTTGGCTCAATGAAGTGGTGTACCCTGGGCATGTGATTTCTTCCGAGGGAATTAAAGTGCACCCTAAGAAAGTGGAGGCAATCTTGAAGTGGGAACCTCCTCAGAATGTGAAGCAGCTTCGGAGTTTCCTCGGGCTCGCTAGTTACAGAAGATTCGTGGAGAACTTCTCTCAAATTGCTAAGCCTCTTTCCAATCTCCTCCAGAAGGGTGTCAAGTATGTTTGGTCTCCTGAGTGTGATTGGGCGTTCAATACGCTCAAACAGAGACTGACTTCAGTGCCAGTTCTTGTTCCTCCTGAGTGTTCAAAGCCTTTCCAAGTATTCTGTGATGCTTCTCCAAGGTCTTGGTGGTGTTCTCATGCAAGATAAGAAGATTGTTGCTTATACCTCGCGTTAGTTGAAGCCTGTCGAGAAGAACTACCCCACTCATGATCTCGAGTTGGCGGCAGTTGTGCATGCTCTAATGACTCGGAGGCATTTGTTGTTGGGTAGACCAGTTAAGGTGTACACCAATCACAAGAGCTTGAAGTACATTTTCACTCAACCCAATATTAAACTTTGGCAGTCTCGTTAGGTGGAAATGCTTGAGGACTTCAATCCAAGCATTGAGTATACTCCTGGAAAAGCAAATGTCATTGCAGACGTGCTCAGCTGTAAGGCATACTGCAACAGTCTCATCCTGAAGCCTCTTGAACCCGAGATTTGGGAAGCCTTCCGCAAGCTCAACCTTCAAATGATTCCGCAAGGATTTCTTGCCAATCTTCAACTTTCTCCGACTCTAGAAGATTAGGTTCACGAAGCGCAGCTTCTTGACGCTATGGTGAAGAAAGTGAAGAAAGGTGTGGCCAAGGGCATTCCGAAGTATAAGTGCTTTCGCGTTGATGACAAAGATACCTTGTTCTTTGAGGACCGTCTTGTGGTTCCAAAAGGTGATCTCAGAAAGGTTATCATGCACGAAGCACACAATTCTCTTCTATCCCTTTATCCAGGCAGTTCCAAGATGTATCAGGATCTCAAGCAAACCTTCTGGTGGACTCGCATGAAACGAGAAATTGCTCAGTTCGTGAACAAGTGTCATGTTTGTCGCAGAGTGAAGGTAGAGCATCAACGTCCAGCGGGTCTTCTTCAGCCTTTGCCTATCCTAGAGTGGAAATTCGATCAGGCGGAGATGGATTTCATCACTGGGTTTCCCAAGTCCAAGAGAGGCATTGATGCCATCTTTGTGGTTATCGACAAGCTGTCAAAAGTGGCTCATTTCCTGCCAGTTAAAGAATCTATCTTGCCAGCTCAGCTTGTAGAGTTGTATACGTCAAGGATAGTATCTTTGCATGGTATTCCTCAACTCATTTCATTTGACAGTGGAAACCTCTTTACGTCCATGTTTTGGGAGTCCTTCCAAACTTCTATGGGTACCAAGATCCGTTTCAGCACTGTGTTCCATCCAAAGACAAGTGGTCAAGTTGAGAGAGTCAATCAGATCCTTGAAGATATGCTTAGAGCCTGTGTGATTTCCTTCGGCATGAAATGGGAAGACTGCCTTCCATATGCTGAATTCTCATACAACAATAGCTTTCAGGCTAGCTCAGGCAAGGCCCCTTTCGAGATTCTCTACGGCAGGAAGTGTTGTACGCCGCCTAACTGGTTTGAAATCGGTGAGCGTCAGATATTGGGTAATGACATGATCACTGAAGCATAAGAAATGTGACATATCATTCGTGAGAACCTCAAAGCAGCTCAGTCCCGACAGAAGAGTTATTACGATAACAAACATCAGGATGTTTCCTTTCAAGTGGATGATCTAGTCTATCTCAGAGTCTCTCCCATGAAGGGCACTCAGCGGTTTGGCATTAAAGGGAAGCTAGCTCCTTATTAGTCCATCTAGTGCCCCTTAGTGATTTTGGTGTATTGAAGACTTATAGGTTAAGGCACTAATGTGTTTGCGAGTGTACACAGGCTCTATAAGTCAATGAGGAGTTTGATATATTCAGAGATTATCGACCCCTAAAAATGTATGTCTTCAAGTGAAGACTTTGCTGAACACTTTCTAAAGACTTTGGTGAAGACTTTGTGAAGACTTTGAAAATGAAGAAGTTGGTGTGACCTTGAAGATATGAACGAGCAATATGAAGCATGAAGACTTGTTTTCGTAGTTTCATTTCCTTTATTTGAGTCATAGGAAAAATCGTACTGTTAAAGGGGCCCGAGGTAATACTAAGGAAAATTTCCAACTGATGCTCAACTCCAAAATCCTCAACCTATACAATCCTTCGAGTGAAGCCTTTGGAAATCTCTTACGGTTCAGACAAGTTCTTCAGTGACAGAGACGAAGTTCTTCTGGTCTCTGAGGCAATCGATCTGACTGAGGAGTTAGGATTTCGCCAGTGCGAATTGCCTACAAGTGAGGAACATGATAAGCTGAGGACTTTCATAGTTCGAAATTCCGACTGTTGTTGTGCTTAGCGCCAGCTATCCCCAATCATTCTTTTCCACATAACGGTCATATCGTTGGGGGCATTTATGTCTTATCATGTCAGGTTGCACCCTGGCTATAAATAGCCACCCCCCACAACCACTAGCTGGTTGGCTGCTCCGAGAGAGAACAAACACTTGTCATTTGAGAGCAACCCATCCTCCGAGGACTTTGAGTGAAAATCATCAGTGAGGAAAAACCCACAACCAATCCGCCAAACCCAAAGTGATTGAGCATCACTAGAGAAATTCCTGTGTGGAACCGATGCTTGTTACCTTTGAGGACTGTGCATCCTCCAGACTGTTAGGCATCATGGTCTAGTGCTCATGCAGTCAATTGGGGATCACGAAGTCACCTTGGTCTAGAGCATCCAGCAGTAAATTGTGGATCACCGAGTGACCAGTCTATGAGGGTTTTGGAAGTCTACCCTGAAGACTTACCACGAGTGTTGGGCGAGGACTGTGTGACCTTAGCTCAAGGAGAATATGGTAAGGACTGTGTGTCTTGGGACTATGTGCCCTCTGGTTTAAATACCAGGCCGCTCCAAATGAGACGTACGACTATCACATCAGTTGGAACTAGGTCATCAAACCATTGTCTTCACCAAGCTACATGGTTCTATTTCCTTAACCCTTTCTTTTCCTCGTATAACTGTTGATGAAATTGAACTTTACTGTTTGAAGAATTTGTCTGAAGACTTTCACAATTTCCTCACCTCAAATTCTTCAAGTTACCTTGTTCCTCACCTGCTTATCCTATATCACGCTACTTGTACTCTGTGCATGTTTCATTTCATCATGATGACTATGTTGTCGCTATGTTCCTCATGCACTTGAGTACTTACTCTGCTGCTAGTTATTCATCACATTTCAAATTCCTCAAAGTTGAAATTCCTCAAGTGATGAATTTGTAAAAATCGCCTATTCACCCCCCCTCTAGTCGATATAACGCACTTTCAATTGGTATCAGAGTAGGTACTCCCTTGCTCTGTGTGATTTTGGTTTAACCACCTGGAGTTCTAGTTATGTCGACTGCGCGTATGATCAAGGTTTCCGTGGGGTGTCCTACCTTCGATGGGATAGACTACCCCTACTGGAAGAACAAGATGTGTATGCACCTTGAAGCTATTGACAACGATCTCTGGTACGTTGTGGAAAATGGTGTGCCCTCTGTCACTCCCACTGTTTCTGTTCCTGATGTGAAGAGATTCAAGCAACTCGATTCTCAAGCGAAGAATATCATTTGTGGCCATCTGAGCAAAGGTCAGTATGGCAGAGTGAGTGCTTTGGAGACTGCTAAGCTTATCTGGGATAGGCTGTCCAAAGTCAACGAAGGTGTTTCCACTCAACGTGGCTCTCGTGTTGATGTTCTTCGCAATCTCTTCAACCGCTTCAAGAGACTTGACAATGAAAATGTTCAGCAAACTTTTGATCGTCTCACTGATATCTCCAATGAGCTTCATCCACTAGGTGCCACCGATATCACTGTCCATGAAGTGGTGAAGAAACTTCTAAGATCTCTTGACTCCTCATTCGATACTCTGGCTTTGATGATTCAAGAACGTGGAGACTACAAATCACTTGATCCTGCTGATATTCTTGAGAGACTCAATACTCATGAATTCCAACAAGCTGAGAAGAGAGACCTTTACAGGACAAGCTATGGAAGATCTCGTGCTCTGAAGGCAAAAGCAATTTCCTCATCTGAAGAAGAAGATTCTGACAGCAGCCTTGGTGATCCTGAAGAACTAATTCAGGAACTAGCAATGCTTGTGAGAAAATTACAGAAGTTCTCAAGGAGAGGTGGATTTGGAAAGTCATCAAAAAGTGGCTTGAGGAAATCATATTCCACAGAAGACTCCAAGAAAAGAACGTGTCATCGTTGCAAGAAGCTTGGTCGCTTTATCTCTTACTGTCCTCTCTGGGAAAAAGATTCAAAGAAGAAGAAGAAATACAAGGAGGATACTTCTGATGACTCAAAGAAAAATAAGAAATCTTCAAAGTCCTCAAAGTACAAGAAGAATGGTTCTATAAAGGCTCGAGCATTCATCGGCAAGGAAATGGATTCTGAGGAAGAATCTGAAAAATATGAAGAAGCGGAAGAATCTGAGGAGGAATCAGAATCTAGTGTCGCTAGCCTTGCTCTCGCTACTGCTTTCATCAGCAAGTCCATCTTCAACGATGAATAATATGACTACTCCAACGACTCTGACGTCAACAATGATGATTATGCCCCCACCTATTGCTTCATGGCAAAAGGCTCAAAGGTACACAAACATCATTCCTCATCTGAATCAAGTGAAGGTGAATCTGATGAATATGTGAAACCTAACTATGTTAAACTTGTTAAAATTGCCACTAAGCAACAAAGTGCACTTGAAAAGCTTTAGAAAACTCTAGACAAAAGCGATGATCTGTTGAACCATGAAGTGGATCGGTCTCAAACTATGTCTGTCAATCTCAAAAGTCTTCAGACAAAGTATGATAACCTACAAAGTCATCATAACGACCTCTTAGCTGATCATGAGATGCTTTCTTATGAATTTCTTCAAAGAAAGCAAGATCTTGAGAAACTGAGGCTGTCACATGAGGATCTCCAAAGGGAAAAAGATTCCTTACTAGCTCAACATCAGTAACGCTCAGGAAGAATTTCTTCCACCTTGTTTGAAATGCATCGAACGTGACACTGCTAATTCTTCACCTGAATGTTCAAATGCTTCTATTGCTGCAAATTCTTCAACTATTCATGTGGTCTCAAATTTCTCATCTGAGGATACCACAAGTATCACTGATGACAATGTAGGGTTGAAGGAATTGTATGTGACAGAGATGTACAAAAGTTTCAAAGGGCATCAAACCCTTTGCGATGTCCTCAAAAAGCAGATTCTGAACAGGAACCCTAGGAAAGAGGGTATTGCCTTTGTGAGGAATCTCAACGCTGGTGGATCCTACTGGACACGTGAGCAGTACCCCAGAACCTCATGGGTTGCTGCGAAAGGACCTCCTGTAGATCCATCCGCTTTATCTAGCTTTACGTGTGAAACTTCATATTTCTCTGATGAGTCACTTGACTCAAACTACAAATTCTTCAAAAATCAGAAAGGTGAAGTATTTGCCAGATTTGTTGGAACTAACTACATGAATGGATCTCCTATGAAGAAAATCTGGGTTCCCAAGAGCTACCTTCAAAATCTCCAAGTGAATGTCCTCACGACACCACTCATGAAGAATATGAACCCCAGATCAAAGTCCTCACTTGGACCAAATTCCTCAAATGGTCAAAAATATCATTCTCATGCTAATACTTCAGTTTCGTAGGAAAAATCTAAGAGTTATGAACATGTGCATTATTCTTCAAACCATTATGTTCATAAGTCCTCAAAGAATTTCTCTGCTTATTCATTTGAGTACTCTTATCCTCACCCTGTGAAACGAAGAGCACTTACTTCAATGCCTCCTTTCTCACATGGTGCTCGCAGAATGATGAACTCTTTGCCACCCCTCCAGATGTGGGTTGTGAAGAAATTGAACTAATTTCTTATGTAGGGTCAGGTCTCCAAATGAAATTGAACATCTAATGAACTTCCTGGAGACCTGAGGAATTGCTTGAAAGGATGCAAGCTAACCATGATGAAATTAATTCCTCATTTCTCACGTCCTCACACTGCTTGCTTACTATCTTGTGTGATGAAATCCTATCTGATGAAATTGATGTCATATTCTTCACTCTGAAGCACATGATTTCGTAAGTTGTACTAATTCATCTACAGGATGATACTCCAAAAGCTACTGAGTGGGTCCTCGATAGTGGATTTACAAACCATATGACGGGTGAAAAGAATCTACTGATGAATTTGCCACTCACTCCATCTCCTCTGAAGCATATCACCTACGCAGACAAAGGGAAAAGCAAGGTATTGGGACTTGGTAAGGTTGCTATCTCAAAGGACCGAACCATGGATAAGGTGATGCTTGTTGAATCCCTTGGGTTCAACCTTATGTCTGTCTCAATGCTTTGTGATCTTGATATGTTCGTCATATTTGGAAAATATCGTTGTGTTGTCATCCTGGAATCTGATAATTCCAAAGTCTTCGAAGGCTTTAGGAGAGGAGACTTGTATATTGTTGATTTCTCTACAGGTCCTCAACCTGCCACTTGCTTACTTGCAAAGTCTTCAGAAGGCTGGTTGTGGCATCGATGACTTGGGCATGCGGGTATGAGGAACTTGCACACGCTCGTGGAGAAAAAGCACGTCATTAGCATCGAGGGTGTCAAATTCCTCAAGTACCATCTCTGCGGTGCATGTGAATCTGGGAAGATGACCAGATCCAAGCATCCCTCGAAGACAATCATGACCATGACACAACCCTTTGAATTGCTTCACATGGATCTCTTTGTCCCCACTCACTACTCCATACTAACAAATGCTTCAAGTTTGTATGGCTTTGTCATTGTTGATGATTACTCTCATTACACTTGGGTGCATATTATTCTGTACCAAAATGAAGTGCAGGATGTCTTCAGACGATTTGTTTCAAGGGCCTCCATCAACTTCGGCATCAAGATCAAGCATATTAGGAGTGATAATGGGACTTAATTCAAGAACACTAATCTTCATGAATATCTTGATGAACATGGTATTACTCATGAGTTATCTTCCCCTTATACTCCTCAACAGAATGGCATCATGGAGAGCAAGAATAGGACTCTCATTGAGATGGCTCGCACCATGCTTGATGAATACAAGACTCCTCGTCGCTTCTGGCCTGAGGCAATTGATACTGCATACCACATCATCAATAGGGTATATCTTCACAAATTCTTCATGAAGACTTCATATGAACTTATGACTGGCAAGAAACCCAATGTAAGTTATCTTAAAGTCTTCGGTGCAAAATGCTGGATCAGAGATCCTCACCATAATTCTAAGTTTGCACCAAAAGCACATGAAGGTTTTATGCTTGGTTACGGAAAGGACTCACACACCTACAAAGTCTTCAACACCTATCATCACAAGGTTGTTGAAACTATAGATGTGCGGTTGGATGAAACTAATGGCTCGCAAAGAGAGGACATGCCTTCTGTGTTAGATGAACAGTCTCCTAAGGAATCCATCAAGCTGAAGGCAACTGAAGATATCATACCCACTGAGGAATTCATTCCAACGAATGAAGACACTCATGCTAATACACCTGAAGAAAATGGTGCTAATGAAAATCCTCAGCCACGTCAACCTGCTCATCCTAGAGTTGCAAATGATGTACAGATTGACAAAATCATCGATGACATCAATGCACCAAGTCCCCTCACTCGCTCAAAAGCTTCACATTTAACCAACTTTTGTGGGCACTTTGCCTTTGTGTCTATCATAGAGCCCACCAAAGTTGATGAAGCATTGAAGGAGCCTGAGTGGATTCAAGCTATGCAAGAGGAATTGCATCAGTTCAAGCTCAACAACGTGTGGGAACTTGTCAAACGACCAGATCCTCGCAAACATAACCTCATAGGTACCAAGTGGATCTACCGCAACAAGCAAGATGAAAATGGCCTTGTGGTGAGGAATAAGGCTCATCTTGTAGCTCAAGGCTACACACAGGTTGAAGGAATTGACTTTGATGAAACGTTTGCATCTGTTGCTAGACTTGAAGCTATTCGCATATTACTTGCTTACGCTAACCATCATAATATCATCTTATATCAAATGGATGTGAAACGTGCATTCCTCAATGGTAATCTTGAGGAAGAAGTATATGTTTCTCAACCCCTAGGTTTTGAAGATCCTAAGCATCCTGACAAAGTCTTCGGACTAAACAAGGCCCTCTATGGCCTCAGGCAGGCCCCTCGGGCATGGTACGACACTCTAAAGGAATTCCTCATGAAGAAAGGCTTCAAACCCGGTTCACTCGACCCCACTCTTTTCACAAAATCCTATGATAATGAACTGTTCATATGCCAAATATATGTGGATGATATTATCTTTGGTTGTACTGACAAATGTTACTGTGATGAATTTGCCTATATGATGAGTGAAGAATATCAAATGTCTATGATGGGAGAGTTGAAATTATTCTTAGGTCTTCAAATTTGTCAACAAGACAATGGCATCTTCATCTCTCAAGAGAAATACCTCAAATATGTTTTGAGGAAATTCGACATGCAAGATTGCAAAGGCGTCAAAACTCCAATGCCTTCAGAAGGCCACCTCTGCACTGATGAAAATGGTAAAGATTTCGATCAGAAGGTATACCTCTCCATGATTGGTTCATTATTGTATCGATGTGCATCTAGGCCTGATATTATGCTAAGTGTTTGCATGTGTGCCCGATTCTAGGCAACACCGAAGGAATCACACCATAAGGCTATGAAACATATTCTTCGATACTTAGCTCACACACTAACACTTGGATTATGGTATCCCAAGGGATCAAATCTTCACCTCGTCGGATACTCTGATGCCGACTATGCTAGAGATCGTGTGGATCACAAGTCAACCTCAGGCACATCTCATTTCCTCAAACGATCCTTAGTCTGTTGGACCTCGAAGAAGCAGAACTACGTTTCACTCTCTACTGCAGAAGCTGAGTACATTGCTGCCGGTTCATGTTGCGCTCAGTTACTATGGAAGAAGCAAACCCTCAAGGACTATGGCATCAAGTTGAAGAATGTGCCTCTCTACTGCGACAACGAGAGTGCCATCAAGATTGCATACAACCCAGTTCAGCACTCCAAGACCAAGCACATCCAGATTCGTCATCACTTTCTTCGGGATCATGTACTCAAGGGCGACATCTCCATCGACCACATTCCCACTGAAGAACAACTGGGCGATATCTTCACAAAACCCTTGGATGAAAAGAAATTTTGCAAGTTGCGGTGTAAGCTAAATATCTTAGAATCTTCGAATGTTCTTTGAAAAGGGACACACATCCTAACACTCATTCAAAATTGATGACTTAGATGTGCAACACACGAAGTAACGTTTTTCTTCAATCAATGAAGAATAAAGCTCTAAGTGTGAACAGATTAATGAAGAATTTGATTCTCAGAACCCTACGACAATTGTACGCGGTGTCTGAAATCATCATTCTTATACGGTGGGTCACGCCACCAACCAAAGTTGAAATTCTTCAAAATTGAGTTTTTCGTCATTTTTGCAAATTCTTCAAATTATCAAATTCCTCAAATTTGCAAATTACTCAAGTTTTCAAATTCCTCATCTTTTCAAATTCTTCAAACTTTGAAACTCATGTTCTTCATTGACTAGATATATATATATATTTGAGTTTTCAATGTCCTCAACAACATTCACTTATTGCTAATTCTTCAAGTTGATTTTCATCTAAGTGAATGTGATCGGACCCTTTCCCCCTCTATGCTAAACTCAACCCAGTCTGTTCATAAATTCTTCATATGCGTTCTACTTTGAAACTCGTTCAAAGTCTTCACTGTGTCCTTTACAGCTGAAGAATTTGCGAACGGAAGATTTGAAATTTTCACTATCAAAATTTTCAGCGGTTCCCGCTCAAACGGTTCCGATTCCCACGCCTCGATAACCCATGAGCCCCCACTATCGCCACCTCTAAGTACATGGGTGACACCTGTCACGTGGAGAGCAAGGGTTAGGGGCAATCTTGTCCAAAATCTTAGGGCAGATTGGTTTTCACTCCCTCTATAAATACCCCCTCCCCTTCAACTGTTCTCGGTTACTCCTCATCTCATACCTCTCCCGAGCTCCAACCTAGCGCCGCCGCTAAAGTCATCGTCGTCGGTGAGGAAGAGCTTCACTGCCTTGACCTCATCGTCGCCGTACTCGCATCAGCCGCGGAAGTCCTCATACAGCCGCCGCTGTAGCTGTATCCCTCTGCCAAGCTAGGGCATGGGAGATCTGAACGGACGAACCTTCCAATCTCATCTCTTGTTCGTCGTGTTCTTCACCAGGGTAAATAAAATTTATTTTTACTGCCCCTGTTTGATCCTCAAATTCTCCTCATATTCCTCAAAAGGTGTTTATTCTTCATGAACCTTATTCTAAAAGCACCTTACATCTTCACATTCTTGTTGTTTTTCCCTAAGTAATGATTTTCATCAAGATTCCTCAATTGTGTGAATCCTCAAAATTTGCACAACTCTGGAACCTGAGACAAAGAACACTTAGTGAAATTCCTCAAGACACCCATGGTCAAATTCCTCTCACTTATTTTATTTAGAAAAATTTCTGAGAAAGCATATGGCCTCTTCAAATTCCTCGCACCTATACTCTGTTCACAGGTACAACATGTCCGCTGATGAATCACTAGGTTCTCATCAACTTAACTCATTTGCAGCGCTCCTTGAGAAAAACTGTGTACTTCTTCATAGTCCTCAAGAGTTCAAATTCCTCAAGTGAAGAAAACGGCTGACGGAAAGAAACCTCAAAAAGCTGGAAAGAAACCAGATGTGCACACTGCTTTTGAGATTCCAGATGATTTGTATGAGTAATACTGCACACCCGATGAAGAAACTCATGGCAAAGAAATGACCAAGCAGAGAAAAATTCGTCTGCAGAAAATTGAGAGGAGATGGGAAAGGGAATGGAAGGAATATCGTTATGTAACTCCTAAATACATGATGAAATTCACTGTGAAACCTCCTTGCAGCAGGCCTCCCCTTGCTCCAAATCAAATTGCTGATCCCACTAGCCTCAAGACTGGTGAGGACTTTCCTCACATATGGGATAAGCAGCAAGGCAAGCTGGTGAGGAAAGCCAAAGAGGCAGTGAAGAAATTCAATGAAGATTCTGCTGATGTTGCCTCTGCCGGAGCCTCTGCAAGTGCTCCGAAGAAAATCATGATGAAGAAATCTGCATTGAAGACAAGTTCTTCAACCTCATAACCTTCACAGCAGATTCCTCAAGGTGAAAGGCCTCGGCCTACAAAGTCTTCAGCTGCTGGAACAGTTGCTGCTCAGTCTTCTGCAGCAGCTGCAAAGTCCTCAACCCCAGTGCATCTGGCAACATGTAAGAGGACCGAGGGATTCTCAAGACTTCCAAAGATCTCAACAAGCCCCTGTACCATAGAAAAGTCTTCAACTAGCCCTTCTGTATTGAAGCTGAAGTAAACTGCTGGACGAGGTTAAAGACCAAGTCCTCACTCAAGCAAGGCTATGGTGACCATACCCTCTGGTAGTGAGGATGATGATGATGAAGCTGATGATGAGGAATTCGAAGAAATTTTCAGGCAAAGTCAGCAAAGGGCTGCTATAGCAAAGGGCAGTTATGTTCCTCTCATGCTGGATCCCAAGATGATCCTTAACTTCATCGATATATGGCATGAAGACCCAAGCACCCCACTTTCCTCACTAAATCTGCCTCTTGGAGTGGATCATGTCCTCACCCACTTCATCTCCGAAGAAAAATGGAAGAGAGAGCAAGCTCTGAGAGCTAAGAGGAACAGAGTTCGGAAGGAAAAGTTTTTGAGAGACAATGTGATGAATTTGACCCCAAATCAACTCGTCACTATTCAGTCTAAAATTCGCACAGTCTCTGAGGATCAAGAGAGATATGATGCTGAATGGAAGGGCACCAAGGTCAGATTTGTCAGGGCTGCTAAAGCACCAATAAAGGATCACAACACCAGGGTTGCAGCCCGATCGCAACCAGAACATCATCAGTCTAATGAAATTCCTCATGCTACTGATGAAATTACTCAGCCTGATGAAACTGCTGATGAAAATGCCTCTACACCAGAACAACTACCAGTGCTCCTCAGGAAACTCAGACCAGTGATGATCATGCCAGGACAACCTCCATTGTTGTGCCTGAAGAAGCTGAAAGGCCAGCTAAAGATTCGACTACGCCTGAAGAAACTGAACCCTCCAGGGCGGCTGCAACAGCCGTTCCTGAAGAAATTGTCACTACTGAGGAAAAGAACCTCAAAAGAAAAGCATCAAATTCAGCAGCACCAGCTTTGAAGAAGTTGAAGACTATGCCAAGTTCTTCAACTAGACCAATTGATGCAACCCCAATTTCCTCAGCACCTGCCTACGAAATTGTGCCATTTGGAGTGGAATATGTCATCCCAGATGTAGATAAAAATCATTCTGCTGCTTCAACAGAGTAGATTGATGAAGAGATAGTTGTTGAAGACACTGCTTCAACCCCAAAGGTATCATCGCCCCAGCCTCAGTTCACCGCTGAAGAGGCTGGAGTTGAAGAAATTGATGAGGACGTAGACATTGGAAATACAATGCCTGTCATCAATGATGAATATTGGGAATCTGCACACCCAAATTCACCAATGACTACTCCTGTGCTGCAGATTCCTCAGTCGCCTGCTCCGACTGAAGAAATACCTGAAGAATCTGCAAATCTGAATATTCTTGTTAGTGAAGAAATTCCAGCTGCAACAGCTGATATTCTTGATGCTCCCACCATAGCCGAGGAACCTGTCCTTCAAATTACTCAGTTTGATGTTCCTCGCATGCCAAAGGAGATCAAGGGCCGCTTCAAACCAAATCTTGAACCGAAGCCAAGGATGCCATTCAGAGGCTCAGCGCGCCCCAAATTGCTCAAAAGCAATTTCTTCAGTGAGCGCGTGTTCTTCACAGGTCCAAATCCCTATGACTTTGCAAGGGTAGGACGCAATAGATTCTAGACGGCAACACAACTCAACTACTATGCATCAGTTCTTTTTGAGAAGAAGAAAGTCTTAGAGCACCACCAAATTCCTCATGCTGACATGGAAACCCTTCCATCATTCACAACGGTGCTCCAAGTTCTTCATGATGGAGGCATTCTTCCATTCTGTGTCGACATCTGTGACTGGAATGAAGAACTTATTCTTCAGTTCTATGCCACATTGCATATCACCGGAAAGGCTTCAGACGTCAACTCACGGATATTGGACTGGATGACAGGATCAACACACTTCACTGCTCAAGCTTCTGAATTGCTTTAGTGTGTACTAGTTCCAATTCCCTCAGATGAAGCTCGCAAACTATTTGATGAGCCTGCGCTTCCAATCAGCTGATGCAAGTGTTGATGAAGACATTGCCTCCTGGAAAGCCTCAACAAAACACATTCCTTGTGAAGGATCTGCTATATGTGCCCAGGACTGTCTACTGTATCCTCACAAGTACGCAATGTCCTCAGAAAGGCCACAATTCTGAAGAAGAATAAGTAGAAGGAGTCATGAAGAATATGCTCTTCAACATCATTCATGGAATTTCCATCGACTTGCATGACTTCTTCATGAGAACATTGGCTAGTGGTGCCTTAGCTCCATTTGAACAGAAGCCCTATGCGCCATGGATCATGAAATTCATCAGGGCAAAGTCCTTAGTTCCCTTCAAGGATGATTTTCAGAATCACTTTGGCTTCCTGCCTCCAATAGAAGTCATCAAGAGCACAATTGCCTTTATTGAAGGAAAAGGCAAAGCTGTCATTGATGAAGGCACTCGTCCGTTGGATGGACAATTAAGCAAATCCACTTATTTCTCCACCAATGATGACACTGCCACTCAAAACTCCGATGCAAAGGCCTCAGCTCAAAAACCTCAAGAGTCTGCCCCTCGTGTGATGACTGATCGCGAGCTTCTAATAAGTCTTCATCAGAAGGTCGATCGCAATCACAAGTGGGTGAAGCATCAACTTAGTTACCTTGTGCAGAACATGACTGTGACGCAAAACACTGTGAAGAGGAATCACTACTATGTGCATGAAAACCTCAACCGCACTTGGGTCGTACTGTCTCACCTCATGTCTTCTGAAGAACTGAATGAGCTGGATCTTGAGGAACATCCGGACTGGGCTCATCGACCTCAGAAGAAATTCAACAAAGTCCAAGTTCCACTGATGGTCACAAGTTCATATTCTCCATCTCGAGAGCGCGATGGTGATGAAGACATTGACGACATTGCGGTAGGCCCTGCATCGACAAACGACCCCAACAACGCTGGCGCTCCTTCCTCACCAACACGATGAAATTCTTCAAAGGGGCGTTAGTCCTCACTTTTTCGTCCCTTTTGGTCTTCGATGACAAAGGGGGAGAAAATTTGAGTTAGTCTTCAAGCGAGTCTCTCTATATGGGTTGTAAACTTAAGTCTGATGGTGGTCTGACACTTTTGAACTATTTCCTCGCATGTTTATTTCCTCAAGTACCTTAATGCATACATGATGATTTTTGTCAGACACCATTTTCCTCATGCATTTCAAATTCTTCATATCATATGTTCATATGAGTGTATGAATTACAAGATATAGGGGGAGTTCTCCATGTTTGAACCTGCCATGTGCATCTGCAGTCCAAAGCAAATTCCTCAAATATCCACATCTTCAGGGGTGTTCTTCTATATGTTGCAATCAAATTGCTCAAAACCTTTACTTTCACTTCATATGTTTATCCCCGTTGAAAACTTAACCTATTTGTCATCAATGACCAAAAAGGGGGAGATTGTTAGTGCATCTAGTGACCCTTAGTGATTCTGGTGTATTGAAGACTTATAGGTTAAGTCACTAATGTGTTTGTGAGTGTACACAGGCTCTATAAGTCAATGAGTTGTTTGATATATTTGGAGATTATCGACCCCTAAAAATGTATGTCTTCAAGTGAAGACTTTGCTAAAGACTTTGGTGAAGACTTTGTGAAGGCTTTGAAAATGAAGAAGTTGGTGTGACCTTGAAGATATGAACGAGGAATATGAAGCATGAAGACTTGTTTTCGTAGTTTCATTTCCTTTATTTGAGTCATAGTAAACACCGTACTGTTAAAGGGGGCCGAGGTAATACTAAGGAAAATTTCCAACTGATGCTCAACTCGAAAATCCTCAACCTATAGAATCCTTCGAGTGAAGCCTTTGGAAATCTCTTACGGTTCAAACAAGTTCTTCAGTGACAGAGATGAAGTTCTTCTGGTCTCTGAGGAAATTGATCTGACTGAGGAGTTAGGATTTCGCCAGTGCGAATTGCCTACAAGTGAGGAACATGATAAGCTGAGGACTTTCATAGTTCGAAATTCCGACTGTTGCTGTGCTTAGCACCAGCTGTCCCCAATCATGTCAGGTTGCACCCTGGCTATAAATAGCCACCCCTCACAACCACTAGTTGTTTGGCTGCTCTGATAGAGAACTGACACTTGTCATTTGAGAGCAACCCATCCTCCGAGGACTTTGAGTGAAAATCATCAATGAGGAAAAACCCACAACCAAACCACCAAACCCAAAGTGATTGAGCATCACTTGAGAAATTCCTGTGTGAAACTGATGCTTGTTACCTTTGAGGATTGTGCATCCTCCAGACGGTTAGGCGTCATGGTCTAGTGCTCCTGCAGTCAATTGAAGATCACGAAGTGACCTTGGTCTAGAGCATCCAGCAGTAAATTGTCGATCGCCGGGTGACCAGTTTGTGAGGGTTTTGGAAGTCTACCCTGAAGACTTACTGTGGGGATATAATACCGCGATATGACCCGCCTAAAGGGCTCCGGGTTATACCTAACGGCTTGTGAGCCGGCCCAAGAATGAGCCATGAGACTTACGGCCCAGGAAGATAGGCAGCTCATGGCGTGGGCTGCCAGGTGGCCCGGACATAGAAGATCCAGGTGCGTAAGCCACCCGGAGGTAGCTTGGCAAAGAAGGTAGAGGAAGACTTGGATAGACAATGAGAGTCGGTTACAACTTGTATGACCCGGAGTCTTTACCTCCTATATAAAGGTAGATCCGGGGCGACTTAGGGGAGGGGGGTCGAGAACTAGGTCAAGATTTAGCTCCCTTGTAATCGGTACAAACAAGCAATACAAGTACAAGAAGGACGTAGGTTATTACCTCGCCTTGAGGGGCCGAACCTGGGTAAACTTGTGTCCTTCCTCCCAGCCAACCCCTTTGAGTCCATCACGTTAGCGATGGCCTCGAATCCAAGTTCGTTCATTCGGACATCTGTCGTGATAAATCCATGACAGTTGGCACCCACCGTGGGGCCTACGCTTGGTGGTGTTAAGTTCTCAAAGGGCTCTCTCCCGGGGCTTGAAGGATACGTGGTCGGAAGGATCAACAAGAGTCGTTGTGGCCGGCTCCACATCGACGATGCCGACTGGTGGCTTGATGTTGAGTTCGTGGAGTAGGGATTCTGGGTTCCATTCGGCGGGATCCACGTCTTCATCGGAAAGGTTGATGGATCTACACCCGGGCCGGACGACTGCACCCACATCATCGAGCCGGCTCGGCGTCTGCAACCTGTGCATAACATGCATCCTGCCCGTGCTAATTCGGGTCAGAAGCATGTCTTCGTAGGCTTCACTCACGATATGGATCTGGAAGCTTCCGGATCACAGGAAACTCTCGTCTATTCAGAGGACGGATCTTCAAGTGGAGAAACAGAGTCGGTGTACCAGCTCCGCAACGGTGGCCTTGGGGGTTACGGCGACATCTACCCCGAGTTAGATCACTATGAGTCGGATGATCTTGGGCTTTCGGTTCATGCTGCCGTTTTCATGGCGGGGTCAGCCCTAGGCACGAGTAGTACAGCCGCGGGAGCTGCCACCTCGGGCAATAACCCACCGCCGCCGGCTCAAGTTCTTGTGGAGCTGATGGACGAGCTCACGGCTTTAATGGCCACTGAGGTGACACCAGATAATCAAGCAGCTCGGAATTTATAGATCGCAAGGATCAAGGGCCATATGACAGAGGAACGGGAAAGGATGGTTGAGCTAAAGATCCAGATGGAAGAAGAGGTAGAACGTATCAAGGCAGATGCTTTCTGGCTAGGGCTGGAGCAAATATCAGTAGCGGCGGTACATCGGAGGAGGCATCAATCCCGTCTACCAGAGCGCTATGACAAGGAACCTCTTCAATACTCCTGGCGTGGGGCGAATAATAGACGCTCCCGAAAGCCGCCCGACGGAGCGGCCGGTGACTCTTCCGGCCCGACGTAACCAAGCTTCACCTGGGGGCTTTCCAACGCCGGCGGGTCATTATTCTAACCCGGCTGAGAATATGGTGGCAGCGGCCATCCGGCTTGAGACAATTCCTATCCCGGGTACCTGCAGACGACCGTCGCCCAGTAGGAGAAATATACTCACAGCCGAAGCCATATTCATTCAACCCCTCTCCCCAGCCACAGCTTTAGCCCGTGCTATGAGTCACCAGCAGGTTCCAGCAGCAACCGGCACAGAGAGATTTCGACGGGTCACCGGCTGGGTAGAGACACGCAAGCATTTGTAAACCGTGTGGGAAGCCCGCAAGAGGCGCTAGCTAGGCTGGCTTACCAGGAGCCCGTGCCTACCGTTTTGGTAGGGGCAGGAGCAAACTCCAAGATGGTAGGGCTGCCGTGTTTGTCACCGGCTCTGCGGAGCGAACGGCTGCCGAAAGACTTCAAAGGGCCCCGCAAGGTCCCAAATTATACTGCTGATTTACCCCCAGAGGCCTGGGTGGAAAGTTATGATTTGGCCATGGAGATGCTGGATGTCAGTGAGGTGGTTTGTGCCAAGTATTTCGTCATGATGCTTGAAGGCCCGGCTCGCACGTGGCTAAAGGGGTTACCACCTAATACCATCAATTCATGGGTGGAGCTTAGGGCCCGGTTCATTTAAAAAAATTCAAGGGACGTGCAAGCAGCCTATGACCATTGTGGACCTTGATCACTATGTCCAACAGGAGAGCGAGTCGGCCCATCATTGGGTATGGCGGGTCTCGACAATCATCCAATCATCGGAGCAGATCACGGCGGCCCAAGCGGTGCTGATCTTGGAGAAGAGCTGCCACTTTGTTCCTCTGAAGCAGAAACTTGGTCGGCTCAAACGAACGTGTCAGGACATTGGAGAGCTCATGACGGCTCTCACGAAATATGCCGACTCTGATAGCATGAAGGATCCGGGTTCTGATGATGAGAAGGTTGGCCAAGGTAAGAAGAGCAATCAAGGCAAGGGTGCAACAAACAATGGTAGCCAGAGCAAGCATAAGAATCCAGACATTGTTTCAGAGCTGGTGGCTAATACAAACACCCAGCAGAATTACCGCAAAGGCAATAGGAGGTTCAGATTGCTCTTTGGCAAGGATAACTCTTCCTCGAACATGGAGGAGTTACTTATGTGACCTTGTCCAAATCACAGTCTGTCTAATAAGCCGGCAAACCACATATGGGAGAATTGCAATTTCATGCAGAAGTACAAGCGGTATTTCACACAACCTAACAATCGAGATGGTGGCCCGCCCGGCGGCTCAGGACATGGCGGGTCAGGAACTGGGTTCGGTTCCGGCAGCTCAGGTTCCAGTCGTCCGAGTCAGGATAATCAGGGGGCACACCAGCCGCATTCCAGTAACAATAATCAACAACAACAACAACATCGTAATCAGTCTGGTTATCAGAGTAATCCGAAGCAGCTCAGCTCCGGGCAGTACCATGTTTTCACGACCAGTCTCAATAAACGGTACCAGAAGCTGCGTAAGCGGGCAGCTAACGCGGTTGCACCGGCTCATCCGCAGTACTTAAAGTGGTCGGAATATGACATAACAAGGAGCCAAGAAGATCACCCGCTGCGTGTCGATGACCCGGGGTGGCTGGCTTTGGTAGTGGCCCCCTAGGTGGGTGGATATATAGTGAACAAGGTGCTTATGGATGGCGGCAGCAGCATAAACATCCTTTATTATGACACTTTCCGGTGGATGAAGCTGCTTGACAAGGATTTAAAACCTTCATCCACCGTCTTTCATGGGGTGGTGCCGGGTAAGTCGGCGTATCCGGTGGGTAGGATTTCGTCGGAAGTGGCTTTTGGCGATGAGTACAATTACAGGGTGGAATCCTTGTGGTTCGAGGTGGTCAAGATCAAGAGTCCTTATCATGCATTATTTGGACGGCCGACTTATGCTAAGTTCATGGTTAGGCCCTGCTATGTTTATTTGCAGCTCAAGATCCCCGGCTTAAACGGTACCATTACCGTTCATGGTGACCGAAATACGGCTATTAAGTGTGAAGAAGAAGATGTGGCTTACGAAGAGTCCAGTTGTGCCCAGGAGGAACTTAAGTTCTATAAGGAGTATGTTGATTCGGAGGATATGACCGCGCTGAAAAAGCCCACCACGGATGTTGAGCCACCCCTCTAGTTTTCGACGGATGATGCGAAGTCAGTAGATTTCACTCCGAGCAACTCATCTAAGTAGTTCATCATTGGAGCTCACATGGATCCCAAATAGGAAAGCGCGCTCATCGAATTCATCCGTGAGAATCGGGACATCTTCGCATGGAAACCTTCTGACATGTCGGGTGTACCGAGAGAGTTCGCTGAGCACAACCTTAATGTGGATCCAAAGTTTAAGCCGATTAAACAGTTTTTGCGGCGGTTCAATGAGGAGAGGCGCAAGGCTATTACGGAAGAAGTTTCCCGGCTTTGGGCAGCGGGTTTCATCGTTGAAGTTTTTCACCCGGAATGGTTGGCTAACCCGGTGCTGGTGCTCAAGAAGAATGGCACATTGCGTATGTGTGTGGACTACATGGACCTTAACAAAGCTTGTCCGGCCGATCCATTTGCCCTCCCTCGTATTGATCAGATCATTGATGCTACGGCAGGGTGTGAAAGTTTGTGCTTCCTAGATGCTTACTCAGGTTATCATCAGATCAAGATGGCGGTTAAAGACCAGGAGAAGACATCTTTTATTACACCCTTTGGGGCGTTCTGATATGTCTCTATGCCTTTCGGGCTCAAGAGTGCCCAGGGGACTTATCAGCGATGCGTGCAGAACTGCCTTCATAGTCAGATTGGCCGTAACGTTCATGCTTATGTAGATGACATTGTGGTCAAATCCAGAAACTTTTGATAATCTCTGGGTCTACAAGATGATGATTAACCCGACCAAGTGTGTCTTTGGTGTTCCGGCGGGCAAGCTTTTGGGTTTCCTGGTCTCTGAGCGTGGTATCGAGGCTAACCCGGATAAAATCAAGGCTATTGCCTCTCTGGGAGAGCCGGCTTGCATTAATGATGTTCAGCGCTTGGCAGGGCGGATTGCTGCGTTGAGCCGGTTCATAAGCCGTCTTGGAGAGAAGGCTATTCCTTTGTATCAAATGATGAAGAAGACAGACAAATTTGTCTAGAGCAAAGTGGCGGGTGAAGCACTTGAGGCGCTTAAAAAACAGCCCACTGAGCCGCCAGCGCTGGCCGCTCCGGCTGAGAAAGAACCGTTACTCCTTTATGTGGCGGCTAATAACTGGGCAGTGAATGTTGCAATTGTGGTCGAGCGCAAGGAGGCTAGGAAGGAGAATCCAGTGCAAAAACCGGTTTATTATATTAGTGAGGTCCTGGCAGAATCTAACCAAAGGTATCCGCATTGGCAGAAGCTGGTATATGGGGTCTTCATGGCCACCCGCAAGTTAAAACACTATTTCTTAGGGCACCAGATAACTGTGGTCAGTTCTGCTCTGCTAGGGGATATTATCCAGAACAGAGAAGCCACGGGAAGGATTGCTAAGTGGGCATTGGAGATTGGACCTCTCAATTTAAAATATGTGCCTCGCACGGCTATCAAGTCCCAAGCCCTTGTGGATTTCATAAATGACTAGACGGAGTGTCAAGATCCCGAGGAAAAGCCGGATGACACGTACTGTACTATACACTTTGATGGATCCAAGAAGTTGGAGGGATCAGGGGCAGGAGCTGTTCTGACATCCCCCAAGGGTGATAAGTTTTGTTATGTGCTCCGGCTGATGTTCCCTTGCACTAACAATGCGACTGAGTATGAAGCTTTGCTTCATGGTGTTAGGTTAGCCAAGGAGATGAATTTGAGCCGAGTCAGGTGTTTGGGCGACTCAGATCTGGTGGCTCAGCAAGTTTCTGGCACTTGGGATTCCGAAGAGCCGTGGGTGGCAGCTTATCGTCAGGCGGTTGATATTATTGCGGTTCACTTCAAAGGATATCAGGTAGATCACATTTATCATCGCAGGAATGAGGCAGCTAATGCCTTATCATGGTTAGGTTCTTAACGAAAGCCGGTGCCACCCAATATCTTTCTGGACGTCTTACACCATCCGACTGTTAAGATACCTTCAAAAGAAGATTTGGCTGTTCCTGACCCAGAGGCAGAATTGGTGGCGGCTCTGCATGCTATCCCAGATTGGACTATTCCCTATTTGTCCTATTTAACCCGGGGTGAGTTACCTGAGGATGAAGACCTAACCAGAAAGATCACCTGGGGTTCTAAGTCCATGTTAATAGTTAATGGTGAGTTGCATAAATGCAGTGTGACGGGAGTTTTCGAGCGTTGTGTTTCACCAGAGGAGGGCCGGCAGATCTTGAATGAAATCCATGCTCGCGATTGTCGACACCACGCCGGCTCGAAGTCTTTGGTGGCCAAGGCTTTCCAGCATGGGTTTTTCTAGTTGACGGCTCATAAAGATGTAGAGGACCTAGTCCGTAAGTGCGACGGCTGTTAGAAGTTTGGCCGACATGCTCATGTTCCGGCTCAGGAGTTAAGGATTATACCAATTACTAGGCCGTTTGCGGTCTGGGGGCTTGATATGGTGGGACCTTTCAAGAGATCCAAGGATAAGAAAACACACCTCTTGGTGGCGGTGGACAAGTTTACTAAATGGGTAGAGGCAGAGCCGGTCAGCAAATGTGACGCGGCTACGGCGTTTTTATTTATTAAAAAGTTGGTCTACCATTTTGGTTACCCACATAGCATCATCACTGATAATGGTACAAATCTATCCAAGGGGGCTATGAAAAAATTCTGTAACGAAGAGCATATCCGGCTTGATGTTTCAGCAGTGGTGCATCCACAATCCAACGGTCAGGCGGAGCGTGCCAATCAGGAAATTCTAAGAGGGATTGAACCACGGCTTATGGTTCCTTTTCAGCGAATGCCCGGGTGTTGGGTAGAAGAATTACCCTCCGTCTTATGGAGCATCAGGACCACCCCTAATAGATCCACGGGTTTCACGCCTTTCTTTATGGTGTACGAGGCCTAGGAAGTTTTGCCAGTGACATCCAGCATGACTCGCCAAGGGTGGCGGCTTACATTGAGGCGGACAATGAGACGACACATCCAGACGCATTGCATTCTCTGGAAGAGGCGCGAGAGCTAGCAGCGGCCTGGTCGGCGATTTATCAACAAGACCTGCGTCCCTATCACAGCCGTAGGGTCAAGACCCGGGCGTTCCAGGAAGGTGACTTAGTGCTCCGGCTGATTCAGGACCAGACAAATATGCATAAGCTCTCTCCTTCATGGGAAGGACATTTTGTAGTTAGCTGAAATCTCAACAACGGGTCATATTACCTCATTAATATCCGAGATGACTCAGATACGGCAGGTCAGGAGACCCGCCGGCCGTGGAACATCACGCATCTCTGGTCTTATTTCACTTAAGGGTGTAGAGACCGTTCATTGTACACTATCATTGTACATGTCATAGTTATATAAATAAATAAAGAAATATCACCTCCTAGCCCGGCTAAGGAAAATGAGTCGTGGCGCCAGGCGCTATGCCACAAAAGCCCGGCTCAGGAAAATGCGTCGTGGTGCCACGCGTTATGCCACAAAAGCCCGACCCAAGAAAATGAGTCGCGGCGCCAGGCGTTATGCCACAAAAACCGGCTCAGGAAAATGAGTCGTGGCGAGGGCGGCTTCTTACCTTTGGGTATAGCTTCTAACGCCTATCCGCCGGCGTTTTACGCCATACTGCTGAAGGGGGCTTCTTACCGACGTGTATCGCTTCTAACACCCTATTGGCCGGCTTTATGCCAAATTTCCAGCTAACACGTTTAGCCGCAGTTGTAAGGGTTTTTTTACCGACGGGTAGCTAACACCTAATAACCCGCGAACGGAGGCTTCTTACCTTCGGCTATAGCTTATAATGCTATTAGCCGGCTTCATGCCATGTAAAACCGGCTAAGAAAAATTAGCCGCGGCAAACGGTGGCTTCTTACCTTCGGGTATGGCTTATAATGCCTATTAGCCAGCCTTATGGCACAAAAATCCAGCTAAGGAAAATTAGCCGCGGCGAGGGCGGCTTCTTACCTTCGGGTACATCTTCTAACGCTTATCCTCCAGCGTTTACGCCGTATTATTACCTTCAGGTACAGCTCATAATGCTTGTTAAACTGGCTTTATGATACCAAACTCCTATTAACATGATTAGCTGCACACGGAAATTATTAAGTCCTTTCGGCCGACTCTTGACCCAAGAAGAGGAGACAAAATACAACAAGTCAGGAATGCATACAAGGAAGATGGCACTTTGGAAGCCGGAGTTTTTCTCATTTAAAAACATCAGCAGATCAAATGTCATAGGAAATATATTACAAACGCGCTATGTAGAGCCCAAAAGTGTTGATCAAGTCTTTCAAGTCCCCTACGACGAGTTAAGGAGAACCAGCTATTACAAAGTGGAGTTAATCAACTGACCGGCGACTCATCCTGCTCCGGCTCTTCGGGTGCCTGGATCTGAAGGTTGTCCAAGTTCCAGTTGCAGTTAGCAAGAGCTGCAAAAGTCCCTTCTTCGAAGAAGGGAGACGGGTCAAGATCAGAAGCGAATAGGTCCTTACTGTGGGTGGGCGTCAAGTTTTTCCATTTGTAGACTGGGCCACGAACTCTCTTCTGGTCAGCATCATAAGCCGCCTGGTAAGTGTCCAGGTCAGCCTCTTCTGCTAAGACGGAAGCCAGAAGCCTGGAGTCCTTGACGCACCGGATGTAGTCAGCTTCTGTGAACTCAGAGCTGTCATCCTTCTTGGAGGGGAAGCCTTCCATCATATCAGCTGGAGTAAGCTCCGGAGTGAAGGCAAGAGCCCGGCTTATGCCTGCAATTGCTCCCTGGCAGGCAGCTGATTTCTTCAATTCAGCGATCTGTTTCGGCATGGTGGATAAAAGTTCCAAGACCCCTTTGAGAGTTGAAGGGATCTTGTCCTTGTACTGAATAGATTTGATGGTGAACATCGCGTCGCAGTAGAGCTGGTCCGCCAGGGTGCAGATAGCCTTCAGAGGCAGTAAGTTGTCGGACGCCAGTTGACGGCTTCTAGGACCTGTATAAGCCGTAGGTTTTTATGATAAGTCGCCAGTTCAGATATTATAACAACAATTAAGGAAAAGTTGTCAAGAGCTCACCGAAGAGGGCGGCTGTCATCTTTGTGATATGGCATTTCAAGGATTGCACCTCGTTAGAGACGGTCATCAACCGCTGATCAGCATCGTCCGCCCATTTGGTCAGCATGACCTTCTCAGACACGGCTGACTCTCTAAAAGCGGCAAACTCCGCCTTGACTTTAACTAGCTCTTGGGTCAAGAGCCGGCATTTCTCATCGGTGGCGCTCCGAGCAGCCTGTTGATCAGCCAGGTTGGTCTTTAGGCTGGCCAACCGTGACCCGGCTTCAGTCAAGGATTCCTGCAAACATTTTAAAGCAGAGAGTAAAATGAACAAGTCTCAAACAGATTGCAACCAATATGCATGACACTTGGGGGCTAATGTCTATTTTTTAGAAGTTCACTATGAAGAGTCCTGGTTCAACTTTCAACAAGTTTGAGCCGGCCCTTGGGCGCTACTATTAGCTCTTTTAAATTATCTTCTAAGAAGTCCCGACTCAACTTTCAAGTTTGAGCCGGACCTTGCGGGCTATTGTCGGTTCTTCTGATTATCTTCTACATAATAATTTTATCTAAAAGATAACTATGCAAAGTCCTGGCTCAATATGTCGAGAGATTAGGCCGGCACTTGGGGGCTACGTAGGGATATAAGGAGGAAAAGAATACCTCATACTTCCTCTTCATGAGGTTAACCAGTTGGAGCTCCAGGTCCTGGTTGGTGGATAGGCGGGTCATGTAGCCAGCATGAAGCTCCTTAGCTATCATCTTTTCCAAGGTAGAAGGCTCAAATTCTAGCTTCCTAGGAGCTTCAGTTGTTTCACGCCGCTTGGTCATTACGTGAGCCAGGGGAGAATGCAAACTAACACTAGTGATTTCAACTTCTGGGCCAGTCCTATCCTTAGCCGCCTGGGCAAGGCTCGGCGGTTTAGAAGGATTCTTTGGTGGACTATCTGGGACAATGTAATCCGCAGTCGGCTCGGCAGAAGCTACTGGGATATCTTCAGCCGGCCACGAGTCATCCGGCTTTGAATGCTCCAGTTCTTGGGCAGCAGGGCCGAGGGAGGACTTGTTGGCTTTCCGACGCTTGGCCTGAGCACTGTAAAATGTGAGGATGAGAATCCAAAGGTACTACTGCCGCATAAAGAGTCGGATGTCATAGTGGGAAATACTTACAGCGGGTTGATCTTGGGAGGCGGTAGAGCGGTCGCTGAAGAGTCGTCAAAAGAGGGTGATTTCTGAGAGACAATTCAAGAAAGATGAGACAACATCGAGGTCGCAAAATAAAATTAATTAAACGGAGATACATACCTCTGCGGGGCGTTTCTTTGGAGCTGGCGAGTTTGGCAAGCCGGACATAAGTTCAGAAGAACCAACGCTCTGGGTCTGGCGACGTTCAGCCTGTTGTTGCTCTTTCAAAAGAAAGTTGGGAGCTAGGTAAGCAAGAGGATGGGAAAGAGGAACTTTTCCAATAACCCGCCGCGGCTCCTGGGGGACAAAATATTCTGAGCCGGAAGAAATATAGATTACCTCTAGGGCGTTGGCGTGTCTTGTTTCAACATCATCCTGTGAGTAAAACAAGTGTAAGTAAAATAAGATAATAAAATGGCATAAAGCAGCCGAGGTTTACCTCTGAGTCAGATGATTGCGGCAGGTCAAACCATCCTTCTTGTGGGGCGGCCTTCTTGGACTTCTTAGCCGGAGCTTTCTTCTTGAGCTTCTTCAAGGGAGGAACATATTCCTTCTTCCAGAAATCAGAGTTGGCCTGGAAAGGTAAACTGGTTAAATGGTAATGATTCAGAAAGGTGTGAGTGACAAGGAGAAAAAGGGGTGAAGAGTCGCCTTACATTTGGAGCCGGATTTTTGGCATTAAAAGGCACCAGGCCAATAGCGCTGCATGATCCGGATGCTTCATGAACAAGGCTTCAGATGACGGTGGTGATGTCATCCTCTATCAGTGTTGATTGGCTGAAGCATAATGAACTATCATACTTGCCTTTGTATTCACACATGAGCCGGCTTCTGTGACTTAAGGGCATAATCTGCCAAGAAATCCAGCAGCGGATGAAATCCAGTCCGGTTAAACCATTGGCCATGAGGGCCTTGATCTTGGCATGAGCCGGCTCATACTTGGCACGTTCCGAAGCTGATAGCCGGCCAGGAAGCTCTGAAGTTGTCTTGAGCGGGGAGGGACGATAACCCGGCAGTGGATGCTCATTCTCAGGAGAGGTATCCTTGCAGTAGAACCAAGTCTTGTTCCAGTCCTTTGTATGACTCGGCATCTGCATGGCCGGAAAGTAATATCCCTATGTCATTGGATGGAGATCCCGCCAAGCTCTAGACTTGGACCGGCTTTCATCTCAGTTTGCCGGTTGGCGTACACGAATTCTCGAAATAACCCTACAGACGGCTTGGCTTGTAGATAGACTTCACAGAGCACTTGAAAATTGCATATATTTGAGATGGAGTTGGGGGCCAAGTCATGGGGGTGAAGCTTGTAGAAGTGAAGGACGGTACGAAAGAACTTCGAGCCGGGAGGCACGAATCCTCGCTCGATATGATCAAAGAAAACCACTACTTCGCCATCTTGAGGAGTGGGCCGTGTTTCATTACCTGGGACCCGCCAATTAAGGACATCCTTGGAAGGAAGGGTACCCGCGTGAACAAAATCCAGTAAGAATTCCTCCGTGATGCAAGACCCGACCCAGTTGCATGAGTTGGAGGCATGAGACATGCTGGCGGCTTAAAGACTGTGCAAATTAAAAGTACGGCGAGTCAAGAGCAAATAAATATTTGCAATGGCTTACAATTTTAAGGGCTCAACAAATAATATGCCATGGTCCGGCTAACGAGAGCCAGAGAGGCCTGGCGGGTCAACAAAGAAAGGAGGAGGAGCGAAAATCGGCTAAGTCCTACGAAACAGATTTCGTAAAGTTCAGCTAGAATGACGGATCTACAAAAGCAAGGTAAATGCCTTTATTTTTAGACCTAAGGATGAACAGGCGAAGCGGACGAAATCCAAAAAGGCAAGCAGAGTAAGGATCGATCTATATGTTCTTGTTTACCGCCTATTACACAGCGGCGCCGTGAAGACGAGCGACGGTCCGGAGTTCATATGCTAAAGCATGGCCGGCGGCAATGGAGTTTTAGCTTTAAAACGATGACGGCGGCGAAGTTCAATAGAAACCCTACCGGAGACGACAATGGGTCTACGGGAAGAAGACTTACTGGCAACGATATGGCGAGTGTAAGATGAACTTTGGTCCGCAATAGGTTGATGCAGCGGCTAGTCGACGGCGAGACGGGGACGGTGCCGGAGCAGGATCGGAACCGTCGGAGAGAAAGAAGATAGAAGCGCGAGCGGGGGAAAGGAAATGCCGCCAACGGCAGTCCTATTTAAAAGGAAAATGGGGAGGCGAAAAAATCCAGGTGACAGAGATCATTCGACCGAGGCGGACGCCTCGATTTTCGGGCTGACCATTTAATAAGAGATTTGTTGGTACATTAGCGGATCTTTTTTTTCGGGGCCCACATGACCTCACGGCGGGTCATCACCGGGCGACTTGCCGAGGAACAGAAGAAAAGGATGAAGTGAGCAAGCTCAAATCAACCTGGGGCCTAATGTTGGGGATATAATACCGCGGTATGACCCGCCTAAAGGGCTCCGGGTTATACCTGACGGCTTGTGAGCCGGCCCAAGAATGAGCCATGAGACTTATGGCCTAGGAAGATAGGCGGCACATGGCATGGGCCTCCAGGTGGCCCGGACAGAGAAGACCCGGGTGCGTAAGCCGCCCAGAGGTAGCTTGGCAAAGAAGGTAGAGGAAGACTTGGATAGACAATGAGAGTCGGTTACAACTTGTATGTCCTGGAGTCTTCACGTCCTATATAAAGGTAGACCCGGGGTGACTTAGGGGAGGGGGATCACAGGTGGGGCCCACCTGTCATCCCCTCATCCCCCTCCTCTCTCTCTGCCTAGTAGTGCCCCCGAGCAGGTTTAAAAATAAACCTGCCACGTGCGGCGCCTCAGACTGGGTGGTGTTCCCCCCTTGGCCGGCTCGGCCCCGTTACTGTGGCCCGAGAGGGCACAATGAATCTTTTCCTGATTATTTTTTTTCTGCAAACTTCCAAAATTCCCTGAGAACCCAAAATAATTCCAATGACAATATTTCTTCCACCCAAAAACTTGAAATAATCCATAGAATTTAATAGTGCCCTTTTTGTAAAATTTTGAAAACCTTTTCTTTATAGTTTTATTTTAAAACCTATATTTTGGCATCTTTTGCCTCTGGTAAATAGTTTTCAAAAATCTTTTTCATAACAAAATACTTCTTCCGTCCGATAATGTAAGACGTTTTTAACACTAGTAGTAGGGTTATGGGACGAAGGGAGTATTAAACAAACATTTTTAATATAGTCTTTAGTATTTAGCAGAGTAAGATAGCATTTTTATTAGTGGCTTGTGTGCTCTGTTTTTTGTGTGATCCTTATTTTATCTCTATTTATTCGTGACAATAGATTGCACGATTGACGAGGAAGTTGGACCCGAAGAATTCGAAGACTCCGGAGACTTTGTTGAGCCAGGCAAGCAGCCCTTGACCATGTTAAGAAACTTTTTCATGCATGACATATAACACTTGTTGTTTCGATTGTTGATCATGATGCGGAGTTCCCCCTTTGGTGGGTTTCCTCCGACACCTTCACCTTTGACACTTGCATTGTGCATGACCCTACCACCTTATGAGGGTTATGCGGGTGGGTGTAGTTAGGATGCTACTAGATGCTACGCAAGTGGGTTCGGGATTATGCATAGTGGTGGGAAGGAAGAGATACTTTCAAAGACTTTTCGAAAACCCCGTCGGGTGCCACTAATGCCCGAGGGAGATGATGGTGAGATGGGTGACCACTTGAGAAAGAAGTGGTGTGCCGGAACAAGTTGAAGGTGTGTTTTCGAAAACGAATTAGATTTAAGATTTTTCGACCATCCCAAGCATACAAGTGCGACCATGATACCCCTTATGGGACGGGGCTTTGTCGAATACTATGGCTGGTGCTAGGAGGGGGCCCGTATTACTAGTGGCGAGAGTGAAGTGGTCACTCTCGAGATGGGGTCATCCCGGAAGTGGAAGGCCATGCACTGTCTTTACAGGGACGGGGCACACTGTTGCGTGCCCTCATGGATTATACGTGTGATGTATATCATGAGGGATGGCACCAACGAGGGGACTCTTCGTTTAGTATCACCATGGAAAAGGCATTGTTTGGGTGCTTACCTCGGGTACGTAATGTACTGCGAGTCGTGGATGACATGGATGTTCCCCGAGTCTTGTGGGTAAAGCGCACAACCTCTTAAGAGTGTAAAACTATTCGAATAGCCGCGTCCATGGTCAAGGACAGTTGGGTGGTGCTGCTTAAACAATGTCCAGATGTTTTCAAAACACTCGGTTTGTGTGTGTGTGGTTACACAGAGATGGTACTTGAGCTAAGTCCGATGACATAGCATGGCAATTGAACTAACTCCGATGACTCAACATGATAAATGAACATGAGATGTTATACCCTTGTTCATGATGATAACTATAACTCGATCATTTGGATACCTGCCAAACTGTTGATGCATGCTTACTTGATCACTTGATCATGTCATTATATTCAGAAATTGGCTTTCCGCAAATTACCTACTCAGTGCAATATCATGCATCATTATTACCTTGTTCCACAACTTGGGTTGCTTGTGAGTACATTCAAAGTACTCATTGGCGTGTCACTGGTTATTTAATTGGCCAGGCATGGAAGAATAGGAGTATGTTGAAGAGTTCGTTGGTGATGAACATGCGAACTAGGATGCTTCCTAGTCAGAATGCCTGTAGGTTTAAGGCTGATGACATGGGTTCACGCTATCGACCAAGATTTCCGCTGCTTGTTCTTTTTTAGTGTTTGGCCATTGTGGCCCTATCTATGTAAGACTTGACCTTCTTGGTCTTTATTTGTGTAAGATGCTAAAACTGGATGTAAGACTCTTGTTATTCAACTTTTGTGTGTTCAGTGAGCATTGATCTCTGGGATCACTGTACACGTGCATTTAGTGATCATGACTTATGAGTCGGGGTCCCCACAAGGGCTATATTCGGATCACTGGCTATTGTGATTACCCCATTTGGTCCAGGCATCTTGGGTTTCATATACCCATAGCTCTGTTGGAAAAGGCAGTGCCTAGGAGGCGCTTAGGCACGCCTAGGCACTGGGCGATGGCCAATCGCCTTGCCTAGGGCATAAACAAAAGTCTAGGCAGGGCAAACAAGAAATTGTCTACCCAGGAGAGACCTCATGTCATTTTGTACTAATGTGCCAAACGATCCATATTCCAATGGCAGTAGCTAGTAGTTAATGTATATATCCACCATGAATTAAGAGAACACACATAAAATAAACACATATACACCCTAAATGTAGAACTATATAACCTCCTAGGCTGTGCCTAGGACGCTTAAGCACCACCTAGGCACTAGACGAAGGCCAACCGCCTCGCTTATGCCTATCGCTTTTTCCAACCTTGACCCGTAGTGTGCTATAGCCTGGAATTTTGTTAAGGCATCACGTCCCAATAGGGCGTGCTATCCTATCACGCCCTATGTTTATGTCACCTTGCCATGCTTGGATTTATAAAATTTGGAACCAATTAAAACTTTTTGAGTGCATGCTTGTTTGAATTGTTAATTGTTTTGTTTGGTTGATTATGTTCGGCACTCTTAGGTTCTCCTCCTCTCCATATTCACCTTCCTTGATCCAAACTTCTTGCCCAATGATCATGCCATGTGAATAATACCCAGAACTATTTTTATCAAATATTATTTTGACCAAAAATAATTTATTCAAATTAGGTTTTCAAAAACCCATGAGTTGAGGTTTGCACTACAAATCCTCAAATTAAGTGGAATCTTTTCCCCAAAAGGATTTATTTGAAACCTACTATATATATGACTTCCCAAAACCACCAAATATTAATTTGAAGATTACTTTACTATTTTATTCAAAGGCTTTTTATTAATGCCAGAAATGGTCCTTTATAGGGAAAAATTATTTAAGTGCCTTAAAAATATTTCAGAAAATTTAGACAAACTGAGTGGACATATATTTTACATATATATGAGTATCAACACATGGTCATTTTCAAAATCATGGGCAAAACCCCTCAAAACACTTTCTACTCAAATCAAGCTTTTGACATATTTCTATTAAAAATATTCTCAATGCATTCGAGGAAAATTCCAGCAAGTCACAATTGTCATATGTGATGATGTTGCAAAGTTTTATCTCAATCCCAATTGATTTGCTCCATCAAAATATTCAAAAGCCATACCTATCCAGATTCCAATTTGAACAACTTTACATTGTGTAGTTTCTTCCTTTGACCCCAAACTTTGTGTACATGTTCTAATCCCCAAATAATGATGCTACACTAAGTGGTGCATCAAGGAGATTAGCCTAGCATGACTAGATCTACAAAAAGCAGATTCTGTTGATTTCTAGGGTTTTACAAACTTGCATTGTGAATCTCCTTCAATGAAACTCAAACTATGTGATCCTCCCTATTTTTACCTACATTTCCATACTGTTAAATTTCATGTCAAGCAAACTCCATTTGCTTGCCTAAAACCCCCCTCTGGTGAGCCTCCCCGCTCCTTCTCGCGAGCAGAGGGATGACAGGTGGGGCCCACCTGTCATCCCCTCATCCCCCTCTTGTCTCTCTGCCTAGTAGTGCCCGCGGGCAGGTTTAAAAATAAACCTGCCGCGTGCGGCGCCTCAGACTGGGCCGTGTTCCCCCCTTGGCCGGCTCGGTCCCGTTACTATGGCCCGAGAGGGCACGGTGTATCTTTTCCTGTTTCTTTTTTCTACAAACTTCCAAAATTCCCTCAGAACCCAAAATAATTCCACTGACAATATTTCTTCCACCCAGAAACTTGAAATAATCCATAGAATTTAATAGTGCCCTTTTTCTAAACTCTTGAAAACCTTTTCTTTACAGTTTTATTTTAAAACCAATATTTGGGCATCTTTTAACTCTAGTAAATAGTTTTCAAAAATCTTTTTCATAACAAAATACTTCTTCCGTCCCATAATGTAAGACATTTTTTAACACTAGTAGTAGTGTTAAAAACATCTTACATTATGGGACGGAGGGAGTATTAAACAAACATTTTCAATATAGTCTTTAGTATTTAGCATAGTAGGATACCATTTTTATTAGTGGCTTGTGTGCTCTGTTTTTTGTGTGATGCTTATTTTATCGCTATTTATTCGCGACAATAGATTGTGTAATTGACGAGGAAGTTGGACCCAAAGACTTCTAAGACCCCGGAGACTTTGTTGAGCCAGGCAAGCAGCCCTTGACCATGTTAAGAAACTTTTTCATGCATGACATATAGAACTTGTTGTTTTGATTATTGATCATGATGTGGAGTTCCCCCTTCAGTGGGTTGCCTCCGACACCTTCACCTTTGACACTTGCATTGTGCATGACTCTACCACCTTATGAGGGTTATGCGGGTGGCTGTAGTTAGGATGCTAGTAGATGCTACACAAGTGGGTTCGGGATTATGCATAGTGGTGGGAAGGATGAGATACTTTCAAAGACTTTTTGAAAACCCCGTCGGGTGCCACTAATGCCCAAGGGAGATGATGGTGAGATGGGTGACCAATTGAGAAAGAAGTGGTGTGCCGGAACAAGTTGAAAGTGTTTTTTCGAAAACAAATTAGATTTAAGATTTGTCGACCGTCCCAAACTTACATGTGCGACCATGATACCCCTTGTGGGACGGGGCTTTGTCGAATACTATGGCTGGTGCTAGCAGGGGGCCCGTATTACTAGAGGCGACAGTGAAGTGGTCACTCTCGAGACAGGGTCGTCCCGGAAGTGGAAGGCGATGCGTTGTCTTTACAGGGACCGTGCACACCGTTGCGTGCCCTCATGGATGATATGTGTGATGTATATCATGAGGGATGGCATCAACGAGTGGACTCTTTGTTCAGTATCACCATGGAAAGGCATTGTTCGGGTGCTTACCTCGGGTATGTAATGTACTGCGAGTCGTGATGACACGGAAGTTCCCCGAGTCTTGTGAGTAAAGCGCACAACCTCTGCAGAGTGTAAAACTATTCGAATAGCCGCGTCCATGGTCAAGGATAGTTGGGTGGTGCTGCTTAAACTATGTCCATATGTTTTCACAAAACTTGGTTTGTGTGTGTGTGGTAACACAGAGATGGTACTTGAGCTAAGTCCAATGACATAGCATGGAAATTGAACTAAGTCCGACGACTTAGCTTGATAAATGAACATGAGATGTTCTACCCTTGTTCATGATGATAACTATAACTCGATCATTTGGATACCTGCCAAACTGTTGATGCATGCTTACTTAATCACTTTATCATGTCATTATATTCAAAAATTGGCTTTCCGCAAATTACCTACTTAGTGCAATATCATGCATCATTATTACCTTGTTCCACAACTTGGGTTGCTTGTGAGTACATTCAAAGTCCTCATTGGCGTGTCACTGGTTATTTAATTCGCCAGGCATGGAAGAACATGACTATGTTGAAGAGTTCGTTGGTGACGAACATGCGAACTAGGATGCTTCCTAGTCAAATGCCTGTAGGTTTAAGGCTGATGACATGGGTTCACGCTATCGACCAAGATTTCCGCTGCTTGTTCTATTTTAGTGTTTGGCCAATGTGGCCCTATCTATGTAAGACTTGACCTTCGTGGTCTTTATTTGTGTAAGATGCTAAAACTGGATGTAAGACTCTTGTTATTCAACTTTTGTGTGTTCAGTGAGCATTGATCTCTGGGATCACTGTACACGTGCATTCAATGATCACGACTTATGAGTCAGGGTCCCCACAAGGGCTATATTTGGATAACTAGCGATTGTAATTACCCCATTTGGTCCTGGCATCTTGAGTTTCATATACCCATAGTGTGCTATACCCTGGAATTTTGTGAAGCAATCAAGTCCCAATAGGGCGTGGTAGCGTGTCACACCCTGTGTTTGTATCACCTTGCTATGCTTGGATTTATAAAATTTGGAACCAGTTAAAACTTTTTCAGGGCATGCTTGTTTGAATTGTTGCTTGTTTTATTGTTTGGTTTATTATGTTCGACACTCTTAGTTTCTCCTCCTCTCCATATTCACCTTCCTTGATCCAAACATCTTGCCCAATGATCATGCCATGTGAATAGTACCCAGAACTATTTTTATCAAATATTATATTGACCAAAAATAATTTATTCAAATTAGGTTTTCAAAAATCCATGAGTTGAGGTTTGCACTACAAGTCCTCAAGTTACGTGGATTCTTTTCCTCCAAAGGATTTATTAGAAACCTACTATATATATGACTTCCCAAAACCATCAAATATTAATTTTAAAGATTCTTTGACTATTTTATTCAAAGGCTTTTATTAAGGCCAAAATTGGTCTTTTATAGGGAAAAATTATTTAAGTGCTTAAAAATATTTGAGAAAATTTAGACAAAGTGAGTGGACATATATTTTACATATATATGAGTTTCAACACTCATTTTCAAAATCATGGGCAAAACCCCTCAAAACCCTTTCTGCTCAAATCAAGCTTTTGACATATTTCTACTAAAAATATTCTCAATAAATTCGAGGAAAATTCCAGCAAGCACAATTGTCATATCTGATGACCTTGCAAAGTTTTATCTCAATTCCAATTGATTTGCTCCATCAAAATATTCCAAAGCCATACCTATCTAGATTCCAATTTGAACAAGTTTACATGGTGTAGTTTCTTCCCTTGACCCCAAACTTTGTGTACATGTTCTAATCCCCAAATAATGGTGCTACACAAAGTGGTGCATCAAGGAGATTAGCCTAGCATGACTAGATCTACAGAAAGTAGATTCTGTTGATTTCTAGGGTTTTACAAACTTGCATTGTGAATCTCCTTCAATGAAACTCAAACTATGTGATCCTCCATATTTTTACCTACATTTCCATACTGTTAAATTTCATGTCAAGCAAACTCCATTTGCTTGCCTAAAACCCCCCTCTAGTGAGCCTCCCGGTCCTTGTCGCGAGGAGAGGGATGATAGGTGGGGCCCACCTGTCATCCCCTCATCCCCCTCCTCTCTCTCTCCTAGTAGTGCCCGCGGGCAGGTTTAAAAATAAACCTGCTGCGTGCGGCGCCTCAGACTGGGTCATGTTCCCCCCTTGGCCGGCTTGGCCCCGTTACTATGGCCCGAGAGGGCAAAGTGAATCTTTTCCTGTTTCTTTTTTTCTGCAAACTTCCAAAATTCCCTCAGAACCCGGAATAATTCCAATGACATTATTTCTTCCACCCAACAACTTGAAATAATCCATATAATTTAATAGTACCCTTTTGTAAAATTTTGAAAACCTTTTCTTTATAGTTCATTTTAAAACCTATATTTTGGCATCTTTTGCCTCTGGTAAATAGTTTTCTAAAATCTTTGTCATAACAAAATACTACTTCCATCCCATAATGTAAGACGTTTTTAACACTACTAGTGTTAAAAACGTCTTACATTATGGGACGGAGGGAGTATTAAACAAACATTTTTAATATACTCTTTAGTATTTAGCAGAGTAGGATAGCATTTTTATTAGTGGCTTGTGTGCTCTTTTTTTTGTGTGATGCTTATTTTATCGCTATTTATTCGCAACAATAGATTGCGCAATTGACGAGGAAATTGGACCCGGAGACTTCGAAGAACCCGGAGACTTTGTTGATCCAGGCAAGCAGCCCTTGACCATGTTAAGAAACTTTTTCATGCATGACATATACCACTTGTTGTTTCGATTATTTATCATGATTTGGAGTTCCCCCTTTGGTGGGTTGCCTTCGACACCTTCACCTTTGACACTTGCATTGTGCATCACCCTACCACCTTATGAGGGTTATGCGGGTGGGTGTAGTTTGGATGCTAGTAGATGCTACGCAAGTGGGTTCGGGATTATGCATAGTGGTGGCAAGGAAGAGATACTTTCAAAGACTTTTCGAAAACCCCGTCGGGTGCCACTAATGCCCGAGGGAGATGATGGTGAGATGGGTGACCACTTGAGAAAGAAGTGGTGTGCCAGAACAAGTTGAAGGTGTGTTTTCGAAAATGAATTAGATCTAAGATTTTTGGACTGTCCCAAGCTTACATGTGTGACCATGATACCCCTTATGGGACGGGGCTTTGTCGAATACTATGGCTGGTGCTAGCAGGGGCCCCGTATTACTAGTGGCGAGAGTGAAGTGGTCACTCTCGAGACGGGGTCGTCCCGGAATTGGAAGGCCATGCGCTGTCTTTATAGGGACCGGGCACACCCTTGTGTGCCCTCACGGATGATACGTGTGATGTATATCATGCGGGATGGCACCAACGAGTGGACTCTACGTTTAGTATCACAGTGAGAAGGCATTGTTTGGGTGCTTACCTCGGGTACGTAATGTACTACGAGTCGTGGATGACACGGAAGTTCCCCAAGTCTTGTGGGTAAAGCGCACAACCTATGCAGAGTGTAAAACTATTCGAATAGCCGCGTCCATGGTCAAGGACAGTTGGGTGGTGCTCCTTAAAGTATGTCTAGATGCTTTCACAAAACATGGTTTGTGTGTGTGTGGTTACACGGAGATGATACTTGAGCTAAGTCCGATGACATAGCATGGCAATTGAACTAAGTCCGTTGACTCAGCATGATAAATGAACATGAGATGTTCTACCCTTGTTCATGATGATAACTATAACTCGTTCATTTGGATACCTGCCAAACTATTGATGCATGCTTACTTAATCACTTGATCATGTCATTATATTCAAAAATTGGCTTTCCACAAATTACCTACTCAGTGCAATAGCATGCATCATTATTACCTTGTTCCACAACTTCGGTTTCTTGTGAGTACATTCAACGTACTCATTGGCGTGTCACTAGTTATTTAATTGGCCAGGCATGGAAGAACAGGAGTATGTTGAAGAGTTCGTTGGTGACGAACATGCGAACTAGGATGCTTCCTAGTCAGAATGCCTGTAGGTTTAAGGCTAATGACATGGGTTCACGCTATCGACCAAGATTTCCACTGCTTGTTCTATTTTAGTGTTTGGCCATTGTGGCCCTATCTATGTAAGAATTGACCTTCGTGGTCTTTATTTGTGTAAGATGCTAAAAGCCGATGTAAGACTCTTGTTATTCAGCTTCTGTGTGTTCAGTGAGCATTGATCTCTGGGATCACTATACATGTGCATTCAGTGATCACGACTTATGAGTCGGGGTCCCCACAAGGTCTATATTCGGATCACTGGCGATTGTGATTACCCCATTTGGTCCTGGCATCTTGAGTTTCATGTACCCGTAGTGCGCTATAGCGTGGAATTTTGTGAAGGCATCACGTCCGAATAGGGCATGGTAGCCTGTCACACCCTGTGTTTGTATCACCTTGCTATGCTTGGATTTATAAAATTTCGAACCAATTAAAACTTTTTGAGTGCATGCTTGTTTGAATTGTTGCTTGTTTGATTGTTTGGTTGATTATGTTCGGCACTCTTAGGTTCTCCTCCTCTCCATATTCACCTTCATTGATCCAAACTTATTGCCCAATGATCATGCCATGTGAATAGTACCCAGAACTACTTTTACCAAATATTATTTTCACCAAAAATAATTTATTCAAATTAGGTTTTCAAAAACCCATGAGTTGAGGTTTGCACTTCAAGTCCTCCAATTAAGTGGATTCTTTTCCCCCAAAGGATTTATTTGAAACCTACTATATATATGACTTCCCAAAACCACCAAATATTAATTTTAAAGATTATTTTCTTATTTTATTCAAAGGCTTTTTATTAAGGCCAGAAATTGTCTTTTATAGGGAAAAATTATTTAAGTGCCTTAAAAATATTTGAGAAAATTTAGACAAACTGAGTGGACAAATATTTTACATATATATGAGTTTCAACACATGGTCATTTTAAATCATGGGCAAAACCCCACAAAACCCTTTCTGCTCAAATCAAGCTTTTGACATATTTCCATTAAAAATATTCTCTATAAATTCGAGGAAAATTCCAGCAAGTCACAATTGTCATATCTGATGGTCTTGCAAAGTTTTATCTCAATCCCAATTGATTTCCTACATCAAAATGTTCCAAAGCCATACCTATCCAGATTCCAATTTGAACAACTTTACATTGTGTAGTTTCTTCCCTTGACCCCAAACTTTGTGTACATGTTCTAATTCCAAATAATGATGCTACACTAAGTGGTGCATCAAGGAGATTAGCCTAGCATGACTAGATCTACAGAAAGCAGATTCTGTTGATTTCTAGGGTTTTACAAACTTGCATTGTGAATCTCCTTCAATGAAGCTCAAACTTTATGATCCTCCCTATTTTTACCTACATTTCCATACTGTTAAATTTCATGTCAAGCAAACTCCATTTGCTTGCCTAAAACCCCCCTCTGGTGAGCCTCCCCGCTCCTTGTCGCGAGGAGAGGGATGACAGGTGGGGCCCACCTGTCATCCCCTCATCCCCCTCCTCTCTCTCTGCCTAGTAGTGCCCACGGGCAGGTTTAAAAATAAACCTGCCGCGTGCGGCACCTCAGACTGGGCCGTGTTACCCCCTTGGCCGGCTCGGCCCCGTTACTATGGCCCGAGAGGGCATAGTGAATCTTTTCCTGTTTCTTTTTTCTGCAAACTTCCAAAATTCCCTCAGAACCCGAAATAATTCCAATGATAATATTTCTTTCACCCAAAAACTGGAAATAATTCATAGAATTTAATAGTGCCCTTTTTGTAAAATTTTGAAAACCTTTTCTTTATAGTTTTATTTTAAAACCTTATTTGGGCATTCTAGAAGTAGAGTTTATGCTGTGTTTTTGTGATGATTCTTATTATTACTGTTATTTTACCATGATGATAGATTACGCTATTGAAGAGGGAGTTGGGCCCGAAGACTTTGCAGACCCCGAAGACCTTGTTAAGCCAGGAAACTAGCCCTTTGACCATGTCAAGAAACCATTTTCTTGCATGACATATTGCACTTGTTGTATGATTTGATCATAATGCGGTGTTTCCCCTTCGGTTGGATGCCTCTGATACTTCACCATTGATACTTGCATCGTGCATGACCGTACCATCCTTCTAAGGGTTGTGCGGGTGGGAGTAGATAGGTTGCTAGTAGGTGCTACGCAAATGGGTTTGGGAATATGCATGGTCAAGGAAACAAATGATTACAAAGACTTCTCAAAAAATCCGTCGGGTGCCACGAAGGCCCGAGGGAGATGGTGATGAGCTAGGTAACCACTTGATAAAGAAGTGGTGTACCGGAGCAAGTGAGTGTGTGTGTTTTCGAAAATGGTTTAGATTTAAGGTCTGCTGACTGTCCCAACGTTACATGCGCAACCACGATACCAATTACAGGACGGGGCTTTGTTGATTACTTTGGTGGGTACTAGCATGGAGCCCGATTACTTGTGGCAGGTGTGGCGTGGTCACTCTTGATATGGGGTCATGCCGGTAAGGATGATCGTGCGCTGTCTTCACAGGCACCGGGCACACCGTTGGTCCCTACATGGATGCTACTTGTGATGTACATCATGCGGCTATGTACCAATCGAGTGGACTCTTATTTTAGTACCGCCAGGGGAAACACAATGTTCGGGTGCTTACCTCGGGTATGTAACATACCGCAAGTTGTGGATGACATGGAAGTTCCCCGAGTCTAATAGCCAAAGTGTGCAAGCTTACAGAGTGTAAAACTATTCTAATAGTCGCGTCCATGGTCATGGATAGTTGGAGGTCCTTCTTAAACTACGTCCAGATGTTTTCACAAACTTGGTGTGTGGGTGTGTGGATGGCACAACGATGATACTTGAGATAAGTCAGATGACTTGATGTGATGTGTGAACATGATATGTTCAACCCCCTGATTATGATGATATCTGTAACTTGTTCATATGGATATCGGCCAACTGTTGATGCATGCTTACATAGTTACTTGATCATGTCATTGCATTCAAAATTAGCTTTCTACAAAATACCTATTTAATGTTATATCATGCATTATTATTGCCTTGTTCCAACATGGGTTGCTTGCAAGTGCATTCAAAGTACTCATTGGCTTGCCACTCGTTATTTAATTGGCTAGGCATAGAAGAGCAGGAGCATTGTGAAGAGTTCGTTGGTGATGAACATGCGAACTACGACACTTCCTAGTCAGAATGCCTGTAGGTTTAAGGCAGATGGCATGGGTTCACACTTTCGACCAAGATTTCTGCTGTTTGTTATGTTAAGTGTTTGGCCCTTGTGGCCCTCTATGTAAGACTTGACCTTCATGGTCTTTATTTGTGTAAGACGGTATGTAAGGATGTAAGACTCTTGTATTCTAGTTTCTGTGTGCTCACTAGGCATTGATCTCTAGGATTACTATGCATGTGCATTCGGTGATCACGACTTATGAGTCGGGGTCCCCATAGAGCTAGTATTAGAGACATCCTGACTGTAGGAAGCCCTTAGTTAGCATGGACGTTAGTTAGGATAAAAAGCTTTCCAAAATTGTGCCTAGTTGCTAGGTGCAACAAATTTTATACCTCTCTTCACTTCTAGTCTATTTCAAACTCTTTCTAACTCTCCTCTATTCAAAACCCTCCTAGCACCCTCTATCAGAGCCATCCTGACTGTAGATGGCCCTCGTACCCAAAGCCCTCCTAGTATCCGGCTTTCCCCTACTCCTTGGGGATAGCCTGGAGAAGTGCCAGTTTCGCCAACCACCTGTTTTTGTCTACCATGAGCACTGGGTTGATCCATCACGAAGGAGTATCACGTTGAAGTGTTCATGAAGGCAAACGACTCCCCGACCAGTTGGTTCAGGACCATAGATGGAGACCCTGGCACCCGTAGTCAAGACAACTACACAGAAGGCACTCTCCCGCCTTCGAGGAATAATTCCAGAGATGGCCGACAAGCCCGCTACTCGTTACCTACCCATCACAGAGGACGACATTGGCAAAAGTCAGACACTGGTCCCATCCAAAGAGGATGGCATACCCCTTAGATTCCAGACCTACTTTAGCCTCTCCGCTGATAGTCTGGTTCACAATCTGATTAAGGAATCTATCAAGCTTCGCTAGGAACTTCGCCACCTTCGAGAGATACTCCGCCAAACCACTAACATCTTTAACCAAACCGAGTAGAAACCTCTGGATTTTTGGCACATATTTTGTTCATGGAAAACATGGGCATCATGCTAGAAGGAGTCCCAGCAAGCAGCCAAGTCCTCCTTCCTATTGGGCAGGAAGCAGAGCACTCCACCACCTGAGTCCGACAACCCCTAGGGTAGGATTAGTCATGTACCCCTGATGCGAAATCGAGTCCGTGCAATGGTTCATATCAAACCATGAGTGCTTGTCATTTGTTTTTGTTGTTTGTGTTCCAATGCAAATCACGCTTTTGCCCTAGGAAACATGTAAGCGAGTCCATCGTCTATCTTATCTTAATATATGTGTTGGTCCTTCGACCTTTATTTTACCACACTTGCACTCGACCAACCCCCTTAGTCGCGCTTTTCCATTGTTTCTTTTCCTCTTGTTTGACTTGCCTGCTCCAAATAGGATGGTGACTACTACTCGCAACAGCTCCTTCACCAACCCTGAAGACGGCAACTCTAGCCAGCAGCAGGGAACGTGTTAGGAATATATATACCCAGGGTGAGACCCGCCCAGGTGGGGCTGGGTCATGTGGTTGGCAGATTATGGTAACTCTAGGAGGAAACATAACCAGTGGGCTGGAGGGCCCAGAGTCAGAAGGCCGGATGTAACCCGGTGGACTTGAACTGTTGGGAGTGACTTTCGAGATAAGGCATATTTAGTTAGAGGTGAGGTCGGTTCTTAAGTTTAACCCGACCCGGACTCTTGTAAGCCCAGAGCCTTGACCCGTGTATCTAAGGGCGGCTTACCTGGGTGGCTTAGGCCACGAAAAAAACGGATCGAGAGCTAGGTCAAGCAAACTCGCTCCCTTTGTAATCGATACCCAATCAATACAACACAAAGTAGGACGTAGGCTTTTACCTCTTTTTGAGGGGGAGAACCTAGGTAAACACTCGATTCTGATCAACCCCTTCGAGTTCACCGCCTTAGTGATGGCCTCGAACCTAAGTCCATTTACCTAGACATCTGCCGTGAGAAATCCACGACAGTTGGTGCCCACCGTGGGGCTAGCGCCCGATGGTGTAAGTTTCTCAAAGGGATCTCTCCTAGGGATCGAGGCATACGCCATTGGCAGGATGACCAAGAGTCGCTGTGACAAGCTTTGCTGGAATTTGTTCTCAAAATGGGCCAGCCCAATAACAATTTTTAGAATTCCTAATAAATCCTAGAGGCCCACTAAGCCCATTCGTGCAAGGCAATAGGTGGGACAAAAGTTTAGTCCCACATTGCTTGTTTAGTAGGAGTTGGACCTCCTTATAAGGGAGGATGTTTCTCCACATGTATGAGTATTAGAACAAGAGGGACATACATGCGTGCTCCTCCTCCACCGCCTGCCTCGCCACGCCACGCCTCGTCACAATGCGCCGTGGGTTGCGGGAATGAGCCGAGCCGATGTCTAAATTTTTGTCACACATGACTGGTATACGAAAGGTCACTCGGGAGTTGAAAGGCTTAGTTGTAGTGGAGATTCAATACGCCGCTGCACCCTTAGGCTGCTGCCTTTTTGTTTCATCTCCTTCTTTTGCTTTGCCTCCCGTCGTTGCATGTTCGCCTCCTTCTCTTGTGCCTATAAAAGGGAGTCGCTCCTCTCCAGAGAGACACACCAGAACTTCTTCCTCATGCCCTCAAGTTACAAACCCTAAGCTGCTACTAGGTTCTTCCCCATCCCATCTTGCGGCGTGCACCACAGGTCAGGACAGTAGGCCTCCGAAACCCCACCACTTTGAGTCCTGTATGGGAGAAGGGTGATAAGGTTTTTGGGGAGTACTCGTCGCGACTACTGGCTTCTTCATCGGACGCCACGGATACCGACGATCACTTCCCAAAAGATGACTTCTTCCCCGATGTCAACGACCTCTTCGACGACATGGCCGGTGATGACGTCAAAGCCAACCCAGCTGCTACCACCGCTCAGTACGTATTCATGTTTTTCATGTTCGAGGTTTTTCTAGAATTACTTGCTCTAGTTTCTATTCTACCTATGTTTCGGTATAGTTCACATGTTCACATAGTATTCACCTACTCTACTTTAGTTTCCTTGATAAGTTCCGTTCCTCTTATTGTGGCATATTCTCCTCTAAGTCGCGTGACTAGTGTTGCCTCTTTTACTATAATCTTGTTTAATTAGCTGCTTATTTCATTTAAGTCCTTCGGTAAATTTCCCATATTTCTAACAATCCAAAAACCTTATTTTAGGCAATTTAACCCGAGTGGTTTTGCTGCTTCCATGAGGCCTCCTATGTTTGAGGGTGTGCACTATAAGAGGTGGCGTGTGAGGGCTGTCCTATGGTTTCAAACCATAAGCTGCTATGAGGCCACTCTTGGCAAACCTGAAGGAGATCTTAATCCTCAAGAGGAACAAGTTTTTCAGAAAAAGGATACCTTGTTTAAGGCTGCTTTTTTGAGTGTTCTTGGTGAGAACATAGTTGATGCTTATGCGTCAATTGACAATGCAAAAGATATGTGGGATGCACTCGAGGCCAAGTTTGGGGTCTTCGATGGCAGCACTGAGCTGTATATCATGGAACAATTCTATGACTACAGGATGACTGAAGAGCGCTCCGTGGTTGAGCAAGCTCACGAGATATAGTCGTTTTCTAGAGAACTCGAGCACTTCAATTGTATGTTACCGAACAAGTTTGTTGACGGACTGTAACAGCCCAAGTGTTGTCCCTTGCCATTTATGGCCATGTAACCCATGTGAACCCCTATGTTGTCATGTGTTTGAAGGATATGTTTTGCTCATTGCCGTTTTTCATATCATGCATCATGCCATCATGCTCATCATGTCATTTGCATATTTATTATTGCTTTGCTTGATGTGAAGTGTATTGTGGTTTGCATGTGTGGTGCAACAACTCCCTCCCTTCTTCTCCATTTTCAAAACTATACCTAAACCTTTTTATTCCTTTTGTTTTTCTTCATGAGAATTAACTTGTTAAGAAAATCTGTTAAAAATGTTTTGTTGTTAGGGGATTTCATATAAAGTAGGAATGTGTTGCTCTTCTTGTTGTTTGAAAGTTAGACTCATGGGGTTTTGCATTAAACAGGGGCTGTTTATTTAAAAGGTATTTAATTTACTTGTCCGAAAAATCAACTTGTTATTTTTATTAAATAGGGCATGTTTATTCCAGTGCCAAAGTACTTTTGTTTTAGCAAGTATCCTTTTCTTTTTCTCTTGGGGGGGTCTTGTGTTTCTGATATTTTTAAAAAAGAAAACCCCTTTGTTTTCTAAGAGAGAGATAGAGACTGGGCACTGGGCCTTTTCCCTCTCGCGGCCCAGCTAACCCAGCGAAGCCAGCCCAACCCCTCGCCTTGACGCTCACCTTCCCCGTCACCATCCTTTCCGTTAGTATGGAGCAAGTGCAGAGAGGGGAGAGCGCCGCCGTTAGCTCTAGACAGCAAGCGCCATTTCCCCCCGAGCCTTTTAAACCCCCCTCGGCATGCGTGCCCGTTCTCTAGGGTTTCGTGCTTCTCCTCGCGCCGCCGCCTTCTTGTTTTCTCCTGTCCTTCTTCCTCCCCACATGAGTGAATTCAGGTGCGATTCGGGTTCAGAGAGAGAGCAGAGGTGAGCTCCGCCGCGCCCGCCTTCTCCAGCATCTCAGGTGGTCTTCTGTGGTGTCCATAATGACGAGGTGTTCCCTGGTGCCGCCCATGCTCCATTCCTGGTGCTAGGGAGGTCCGAGCTCCCCTGTGGCGTCGCCACGTCGTCGCCTCCCATTGGCAACCCATGCGTGGAGCTGTGCTCCTTCAGGCTGCGCCACGCCGTCGCCCCTACATCCCCGCATCCCCGAGCAGCCCTTAGGTGAGCTCCCATCACCGCAACCCTCTCGCCTCGCCATAGCCCTACCTTGCATCGTCGCTGCAACCCTCTCGCCTCGCCGTCGCCGCCATTCATCCAAAGCATGGACTTGAGGGCCTTCCATCCGTCCCCCTCGTCGTGAGACAAGCAGAGGAACGGTTCCTCGTAGGTTCCGTAGCTCCCGCAGGAGGTTCCCTCGTCAGAGAAACCCCTCCGTCGCTGGATTTCAACGCTATCGCGTTCCTCTGTCTGCCATTGTCATTCTTCAGTTTCCTCAGTGTGCGCATGTGCGTGTTAGAAGATGAGGTGTGAGATCCTCTTCGGTCAGTAGTTCCCGCCTTGCGCAGTGGCAATCGACTCGGGCCGACGAGCTCGTTGTCGTGGGATCGAATCCCCGGCTAGCCCCTTTTGTTTCTTGTGTTTTTCATTGGCTGTGAGTGTGTGTGGTGTGCGGATCTGATGCGGCCACGCGAGATCTGGTGTGGCCATGCACGTTGTGTATGTGTGCCTGCGTGTGTGTTGGATCTCTTGTGGCCAGCAGATCTAGTGTGTGGCATGTGTGTGTGTGTGTGGCAGTGTGTGTATCTGTGTATGTGTGTGGTTTGTGTACGACAAGTGGGCCCTGGCCCCACTTGTCATCCACTAGGGGGGCCTTGGTGACTATGCCAGGTGGGCCCCTCCTACTTGTTGTTTTTCTTTTATTGTGTTTTAATGTTCTTATGTGAGATAAATTGATTTTTCCTTTTCTGCTATAATTGCAAATCTGGTTATGAGCATATTTGAACATGGACATTTTTAGTAAGTTTCAACTTATGGGTATGTAGGATAATTTTCTATCTAGTGTTGTGTCATGTTGCTCCATACAAGTATATGAGTATAATATATGATTTTGGAGTAGAATCACCCAAGGAATTCAGTGGTGCAACTTGTTTAGTCATTTGAGCAAGTTTGACAAAATGTCATTTTGTCTCAAAGTGCCATTTGTCATTTTAGTTATAATTAATCCATGCTTGCTATGAACTTGGAAGTGGTAGTATTTCATTAGTAGAATGCCATGGTATTTTCATTTGACATGATAAACTTGTATATAAGTGGGAACCATGATCCAAAGTGGCTATTAAAATGTTGTTGTTTTCAACATGCTAAATATTTCTAAGTCTGAGAATCTGTTAATATTTTTTGCCATGAAGAGTGGGTGCTACCAAGTGATATGTTGTGATTTAGCTCAAGCTCAGTGCTAGTGTTTTGAAGTAGATGCTGCCCTCTACCATCCTGTTAATTTTCATACCATGAGGTGGTCTCTATCACCATTACTTGCTATCAGCTTTACTCGGATTCCGGAAAAACTGTGATTTCTCTAAGTCCCTAGAATCTGTTTCATCATGTCAACTTGTGAGCTTCATGCTTATTGATGTGTGCTTCCATTCTAGTATGTGTAGTTGGATGATTTGATAAGCATGTTATGGAGATTCTGTAGATGTATTTTTTGAGGTTGGAAACTTCCTATAGCCCTAGATATTTGCTATGGAAGTTGCCATGTTAGTGTTTTGAGGCAGATTGTTTGTTTTAGTGTGTTGTGGCTTGTGGGAGCTATGCTCCATGGAATTGCTTGATCTTTGACTCTATTATGGTTGGTTTTTCATTGCCTGACCGGTGGCCACCTTGTAATACCAAGGAATAGCCCATGACCTTCATTGTCTTGTATTTTTGTCTTCGTAACTTGCTGTGAGTGTAGCGTGAGATCCGTTACTCCGTTTCTTACGTTCTACATATGCATTTGCATCAATTTTGCATGAAGCATACATATTTGCCATGATCATGCATGCTCATACAACTTAACATGAGGTTCTGTCCAGAATTGTAAATAACTTAACTATAACATGTGAAACATGACTAGTTTACGATATCCATGCTAAATACTTTAAATGATTCATTCATCATCTTGTTTGTGCATTGCACATTGGTTGGTTGTTTATTGTTGATGTTTCTCTTGGGTAGACATGAGTGTTGAACCTGAGTAGTGAGGATCCAGGAGAGTACCACTATGAGGACCCCACTCTTTGTCCCCCTGAAGAACCAACATGCAAGATGACCGTACCCGGATCCCGACACTATTTTTGCTTTGCTAGATGTCTCGCTCTTATCGTTACATATGCATTACCTACCACTTGAAGGTCAAGCCTCCTACATATCCATGATAGCCTCTAACCACTCCACATCGTAGCAAACCTTGTTTGGCTAAGTTACCGCTGCTCAGCCCTCTTATAGCGTTCTTAGTTGCAGGTGCAGGTTGTTTCCATGTGAATACATGGATGTTTGGCATATCACAATATTAACTATTATTTAATTTAATGCACATATATATCTTGGTATGGTGGAAGGCTTGGCCTTTTGCTTGGTGTTTTGTTCCACTTCTACTGCCATAGTTTCTTGTTACCGGTGTTATGTTTCCATACTTAGTGCTCCTAACATGCTCGGGGTTGTTATGGGGACCCCCTTGATTATTCGGTTAAGATGAAAACTTGTCTGGCAAGACCCAACATTGGTACTATTTGCTTAAACAACTTAATAAAAATGCATATGGATTAGCTACCCCGTGGATAATTAATCAACAACCCGGGCCAGTGCTCCTCATGAGTGTTGGTCCAAAATGGCTGCCTGCAAGGCCGCCTTGAGGAAACTTGAGGATTGGTTTTCCCTGTAGCTAGTCCCATCTGGTAGTGCCCTGAGATAGAGATACGTGCGGCTCCTATTGGGATCTGGCCTGCTGGGTGGTCTTGCTGGATTTGTTTTACCTTTCTCTAGTGGCTTGCGTGAGGGACTCTGATTTTCTTCGGGATATCTCGAGGTGTCGGAATTCCTTGGGAGTTGCCTAGGATGATCACGAGATCCGTGGTTGAGGCTATTCCTACAGAGTGTGGTTAATTTATGATGGACTAGTTGGAGTACCCCTGCAGGGTTAAAACTTTGAGAAAGCCGTGCCCGCGGTTATGTGGCAACTTGGATATTTGTTTAACACCCGCTTACAGTTAACTTGAAGTAAACTCTAATAAAATGCACCAACTGTGTGAGTAACTGTGATCGTCTCTACTCATGAACATGATCCCAGAGAGAACATGCTGGGGTTATGTTTGACGTAAGTAGGTGTTCATGATCGCTTAGCGATCGTGCTAGTTCTCGCTCATTTATCATAGACCACATATTTATATTCATGTTCTCGTAAGATTAGCCACCATAAATGCTTAGTGTTGCTGCAAACTAAAAACTTACCCCCATCGAACCCAAGAAGCTTGAATAGTCTCGGTACCCGGTCACGAGATTGCTAAGTCCCCGTGGCTCATAGGTTACTACAACCAATACAGGTGTAGGTGCAGACGAGATCATGCCATTTGATGTGACGCAGCTCCATGGGAGTATGACGAGGAGCGTGGCAGGATGTATGTCACTTATCCAGACGAGTAGAGTGGCCTTGGTCATGATCTTCGGGGCTAGCAAGCCAGTGTCATTGCATCATTTTATCATTTGTTTTCATCCGTAGTCAGACCCTGTCTTGGAATGATGTTTGAATAAACTGTGTGGAATTGTAATTTAGCATGTGGCGAGTGTAAGCCAACTCATATACTCCTCTCTTCATAAATGTATGTAATGATGTTGTACTTGCGAATGACAAGATGCGCCTATATCCCTATTGAGGCCTCCCGTGCCTAAATATGGATAGACGTGCCTAAATGTGATCTTCGGGGCATGAGAAGTTGGTATCAGAGCCATATGACCATAGGAGCCCTTTGCATGATCAAATTTGGCCGAGTTGAGTCTAGTAAAAACTATTTTCATTCTAGTTATATCGGAGAGTAGGTTTGTTTTTACTCCTCTTCTATACACTAGTGAGGTATTCGACTTAGGAATTTTGATTCTACTCCTCTTCTCACTCAAAAAAAAATTAGGATCACACGCGTATTTTGGAAACTATATGATACCGATGTGACGGAGTTCTGTCTTGGTGCCTCCTGTCTGACTTGATTTCTGTCGGGGAGTCGAGCTCCAGGGAATTTTTGGCACATTGTTATCATTCAGCTTCCTTAGTATCTCAGGACGGAGGGTGTTTGGAATTACTTCCATACTTGTCGTGGTGAGATAAGGTCGGAGTCACCCAGTACTATGGAGGCGTCCAGGGTACCACCATGGGTAGTATCATTGTGATTTCGAGGATTCGAGTTAGATGGATTTGTGAAAGCCTCTTGTTATGTGTTGAAGGATGGATACAATTGGGGTGTACGTTTGATAGTTGTGTGAGATATTTCCTCCTAGTATCCCCCACACCGGATTGCATAACCAGAAAGTTTACGGAAGTTCTTAGGTGGGAACTCATGTAGTTACCTAGGATCATCTTCTTCAGATGTATGAGGGCATATACATTTGTTTCGAGCAACATTAGCTCAATACTTTTGTATTATTGCAAGTGGCTTCTAATATCTGATGATGTTATCACGAACCCGAAGAAGGCATTCTTACTAATTTTTCAGTAGGAAGGTTGTTATGGTATTCGTTCAATTTCTTTAGAGCATTTGATTCATCTTTTGAATTCATCTTGTCAATGTGGTGTTGATGTTCTTGTCCATCTTCAGGATGGCTCCACCAACTCGCGGAAATCCGGGTCGGGGTGAGGAGCAGTCTGATGCTCCACCACCCCCGCCACAACCTCCTCCTCCAGAAGCTTGGCAAGCTGTGATGCCCGCAACCAATGCGAATACTCAGATGTTGCTCAGGCTGCTGCAAGAAAGAGATCAGGGTCAGCAAGGCTTTCATGGGAATTTTCAGAATCAACCACAGTTTGCGATGCTCAACCAGTTCCTTGCCAACCAGCCCAAGTCTTTGTCACACCCTGTGTTTGTAGCACATTGTTATTTTGGGTTTATAAAAATTGGAACCAACTAAAACTTTTTCTAAGTGATGTGCTTGCTTGCTATGTTGGTTGCTTGCTTGATGATTGTGGTGTGGCACTCCTAGATTCTATTCCACCTCATATTTAATCTTCCTTATCCCAAATCTCCTGCCCAATGATCATGTCATGTGTATAGTGACCAAAACTATTTTTATCAAATTTTGTTTTAACCAAAAAATAATTTATTTAAAGGCTTTTTCTTAAGGACAGAAATGGTTCTTCATAGGAAAAAGATATTTTTAATGCTTGAAAATACTTGAGAAAATTTAGGGAAACTCAGTGGACATATATTTCCCATATATATGAGTTTCAACACAAGTGCATGATCAGATCATAGGCAAAACCCCTCAAAACCCTTTCTGTTCAAATAAAGCTTTTGAAATATTTCTATAAGAAATACTCACAATAAATTCCAGGAAAATTCCAGCAAGACAGTAGTATCATAGGTGATGATCTTGCAAAGTTTCATCTCAATCCAAGTTGGTTTGGTTCATCAAACCAACACAAAACCATTCCTGTCCAGAATCAAATTTGAGCAACTTTACATTGTGAAGTATCTTCCCTTGGCCTCAAACTTTGTGGTCATGCTCTAATGACCAAATAGTGATGATACACTAAGTGGTGCATGAAGGGTAAATGCCTTGCATCAGTAGATCTACAGAAACCTGATTTCGTAAATTTCTAGGGTTTAACAAATCTCCATTGCCAACTTTTTCCCCTTGGGCTCAAACTTGGTGAATCCTCTCATTGTTACCTAGCCTTTGACCCTGGTAAGTATCTTAGTAAGGTGGTAAAGTTTTCTTGCCCAAAACACCATCAAACACCTTCTGGTGAAATGGTAAAACCACCATTTCCAACCCTTAACCTTTTACCCTTCCCTCCAAAATTTTACCAGAGCCTCTTGTAGTAACATTTCACCCTCAGTAAGAATCTCAAGTCAGCCAGCCACTGGTAGGTGGGGTAAAACCCCCATTTACCCCCCTGGACAGCACCATTTATACGCCTCTCCCCTTTTCCTTCTACCCTAAGGCACCCTAGATGCCCCCTAAGGCCCTATGCTTTGTTTCCCTTCCCTAGAATCCTTTGGGCACAGGTGGCCGCGCAGAAAGTGCCAAGGGCATGCCTTGCATGCAAGGCTCGCGCTCTAGAGCGCACTACAGGCCGCACCCGCACCGTAGCCGCTGCCCAACGAGCGTCCCCGACAGCCTCAAGCCGTGCCACCTTTTCACCCCGGTCGGCATCGACGTCCACGACTCGGCAGGCGGTCGGCCCTCTCCCTCTCCTCTCTCTCCTCCCCTCCTTCGCGCATGCATGGCACCGTCCGAACTGGCCAGTGGCCACGCTCGCATGCACGCCCTCCCCCGCTCTCCTTCTCTCTTCTCCTGGGCACAGACTAAGTCCACAAAGCCCCCAGACATGGCCAGGCTTGCCCTCGTGGCCCGTGGCGACGCCCTCGTTCTCGCCGGCGCACCACGTCCACGGTGGATCGGCGGCCCCCTATACATAGGGCCTCCCCGATCCCCTGCCCCTCTCTCCTAGCTCCCTCCTTCTCTCCGCTTACTCCCCGTGCCCAGCACGCTCTCCCTCATGGTCGGGAGCCCTTTCCCGACCCAAACCCTCGCCACCGCCATTGGGCTCTCCCCTCGCCGGCATTCCCCTGTTCCCCCAGCAACCGCGCAACGTCCCAACGACTCGCGAAGCCCTTAGGAGCATGTCGGTGTCCTTCATTCCCACCGCCGTGGCCTGGAGCCCTCCGGTGAGCCCCTCCTCCGCTCCTATCGCGAGGAGATGGATGAAAGGTGGGGCCCACCTGTCATCCCCTCGCCCCTCCTCTCTCGCTGGCAGGCCGGGCCCGCGGGCAGGTTTAAAACCAAACCTGTCGCGCGCGGTCCCTGGCCTAGGCCGGCATCCTTCCATGGGCCGGTTTCGGTCGGGTATTGTGGCCCATAAGGGCACATGACTCTTTTCCCTTTTTCTTTTATTCTGTTATCTTCCAAAATTCCACATATTTGAATATTTATCCAATGCCAATAATTCTTCCGCCTAAATTCTTAGAATAATCCATAGAATTTATTAGTCTCATTTGTAAAAATGTTTGAAAATATTTTTAGTACTGTTTTATTTCAAAACCTATATTTAGACACCTTTTTGCCTCTCTTAACTAGTTTCCAAAATGTTTGTCACGACAAAACCCTAGGAATATATTTTTAGTATGACATTTAGTATTTATTAGAGTATGTTAAAATTTTGGATAGTAGCTTGAGTTCTCTGTTTTGGTGTGTTGCCTATTTTTATCACTTTATTTCGCGACGATAGATTGTGCGGTTGACGAAGGAGTTGGACCCGAAGACTTCGAAGACCCCAGAGACTTTGTTGAGCCAAGAAAGTAGCCCTGACCATGATAAGAAACTATTTTTATTGCATGTCATATAGCACCTTACATTCATCATATTTGATAATGGGGAGTAGTGACCCCTTTGATGGGTTGTTTCCAACACTCTTACCATTGACACTTACATCGGGCATGAACCTACCACCTTATGAGGGTTATGCGGGTGGGTGTAGTTAGGATGCTAGTAGATGCTACGCAAGTGGGATCGGGATTTAGGCATAGTGATGGAAGGAAAGAAATGATTTCAAAGCCTTTTCGAAAACCCCTCGGGTGCCACTAATGCCCAAGGGAGATGATGATGAGTTGGGTGACCACTTCAGAAAGAAGTGGTGTGCCGAAACGAGATGAGGGTGTGTTTTTGAAAACGGAGGGTTGAAGATTTGTCGACCGTCCCAACCTTACATGCGCAACCACGATACCCCTTAAGGGATGGGGCTTTGTTGATTACCTTGTTGGGTACTAGCAAGGAGCCCACATTACTAGTGGCGGGAGTGGCGTGGTCACTCTCGATACGGGGTCGTACTAGTATGTACGATCATGCACTGTCTTCACAGGCACCGGGCACACCGTTGGTCCCCTCATGGATGGTACGATTAGAGCGAGGCTCGTGCGGTGTACATCGTGAGGGCTGGGTAACAATCGAGTGGACTCTTTGTCTAGTATTGCTAGGGGAAAGGCATTGTTCGGGTTCTTACCTCGGGTATGTTATATACCGCGAGTCGTGGATGACACGGAAGTTCCCCGAGTCTTGTGGGTAAAGTGCGCAACCTCTGCAGAGTGTAAAACTATTCGAATAGCCGTGTCCACGGTCAAGGACAGTTGGGTGGTGCTGCTTATTCCATGTCCGAATGTTTTCGTAAAAACTTGGTGTGAGTATGTATGTGATGGTGACAAGAGGTCACATAAGCGAAGTCTGATGACTTCGTGTGAGAATTGAACTAAGTCCGATGACTTAGCATGATGAATGAACATGAGATGTTCAACCCCTACTTATGATGATATCGGTATCTTGATCATATGGATACTTGCTTATTGTTGATACATGCCTACAAGTTATTTGATCATGTCATTTGCATACAAAAATTAGCTTTCCGCAAAATTACCTACTTAGTGCTATATCATGCATCACTGATACTTTGTTCCACCACTTGGGTTACTTGTGAGTACATTCAAAGTACTCATTGGCTTGCCACTTGTTATTTAATTGGCCAGGCATGGAAGAACAGGAGTATGTTGAAGAGTTCGTTGGAGACGAACATGCGAACTAGGACGCTTCCCAGTTAGAATGCCTATAGGTTAAGGCAGATGGCATGGGTTCACGCTTTCGATCAAGATTTCCGATGCTTGTTCTATTTAAGTATTTGGCTCTCATGGCCCTATCTATGTAAGACTAAGACCTTCATGGTCATTATTTGTGTAAGACGTTAAGTGTGGATGTAAGACTCTTGTTATTCAGCTTTTGCGTGTTCAGTGAGCATTGATCTTTGGGATCACTGTACACGTGCATTCGATGACCACGACTTATAAGTCGGGGTCCCCACAAAGCTGGTATCAGAGCCATCCTGAATGTAGGAAGCCCTTAGCTAGCATGGACGTTAGTTAGGCTAAAACCGTTTTCAAAACTACACCTAGCTTTTGTACTTAGGGATTCTGCACTATTTACCTCTTCTTATCTACACACAACACTCTACTGACTCTCCTCCTTTCAAACCTTTGTAGATGGCCATCGTACCCGAAGCCTTCCTGACATCCGTCTTTCCCTTACTCCTTGGGGACAGCCTGGAGAAATGCCAGTTTCGCCAACCACCCATTTTCAACTACCACGAGCACTTGGTCGATGCCGTCACGAAGGATACCACGTAGATGTGGTCGTGAAGGCAAATGACTCCCCGACCAGTTGGTTCTTTGAAGGACCATGGATGGAGACCTTGATACTTGCGGTCGAGACAGCTGCACGCAAGGCACTCCTACACCTTCGAGACATCATTCCAGAGATGGCTGACGAGCCGGCTACTCGCTACCTTCCCTTTAGGAAGGATGATTTTGGCGAGAGTTGGACGCTGATTCCGACCAAGGACGATGGAACACCTCTCAGGTTCCAGACCTATTTCAGCCTCTCCTCCGATAGTCCGGTTCATAACCTGATGAAGGAGTATGTGAAGCTCTGCGAGGAACTTCACCACACCCGAGAGCTACTTCGGCAAGCCAAGACAAAGCCAGACAAGATAAAGAAGGATGGAGCCCCCGAGGGACGACCAACTGTCGCTTATCGAGGAGGAGTACCCCCATCTAGTGATGCACCCACACGTCATCCTAGCATGAGTGCGAAGGAGTACCGTGAGCTCTTCACCGACCCGCATGCAAAGCGTTATCGGGATGGACCTTCTCGTTCCCCGACCCCTTCGACCGGGAATGATGCCCGTTCAAGTGATGAACAGGAGGAAGACCCCGACGAGCGTGACTACGAGACCGAGCACTCCACCACTTGAGTCCGAGACCCCCTAGGGTAGGATCAGTCATGTATCCCTCATGCGAAGTCGAGTCTGTGTAATGGTTCATATGAAACCATGTGTGCTTGTTGGTTGTTTTGTTGTTTGTGTTTCGATGCAAGTCGTGCTTTTGCCTTAGGCAACATGTAAGCAACTCCATCGTTTATCTTAATATATGTTGTTGGTCTTTCAACCTTTGTTTTTACACACTTGCACTCAACCAACCCCCTTAGGCACGCTTTTCTGTTGTTGCTTTTCCTCTCGTCTATCCTAGTTGTTTGACCTGGCTGCTCCAAACAGAATGGTGACTGCTACCCGCAACAGCTCCTTCACCAACCCTGAAGCTAGCAACTCAAGCTAGCAGCAGGGAGCTGGTGGGGCTTCTCACGCTGGAGGACACCAGGAGCAGCCACACGGCGATATTCCCCCGCCACCACCTCCATCGGAGAACATGACCATAGCTCAGTTTCTCCAAGTTCTCTGGGAGGAGCGCTAGGCCAACAATGCTGCTATCCAGCAGATGGCTCAGGCCCTTGTGAACAACCAGCAGCAAGGCAGGAACAGCAATGGCCACTCCATGTTGTCTGAGTTCATGAGGAACTTGCCCCCAACCTTCACCGAGACCACTGAACCATTGGATGCTGATGATAGCATCTGCACCATCGAGGACCTCCTTGCACTGGTCAATTGCAATGAGGATCGTGAGAAGGTGCTTTATGCCTCTCACTGCCTCCGAGGTACCGCCCGAGCTTGTTGGGATGGATTCAAGGTCATGCAAGGAGAATGTGTAATCACGTGGAATGACTTCAAGGAAGGATTCCACACCGCCCACATTCCTTCTGGGATCATGGCTATCAAGAAGAGAGAGTTCCGAGCATTGAAGGAAGGAAGTGGCTCTGTCAAGGAGTACCTACAGAAGTTCAACTTGCTGTCAAGGTATGCACCTGGAGATGTCAGCATGAAGGTTGCCAAGAAGGAACGCTTCATGGAAGGACTCCAACAGGTCCTACAGTACCATCTCATCATTTGCGACTGTCGTACCTTCTTCAACTTGGTTAACAAGTCCCTCGTGCTAGAAGACAAGTGTCGTGCCATAGACGACACTCGCAAGCGCAAGATGATCAGCAAGGGTAGCTCAAGCAACCAGAAGCCTCGCCCCCGGCAGCCAACCCCAGCCAAGCCAACCTATCAGCCACATCAGACTAGACCTCCTGCACCTCATCCGAGCTACCAGCCTCAGCAGTATGCCAATCCCAGGCCAGCTTACAACACCAACCCCAATAACACCAGCGGTGGCAGGAACTACAACAACAACCCTGGGAAAGTCGCTTCCTTTGGATGTAGTCAGCCAGGACACATCTCTAGGTTGTGTCCCAACAAGAAGGCAGATGCACCGTGCCCCAATGCGCCAGCTCAAGGTAAAGCCCGTGGAGCACCAACAAGGAACCCAACTCCCCGCAACCAACCCAACAATGGCAAGGGTCATGTGAATCACGTCACCACAGAGGAAGCCCAGGAAGACCCGGACATCATACTGGGTACGTTCCTTGTCAACTCAACCCCAGCAATAGTATTGTTTGATTGTGGAGCTTCGCATTATTTTGTCACCCAAAAGTTTGCACTAGAGAGTGGCTTTAAGCCTACACCCCTGGGTAGTCGTATGTTGATACAAACCCTAGGATCAATGATGAAGTCTGGGATATGCTATAAGGGAGTGAAGATTGACATCAACGGGATAGACTTCCTAGCAGACCTTATAGTCCTGGATTCACCCGACTTGGATGTCATCCTTGGCATGAATTGGTTGACTAGCATCAAGGCATGTTAGACTGTGCCAAGAGGATTGTCACCATGACCAATAGCCAAGGAGTGGAAGCCAAGTATGTCCCCAACCCTGAGCTCCTCAGGCTAACTGCCTATCAGGAGTTCAGTTGGATCAAGTGCCAGTGGTATGTGAGTACCCGGATGTGTTCCCTGATGAGATGCCCAGAATGCCTCGTGACCCCGACATTGAGTTCATCATTGATCTTATGCTCGGATCAAGGCCCATCTATAAGAAGGCCTACAGGATGGGATCCGAAGAGTTGGCTGAATTGAAGAAGCAACTGGCAGAGCAACTCGGAAAAGGATTTATTCGCCCTAGTGCCTCTCCTTGGGGATCACCTATTTTATTCGTGACAAAGAGGGACGGAACTATCAGACTTTGTGTGGCTTACCGTTCTCTCAATGAAGTCACAATAAAGAACAAGTACCCACTCCCTAAGATTGAAGACTTGTTTGATCAGTTGAATGGAAACAAGGTGTTTTCCAAGATCGACCTCAGGTCTGGGTACTACCAGCTAAAGATCAGACCCCAAGACATTCCAAAGACAACATTTGTAACCCGGTATGGCCTGTATGAGTACACGGTCATGTCATTTGGGTTAACCAATGCCCTTTCCTACTTCATGTACCTCATGAATATAGTTTTCATGGAGTATTTGGACAAGTTCGTTGTCGTCTTCATTGATGACATATTTGTCTTCTCCTAGTCTGAAGAAGAACATGAGGAACACTTGAGATTGGTCCTAGAGAAGCTTCGAGAGCACCAGCTTTATGCAAAGTTTAGCAAGTGTGAATTCTGGCTACATGAAGTTGGGTTCTTGGGTCATGTGTTGACCGCCGAAGGATTGTCAATGGATCATGCCAAGTTTGAAGCCGTGACTGAATGGCAAACCCCAACCACCGTGAAGGAAGTCAGGAGCTTCCTTGGACTCACTGGATATTACCGCAAGTTCGTGGAAGGATTCTCAAGCATTGCCCGACCCATGACCTAGCTTTTGAAGAAGGATAAGAAGTTCGAATGGATAGCTAAGTGCGAGGAAAGCTTCCAAGAACTCAAGAAGAGATTGACCAAAGCCCTAGTTTTGGCCAATCTCTTCTTGAGTTCATGGAAGCTTTCCTCGCACTTAGCTATCCATTCGAACTTCTTATCCTTCTTCAAAAGCTAGGTCATGGGTCGGGCAATGCTTGAGAACCCTTCCACGAACTTGCGGTAATATCCAGCGAGTCCAAGGAAGCTCTTGACTTCCTTCACAGTGGTTGGGGTTTGCCATTCAGTCACGGCTTCAAACTTGGCATGATCCATTGACAATCCTTCGGCGGTCAACACATGACCCAAGAACCCAACTTCATGTAGCCAGAATTCACACTTGCTAAACTTGGCATAAAGCTGGTGCTCTCGAAGCTTCTCTAGGACCAATCTCAAGTGTTCCTCATGTTCTTCTTCAGACTAGGAGAAGACAAGTATGTCATCAATGAAGATGACAACGAACTTGTCCAAATACTCCATGAAAACTATATTCATGAGGTACATGAAGTAGGCAAGGGCATTGGTTAACCCAAATTACATGACCGTGTACTCATACAGGCCATACCGGGTTACAAATGTTGTCTTTGGAATGTCTTGGGGTCTGATCTTTAGCTGGTATTACCCAGACCTGAGGTCGATCTTGGAAAACACCTTGTTTCCATTCAACTGATCAAATGGGTCTTCAATCTTAGGGAGTGGGTACTTGTTGTTTATTGCGACTTCATTGAGAGAACGGTAATCCACACAAAGTCGAATAGTTCCGTCCCTCTTTGACACGAATAAAATAGGTGATCCCCAAGGAGAGGCACTAGGGCGAATAAATCCTTTTCCGAGTTGCTCTGCCAGTTGCTTCTTCAATTCATCCAACTCTTCGGATCCCATCCTGTAGGCCTTCTTATAGATGGGCCTTGATCCGGGTATAAGATCAATGATGAACTCAATGTCGGGGTCACGAGGCATTCTGGGCATCTCAGCAGGGAACACATCCGGGTACTCGCATACCACTGGCACTTGATCCAACTGAACCCCCGATATTCACAAGGAGTTTGTGATATATTGTGATGCATCAAGAACCGGGCTTGGAGGTGTCCTGATGCAAGAAGGCAGAGTTGTAGCATATCTATCTAGACAGCTGCATCCTCATGAAGAGAACCACGCAACTCATGATCTCGAGTTGGCAGCCGTGGTTCATGCCTTGAAGCCATGGCGACATTACATTCTAGGGAAGCGATGTGAGATATTCACAGACCACAAGATCTTGAAGTATATATTCACTCAAAGGAATTGAACGTGAGGTAGCGAAGATGGTTGGAATTGATCAAGGATTATGACCTCAGTGTTCAATACCACCCCAGAATGGCCAATGTGGTAGAAGACGCCTTAAGTAGAAAGGCTTGTTCCTTGAATGCTATGATTAAGGAAAGGCTACCCGCCCTGTATGAAGAACTTGAGAGCTTCGGCTTGGAACTGGTTGCACCAGGATTCCTTGCTAACCTTGAAGTAAAGCTTACCTTGATGGATGATATTAAAGAAGCCCAGAAGGGACACGGGGGCATTGAAGGCATCAAGAGGAAGATCAAGGCAGGCAAGGCCCCAGGATTCTCGGTGGATGAACAAGGAGTTGTATGGTTCGGGAATCGCATTTGCGTACCCAACAAAGAAGAGCTCAAGAACATGATCTTGCAAGAAGATCATGACACTCCCTACTCCATTCATCTTGGAGGAACCAAGATGTATCAAGACCTCAAGGCAAGATTCTGGTGGCATGGCATGAAACGAGAGATAGGCGCATTCAAGGCTGAGTGTGACATATGCGAGAGAGTCAAGGCTAGGCATCAGCGACCCGCTGGACTATTGCAGCCTCTCAATGTGCCTGAATGGAAGTGGGACAAGGTTGGGATGGATTTCATCACCGGTTTACCAAGGTCGAGTAAGGGACATGATTCCATTTGGGTCATCGTCGATCACCTGACCAAGGTAGCCCACCTCATTACCGTCAGAACAACCTATGATGGAAGCCAACTCGCGAACCCTGTACATCAACCGCATCCTCAGCCTTCACGGAGTTCCAAAGGAGATCGTGTTGGATCGAGGAACCCAATTGACCTCAAGATTCTGGAAGAAGTTTCAAGAAGCTATGGGAACCAAGCACTCCTTCATCACTGATTTTCACCCCCAGACCGGTGGGCAAACGGAATGAGTAAATCGGATACTCGAAGATATGCTCTGCGCTTGTGTTTTGGCATATGGAGCCAAGTGGGAAGATTGCCTATCATTTGCCGAGTTCTCCTACAACAACAGCTATCAGTCGAGTCTTCAGATGGTGCCATTTGAGGTGTTGTATGGACGTAAGTGTCGTACTCCCCTCAACTGGTCAAAGACCGGAGAAGGATTAGTTTTTGGACTAGATATCCTTTGCGAAGCAGAAGAGCAAGTTCAACTCGTCCGAGAACACGTGGATGCCGCCAAATCAAGACAGTAGAGCCACGCCTACTCTCACCGCCTAGAAGTGAACTTCTGTGTTGGTGACCATGTCTACCTCCGAGTCACGCCTCTCAAAGGAACCAAGTGTTTCCACGTCAAAGGAAAGCTTGCACCAAGATATATCGGCCCCTTCAAGATAATGCAATGCAAGGAGAAGTTGTCTACCAGCTAGAGTTACCTTCCGAGCTATCAGATGTGCACACGTCTTCCATGTGTCGCAACTCCGGAAGTGTGTGCAAGTTCCCAACCGCCCCGACCTCTACAAGGACATCGACCATCAAGCCATCGATCTTCAGCCAGACCTCACTTATCGTGAGAGGCTAGTTCACATTTGGATGAAGCCGAGTGTTGCACCCGAAGCCACACCATCAAGTACTTCAAGGTCTAGTGGAGCAACCACACTGAAGCTGAAGCAACCTGGGAGCGTGAAGATTATCTTAGATCTGAGTTCCCTTATCTTTTTAGCGCTTAGCCTAGGAATCTCGGGGACTAGATTCTTCTAACGGGGGAAGGTCTGTCGCACCCTGTGTTTGTAGCACATTGTTTTGTTTGGGTTTATAAAAATTGGAACCAACTAAAACTTTTTCTAAGTGTTGTGCTTGATTGCTATGTTGTTTGCTTGCTTGATGATTGTGGTGTGGCACTCCTAGATTCTATTCCACCTCATATTTCATCTTCCTTATCCCAAACCTCTTGCCGAATGATCATGCCATGTCTATATTGACCAAAACTATTTTTATCAAATTTTGTTTTAACAAAAAATGATTTATTCAAATTAGGTTTTCGAAACCCCCTAAAATGAGGATTGCACTGCAAGTCCTCGAATTAGGTGGATCCTTATTTCCCAAAGGCTTTTATTCAAAACCACTATATATCAGACTACCCAAAACCGCAAAATGTTATTTTTAAAGATTATTTTCATATTTTATTGGAAGGCTTTTTCTTAAGGCCAGAAATGGTTTTTCATAGGAAAAATTATTTTTAATGCTTGAAAATACTTGAGAAAATTTAGGGAAACTCAGTGGACATATATTTCCCATATATATGAGTTTCAACACAAGTACATGATCAGATCATAGGCAAAACCCCTCAACACTCTTTCTGTTCAAATCAAGCTTTTGAAATATTCCTATAAGAAATATTCTCAATAAATTCCAGGAAAATTCCAGCAAGACAACACTATCATAGGTGATGATCTTGCAAAGTTTCATATCAATCCAAGTTGGTTTGGTTCATCAAACCAACGGAAAACCATTCCTGTGCAAAATCAAATTTGAGCAACTTTACATTGTGCAGTGTCTTCCCTTGGACTCAAACTTTGTGGGCATGCTCTAATGACCAAATAGTGATGATACACTAAGTGGTGCATCAAGGGTAAAAGACTAGCATCAGTAGATCTATAGAAACCTGATTCTGTAAATTTCTAGGGTTTAACAAATCTCCATTGCCAACTTTTTCCCCTTGGGCTCAAACTTGATGAATCCTCTCATTGTTACCTAGCCTTGGACCCTCGTAAGTATCTCACTAAGGTGCTAAAGTTTTGTTGCCCAAAACACCATCAAACACCTTATGGTGAAATGGTAAAACCACCATTTCCAACCCTTAACCTTTTACCCTTGCCTCAAAAAATTTACTAGAGCCTCTTGTAGTCACCTTTCACCCTCAGTAAGAATCTCAGGTCACCAAGCCACTGGTAGGTGGGGTAAAACCCACGTTTACCCCCATGGACAACACCATTTTTACCCCTCTCCCCTTTTCCTTCTACCCTAAGGCACCCCAGATGCCCCCTAAGGCCCTAGGCTTTTTTTTCCTTCCTTGGAATCCTCTGGGCATAGGTGGCCGCACAGAAAGTACCAAGGGCATGCCTTGGCATGCAAGACTCACGCTCTGGAGCGCACTACAGTGCGCACCCGCACTGTAGCCGTTGCCCAACGAGCGTCCCCAACAACCTCGAGCTGTGCCACCTGGTCCCCCCGGTCGGCCTCGACATCCGGGATGCGGCAGGCGGTCAGACCTCTCCCTCCCCTCTCTCTCCTCCCCTCCTTCGCCCACGCACGGCACCGCCCGAACAGGCCAGTGCCCATGCTCGCACGCGCGCCCTCCCCCGCTCTCCCTCTCTCTTCTCTTGGGCGCAGACTGAGTCCACAGAGCCCCCAGACATGGCCAGGCACGCCCCCATGGCCCGCGGCGATGCCCTAGTCCTCGTCGACGCACGACATCCATGGTGGACCGGCGCCCCCCTATAAATAGGGCCTCCCTAAGCCCCTGCCCCTGTCTCCTCGCTCCCTCCTTCCCTCCGCTTACTCCCCGTGCCCAGCACGCTCTCCCCCGTGGCTGGGAGCCCTTTCCTGACCCAAACCCTCGCCACTGTCGTTGGGCTCTCCCCTCGCCGGCGTTCCCCTCTTCCCCCAAAGACCCCGCGAGCTCCCACCGACGCGCGAATCCCCCAGGAGCAAGTCGATGCCCTTCCTTCCCGCCGCCGTGGCCTGGAGCCCTCCGATGAGCCCCTCCTCCGCTCCTGTCGCGAGGAGAGGGATGACAGGTGGGGCCCACCTATCATCCCCTCGCCCCCTCCCCTCTTGCTGGCAGGCCGAGCCCACGGGCAGGTTTAAAACCAAACCTGCCGCGCGTGACGCCTCGCCTGGGCCGGTTTCGGTCAGGTATTCTGGCATGTGAGGCACAAGACTCTTTTTCCTTTTTCTTTTGTTCTGTTATCTTACAAAAATTCCACAAATTTGAATATTTATCCAATGCCAATAATTCTTCTACCTAAATTCTTAGAATAATCCATGGAATTTATTAGTGCCATATTTTTAGTAATGTTTGAAAATATTTTTAGTAATGTTTTATTTCAAAACCTATATTTAGACACCTTTTTGCCTCTTTTAGTTATTTTCCAAAATGTTTTTCACAACAAAACCCTAGGAAGATACTTTTAGTATGACATTTAGTATTTATCAAAGTAGGTTAACATTTTCGATAGTAGCTTGTTTGCTCTGTTTTGGTGTGTTGCTTATTTCTATTGCTTTATTTCGCGACGATAGATTGCGCGGTTGACGAAGGAGTTCGACCCGAAGACTTCGAAGACCCCGGAGACTTTGTTGAGCTAGGCAAGCAGCCCTTTGACCATGATAAGAAACCATTTTTATTGCATGTCATATAGCACATTACTTTCATCATATTTGATCATGTGGAGTAGTGGCCCCTTCGGTGGGTTGTTTCCGACACTCCTACCATTGACACTTGCATCGGGCATGACCCTACCACCTTACGAGGGTTATGCGGGTGGGTGTAGTTAGGATGCTAGTAGATGCTAAGCAAGTGGGATCGGGATTTATGCATAGTGATGGAAGGAAAGAAATTATTTCAAAGACTTCTCGAAAACCACTCGGGTGTCACTAATGCCCGAGGGAGATGATGATGAGTTGGCTGACCACATGAGAAAGAAGTGGAGTGCCGGAACAAGATGAGGGTGTGTTTTTGAAAACGGAGGCTTTAAGATTTGTCGACTGTCTCAACCTTACATGCGCAACCATGATACGCCTTATGGGACGGGGCTTTGTTGATTACCTTGGTGGGTACTGGCAAGGAGCCCACATTACTAGTGGCGGGAGTGGAGTGGTCACTGTCGATACGGGTTCGTACCGGTATGTAGGATCATGCGATTGCTTTACAGGCACTGGACAAACCGTTGATCCCCTCATGGATTAGAGCGAGGCGCGTGTGGTATACATCGTGAGGGCTGGGTACCAATCAAGCAAACTCTTTGTTGAGTATCGCTAGGGGAAAGGCATTGTTTGGGTGCTTACCTCACGTATGTTATATACGACAAGTCGTGGATGACACGGAAGTTCCCTGAGTCTTGTGCGTAAAGTGTGCAACCTCTGCAGAGTGTAAAACTGTTCTAATAGCCGTGTCCATGGTCAAGGACAATTGGGTGGTGTTGCTTATGCCACGTCCGAATGTTTTCGTAAAAACTTGGTGTGAGTATGGATGTGATGGTGACAAGAGGTCACATAAGCTAAGTCCGATGACTTCTTGTGAGAATTGAACTAAGTCCGATGACTTAGCATGATGAATGAACATGAGATGTTCAACCCCTACTTATGATGATACTGGTATCTTGATCATATGGATACTTTCTTATTGTTGATGCATGCTTACAAGTTATTTGATCATGTCATTTGCATACAAAAATTAGCTTTCCGCAAAATTACCTACTTAGTTCCACCACTTGGGTTGCTTGCGAATACATTCAAAGTACTCATTGGCTTGCCACTGGTTATTTAATTGGCCAGGCATGGAAGAACAGGAGTATGTTGAAGAGTTTGTTGGAGACAACATGCGAACTAGGACGTTTCCCAGTCAGAATGCCTATAGGTTAAGGTAGATGGCATGGGTTCACGCTTTCGATCAAGATTTCCGCTTTTTGTTCTATTTCAGTGTTTGGCCCTCGTGGCCCTATCTATGTAAGACTAAGACCTTCGTGGTCATTATTTGTGTAAGACATTAAGTGTGGATGTAAGACTCTTGTTATTCAGCTTCTTCGTGTTCAGTGAGCATTGATCTCTAGGATCACTCTGCACGTGCAGTCGGTGACCACGACTTATGAGTCGGGGTCCCCACAGTCTTTCACCTATTGTGAGCAGCCTTTCGGTGCTGATGATTGGCTCCGTGACATGAGTAAGCATTTTGAGTGCAGCAATGTTAGACCAGGGGACTTTGTCAGATTCGCATCGTTCTAGCTCAAGGGTCAGGCAGCAGATTGGTGGCAGCAGTACAAGGACTCCAGGGGCGATCGAGTTGTTACTTGGGACGATTTTTGTTGTGACTTCAGGGCCCATTACATTCCAACAAGCTTTGTCAAGGAGATGCGTGAGAAATTCAGGCACCTGAAGCAGGGGAGCAAGTCTGTCTATCAGTACAACATCGAGTTCTAGAATCTGGCCCACTATGCTAAGCAAGATGTTCCAGATGACAAGTCCATTATTTATCAGTTCAGAGGTGGTCTCGGGGATGAGCTTCTGCCAGGTCTGGTCCTTCACGAGCCTCATGAGTTTGATCAGTTCTACAATATGGCTTTGAAGGTCGAGGCAACGCAACTCAAGTTGGAGAACTCAAGGAAGCATTCGAGGGATTCCTATTCTTCTTCTTCCAGCTCTGAGATGGTCCCTAAGCAGCAGAAATATTGAGTTCCTTCTCCGCCTTCGTTTCGTCTTCCTCAGCAGCAAAGACAGTTCGGTGGCCGTGGTTCTTCCCACCCACCCAACCTAGGATATCAGCAGAGGCCCCAGGCACCCAAGATAGCAAATGTTCCTCCTCCAGGCAAATTTCATCCGCTCTTTGAGGTTACTTGTCACAAATGTGGTCAGAAGGGTCACTACTCAAACAAGTGCAACCAGCGGCGTCTTCCACCTCCTCCTCCAGTCAGACCTCTAGGCAATGCTATGGTGAAGCATAATCCCAAGTCAGCAAGGGTGAACATGGTGAATGGAGCTGAAGCAGAGCAGTCTCATGATGTGATTATGGGTAATCTCTCAGTTAATTCTATTCCTGCTAAAGTTTTGTTTGATACTGGTGCATCGCATTGTTTCATGTCCTATCCTTTTGTGGCAAAGCATGGTTTTACCACGGAGTTTTTTCCAAATGCATTGCAAGTTGTGTCCCCCGGGAAGCATCTCGGCTCAAAAATGGTGGTTCGGGATGCCTCCGTCAAGATGGGCAATTATTCTTTTCTAGCCTCTCATATTGTTCTCGGTAATTCTGACATTGATCTCATTCTGGGCATGGACTTCCTGGATATGATCAAGGCATATGTTTATTGTCAAGCAAAAGAAGTCAAGTTGACTCATCCTTTAGAAGATGTGATTATTTTTGCAGCTCACGATGACACAATCCGTCTCTCTGCTCTTAATGAGAAGGGTGAAATCTTGGCTATTTCTCATATTTCGCCGGTTAGTGAGTATGAAGATGTCTTTCCAGAAGAATTGCCAGGAATGCCTCCACACCGGCCAGTCGAGCTTGTGATTGACCTCGAGCCCGGAACTGAATCGGTTGGCAAGCGTCCTTATGAACTTGTCACCGAAGATCTGAAAGAGTTGAAGAAGCAGCTAGATGAACAACAACGTCTGGGTCTGATCACACCAACTTCTTCTCCATGGGGTTGTGGTGTTTTTTGTCACGAAGAAGGATGGCATGGTCCGACTTTGTGTCGATTACCGTCCATTGAACAAGAAGACAATCAGAAACAAGTACCCACTTCCTAACATCAATAAGATGTTTGAACAACTGAAAGGTGCCAAGGTTTTCTCAAAGGTTGATCTTCGCATGGGCTATCATCAGATTCGCATCCACGAAGAAGATATTCCAAAGACCATTTTCAGGACGAGTTTTGGTTCTTATGAGTACATCATCATGTCGTTTGGTCTCGCCAATTCTCCTCCAACCTTCTCAAGAATGATGAAATTCATATTCTCTCCTTTCAAGAATGAGTTCGTCTTGGTCTATCTGGATTATATCCTCGTGTTCTCGCAGACCGAAGAAGAGCATGCAGAGCATCTCCGGCTTGTGCTCGACAAGCTAAGAGAGCATCGATTCTATGCCAAGTTTTCCAAGTTTGAGTTTTGGCTCAATGAAGTGGTGTACCTTGGGCATGTGATCTCTACCGAGGGCATTAAAGTGCACCCTGAGAAAGTTGAGGCAATCTTGAAGTGGGAGCCTGCTTAGAATGTGAAGCAGCTTTGTAGCTTCCTCGGGCTTAAAAGTTGTTGTAGAAGATTCAGGGAGAAATTCTCTAAAATTTCTAAGCCTCTGTCTAATATACTCCAGAAGAATGTCAAGTATGTTTGGTCTCCTAAGTGTCATGTGGCGTTCAATACGCTCAAGCAGAGACTGACTTCAACTCCAGTTCTTGTTGCTCCCGAGCAATCAAAGCCTTTCCAAGTTTTTTGTGATGCTTCTCTCCAAGGTCTTGGTGGTGTTCTCATGCAAGATAAGAAGATAGTTGCTTATACCTCGCTTTAGTTTAAGCCTTCCGAGAAGAACTACCCACTCATGATGTCGAGTTGGCGGCAGTTGTGCATGCTTTGATGACTTGGAGGCATTTGTTGTTGGGTAGACCAGTTGAGGTATAAACCGATAACAAGAGCTTGAAGTACATTTTCACTCAACCCAATCTCAATCTTCAGCAATCTCGTTGGGTGGAAATGCTTGAGGACTTCAATACAAGCATTGAGTATAGTCCTGGAAAAGCAAATGTCATTGCAGACGCGCTCAGCCGAAAGGCATACTGCAATGGTCTCATTCGGAAGCCTCTTCAACCCGGGCTTTGTGAGGCCTTCCGCAAGCTCAATCTTCAAAGGATTTCTTTACAATCTTCAAGTCTCTCCGACTCTGGAAGATCAGGTTCACCAAGCTCAACTTCTTGATGCTATGGTGAAGAAAGTGAAGAAAGGTGTGGCCAAGGGCATTCCAAAGTATAAGTGCTTTCGCGTTGATGACAAAGATACCTTGTTCTTTGAGGACAGTGGTGGTTCCAAAAGGTGGTCTCAGGACGGTTATCATGGACGAAGCACATAATTCTCTTATATCCATTCATCTAGGTAGTTCCAAGATGTATCAAGATATCAAGCAAACCTTCTGGTGGACTCGCATGAAACGTGAAATTGCCCAGTTCGTGAACGAGTGTGATGTTTGTCGGAGAGTGAAGACGGAACATCAAAGTCCAGCAGGTTTCCTTCAGTCTTTGCCTATTCCAGAGTGGAAATTCGATCATGTGGAGATGGATTTCGTCACTGGGTTTCCCAAGTCCAAGAGGGGAAACAATGCCATCTTTGTGGTTATCGACAAGCTGGCCAAAGTTGCTCATTTCCTTCTGGTCAAAGAATCTATCTCGGCAGCTCATCTAGCAGAGTTGTATACGTCAAGGATAGTTTCTTTGCAGGGTATTCCTCAGCTCATCTCATCTAACCGTCGAAGCGTCTTCACTTCCATGTTTTGGGAGTCCTTCCAGACTCCTATGGGTACTGAGATCCATTTCAGCACTGCATTCCATCCGCAGACAAGTGGTCAAGTTGAGAGAGTCAATCAAATCCTTGAAGACATGCTGAGAGCTTGTGTGATTTTGTTTGGCATGAAATGGGAAGACTGCCTTCCATACACTGAATTTTCATACAACAATAGCTTTCAGGCCAGCTTAGGCAAGGCCCCTTTCGAGATTCTCTACAGCAGGAAGTGTCGTACCCCGCTTAACTTGTCTAAAACCGGTGAGCGTCAAATCTCGGGCAATGACATGATCACCGAAGCAAAAGAAATGTGCCGTGTCATTCGTGAGAACCTCAAAGCAGCTCAATCCCAATAGAAGACTTATTACGATAACAAACATCGGGATGTCTCCTTTCAAGTTGATGATCAGTCTATCTCAGAGTCTCTCCCATGAAGGGCACTCGGCAGTTTGGAATTAAAGGGAAGCTAGATCCTCACTTTGTTGGTCCTTTTAGAGTTATTGGCAAGAGAGGTGAACTTGCCTATCAGCTGGAGCTTCCTCCAAACTTCGCAAATGTGCACGATGTCTTCCATGTCTCTTAGCTCCAGAGGTGCTTCAAGACTCCTGAGTGTACCATTGACCACAAAGACATTAATCTCCAAGAAGACCTCTCTTATCGTGAGCATCCAGTGGCTATTCTCGAAGAAGCTGAGTGTAAGACTCGCAACAAATAAAACAAGTTTCTCAAGGTGAAGTGGTTTCATCATTCCGATAAAGAAGCTACTTGGGAACATGAGGATCTTCTCCATTCCGAATATCCAGAGTTCTTTCATTCCTAGATCTCGGGTCGAGATACTCTTGTAGTGTGGGAGAGTTGTGATAGCCCAAGTGTTGTCCCTTGCCATTTATGGCCATGTAACCCATGTGAAACCCTATGTTGTCTTGTGTCTCAAGGATATGTTTTGCTCATTGCCATTTTCATATCATGCATCATGCCATCATGCTCATCATGTCATTTGCATATCTAGTATTGCTTTGCTTGGTGTGAAGTGTATTGTGGTTTGCATGTGTGGTGCAACAACTCCCTCCCTTCTTCTCCATTTTCAAAACTATACCTAAACCTTTTTATTCCTTTTGTTTTTCTTCATCAGAATTAACTTGTTAAGAAAATCTGTTAAAAATGTTTTGTTGTTAGGGGATTTCATATAAAGTAGGAATGTGTTGCTCTTCTTGTTGTTTGAAAGTTAGACTCATGGGGTTTTGCCTTAAAAAGGGGCTGTTTATTTAAAAAGTATTTAATTTACTTGTCCTAAAAATCATCTTGTTATTTTTATTAAATAGGGCATGTTTAGACCATTGCCAAAGTACTTTTGTTTTAGCAAGTACCCTTTTCTTTTTCTCTGGGGGGGTTTTCTTGTGTTTCTGATATTTTAAAAAAGAAAACCCCTTTGTTTTCTGAGAGAGAGAGACTGGGCACTGGGCCTTTTCCCTCCCTCGCGGCCCAGCGAAGCCAGCCCAACCACTTGCCCTGACGCTCACCTGCCCCGTGGCCCTCCTTTCCGTCAGTTTAGAGCAAGTGCAGAGAGGGGAGAATGCCGCCATGAGCTCCAGACGCGAGCGCCGTTTTCCCCTGAGCCTTTTAAACCCCCTTCGGTGTGTGTGCCCTTCTCTAGGGTTCCGCTCTTCTCCTCGTGCTACCGCCTTCTTGTTTTCTCCTCTCCTTCTTCCTCCCCATGCGAGTGAATTCAGGTGCGATTTGGGTTCAGGGAGAAGGCATAGGTGAGCTCTGCCTCGCCCACCTTCTGTGGCATCTTGGGTGGTCTTCCGCGACATCCAGAATGACGAGGTGTTCCCTGGTGCCGCTCGTTCACCATTCCCAGCGCTAGGGAGGTCCGAGCTCCCTCGTGGCGTCGCCCCATCGTCGCCTCCCGTTGGCAAGCCGTGCGTGGAATTGCGCTCCTTCAGGCTGCGCCGCGCCGTCGTCCCTGCATCCCCACGTCTCCGAGCAGCCCCTAGGTGAGATCCCGTTGCCGCAACCCTCTCGCCTCACCGTAGCCCTGCCTTGCATCATCGCCGCAGCCCTCTCGCCTCGCCGTCATCGTCATTCAGCCAAGGCATGACCTTGAGGGCCTTGCATCCGTCCCCCTCGTCGCGAGACAAGCAGGGGAACGGTTCCCCATAGGTTCCATAGCTCCCATAGGAGGTTCCCTCATTGGAGATCCCCCTCCGTCGCCGGATTTCGACGCCGTCACGTTCCCCTGTCCGCCGTTGTCTTTCTTCAGTTTTATCTGTGTGCGCCAGTGCGTGTTAGAAGATGAGGTGCGAGATCCCCCTTTGATCTGTAGTTCCCGCCTAGCATAGTGGCTATCGACTCGGGTCGACAACCTCGTGGTCGTGGGATCGAATCCCCAGCTCCCCCCTTCTATTTCTTGTTTTTTTCATTGGCTGTGAGTGTGTGTGTTGTGCGGATCCTCTGCGGCCACGCGAGATCTAGTGTGGCTGTGTGCGTTGTGTGTGTGTGTGTGTTCCTGCGTGTGTGTTGGATCTGCTGTGCTAGCAGATCCAGAGTGTGGCTTGTGTGTGTGGCAGTGAGTGTATGTGTGTGGTGTGTGTATGACAAGTGGGCCCTGGCCCCACTTGTCATCCACTAGGGGGGCCCCGGTGACTATGTCAGGTGGGCCCCTCCTACTTGTTGTTTTTCTTTTATTGTGTTTTAATGTTTTTATGTGAGATAAATGGATTTTTCCTTTTCTGGTATAATTCCAAATCTGGTTATGAGCATATTTGACCATGGACAATTTTAGTAAGTTTCAACTTATGGGAATGTAGGATAATTTTCTATCTAGTGTTGTGCCATGTTGCTCCATACAAGTATATGGGTATGATATTTTATTTTGGGGTAAATCACATAAGGAATTCATTGGTGCAACTTGTTTAGTCATTTAAGCAAGTTTGACAAAATGTCATTTTGTCTCAAAGTGCCATTTTGTCATTTTAGTTAGAATTAATCCATGGTTGCTATGAACTTGGTGTCAACATGGAAGTGGTAGTATTTCATGACTAGAATGCCAAGGTATTTTCTTTTGACATGATAAACTTGCATATAGGTGGGAACCATGCTCCAAAGTGGCTATTAAAATGTTGATGTTTTCAACATGCTAAATAATTCTAAGTCTGAGAATCTGTTAATATTTTTATGCCATGAAGAGTGGGTGCTACCAAGTGATATGTTGTGATTTAGCTCAAGCTCAGTGCTAGTGTTTTGAAGTAGATGTTGCCCTCTACCATCTTGTTAATTTTCATGCCATGATGTGGTCTCTATCACCATTAGTTGCTATAGTCAAATTGCTATCAGCTTAACTCAGATTCTAGAAAAACTGTGATTTCTCCAAGTCCCTAGAATCTGTTTCATCATGCCAAATTGTGAGCTTCATGCTTATTGATGTCTGCTTCCTTTCTAGTATGTGTAGTTGGATGATTTTATAAGCATGTTATGGCCATTCTGTAGATGTCTTACTTGAGGTTGGAAACTTCCTGTAGCTCCGGATATTTGTTGTGAAAATTGCCATGTTGCTGTTTTGAGGCAGATTGTTTGTTTTAGTGTTTTGGGGCTTGTGGGATCTATGCTCCATGGAATTGCTTGATCTTTGACTCTATTGTGGTTGTTTTTTCATTGCCTAACCGGTGGCTACCTTGGAATAGCAAAGAATAGATCATGACCTTCATTTTCTTGTATTTTTGTCTTTGTAACTTGTCGTGAGCGTAGCATGAGATCCGTTACTCCGTTTCCTACGTTCTACATATGCATTTGCATCGTTTTTGCATGAAACATCCCTATTTTCCATGATCAAGCATGTTCATACAACTTAACTTGAGGTTCTGTATATAATTGTAAATAACTTAACTATAGCATGTGAAACATGACTAGTTTAGGATTGCCATGCTAAATACTTCAAATGATTCATGCATCATATTGTTTGTGCAATGCACCTTGCTTGGTTGTTTATTGTTTCTGTTTCTCTTGGGTAGACGCGAGTTTTGAACCTATGTACGAGGATCCAGGAGAGTACCACTACGAGGACCCGGCTCTTTGTCCCTCTAAAGAACCAACAGGCAAGATGACCGTACCCAGATCCTGACACCGTTTTTGCTTTGCTAGATGTCTCTCTCTTATCGTTACATATGTGTTAACTACCACTTGAATGTCAAGCCTCCTACATTGCCATGATAGACTCTAACCCCTCCACATCCTAGCAAACCTTGTTTGGCTAAGTTACCACTGTTGAGCCCCTCTTATAGCGTTCTTAGTTTAAGGTGCAGGTTGTTTCCATGTGATAACATGGATGTCTGGCATATCACAATATTAACTGTTATTTAATTTAATGCACATATATATCTTGGTATGGTGGAAGGCGTGGCCTTTTTCTTGGTGTTTTGTTTCACTTTTATAGCCATAGTTTCTTGTTACCGGTGTTATGTTTCCATACTTTGCACTCCTAACATGCTCGGGGTTGTTATGGGGACCCCCTTGATAATTCGGTTGAGATTAAAACTTGTCTGGAAAGACCCAACATTGGTACTATTTGCTTAAAAAACTTAATAAAATGCATAGGGATTAGCTACCCCGTGCATAATTAATCAACAACTTGGGCCAGTGCTCCTCATGAGTGTTGGTCCAAAACGGGCTGCTTGTGGGGCCGCCTTGAGGAAACTTGAGGATTGGTTTTCCCTGTAGCTAGTTCCATCCGGTAGTGCCCTAAGACAGAGATACGCGTGGCTCCTATTGGGATCTGGCTTGCCGGGTGGTCTTGCTGGACTTGTTTTACCTTTTTCGAGTGGCTTGCATGAGGGACTCTGATTTTCTTTGGGCTATCTCAAGGTGTCGGAATTCCTTTGGAGTTTCCTAGGATGATCACGATATCCGTGGTCGAGGCTGTTCCCATGGATTGTGATTAATTTATGATGGACTAGTTGGAGCACCCCTGCAGGGTTAAAACTTTTGGAAAGCCGTGACCGCGGTTATGTGGTAACTTGGGTATTTGTTTAACACCCGTTAATAGTTAACTTCAAGTAAACTCTAATAAAATGCAACAATTGTGTGAGTAACCGTGATTGTCTCAGCTCGTGAACATGATCCGAGAGAGAACACAGTGGGGTTATGTTTGACGTAAGTAGGTGTTCAGGATCGCTTAGCGATCATGCTAGTTCTCACTCGTTTATACCACATATTTACATTGATGTTCTCGTAAGATTAGCCACCATAAATGCTTAGTGCTGCTACAAACTAAACACTTACCCCCATCCAACCCAACAAGTTTGTATAGTCTCAGTACCCGTTCGTGAGATTGTTGTGTCCCCGTTTCTCATAGATTACTACAACAAATACAGGTGCAGGTGCAGACGAGATCATGCCAGATGATGTGACGTAGCTCAAGTGGGTGTATGACGAGGAGCGTGGCAGGATGTACATCACTTATCCAGACGAGTAGATAGGACTTGGTCATGATCTTCGGGGCTAGCAAGCCAGTGTCATTGCATCCTTTTATCATTTGTTTTCGTCTGTAGTCGGACCCTGTCTTGGAAGAATAAACTATGTGGAATTTTAATTTAGCATGTGGCTAGTGTAAGCCAACTCATAACATCCTCTCTTCATAAATGTATGTAATGATGATGTACTTGCGAACGATAAGATGCGCCTCTATCCCTGTTGAGGCCCCTGTGCCTAAATATGGATAGGCGCGCATCTTGGGCATGACACAGAGGTATCATTACTAAGCTCCCTCCCTTGTGGAGGAAATTTGCAACCTCTCTGAAGCATAAGAGACAGGAGTTCCCTATTCGGGATATCATTGGTACTCTTGATGTGGAAGGAAATGCGAGAGCAAAAGATATACTTGCTCGAGGTATTGAGGGAGGTTCTAGTGACAATTTGGTACAGAAGAAAAACATACAGCCCCACAATTTCAAGAACAAGGGCAAGTTTTATGGCAAGGGAAATCTCGATGGAACAAACAAGGCCTCGCAACACACCAACTTCAAGAAAAAGACTGACAAGAAGAAAGGTGTGTGTCATGTTTGCGGAGATCCTGATCATTGGGCCCCTAGCTGCCCTAACCATTATGAAAAGTGTCAACATGGGAAAGGAGACAAGATCGCAAATATTCTCATTGGTGAGGCTGAGATGAAGGATGTTGGGTATGGTATACTTCCCACTATTCTGCCAGTATATCTTTCTCCTCGTTGGTTGATTGACACGGGTGCTAATGTGCATGTATGCGGTGATATTTCCATGTTTTCTTCGTATCGGGCCACATGAACTACTTCTGTGCTAATGGGCAACGGTTCAAGTGCTTCTGTTTGTGGTGTTGGCATGGTCAATCCGAAGTTTACTTCGGGGAAGATCGTGCGGCTGAAGAACGTGCATTATGTCCCCTTCATCAATAAAAATCTTATTTGCGGATCTCTTCTGTGTAGAGATGGATACAAGCTTTTCTTTGAGTCCAATAAATATGTAATATCCAAGTATGGAACTTTTGTTGGCAAAGGTTATGAGTCGGGAGGCTTGTTCAGACTATCTTTGTCAGATGTTTCTAATAAAGTTGTTCATCATGTTTGCAACAATAGTGAATCAAATGTCTGGCATTCACATCTCTGTCATGTTAATTTCGGTTGTATGGCGCAGCTAGCCAAGTTGAACTTAATCCCCAACTTCACTGTTATCAAGGGATCTAAGTGTCAAGTTTGTGTGCAAGCTAAGCAAGCTCATAAATCTCATACAACTGCGGAAACAAGAAATCTTGCGCCACTAGAACTCATACATTCAGATCTTTGTGAAATGAATGGTGTTTTGACAAAAGGTGGAAAGAAATATTTCATGACGTAATTGATGACTCCACTAGATATTGCCATGTGTATCTTTTGAAATCAAAATACGAGTCTTTGAATTTTTTCAAGAACTATAAAGCTAAAGTGGAAAATCAACTTGATCGGAAAATCAAGAGGCTTAGGTCCGATCATGGTGGAGAGTATTTTTCCAACGAATTTGATTTTTTTGTGCGGAACACGAAATAATCCATGAGAGGACGCCTCCCTATTCACCTCAGTCAACTGGGGTAGCCAAAAGAAAGAACCATACTCTAACTGATTTGGTTAACACCATGTTAGACACATCGGGTCTCTCTAAGGCATGGTGGCAGGAGGCGATATTTACAGCATGTCATGTCCTAAACTGAGTTCACACAAAGAACAAAGAAATAACTCCATTTGAGGAATGGGAGAAGAAAAGGTTAAAACTCTCTTACCTACGTACTTGGGGCTGCTTGGAAAAAGTGCATATACCAATTCCAAAGAAGCAAAAGCTTGGACCAAAAACTGTAGATTGTGTTTTCCTGGGCTATGCTTTTCATAGCATTGGTTATAGATTCTTGATTGTAAAATCTGAGGTATCGGACATGCGCGTCAGTACAGTCATGGAGTCGAATGATGTGACTTTCTTTGAAGATATCTTTCCCATGAAGGCTATGGGTAACTCATCAAATCAAGAGTTGCCTAGTTCATTGAGTCAAGATGTAGTTGAAATTTCTGAAACTATCATTTCGACACAACATCTTGAAGATCTCATGGAAGACAATGATGAGAATCCTAAAAGGAGCAAGAGACAGATGACTACAAAGTCCTTTGGTGATGATTTTCTTGTATATCTCATAGACGACACTCCCAATTCTATTTCAAAGGCCTATGCATCTCAAGACGCTGACTACTGGAAGGAAGCGGTCCGTAGTGAGATGGATTTCATCTTGTTAAATGAAACTTGGGAGATAACAGACCGACCTTATGGGTGCAAACCTATAGGGTGCAAATGGGTATTCAAGAAAAAGCTTAGGCCTGATGGTACTATTGAGAAGTATAAGGCACGACTCGTGGCCAAGGGTTATACCCAAAAGGAAGGTGAAGACTTCTTTGATACTTATTCACCTGTGGCTCGACTGACCACTATTCGAGTGTTACTTTCACTATCTGCCTCACATGGTCTTCTCGTTCATCAAATGGATGTTAAGACATCATTCTTGAATGAAGAGTTGGATGAGGCAATTTACATGGAACAACCTGATGGGTTTATAGTGGACGGTCAGGAAGGAAAAGTGTGCAGATTGTTGAAGTGTTTGTATGGACTCAAACAAGCACCTAAGCAGTGTCATGAGAAGTTTGAAAGAACTTTAACAATTGCAAGCTTTGTTGTGAACGAAGCTGACAAATGTGTGTACTATTGCCATGGTGGGGACGACGGAGTTATCTTTGCCTATATGTTGATGACATACTGATTTTCGGAACAAATCTGAATGTCATTGAGGAGGCCAAGAATTTCCTATCTCATTGTTTCGAGATGAAGGATTTAGGAGTAGATGATGTTATTTTAAATATCAAGCTGCTGAGAGATGATGATGGTGGGATTACATTGCTTCAATCTCACTATGTGGAAAAGATCTTGAGTCGCTTTGGTTATACTGACTGCAAGCCCTGTCCGACACCTTATGATACTAGCGTGTTACTTTGAAAGAATCAAAGAATTGCTAGAGATCAATTGAAATACTCTCAAATCATTGCCTCACTTATGTACTTAGACAGTGCCACGAGACTTGACATCTCTTTTGCTGTTAGCAAACTGAGTCGGTTTGTCTCAAAACCGGGAGATGATCATTGGAAAGCTCTAGAAAGAGTTATGTGCTATTTAAAGGGCACTACGAGCTAAGGAATTCACTACACTGGGTACCCAAAGGTGATTGAAGGGTATTGTGACTCAAACTGTATCTCTAATGCTGATGAGATAAAGGCCACGGGCGGATAAGTATTCACTCATGGTGGTGGTGCTGTTTCTTGGAAGTCTTGCAAGCAAACCATCTTAATGAGGTCAACAATGGAAGCAGAACTCACAGCACTAGATACAGCTACGGTCGAAGCAGATTGGCTTCGTCGGCTCTTCAATGACTTACCAGTTGTGGAGAAACCTGTACCGGGTGTTCTTATGAACTGCGACAATCAAACTATGATCGCCAAAGTGAGTAGTTCAAAGGATAACATGAAGTCACCAAGACATGTTCAGAGAAGATAAAAATCTATTAGGAAAATGAGAAACTCTGGAGTTATTGCATTGGATTATATCCAAACGTCTAAAAATCTGGGAGATCCTTTTACCAAGGGTCTATAACGTAATGTGATAGATAATGCATCCAAGGAGATGGGTATGAGACCCACAACATGAGTTGTTCAAAGTGGTAACCTATTCTATGTGATCGGAGATCCCGTGAATTAGATGTGGAAGACAAGCTGTTGGTCAACTGAGAGGAAAGTATCCTTACTACTAATAATACCACTCCATGAAGATGCAATACTTCCCTAATCTGCATGGCAGGTTGATATAAATCTTAATGTGTTCTAAGTGGCTTATTTAAGCAGAGATGTTGTCCTGCAGAACAACTTTTCAAGAACACACCTATATGAGTCTGATTGTTAACATCGCAATCTATGATAGTAGGGTGCTCTCTAGTAAACTCATGAAAGGTCTCGGAGTATGACGCATAAGCTCCACCTGCGGGGAAGTCCCACGACAGCCTAGTACCGGTCAAGGCTTTGTGTGAAGCTAGATTCGCAGAAAACTTGTAGTTCAAGGCATACTCCACTATTCAAGTTGCTTATTAGTGTAGCACAGAGTTATAGGGGGATGTTCAACTTAACAATCTCCACTGCAGTACCGGTATATAAACAGTGTTTTGGAACCAAAGGCAAATTTTTGTGTGCCTCTTGGATCTGGTGGGGGATTGCTGGAATTTGTTCTAAAAATGCGCCGGCCCAATAACAATTTTTACAATTCCTAATAAATCCTAGAGGCCCACTAAGCCCATTCATGCATGGCAAGAGGTGGGACAAAAGTTTAGTCCCACATTGCTAGTTTAGTAGGAGTTGGACCTCCTTATAAGGGAGGATGTTTCTCCACATGTATGAACATGAGAACAAGAGGGACATACACGCGCGCTCCTCCTCTGCCGCCCGCCTCGCCATGCCACGCCACGCCTCGTCACGACGCGCCACGGGTTGCAGGAATGAGCCGAGCCGATGTCTAATTTTTTGTCATGCACGACTCGTATATGAAAGGTCAAGCGGGAGTTGAAATCCTTAGCTGTAGTGGAGATTGAATACGACGCTACACCCTTCGTCTGTTGCCCTTTTGTTTCATCTCCCTCCTTTGCTTCGCCTCCCGTCACTGCGTGTTCGCCTCCTTCTCCCGTGCCTATAAAAGGGAGGTTGCACCTCTCCATAGAGACACACCAGAACTTCTTCTTCCTCACGCCCTCAAGTTCCAAACCCTGAGCTGCTACTACGTTCTTCCCCATCCTGTCTTGCGGCATGCACTGCAGGTCGGGAAAGTAGGCCTCCTAAACCCCACCACTTTGAGTCTTGTACGGGAGAAGGGTGATAAGGTTTTTGGGGAGCGCTCGGCGCGACTACTGGTTTCTTCATCATGGACGCCATGGATACCGACAATCACTTCCCAAACGACGACTTCGCCCCCGACGTCAACGACCTCTTCGATGACGTGGCTAGTGATTACGTCAACACCAACCCAGCTCCTGCCACCGCTCAATACGTATTCATGTTTTTCATGTTCGAGGTTTTGCTAGAATTACTTGGTCAAGTTTCTATTCTACCTGTGTTTCGGTATAGTTCACATGTTCACATAATATTCACCTATACTTTAGTTTCCCTGATAAGTTTCATTCCTCTTATTGTGTCACATTCTCCTCTAAGTCGCATGACTAGTGTTGCCTCTTTTACTATAATCTTGTTTGATCAACTACTTATTTCATTTAAATCTTTTGGTCAATTGCTTATATTTCCAACAAGCTACACATCGAAGACGACGGCTGGGGCTCCGAGGCCGACTTAATCGAGTACGGGCACCGTGTCCCCTTTGGCGGAATTCATGTCTTCATCAGCAAGGTCGGTGGAACCCGGGCTGGACGTCTGCACCGACCTCGTCGAGCCGGCCCGGCGTGTGCAACTCGCCATGTTAACCCAGGCAGGAGGCACATGTTCGTCAGCTTTACCCAAGGAAGTGAGCTTGAAGGTTCCATGTCAGGGGAAGGAACTCTCATCTGTTTAGAGGATGGCTCCTCAAGTGGAGACACGAAATCAATCTATCAGCTTCACAATGGCAGGCTTAAGGGCTACGGCGAGCATTACCCTGAGTCAGAATATCATATGCCGGAGGACTATGAGACGCGAAACCATGCCATCGTCTTCATGGCGGGTTTGGCACTGTCTCATAATAGCACAGCTGCTAGTGCGGCCAGATCTGGAGCGGACGGGGCGCCGACTCAAGTTCTTCTAGATCTCATGAACGAGCTCACAGCCCTGATGGAAACTGAGGTCACTGTTGAAAACCAAGCGGTCTATAATGCAAAGATCACAAGGTTGATGGACCAGATGGCTGGAGTCTAACCGGAAATCAACGCGATGAAATTTCAGATGGATGCTAACTCAGAGCGCCTTAGGGCAGAGGCTTTTCACTTAGAGCTGGAGCAGCAGTCTACAGTGGCGGTTCACCCGATGAGGCATCAATCTCATTTGTCGGATCAGTATGAAGCTAGAAATCTTTTTAATACGCCAGGGATGAGACGGAATATGCCTTTGATTGTAACCCGAACGGAGGAAGTACCTGCAAGCCGGGAGGCAATTCAGCGTCAGCACGCAGACCCGCCCGCCCGCAACCAGACCCCACTATAGCCTTTTCTGATGCCATCGGGTCACTTTTCTAACCTGGCAGAGAATATGGTGGTAGCAGCGACCAGGCTTGGTACAATTCCTATCCCCAATGAGGCACCTTTCGTAGAGGAATTGCGAAATGTCATTGGGTACCTGCAAACACGGTGGCCCAGCAAGAAAAATATACTTACAGCCGGAGTCACGTACACTCATCCCCCATCCCAAGCCGTAGCTAAAGCCGGCGTTATGAGTCACTGGTGCTTTCTAGTAGTGTCCTACATCGAAACCCACCGAGGGACGGTCAACCGGCTCATGATACTCAGGCACTGGTGGATCGGGCAAGAGCCCAGCAAGAGGCGGCAGATCTGGCAGCAGCGACGGCTTATCAGGAGCCCACAGTCGCGCCCTTCGTCTTAGTAGGAGCTGGCTTAACTTCTAGGGATGTGGGAATGTCGTGCTTAGTGCCAGCTTTGGGAAATGAGCGCCTGTCGTAAGACTTCAAAGGTCCTCGCAAGGTGCCCAACTATACTGTTGACCTGCCTCCGGAGGCTTGGATTGAAAGTTATGAATTGGCCATGGAGATGTTGGATGTTAGTGATGCAGTACGTCCCAAATATTTCATCATGATGCAGGAAGGGCCAGCTCGTACATGGTTGAAAGGGTTGCCACCCAACACCATTAACACCTAGGCCGAGTTAAAGGCGAGGTTCATCAAAAACTTCCAGGAAACGGGCAAGCAGCCCATGACGATTGTGGATTTGGATCATTGCATTCAGCATAAGGATGAGTCCGCTCATCATTGGGTCCGGTGGGTCTCGACCATCATCCACTCTTCTGATAATATCATGGCGTCTCAAGCAGTTCTAATCTTGGAGAAAAATTGCCACTTCACGCCTTTGAAGCAAAAGCTTGGCCAGCTCAAGCGCAATGTCAAGACATGGGGAAACTCATGACGGCTCTCACCAAGTATGTAGACTCTCACAACAAAAAGGACCCTGGTTCCGATGACGAGAAATCGGCGAAGGGAAAGAAGAAGAACAATGGCAAGGGTCAGTCGGAGGACAGGGGAGGAAATAACAATAATGGCAACGGCAGAAAGGGTTAGCACCAAGACGGCGGGTCAGAGCTAGTGGCCAACGCAAGACACCCGACTTGGAGGGTAATAACCGTGACAAGGGTAATGGCAAGCCGCCGTTTAAACGCAAGACTCCTGACTTGGAGGCGATGTTGAATGATCCCTGCCCAAAACACAGCCATTCGGATCAGCCGTCAACTCATGCTTGGAAGGATTGTTGGATCATGCGAGAGTATCAAAATTATGGTAGTAACCAGCGTCCAGGCGGTGGCGGCGGACCATCTAGCGAATCATGTCCTTCCGGGTCAGGCTTCGGTCTAGGCGGCTCAGCTCAGGCCATCAGGGCCAAGGAAATCATGGAGGGAATAATCAACAATCTGGCATTGGAGGTCAGCAGCAACATAAACAGTCCGGGTATCAGAGTAATCCCAAGCAGCTTAACTCCGGGTAGTACCATGTCTTTACAACCAGTGTTGACAAGCGGGGCCGTTAATTACGCAAGGGCGCGATTAATGCAGCTATGTTGGCTCTCCTGTGGTATCTTAAGTGGTTTGAGTATGACATAACTTGCACCAGGGAGAATCACCCGCCGCATGTGGATAACCCGGGGCAATTGGCTCTGGTAGTCGCCCCCAAGTGGGAGGATATGTGTTCACCAAAGTTCTTATGGATGGAGGCAGCAGTATCAACATTTTGTATTATGACACTTTCTGCCGAATGAATTTGCTGGACAAAGATCTAAAGCCTTCTCCAATAGTTTTTCATGGCATGGTGCCTAGGAAGTCGGCTTATCCAGTGGGAAAGATTTCGTTGGAGGTCGCCTTTGGTGATGAATTCAATTACAGGGTGGAGCCTCTGTGGTTTGAAGTGGTCAAGATTAAGAGCCCACATCACGCTCTGTTCGGATGACCGGCTTATGCCAAATTCATGGATAGGCCTTGCTATGTCTACTTGTAGCTCAAGATGCCTGGGTTAAACAGGACGATCACGGTACATGGAGACCGAAAGACGGCTGCCGAGTGTGAGGAAGGGGACACAGCCTATGCAGAATCAAGTGGTGCGGAGATAGAGCTCAAGTTTTATAAAGAGAGTTTTGACCCGGTGGATATGACCCCGCTAAAAAAGCCTAACACAGAATCTGAGCTGCCGCTCAAGTTTGTGGCAGATGATACCAAGTTAGTGGACTTTCCGCCTGACAACTCATCGCAGCAGTTCACCATTGGGGCTAATATGGATCCCAAATAGGAAAGCACACTCATCGAGTTCATCTGTGAGAATCGGGACATCTTTGCATGGAAGCCTTCTGACTTGTTGGGTGTACCGAGAGAACTCGCTGAGCACCACCTTAATGTGAATCCTATGTTTAAACCAGTCAAGCAGTTCCTGCGCCGATTCAATGAGGAGAGGCGGAAAGCAATTGGTGAAGAGGTGGCCCGGCTCTTGGCAGCTGGGTTCATTGTTGAAGTTTTTCAGCCAGAGTGGCTCGCTAACCCGGTGCTGGTGCTCAAGAAGAACGGGAGGTGGCGTATGTGCATGGATTACACAGACCTTAACAAGGTGTGTTCGGTTGACCCGTTTTCTCTCCCCCGCATTCATCAAATCATTTACGCGACGGCGGGTTGTGAGAGTCTATGTTTTATGGATGCTTATTCAGGTTATCACCAAATCGAGATGGCAGTTAAAGACCAAGAGAAGACAGTTGTTATTATGCCTTTTGGTTCTTTCCTCTATGTATCTATGCCTTTTGGGCTCAAGAGTGCCCAGGCGTCTTACAAGGTTGTGTGCATAATTGTCTCCGTGGTCAAATTGGGTGCAATGTTCACGCCTATGTGGATGATATTGTGGTCACGTCAAGAAAGAAGGAAACCTTGCTGGAGGATCTGAAAGAAACCTTTGACAATTTGCGGGTCAACAAGATGATGCTTAACCCGGCAAAGTGTGTTTTCGGTGTACCTACAGGCAAGCTCTTGAGTTTTTAGTCTCAGGGCATGGCATTGAAGCTAACCCGGACAAAATAAAGGATATTACTTCCTTGTCTAAGTCGGCGTGCATCAATGATGTTGAACACCTGGTGGGTCGTATTGCTACACTAATCCGGTTCATAAGCCGCCTAGGCGAGAAAGCTATTCCTCTATCAGATGATGAAAAAGACAGATGACTTCGGCTAGAGCAAGGCTGCGGTTGAGGCGCTTGAAGCGCTCGAGAAGCAGTTGGATGAGCCACCGGTCTTGGCTGCTCCGGCTGAGAAAGAACTTTTGCTCTTGTACGTGGCGGCTAATAATAGGGCAGTCAGCGTTGCAATTGTTGTGGAGCGTAAGTAGGCAAGGAAAGAGTGTCTCGTCTAGCGGACGGTTTACTATGTCAGCGAGGTCTTGACAGAATCCAAGCAAAGGTATCCGCATTGGCAGAAATTGATCTATGGGGTGTTCATGGAAAACGGCAAGTTGAAGCATTACTTCCTTCGACAGCAGATCACGGTGGTTAGCTCTGCCCCATTGGGAGATGTTATCCAAAATAGAGAGGCCACTGGTAGGATTGCTAAGTGGGCACTAGAGCTTGGGCCCCTCAATTCGAAATATGCACCTCGTACGGCTGTCAAGTCTCAGGCCTTGGTGGACTTCATAAATTATTGGATAGAAAGTCAGTCGCCTAAGGAGAAACCGGACAACACATACTGGACAATTCACTTTCATGGGTCCAGGCAATTGGAAGGCTCGGGGGCTGGACTTATTTTAACTTCCCCACGAGGTGACAAATTCTGTTATGTTTTTAGGCTAATGTTTCCTTATACTAACAATGCAGCAGAATATGAGGCTTTGCTTCATGGGCTCTGGGTGGCCAAGGAGATGAACTTGAGTTGGGTCAGATGTCTTGGCGTCTTAGACCTAGTGGCTCAGTAAGTCTCTGGCACATGGGACTCAAGGGACCCTCGTATGGAGGCTTACCGCCAGGTGCTTGATGTTATTGCTGGTCATTTCAAGGGTTATCAGGTGGATCATATTGATCGGCACAAGAACGAGGCGGCTAATGCATTGTCCAGGCTGGGGTCTCAGCGTAAGCTGGTGCTGCCTAATGTGTTCTTGGATGTATTGCATCACCAGTCAGTTAAGTTACCGACGGAGGATGATTTGTCTATACCTGACCCGGAGGGGCAATTGGTGGCGGCAATCCGTGCGATCCTGTATTGAACGCTGCCTTATCTGGCATACTTAACCTGCGGTGAGTTACCTCAAGAGCAGACTCTGGCGTGACATATCACAAGGCGGTCTAAGTCTATGATTATCAAAGACGGCGAGTTGCATCGACGCAGTGTGGTTGGAGTTTTTCTACGATGTGTTTCTCCTAAGGAGGGCCTTGAAATTTTGCAAGCAATCCATGCTGGTGATCTTGGTCATCACGCCGGGTCAAAATCATTGGTGGCCAAGGATTTCCTCCATGTCTTTTACTGGTTGACGGCTCGTAAAGACGCACAGGACTTGGTCAGTAAGTGTGGCGGGTGTCAAAAATTTAGATGCTGTGCTCACGTGCCGGCTCAAGAACTACGGATGATTCCAATCACCTTACCATTTGCGGTCTGGGGGCTTGATATGGTAGGGCCTTTCAAAAGGTCCAAGGATAAGAAGAACCACCTCTTGATGGCTGTTAGCAAGTTTACTAAGTGGGTCGAGGCTGAGCCAGTTAGTAAGTGTGATGCTGCAACAGCAAATCAGTTCGTCAAGAAGCTGATCTTTTGTTTCGGTTATCCACATAGTATCATCCCTGATAATCGCACAAATCTGTCCAAGGGGGCTATGAAGGATTTCTGTGATGAGGAGCATATACGTCTTGATGTGTCGTCGGTGGCTCACCCACAATCTAATGGTCAAGCTGAGCATGCTAACGGGAAATTTTGAGAGGTATTAAACTCCTGCTTATGGTTCCTTTGAAACGCACGCCAGGTTGTTGGGTGGAGGAGTTGCCGTCTGTTCTTTGGAGCATAAGAACCACCCCCAACGGGTGTACAGGCTTTATGCCTTTCTTCATGGTCTATGGCGTAGAGGATGTTTTCCGAGTGATATTCGTCATGACTTGCCAAGAGTGTCGGCTTACGTGGAAACTGACTATGAGGCGGCGTATCAGGATGCTTTGGATGCCTTGGATGAAGAGTGGGTTCTTGCAGCAGCTCGTTCGGTGATTTATCAGCAAGACCTGCGTCACTATCATAGCCGCAGGGTCAAGACCCGGACGTTCAAAGAAGGCGACTTATACTCCGTTTGATTCAAGACCTGTCAGATATGCACAAGTTATCACCTCCCTGGGAAGGACCATTTGTGCTCACCAGAAATCTCAACAGCGGGTCTTATTACATCATGGATATACGGGAGAGGGACAAGTCTCACACTTCTAGTGAAGAGACCAAGAGGCCGTTGAATATTGCTCACCTTCAGCCATACTAAACTTAAGCCGCGTCGGCTCTCATCAATGTACATATCTCTGTCATTGTACAAACCATCTCTTATGATATAATAAAGTGGGCATCCCCATGATTAGGGGCATCTGTCGTGTTCTTCACACTGAGTGTCATACAAAGGAGTTGATCCTTCATTGGGTCACTTGGGGCTTTTAAACCTCTTGGCCACGCTTTCTATGCCATGAGTTACATACAAAGGAGTTGATCCTTAATCAGGTCTTTAAGGAGGGCTTTTAAACCCTCTTGGCCTGGTTTAAATTACAAAGGAGTTGATCCTTTAAATTTGTCATTGGGGGGGGGGGCTTTCGACCGTATGGGTTAAGCTTATTACCTTCTCTTGACCCGGCTTTCCACCATCTCCGAGTTATACCTGCCTGTATGCAACTTGCTACTCCACCATGTGACCCGCCGAACTCTTGACAGTTAATCTTGATAAGACCCTAAACTTTTCTAATTTATTCTCGCACAAAGACACTGAACTTGTCAAGGTTTAAACAGCGGCTTTTGTCACGAGAGAGCCGGCTTAGAGTGAGCGAGGACAAACTCGTCTTGTCTACCATATCCCCTCCACTATGTGGCCTATTCATACTCTTAGCAATGTCAATCTTTTAAAGACCTTGAACTTGCTCAGGTTTAAATGACATATTTATGTCATGTAAGGCCTGGTTTACAAGTTGTCGGGCTTTCCGCCTCGTTTCTTCGGAAACAAAAAAGGTTTCATAAAATAGTACAAGAGTTGTCTTATCCTGCCATGCCTTTAAAGCCGGCTTATAGGTTGAGGCGTACAATTGTTTGTTCTTGCAGGTACTCTCGTGATAAGGTTCTAAGTCTTGGGAAATTTCTGGCTTGGCCCATGGAGTACAAGCTGCCCGACGAGTCAAACAACTAAAGTGCTCCTATATCAACAGTTGAGTTTGCTAAGTCGCCAGCGGAGCTTTCAAGCATTAACATCAAAAGTGTAGGAACATGCAATCAAGAGTTTTATTCAACTATTACAAGGCTACTCAACATCCCCAAGCATTGAAGATTTAAAGTTTTTCGATGAGTCTTAGCCCGGTGGAGTAACAAAGTCGGGTTACATGATGCAGATTTCTTTCTTTAACTCACCGCCGGTCATCCTATGCTGGGTCTTCGATTTCGTCGATCTGGAGATTGTCCACATCCCAATTGCAGTTGGTCAAAGCTTCAAACATAGCTTCATCATGCATGATTGGAGACGGGTAAACATCAGGAGCGAAGAAGCGCTTATGGCATTGAGGAATCAGGCTCTTTGCTTCAAAAGTGGGACCTTGAACTAGCTTGTTCTCCTTGGAATAAGCCATTTGGTACACTGATAGATCAGCCTCTACAGCCAGCCGACTTAGAAGAACCCGAGAAGCTTTATGACAACAAGAGTAATATAATTCTATAAATTCTGAGTCGTCGTCCTTCAGTTGAGGAAAGCCCTGCATCATTTCATCTAGGGTAAGCTCCGGAGCATAGGGCAACGACCGGCTCAAGGGAGCAATTGCGCCCTTGCGGGCGGCTGACCTCTTTAGTTCCTCCACTTGCATAGGGATGGTAGGCAGGGTCTCCAACACGCCCTTCATTAATTTTGGTACACCCTTTTCAGACATGACAGCTTTGATGGTCACTAGAGACCCGGATATAATTGTTCTGTTAAGGTGTATAGGGCCTTGAGCTTCATCGGCATATTGTCCGACAGTTGGTGGCTCCATGCACCTACAGGAAAATCAAGAGTTTATAAGCCGCTAGAAAGGATTTTTGACATATTTTCAATGGAAAAGGTGAAGGCTTACCAAAGACAGCGCCAATCATGCGAGAGATGTCGCCCTTCAGAGTGTTCAGTTCATCAGTCGCCACTTTGAGCCAGCCCTCGGCGTGTTTCGCACGCTTAGCCAAGGCGGATGAGGTTTCTTCAGCAGATTTCTTGACAGTTTTCAGCTCCGCTTTAAGTACATCTACCTCAGTCAAGGCAATCTGGCATTTGGCTTCAGCCTCTGCCCGCCGCTTTTGCTGCAAGGCCAAATTCTTCTTCGAGTCGGCCACGGTTGATTTAGCACCAATTGCAATGTTTAAGTCCCAAGATTATTGCAAGCAATTTACTTGACACTTGGTGGCTAATGTATCTGTCGGGACCCCAATCCTAAGTCATATGAATCCAGACTGTAACATATCACATCACTTTGCAGCCTCACGCATGGTAAGCTCCACGGCTGCAGCCTTACCTTAGTCGGGTCCGTTTGCGTCTTTTGGCTCACGTATGTGAACATGACGCTGGCAATCAAATGACAGAGAACCCGGGCCGACATGACTAGTCATTGAACCCAAGTGGCACATCCGTACGGAAACACGCATATGTAACCCAGCAATGCAGGTGTCGGCCTCAAGCGCATGTAGACGAGTCATAGCAAGCTACAAGGACTCCATTACGCCATGAGACATAAATGCCATCACTGCACGTAGACGAGTCATAGCAGGCTACAGGGACTCCATTACACTGCGAGACATTTCCCCGAAGGGACAGGCACAGCAGCAAAGAAGGATACATGCCGGTCAATCAATGTGTCCGGAGCAGTAGCAAGCTACCATGGCTCGGTGGAAACACAAAGAGGCAGTTTCCCGTAAAGAGTGCTACTAAAGGCACACAACTAGGTGTCGAATCCCATACATACCGTTGCACATCACACATACGCACGACTTTCCTGGTATGCATGGATACAACCATGGCATCACAACATGACCATACAACAACATGAATTTTATTTAAGAGGCTCAGATGAGGCTTGCATAATATGTTCTTACAGATAGGGGTCACATGACCCGACACTCAAGTCATACAAACATGTTCATAGAAACCAAGCGGAAGCATAAAGCTGTCTGAGTACAGACAGATGAAAGGGGTAAAAGGCACATGGCCTGACTATCTACAGCCCGCCACAGAGCATAGGTCGTAGCAGGGACACCAGCTATTCGGCATCGTCAACGTCTAGAAAGAACCCACCTAATGGGTCCTGGGTATCATCTGCAACATTTATTAAGCAAACGTGAGTACAAACATACTCTGCAAGTCTTTAAAACAGACCTAGTCCATTCATGCTCATGTATCAACAAAGGGGGGAGGTGGAGTTATGCAGCAATGCCAGCTTTGACTCATGGCTAACCTACACTACTCAATTTTAACTCTTTGATTACATTTTAGATATCACACACGAGTCCACTAACTCCATAGCAATACACCACCATGGATTCACTTTCCCTCCTGGGAGAGTGCCATCCACGGTACTCACACTTGTCTTGATATTTTTATGAGTATCCATTTGATTATCTATGAACAACATAAGTTCTCCAAGTAGTCCATATCCGAGGACGCGGCTATTCGAATAGTTGCATACCCTACAGGGGTTTACTTCTTCATGCACGCTCTCGCCACTTATCGATGTGTGCTCAGAAACCATGCACCTCGGCAACCTTGAAGCGGATGCCCAGCGAGGGAGTCGGCCACAACCGTCAATCACATAAGACCTCTAGTCCAGGCTATCGCCTATTTGAGACTAAACCCGCACGGCCCCAAACGATGCGCGCAGGGTTCCCAAGCCCACCATCCAGGTGACCCTTGGTACACCGTGCCACTGCCTACCGCATCGTAACCCACCCCTAGGGTCAGTGCTACGCACAGCCTCCAACATGTTATAAACACCAAAAACTACTTGCAACTCCTAGACTAAGGACTAAGCGAATGATAAGTAGAGAGGGTCACTTAAGTATCCCAACGTGTGGTAGTAACTAGTCTTGGATCACAAACACGGAACTCAGTTCCTAAGAACGGTCCCAATGAGACCACCCGCTATGTACTCCTACATAGCCTCTCATCGCTACCTTTACCAAATCGAGTTCATCATAACATCGTCACATCAGGCAACATTGTTTCACTCAGTTCATCACCTAGATGAATCCGACCTAACACAACTCTAAGCATAGCAAGCATAGCAGGCAAAGTAAGCTAAGCACATCATGGCACAAGCATCTACCAGATATGCTAGGTTGCAAGGTTCAGCTATTTACTGTGACAATGTCAGGTTATGCAATAGAATAGGATCATCTACCGTGTATGGCTGACATGTGATCGGTTGTCCTAATGCAATAAACAAGGGCAGGAGCGAGAGAGTAGGATGTTATCGGAATGATCAAAGGGGTTGCTTGCCTTGCTGGGAAACGAAAAGGTTCTCTCCTTCATCAGGATACTCGGGGGTATCCTCAGAAG